>CM038039.1:197511218-198163718 GCA_021397845.1 Areca catechu
AGTGTCGCCCCCCCCCCCCCCCTTTCCTAACTTTGCCTTTTCCTTGCTGGGCTCGGCGGACGAGGTCGGAAAGCCTTCTGGCCCTCCTCACCGAAAAGGGGAAAGAGAAAGGGACGGGGGAGGGGAGCCTCCCAGGAGGAGAAGACAGGCGAACGACGGGAGGAGATAAAAGGAAGGAATCTGGGGACGACAAGGTAAGCGAACAAGCTTGGGGACAAGGAGGAAAGCAGCGGCAAGAGGCCTCGCTCCGAGAGAGAGAGATCCGAGATCCCGAGAGGGGATAATTCGGTGTGAGCTCGGCAAGGAGGCCCGGCCGAATTTTCGGTCCCCAGAGTGCCTTTCTTACTAGTAAACTCGCTAAGTCTGGAACCCTTTCGGGGGGTCCGCCTCGGAGAGTCTGTTCCTTCTCGTCGCCTACTGACTTGACCGTCGGAGCTCCCTCGCCGGGATCCCCGGCCAGGGTCTTCTAACTCCTTCTTGCAGGTTCGCAGCAGCCGGGGAGGCTCCCTCGCCAGGCGGTCAGGAAGGATCCACGGACCGGAGCCACGGGCGCGGCGACGAGAGCGGCAACAAGTTTGATATTATGCATTTGGATGTTTGGGAACCCTATAGTACTACTTCCACTATAGGGCATCGAAAGTTTATCACCTTCATTGATTGTTACAATCGGGTGACATGGTTGTACTTATTGAAGAGCAAGCATGAAATGTTTTTATGTTTTAAGAAGTTTCAAAAAATAGAAGATATCTAGTTTGGAGCAAAGGTTAGGATACTACAATCTGACAAGTACATAAATTAAGAGTTTTGTGCCTACCTATAGGATAATAAGATTATTCATCAAACTACTTATATGGATATATCTACATAGAATGGAGTAATCGAAAGAAAAAATTAACATCTACTAGAAGTGACTCACGCCCTTATGTTTACTACGTGAGTTTCTAAATTTTTATGGGAGGAGACTGTTCTGACTACGGCATATGATCAACTGTATGCCACATAGGGTTCTTGGCTCCAAGTCTCTTCTTGAGTGTTTGCAAGGAAACAATGAGTACATTGTGCGAGTACATTGTGCTACTCTATGTCTTCGGATGTGTATGTTTTACTCAAGACCATATATCATCTATTGGTAAGCTGGATCCTCGGGTTTTCAAATGCATCTTTGTTGATTATTTTAGCACTAAAAAGGGATATAAATGATATTACCCACCTGCATGGTAGATATTGATCACTATGGATATGACCTTTCGAGAGATGGAGCCTTATTATGAGACGTAACAACTTCTTAGGATTTCAAGTGAGCATGGTGGTGTCTCTTTGCTAGATGAGTTCTTGTTCATGCCTTCTGGTATCCCTTGACATGAGGGGAAGCAGAGTGGCGTTAGAGGTGGTAGGAGTAAGGAGGTGGAGATTGATGATACTTAGGGGGATACTAGTGATGCACAGGATGATGGTGTTCAAGGGGAGTAAAGTAAGAAGGCTATTGGGCATTCTCCAGGTTTCTGCTCCAAGGGCAACTATATCTGTTGCCGCCTAGATCGTCGTGGCCAGTAGATCTTATATGGCCTAGGTGAGTAGACTCCCCGCCAGCATCACCGGGCTCGTCGGTCGGAGAAAATCAAGGGGAACATAGTCATAGTCGGGATGAAAGGGGATTGGTACTGTGGTGGTCCTCCTGTGGGCCTCTCTAGTGAGGAGTAATCTTCTTCCGTATTGTCCCTCCATTGGATGATACTTGCAAAACAGGGAAGACCTACGACGGGGATTCCGGCAAAGACACTCCGACGATCAAGTCGGTGGGATGATCGAATTAAATAAGAGACCTCTGAGGCGGAGAGCTTGGGGGACTCTCTGCTGCCAGAAGGTGATAGAAAATGGACGATAATGTAAGAATGAAGAGAGTGTGTTGTCTCTTACCCCCCCTCACCTCTTCCTCCTGCTCTTATGTAGACGAGCGGCTCTTGTTGTTCAGGGAGGCACGTTCTTCTTGGCGTAGGCCTGTGAGGCTTCTACAGGCCTAGGAGGCTTAGATAGGTTGGTCAACCTTCTCCTTCCAGGTAGTTCAAGAAGTTGGTGAAGGGGTATAGTGCCTTGGATGGGGCACGCCTTCCTAATTGATGTAAATTATGTCCTAGGGGCTTTGATATAGGCCTCCTTGTAGGAGGCACTCTAGGAACGGTGATTTTATGTATCGTACCGCCATCGTACCTGCACTTTGAGGAGCGTACCTAAAAAGACGTTAGATGGCATGTGGTATGCAGATCGAGATGATGCAGGTGAAGGTCCTCCAACGCATGATTCGAGGTGCGCGACGCGAGGCATGCAAAGTCCCTGCACGCAAGGACCGATTAGAGGCCCCATGCGCAGATCGAGGCATGGCATCTCTTTGCGTGCGGAACCTGCTGGAGCATAGCACTGGGTTGCTCGCAGCGGATGCCGGGCGGAGCCAGATTATAGCGGGGCCCAGGTTGACTGTGGGTGTGTACCAGGCGGGCTGAGCCGGGGTTGTGCCGGACCAACGCCTGCGGGGACGTGCCGAGCTGGACTGGAAATTGCTGGCGGAGCCAGACTTGGCAGAGCACGTGGACGTCCCTCGGGCAGAGGGGCTCCACGCGGGCAGAGCCGCGGGTGGAGTGCGCATACGTGCTGAGCCGGACTGGAGCATGTGCCGACGTACCGAGCTGAACTGGATCCAGGCTGCCACGAGCGGAGCTCACGGGCGGAAGAGCTCCGCACGAGCTTGCTGAGCTTGACCGGCACGGGCCGAGGTGCCGAGGTGAACGGCCGAGGTGAGGCCGAAGTGGAGAAGTACCTGGTCGAGGTGGCGGAGTATGTGGCCGACCTGGGGCCGAGGTGCTGAGGTTCATCTCTGCGGTAAGGTCGAGCCGAGCTGGATCCAGGCTGCCATGGGCGGGGCTCATGGGCAGAAGAGCTCCGCGCGGGCTTGCTGAGCTGGACCGGCACAGGCTGAGGTGTCGAGGTGAATGGCTGAGGTGAGGCCGAGGTGGAGAAGTACCTGGCCGAGGTGGCGAAGTATGTGGCCGAGCTGGGGCCGAGGTGCTGAGGTTCATCGCCGCGGTAAGGCTGAGCTGAGCTGGATCCAGGTTGCCATGGGCGGAGCTCATGAGCGGAAGAGCTCCACGCGGGCTTGCTGAGCTGGACCAGCACAGGCTGAGGTGCCGAGGTGAACGATCGA
Organism: Areca catechu; assembly: GCA_021397845.1. Classification (NCBI taxonomy): domain Eukaryota; kingdom Viridiplantae; phylum Streptophyta; class Magnoliopsida; order Arecales; family Arecaceae; genus Areca; species Areca catechu. Next base: position 197,514,415 of record CM038039.1, read on the forward strand.
GGTGAGGCCGAGGTGGAGAAGTACCTGACCGAGATGGCGGAGTATGTGGCCTAGCTGGGGCCGAGGTGTTGAGGTCCATCGCCGAGGTGGATTCGAGCCGAGCTGGATCAGGCTACCACGGGTGGAGCTCATGGGCGGAAAAGCTCTGCGCGGGCTTGCCGAGCTGGACCGGCATGGGCAGAGCTGCCGAGCTGAGCTAAACTACCGAAGTTGGACTTCTCATGGCCGAAGTGAGGCCGAGGTGGAGAAGCACTTGGCCGAGGTGGGGCCGAGCCGAGCTGAGTTGAATCGCCAGGTGGTCGAAGTGGGACCGAGGTGAGGCCGAGGTGGAGAAGTACTTGATCGAGGTGGTGGAGTATGTGGCCGAGCTGGGGCCGAGGTGGAGAAGTACGTTGCCGCGCCAGCCTCCAAGGAGGATGCGTGTCAGGGCCGAATGGATCTTGTTTACTACTATAACAGATGCTCCCATTCCCTGAGTCCAAAATGTCTTTGTTTTGGATAAAGGAAGTATTATCATCCTTTCAGCTCTGCACCTTAGCGAGCTTTGTACCGATTGCAAGAAGTTAGTCGCTAAATGAAATCGAACTTACCGGAGGTTTAGCCGTTGATCTTTAATGGCCTAGATGAAGGCATCAAGTCTGGCTGTCCTTTTCATGGACATGTGCAAAACAAAGTAGAAGGTGTTTGTTTTCAAAACTTACTTGCCTATAGGTACTTCGACCTAAGGTTAGTTGCATTATTATGGTGCAAGTACTTCAGTCGGACTCCTCTTTGACCAGATAGAAGGTGGTTCCTTGGAGGAAAAGGTTGAGAGGTGCACAACTTGGGTGCACACATACATGACTGGGTATATGGTCATCATGGCCGAGCTCAAAGTATCTGTCGGAACCTTTGATGAAGGCATGGAAGTTATTGAAGAAGCCCAAGAAGCAGGAGAGAGAAATCATCTCTGGTGAGATGCTCGTCTTTGGGAGAGCAACGCTCGATCGTGGGGGAGGCATCCTGACGGAGGAAGCCAAAGAGCAGGAGTTCAACTCAGGCCAGATGCTCGACCTCAGGGGAGCAACGCTCGACCTCAAGGGAGCCATCTTGGCAGAGGAACCAAGAGATAACACGCGGACTGAAGTTCCAGCCTTCATGCTGGAACTAGGTTCCGAGGCATCTTCCAGACTGAAGTCCGGGATCACGTGGGGCAACTGGGTTCTGCGCCACCTTCCAGACTGAAGTCCAGGATTTCATGGGGGAATTAGGTTCTGCACCACCTTCCAGACTGAAGTCCAGGATCACGTGGGGGAACTGGGTTCCACGCCACCTTCCAGACTGAAGTCCAGGATCACGTGGGGGAACTGGGTTCCACGCCACCTTCCAGACTGAAGTCCAGGATTTCGTGGGAGAATTAGGTTCCGCGCCACCTTCCAGACTGAAGTCCAGGATCACGTGGGGGAACTGGGTTCCGCGCCACCTTCAGACTGAAGTCCGGGATTTCATGGAGGAATTGGGTTCCGCGCCACCTTCCAGACTGAAGTCCAGGATTTTGTGGGAAAATTAGGTTCCGCGCCACCTTCCAGACTGAAGTCCAGGATTTTATGGGGGAATTAGGTTCCGCGCCACCTTCCAGACCGAAGTCTCATGGGAAAACTAGGTTCCGTGCCACCTTCCAGACTGAAGTCCGGGATTACATGGGGGAACTAGGTTCCGCGCCACCTTCTAGACTGAAGTCCGGGATCACGTGTGGAAACTAGATTCCGCGCCACCTTCCAGACTGAAGTCCAGGATTACGTGGGGGAACTGGGTTCCGTGCCACCTTCCAGACTGAAGTCCAGGATCACGTGGGGAACTGGGTTCCGCACCACCTTCCAGACTGAAGTCCAGGATTTCGTGGGGGAACTGGGTTCCGCGCCACCTTCCAGACTGAAGTCCAGGATCATGTGGGAGAACTGGGTTCCGCGCCACCTTCCAGACTGAAGTCCAGGATCATGTGGGGGAACTGGATTCCGTGCCACCTTCCAGACTGAAATCCGGGATTTCGTGGGGGAATTAGATTCTGTGCCACCTTCCAGACTGAAGTCCGGGATCACGTGGGGGAACTGGGTTCCGCGCCACCTTCCAAACTGAAGTCTGGGATTTTGTGGGGGAATTAGGTTCCGTGCCACCTTGCATACTGAAGTCCAGGATCACGTGGGGGAACTGGGTTCCGCGCCACCTTCCTGACTGAGATCCGGGACTTCGCTTCAGAACCAGGTTCCACGCGAACTTCCGGACTGAACCCCGGGGCCACAGGCTGGAGTTGAGCCTTGCCGACCTACCGAGCTATTCTCCAGGATTTTGTATCAGAACTGGGTTCCGTTATGCCGGAACTGGGATTCGGGCTTCCTTCGTCAAACTCGGAGTCGGACAGATGAGCTCCTATAATGATGAAGAGCAAAGTTGTACCAAAGATGAACTTTAATTAATGAGGAGGGATTCTTACATCCTTCATGAGGTGGCAGAGCTGTTTGGCATGCTAGGAGGCAAGCTATAAATGGTTGGACCTTCAGAGCTGCCTATGGACATCTCCGGACGATAGTCAGGAGGTAGATGCAGGGTTCAATGAAGAGCTTGGCTTCAGCTCTTAACTTCGCCGGACTTGGAGTCGGACGGGTGAGTTCCTGTGTTGGTGAAGAACAAAGTCGCACCAGAGGGGAACTTTAATTATTGAGGAGGGATTCTTACATCCTTCATGAGGTGGCAGAGCTGTTTGGCATGCTAGGAGGCAAGCTGTAAATGGTTGGACCTTCAGAGCTGCCTATGGTGGTTGGCCTTGCACATCCCAATCGGCCAAGAATGTTTAATGATGTTGGTGACGATCATGCATTTATTAGTTTTGTACCACCTAATGCCCATGTTGTATGGAGGAACAGGACCACCCTTTGCATTATGTTCGCATGGTGTGGAGGGCAAAATCCTACTCCAAAGTTTCACATGATGTGCGTGAAGTGACTGAGCCTTCACTGCTTCTTCCTTTCGAGAATCGTGCTTCATTCGTTGCCTTCCCTAGCCATAGTGGGGATTAGTCTTCCTCATCTCTAACAGGAGTGTGATCTTAGCAGGGAGCTTGGTCTCATCAAAGGGCTTGACTTTGGTGGGAAGCTCGGCTTCATTAGGGAGTTTGGCCTCAGCTTTGTTTTATGAAGAAGCTTGACTGACTTCTGGCTTGAATATAGAGCCTCGGAAGCTTCATCTTGGTGGAGGGAGGCAAAGTGCGGGCCCGGTCCAGAGGGCGCGTGCTCGGAGAGGATCCATATTGGCGGGTGAGCGTTGAGCTCGACGCCGACCACAGGGCACTAACCTCCGAGGGTCCCGCTCTGAAGGGCATAAGGCGGGCCCGGTCTAGAGGGTGCGCGCTCGAAGAGGCTCCACGTTGGCGGGTGAGCGCTGAGCTGGACCTCGACCACAGGGCACTAACCTCCGAGGGTCTCGCTTTGGAGGGCAGGAGGACAGGGCTCTGACCTAGGCGTTCTGAGCTTGCAGGAGCTTTTCCTGTAGAACTATGACACAGTTTTTCATTGTGTAAATGTAGTGGAGAAGGAGTTACCTGTTGAGCTCTGGTTATATGAATAGATAAAGATATGTTCCTTCCTTGAGCGGGTCGGGATCAAATTTGCCGGTCTCATTCTTAGGAGAGAATGAGACACTCTTGCACGGAAGAATAAAACTTGGTTTCATAGGGGAGGAAGGCTCCATTGCATGGGAGGAGGCTCCGTCACAGGAGAGGTGGCTCCGTCACATGGGAGGGAGCTTCGTTGCATGGGAGAACAAGGTTCAGTTACCTAGGAGAGAGCCCGTTGCATGGGAGGAAGCTTCCGTTGCACGGGAGGAAGCTTCCGTTGCATGGGAGAACGAGGCTCTGTGAGAGAGCCCGTTGCATGGGAGCATGGAACCCCTTTGTATGGGAGCTTGAGGCTCCGGTGATGACGTCATAGGAGGTCTTCCTGCAGAACTAAAACATAGTTTCTTGTACTGCAAATATAGCGGAGGGAGGAGTTACCTCAAGAAAGAAGAGAACTCCTCTACATGGGAGGATAGACCTCCATTTGGGGGAAGAGGACTCCGTTGAATGGGAGAATAGATCTCTGTCGCATGGTGGAGGAGGATCGCTACATGGGAGCATGGTACTCCACCGCATGGGAGGAAGAAGCTTCCGTTACATGGGAGGAGAAAACCTTGTTGCATGGGAGGAAGCTTCCGTTGTATGGGAGAACGAGGCTCTGTGAGAGAGCCCGTTGCATGGGAGCATGGAACCCCTTTGTATGGGAGCTTGAGGCTCCGTTGATGATGTCATAGGAGGTCTTCCTGCAGAACTAAAACATAGTTTCTTGTACTGCAAAGATAGTGGAGGGAGGAGTTACCTCAAGAAAGAATAGAACTCCTCTACATGGGAGGATAGACCTTCATTTGGGGGAAGAGGACTCCGTTGAACGGGAGAAAAGATCTCCGTCGCATGGTGGAGGAGAATCGCTGCACGGGAGCATGGTACTCCATCGCATGGGAGGAAGCTTCCGTTGCATGGGAGCATACTCCGTTGCATGAGAAAAATGGTTGCATTGCTTGGGAGGAGAAGAGACTCCCGTTGCATAGGAGCATACTCCATTGGATGGAGGCAAGCTTCGTCAGATGGGAAAACCCCGTTGCATAGGAGTAAGCTCCGTTGCATGGGAGAATGAGGCTCTGCTACATGGGAGAGAGCCCATTGCATGGATCTCTTCCTTCTTCACGATGGTTAGACCCATTCTCCCATTCTTCTTTTTTTCTTTTTTTTTTTCTTTTTTTTTTTTTTTTGGTGGGGCTCTTGGATGGTGGAACCACCGGGAGGTGGCTCCATCCTTGGCTTGATGCCCGTTGCCCCGACAAGGTGGCGATGCACCTTCATAGCCCAAGGTTTTTTGATCGAGGCTGCTCCTTGGAGCCGAGAGAGAGAGGGAGAAGTTCTCGTGCCCCAATCCCCGTGCCCCCAGTCTGCCCTCCAGGGACTAAGGACAAAGGTGGAAACCATCATCCCACCTTATTGAGAAGCATGGATCTGGCCCCCTTCCTGGCGCGCCAATCTGTTGCCGCCTAGATCGCCATGGCCAGTAGCTTTTATGTGGCCTAGGTGAGTGGACTCCCCGCCAGCATCACTGGGCTCGTCGGTCGGAGACGATCAAGGAGAACATAGTCGTAGTCGGGATAAAAGGGATTTGGTACTGTGGTGGTCCTCCGTGGACCTCTCCTGTGAGGAGTAATCTTCTTCCGTATTATCCCTCTATTGGACGATACCTGCAAAACAGGGGAGACCTGCACCGGGGATTCCGGCAAAGACACTCCGACAATCAAGTCAGTGGGACGATCGAAGGAAATAAGAGACCTCTGAGGTGGAGAGCTTGGGGGACTCTCTGCTGCCAGAGGGTGATAGAAAATGGATGATAATGTAAGAATGAAGAGAGTATATTGTCTCTTACCCCCCTCACCTCTTCCTCCTGCTCTTATGTAGACGAGCGGCTCTTGGTGTTCAGGGAGGCACGTTCTTCTTGCCGTAGACCTGTGAGGCTTCTGCAGGCCTAGGAGGCTTAGATAGGTTGGTCAACCTTCTTCCAGGTAGTTCAAGAGGTTGGTGAAAGGGTATAGTAACTTGGATGGGGCACGCCTTCCTAATTGATGTAAACTGTGTCCTAGGGGCTTTGATATAGCCCTCCTTGTAGGAGGCACTCTAAGGATGGTGATTTTATGTATCGTACCGCCATCGTACATGCACTTTGAGGAGCGTACGTGAAAAGACGTTAGATGGCATGTGGCATGCAGATCGAGACGATGCAGGTGAAGGTCCTCCAATGCATGATTCGAGGTGCGCGGTGCGAGGCATGCAAAGTCCCTGCGTGCATGGACCGATTAGAGGCCTCGTGCGTAGATCGAGGCACAGCATCTCTTTGCGTGCGGAACCAGATGGAGCATAGCACTGGGTTGCCCGCAGCGGATGCCGGGTGGAGCCGAATTGTAGCGGGGCCCAGGTTGATGGTGGGTGTGCACCAGGCGGGCTGAGCCAGGGTCGCGCCGGACCAACACCTGCATGGACGTGCCGAGCTAGATTGGAAATTGCTGGCAGAGCCGGACTTGGTGGAGCACGCGGACATCCCTCGGGTGGAGGGGCTCCATGCGAGCGGAGCCACTGGTGGAGTGCGCATACGTGCCGAGCCGGACTGGAGCATGTGCCGACGTACCGAGCTGAACTGGATCCAAGCTACCACGGGTGGAGCTCACGGGCGGAAGAGCTCCATGCGGGCTTGCTGAGCTTGACCGGCACGGGCCGAGGTGCCGAGGTGAACGGCCGAGGTGAGGCCGAGGTGGAGAAGTACCTGGCCGAGGTGGCGGAGTATGTGGCCGAGGTGCTGAGGTTCATCGCCGTGGTAAGGCCGAGCAAAGGTGGATCCAGGCTGCCATGGGTGGAGCTCATGGGCGGAAGAGCTCCGCGCGGGCTTGCTGAGCTGGACCGGCACGGGCTGAGGTGCCGTGGTGAACGGTCGAGGTGAGGCTGAGGTGGAGAAGTACCTGGCCAAGGTGGCGAAGTATGTGGCCGAGGTGCTGAGGTTCATCACCGCGGTAAGGCCGAGCCGAGCTGGATCCAGGCTGCCACGGACGGAGCTCATGAGCGGAAGAGCTCCATGCGGGCTTGCTAAGCTGGACCGGCATGGGCTGAGGTGCCGAGGTGAATGGCCGAGGTGAGGCCGAGGTGGAGAAGTACCTAGCCGAGGTGGCAGAGTATGTGGCCTAGCTGGGGCCGAGGTACTGAGGTTCATCGCTGAGGTGGGTCCGAGCCGAGCTGGATCAGGCTGCCACGGGCGGAGCTCATGGGCGGAAGAGCTCCGTGCGGGCTTGCCGAGCTGGACCGGCATGGGCAGAGCTACCGAGCTGAACTGAACTACCGAAGTTGGACTTCTCATGGCCGAAGTGAGGTCGAGGTGGAGAAGCACCTGGCCGAGGTGGGGCCAAGCCGAGCTGAGTTGAACCATCACATGGCCGAAGTGGGACCGAGGTGAGGCTGAGGTGGAAAAGTACCTGACCGAGATGGCGGAGTATGTGGCCGAGCTGGGGCCGAGGTGGAGAAGTACGTTGCCGCACCAGCCTCCAAGGAGGATGCGTGTCAGGGTCGAATGGATCTTGTTTGCTACTGTAATAGTATCCAATCCTTCTAAGTCCTCCTTGTCCTCTATGAATAATAGTAATGATCCTATTTTCTCAGATTTAGATATTCTTATTACCAAATGAAAAGGTCCCACCTGATCATTCTTTCTTCTCGCTAACGTTATGATATTACTAACATGTATCCTTTGAGTCCCTATCTCCCTCTTATAAGTCCTTTAGCTACATTAGAGTCTGTTAGCATTCTTATGGATTGGAAGGTGGCTATGGAAAACCTAAATTAGAGGTAGGCAATGATAGAGGAGATGAATGCTTTGTCCAAGAACCATACATGAAATTTGTTTATGGATGGCAATCAGGTCGAGTCAGGTTAGATTTAGGTCGGATAAGAAAAGACTCAACCTGAACCACTTGTTTATTAAACAGATCATGTTTAATAACTCAAACCTGACCTACTTACTAAATGGGTTACCTGACCCAACTTGTTTACAACCCGCTTATAACTCAATAAAAAACCCATAAAAACTTGGCCTATTTGCAACCTGTTTAAAATCCGGTTAGATAAAGAAAAAGGAAGATGATAGAGAAAAACTTGCCACTGTGCCATCTAGCCTTCTTCGTCTCTTCCACCTCGCCATCACCATCCTCATCACCCATCTCTCCATCCATCCTCATCACCGATCTCGCCATCCAGTTAAATAAAAAAAGAAGGCAGAGAGAATCTTGCCACCATACCATCCGGCCTTCTTCCTCTCTCCTACCTCATCATTGCCATTCTCATCGCCCATCTCTCCATCCATCCTCATCACCCATCTTGTCATCTAATTAAATAAAAAAAGGAAGAAGGTAGAGAGAAACCTGCCACCGTGTCATCCAGCCTTCTTTCCTCTCCCACCTTGCCATCACCATCCTCATCGCCCATGAGAAGAGCTTCAAGCAATCACCCACCTGGTAACCCTCCACATCTTTTGGATTGCCTTCGTGCTCCTCACCGCCCTCCTCTTTGCCTCTGCTATCCTCTACTTCATTATCACCACCTCGATCTTTCTCAATGACCCCCTCTCCTTTATCGTCCTCACCCTATCTGTCCCCCTTCTCACCATCTTTATCGACCACCTCCCCCCCCCCTAAAGAACTGCTAGCCCAATCCGATGCCAACGACCAGAAACACATCACCCCCTATGCCACCGCCTCATTCGATTGCTCCTCTCTTGTTCGAAGGATCGAAGACAATGGCAGAATCCCTAGAACCGGCCCCTTTTCCCTTTCAACATGATGGAATAAGGAAAGTTTTCTCTTAGCGCTTGGTTGTCCCATGTTTGATGGTGGGCCAAGCCCGATGTGAGACAGCATTGTGATCAATGGCCAGGCTTACTACCTTATGTAACCCAATCGAACCTAAACCATTTAGACCCATATGTTAAATAGGTTAAACAGGTCAAGGGATTGAAACTTAAACCCAACCCATATATTAAATGAGTTAAACAGGTTGACTCATTTACAATCCAAATCCATTTAAGTTCAACCCAAATCTATTTAAGATGGGTCGAACATGGGTCAGGATGGCAAGCATGTCATATTTTGCCATACCTAGATTTGTTAACTCTGATTATCGGAAAGCAGCAAGTGGGATGTAAATGAGTATATACAATAAAGCACAATCCCGAAGGCAAACTTAAGGCATACAAGGCTCACATAGTGGTAAAAGGATACATGTAAATGTACGGTATCAATTATGATGAGATCTTTGTCCCTGTGGTAAAAATGAATTTAGTGCATACTTTGATTTTGTGTGCTGCTAATTGTAGCTGGGAGTTGCTTCAGCTAAATGTAAAGAATACCTTTTTTCATGAAAATCTTCAGGAAGAAGTTTATATACAGATTTCTTTTGAGTTTACGAGCAAAGTTATAATAGGGAAGGTGTGCATATTAAGGTGCTCTCTTTATGGCCTCAAGCAATTTTTCCATGTCTGGTTTGAATGCTTTTAGCTAGGTAGTATTGAAGATGGAATATTCATAGAGTAATGATGATCAAACTCTGTTTTACAGGTATGCTGGTGGGAGAAAAGTATTTTAATAATATATGTTAATGATATAGTTGTCACAAGGGATGATCCCAAGGAGATTGCATGGCTTAAATAAAATCTAGCTTGCAAGTTTGCATTCAAGGACTTAGGACTGCTAAGATATTTTTTAGGTATTGAGATCTCTAGGTCATCCCATGGTATTATTCTGTATCTGTGAAAGTATGTTCTTAATCTTCTTACTAAGATTAGGATGTTGGGATATAAGCCAGCTAATACTTCCATTGATCAGAATCACAGGTTGATAGCAAATGGTAGAGCTCCTATTGATCATGGAAGATACCAATGGCTGGTAAGAAGGCTAATTTATCTTTTCCATACTAGATCAGATATTATCTTTGTGCTTAGTATCATCAGCCAGTTTATGCATGACTCATGGAAGTGATGTATGGAGGCAATGTATCAGGTGCTATGCTACTTGAAAAGTTATTCTAGTTGAAAATTGCTCTTTTCTCGATATAACTTTATGAGGATTGAGGCATTTAGTGATATAGATTAGGCAGGCTCACTGGATGATCAACAATCCACTATTGATTACTGTACATTCATTAAGGATAAATCAAGAAAAAACTTCATAAATCTTCTTAATTAACTTTTCTTTCAAGAGAAACCGCATAAATCAAGAAAAAACTTCATAAATCTTCCATTAACTTTTCATTAAATCTCCTCCCTTTATTTTCTCATTTCACTTCCCCTTTGTCATCATTGAAAAGGTGAGAAAGAGAATGAATGAGAGTTGAAACATTTCATTGCAATGAGAGTGTATATAGAAACATTTCACACACATAATTTTAAAAGGTGAATATATTTATATATATAAAGAGATTTGATAAATTAGATTGAAACAAAAAATTTGATACATAAGACTAAAGATGATACATCATGTAGAATTTGATACAAAACAAAATGTGATATAATAAGCACTGATACAAATACAAAGAAATACTGAAATAGAAACTATATGCCATAGTGACCAACCCTAAGGAGTACTCTCCTCATTAAAGGAGGAGGACCCAATCTCAAGAATGATGGGACCTGTAACCCTAGAAGGTCTAGGTCTTAGCCACATCGATCTAAGATCAGATAAACTGTTTGGGTAGGTCTCGGTGCAGTGCCACGGCTTCGGCCTCTACGTCTAGTATACATCCTTCCTCTAGCTGGTGTTGAAGAGGATGAGGGAATATCAGAAGCAAGGGCAGCAGTGATAGAGTCAGCAGCTATATCAGCGAGAAAGGGAGTATCATCAAAAACTGGTCCAGATGAAAGAACATGGAAACCAGGAGTATAAAATCCTAGTTCCCGAATCAAGGAAGATGTGGAAGGTATAGGTGGAGTCCTAGTAGGGATGCTAAGGACCGGAATAGGTAATTCAGTATCAGGGGGATCTGTGTGTAGTATAGGAGTAGGAGCAATAGTAATAGGTGGGTCAAGAAGGGTATGTGAGGAATTGGAGAGGACATGTGTCTGGAATGAGGAATTGGAAGGATCCTGAACTAGTATCCTCGAAACATCCTCTGGTGCAGTCTCAGGCTTCGACTCCGCCATGAAATATCTGACATCGAACTCGATGGAAGAGTCATCCTGATCATCTCCTATATCAGGTCCTGGGGCTAAAGGTGCTGGAGGTGCTGGAGGTGAATCAAGTGACAAAGGAGATGAAGGTGCTGGAGCTCTCGCTGAAGTCAACCTCTTTAGAGCAGCCAAAATAGCAGTAACACTCTATCTAAAACCCTGATGGTTTGCTCTCATCTCCACATGGTATGGTCAACTCACTATCGTATAATCAAAATCTCTATCTCCATGCGAGTGACTTTGTCCTTCAGGCTATCTCCAGTGCCTGGCATCTCTGACTTGTAAGAGTAGCTGGTTTGGGCTGAGGTGCAGACTCAAGCTGTGTAGTAGGCTCAGGCTATGCCTCCAGAATCTCTCTGTGTGTGTCAGATGGCCCGGCCTCATCTATGAAAATGCACTCCTCCTCTGCTACCTCATCATCTGCATCAGTGGTCTGACTTGATAAGCATCATCTCCATTGATCTCTGACCAGATGATAGCCCATCCTATGAAGGGATCTCTCATCATAGACGTCTGTATATAGAAGCTACATGTATGCCTCTCCATCTACAACTATTCCATATGCCCCGAAGAGTATCATCAATCCCATACCATAGGTCAAGCAAAGTCTCCTGCTGGTCACTGCCTCTGACATTTGATGTACCATAAGCATGGGTAGACAGATTGGGGTGTGTTGTACCAGTGATACCATGACCAGCAGCTCTCACTCAGTGATACCATGAGCTGGCGTCAGACTTTGGACTCCTTCACCTCGGGATCTCCAAGCCTCCGGACCTGCAAAATAAGGTCAAAGACCCGGGCCGGGGGTTCCGACGGGGGAACTCCGACGGTCAAGTTAGCGAGCGGCAAGATGGAACAGATCTACTAAGACGAGTCTCTGCTGGATTCCTGTGCTTAGAGGAGGTTTTTTATGAAAGAAGTATGGGAATGAGAGGGGTTGACACTCAGTTTCCTGCACTAGACTCGCCAGGCTTGCATCTGGGAACTTCCAGGAGCCCCAGAATCGTTATCCCTTTCTCTAGGTGTTCTTTCCTCTCAGTGGCTTACCTTTTCATCCGCTTTTACTATCCCTCTTATACCACCGGATCACCCTCAGCTTTTGTTTCCTCCTCTCTTGAAGGCTCCCGGAGGTCCCTGGCTCCTTTCCCCCCTTCTCCCCTCCTCTTCGAGTCAGGGAGTTAAGTGGCGAGCTTGCCTCGTCTACCGTGCTATCACGAAAGGAGGAACATGGCGGGATCTCGAGCCAAGCACGGAGCCCTTATCTCGGGGCATTGACTGTGGATTTTTTGGGTTCCAGGCCCCTGTCTGCAAGGAATCAATACCTTGATTGTGGGGCCCTCCTTAACTGGTGTAAACGAGGTTTTGCGTGACATTGCGGGCCATACTGGGTACCCTGTACGGGTCACACCACACGTTGACTCTAGCAGCGACCTCATGGCTCGTGCCTCTGATCCCTGGAGGCTTTGCAAAGTAGGACTGACTTCGATCGAGGTGAACCCATCAGGGAGTGCCATCTGGCAGAGTGGCAAGAGCACTTGGCTCGACCTTGGCGAGGTGGACCCGTCTTGGGGTGTCACTTGGCAAGGGAGTAGAGGCTGCCAGCTTCGACTAAGGTGGACCCCTCCTTGGTGGACACCTGGCGAAGTGGCAGAAGAAGGCTCGACTTCGACCAAGGAGGACCCATCTTGGGGTGCCACCTGGCGAAGGAGTAGGAGCACCTGGCTCGACCTCAACGAGATGGACCCATCTTGGGGCACCACTTGGCGAGGGAGCAGAGGCCACCAGCTTTGACTGAGGTGGATCCCTCCTGGGTGGACACCTAGCGAAGTGGCAGAAGAAGGCTTGACTTCGATCGAGGTGGACCCATCTTGGGGTGCCACCTGGCGGAGGAGCAGGAGTGCCTAGCTTGACCTCGACGAGGTGGACCCATCCTGGGGTGCCACCTGGCGAGGGAGCAGAGATTGCCAGCTTCGGCTGAGGTGGACCCCTCTTGGGTGGACACCTGGAGAAGTGGTAGAGGAAGGCTCTACTTTGATCGAGGTGGACCCATCTTGGGGTGCCACCTGGCGAAGGAGCAAAAGCGGATGGCTCGACCTCAGTGAGGTGGACCCGTCTTAGGGTGCAACCTGGCGAGGGAGCAGAGGCCGCCAGCTTCGATCGAGGTAGACCCCTCCTGGGCGGATACCTGGTGAAGTGGCAGAGGAAGGCTCGACTTCAGCTGAGGTGGATCCATCTTGGGGTGCCACTTGGCGAAGGAACAGGAGCGTTTGGCTCGACCTCGACGAGGTGGACCCGTCTTGGGGTGCCACCTGGCGAGGAAGCGGAGGCCGCCAGCTTCGGTCAAGGTGGACCCCTCATCGACGGACACCTGGCGAAATGGCAGAGGAAGGCTCGACTTCAGCCGAGGTCAACCAATCTTGGGATGCCACCTGACGAAAGAGCAGGAGCGCCTGGCTCGACCTCGATAAGGTGGACCCGTCTTGGGGTGCCACCTGGATAGGGAGCAGAGGCTACCAGCTTCGGTCGAGGTGGACCCCTCCTGGGTGGAAATCTGGCGAAGTGGCAGAGGAAGGCTCGACTTTGGCTGAGGTGGACCCATCTTGGGGTGCCATCTGGCGAAGGAGCAGGAGCGCCTGGCTTGACATCGACGAGGTGGACCCATCTTGGGGTGCCACCTGGTGAGGGAGCGGAGGCCGCCAGCTTTGGTTGAGGTGGACCCCTCCTAGGAGGATACCTGGCGAAGTGGCAGAGGAAGGCTCGACTTCGGCCGAGGTGGACCGATCTTGGGGTTCCACCTAGCGAAGGAGCAGGAGCACCTGGCTCGACCTCGATGAGGTGGACCCATCATGGGACGCCACCTGGAAAGGGAGCGAAGGCCACCAGCTTCGGCTGAGGTGGACCCCTCCTGGGTGGATACCTGGCGAAGTGGCAAAGGAAGGCTCGACTTCGACCGAGGTGGACCCATCTTGGGGTGCCACCTGGCGGAGGAGCAGGAGCGTCCGGCTCAACCTCGGTGAGGTGGATTCATCTTGGGGCACTTCCTGGCGAGGGAGCAGAGGTCGCCAGATTCGGTCGAGGTGGACCGCTCCTGGGCGGACACCTGGCGAAGTGGCAGAGGAAGGCTCGACTTCGATCGAGGTGGACCCATCTTGGGTTCCACCTGGCGAAGGAGCAGGAGCGCCTGGCTCGACCTCGGCGAGGTGGATCCGTCTTGGGGCACCACCTGGCGAGGGAGCGAAGGCCACCAGCTTTGGCCGAGGTGGACCCCTCCTGGGCGGACACCTGGTGAAGTGGCAAAGGAAGGTTCAACTTAGACCAAGGTGGACATATCTTGGGGTGCCACCTGGCAGAGGAGTAGGAGCGCCTGGCTCGACCTCGACAAGGTGGACCCGTCTTGGGGCGCCACCTGGCGAGGGAGCAGAGGCCGCCAGATTCGGCCGAGGTGGACCCCTCCTGGATGGACACCTGGCGAAGTGGCAGAGGAAGGCTCGACCTCTTGGGGTGCCACCTGGTGGAGGAGCAGGAGCGCCTGGCTCGACCTCGACGAGGTGGACTCATCTTGGGGTGCCACTTGGCTAGGGAGTAGAGGCCGCTAGATTCGGTTGAGGTGGACCCCTCCTGGGCGGACACCTAGAGAAGTGGCAGAGGAAGGCTCGACTTCGGCCGAGGTGGACCCATCTTGGGGTGCCACCTGGCGAAGGAACAAGAGCGCCTGGCTCGACCTCGACGAGGTGGACCTGTCTTGGGGTGCCACCTGGCAAGGGCGCAGAGGCTGCCAGCTTTGGCCGAGATGGACCCCTCTTGGGCGGACACCTGGCGAAGTGGCAGAGGAAGGCTCAACTTCGACCGAGGTGGACCCATCTTGGGGTTCCACTTGGCGAAGGAGTAGGAGCGCCTGGCTCGACCTCGATGAGGTGGACCCATCTTGGGGTGCCACCTGGCATGGGAGCGGAGGCCGCCAGCTTCGGTCGAGGTGGACCACTCTAGGGCGGAAACCTGGTGAAGTGGCAGAGGAAGCCTCGACTTCGACCAAGGTGGACCCATCTTGGGGTGCCACCTGGCGAAGGAGCAGGAGTGCCTTGTCCCAGGTGAGGACGATCGCAGGTCGAGCCACCCGGGAGAAACTTCGAAAGAAAAAATCTACATGGCACTGCTAGCATCCAGCTGGGTCTGATATACGCTCCACGTCACCGATGTTGCCATATCAGTTGCCCCCCATCCCCAAATCCCATCGGAGCATCGCGGTTTGGGGTGTGGGGAGTTAATGCAGAGTTGACGTGGAAAGAGAGAAATCATGTGCCATAATTGCCATGATCACCATTGCTACATCCATCGCGCTCGAGGCCCAGTCGGTGGCCACCACGTCCACATGCCTGACGGGTGATTAATGCACCGTTCCGAACCTGAGGCAGCTTCCATTGAACCGAAGCATCGATGTCAGGCGTGTCTCCATGTGGCGGTCATCTGATAGCTCTGGCCAGAAAGAGACGTACGGCCGCTGTTGATTGAGTTTGAAAAGGAGGGGACTTTCCGGAAATGAGGCCTCTTGGCTTTCTTACACATCGCCGGCGGTTGCAGCGATCTTTCTTCATCCCCAGGGTCGCCATTCCTCCGGTACAAAACATCCTGGTGAGTGCCTGCGATGCCTTCTCTTCCTCTTCTACCTTTCGATTCCATGTCACCCCGAACCAGTCTCTTTCTCATTTCTTCTCCCTGATGACCCGTCACCATCATTCCTCTTCCAATCCGGATGAGGCCGGTCCTTCCCGGCTGAGGACTACATTGCCTTCCTCCTCAGAGGGGGAAGAGATTCTAGTTGAGTACCTGAGGCAAATGCGGCCAGGGACTGTGACCATAGGCGTCCCTAGGGGTCCTAGGTCTCTCCCCGTTGTTTCTGCACATCCCATCTCTGCCCTTCCTCCTCCGGTGGCAGAGCCTCGTCGTACTGCTCTATACTCAAGGTCGGCAGGCTGAGCTCTACTGGAATAACTACTTCTGCATCGAAGACGAGGTTGAAGGGGGTTTCATCCGTGGCCATCCTTGGGGTGGTATGGTATGCCCATAGGATGCTTGGAAGCTCCTCCGCCCATCTTCCCTTGGCTTGGTCCAGTCTTGTTCGAAGGCCTTGCAAGATGGTTCTGTTTGTCACCACGGCTTCTCCATTGGTCTGAGGATGTGCCACCGAGGTGAAGCGATGATGAATCCCAAGGTCGTTGCGAAACTCCTCGAACTCCCGACAGTCAAATTGGCGTCCGTTGTTGGTGATGATGGTATGGGGCAAGCCGAAGCGGTAGATAATTGACTTCCAGAAGAACTTGGTGACATTCGCCTCTGTGATCCAGGCTAACGGCTTAGCCTTGACCCACTTCGTGAAGTAGTCGATAGCCACAATCAAGAACTTTCGCTTCTCGGATGTAGGGGAAAGGGTTCGAGGAGATCCATGCTCCATTGAGCAAACGGTCAGGGGACGGAGAGCTGGGAGAGTGGTGCGGCAGGCTGGCGCTATACGACAGCGTGCCGCTGACATCGATCACACCTCTTGACAAAGTTAGTCGCATCTTCTCTTATCGTCTCCTAGAAGTAGCCTTGACGGAGGGCCATGTACGCTAGTGTCCTGCCCCCCACATGGTTCCCACAGATGCCCTCGTGGATCTCCTGGAGCACGAGCGCAGCCTCGGTGGGTCTCAGGCATTTGAGGAGCAGGTAGGAGTAGGACCTCCAGTACAGTAGCCCGTCCATCAACACGAATCGTGCGGCCTTCCTCTTAATGAGGCCGACCGTCGTGCGATCTTCTGGCAAGGTGCCGTTGGTAATGTACTCGATGTACTTGTCCATCCAGCTGGGCTTCGGGGTGACCTGCTAGACCTCCCTGGGTGTCTCATAGCTCGGGACTTGAAGGTGCTCGATGTAGGCGTGGCCTAGCGACAAGCCCAGCAGGGTTGCCATGTAGGAGAGGGTGTCTGCGCGAGCGTTTTTCCCGCATGGGATGTGGGAGATGCTGAAGCGCCTAAAACCCGTTGCGCTCGCTCGCACGAGCTCCAGGTACTTTGCCATTTGGGGGTCCCGCGCCTCGTACTCTCCCGAGACCTGCCCAGCCACCAGCTGCGAGTCGGTGAAAACCCTTAGGCTGACCACACCCATCTCGCGGGAGACTCTCAGCCTTGCGAGGAGCGCTTCGTACTCCGCTTGGTTATTGGTGGCGGCGAACTGGAAGCGGAGCGCACACTTGGCAACAACTCCCTCGCTGTTGGTGAGGATGAGTCCAGCTCCACTCCCACTGGAGTTTGAGGCTCTATCCACATGAAGGATCCAGATGTCCTCCTCTGGTCCAGGCTCTGGCTATCGATCCTGGGGGCTCTCTTCCGGCCCTTCACCCAGGCCTGCACACTCAACTAAAAAATCAGTGAGTACCTGCGCCTTCATGGCCGACCTCAGCTGGTAAGAGATATCAAATTCGCTGAGCTTCAGCGCCCACTTCACCAGGTATCCGGACATGTCGGGTCAGCTGAGCACCGCTTTCAGTGGTTGTTCCATCAGGACCGCGATAGGGTATGCTTGGAAATAAGGCCCGAGATGCTGGGCGGACACGATTAGTACAAAAATTAGTTTCTCAGACCAAGAATACCTGAGCTCCGCGTCACGGAGAAGTTTGCTCGTGTAATACACCGACCTCTAGATCCCTTTATCATCCATCCAGACCAGTACCGAGCTAACGGCCTCCAGAGTGACCGCTAAGTATAAAAGGAGCTCTTCTCCTTCCTCTAGCCAGGAGAGGAGTGGTGGCGATGCCAATATCTTCTTCAGCTCTTCAAATGCCTCCTGGCACTCCTTCATCCAAGCGAAGTCGTGCATCTTTTTTAGCGCCTTGAAAAAGGGTTGGCAGCGGTCAGCAGACCTTGAGATAAACCGGCTCAGGACAGCTATCCAGTCTGTGAGTTGCTGCACTTGCTTCTTAGAGGTGGGCTGCTCTATGTCTAGGATCGCCTGAACCTTCTCCGGGTTGGCTTCTATCCCTCTTTGGGTCACCATAAAGCCTAGGAACTTCCTCGCTGATATGCCGAAAGCACACTTTGCCAGGTTCAGCTTCATTTGGTGAAGGCGAAGGTTATTGAAGGTTTCCGTCAGGTCACCGACGTAGTCCGAGGTCAGCTTGCTCATCACCAGCATGTCGTCCACGTACACCTGCATGTTGAGGCCAATTTGATCTTTGAAGATCTTGTTGACCAAACATTGGTACGTGGCACCCGCATTCTTGAGGCCAAACGGCATCATCTTGTAGCAGTAGGTCTCGTGATCTATGATGAAGGCAGTGTACTCCTCATCCTTTGGGTGCATTCGGATCTGATTGTACCTGGAGAAAGCATCCATAAAAGAGAGGAGGCGATGTTCCGAGGTGGTGTCCACGAGCTGGTCGATCTTAGGAAGTGGGAAGCTGTCCTTCGGGAATGCTCGGTTGAGGACGGTGTAATCCACACAGATCCTCCACTTGCCATTGTTCTTCTTCACCATTACCACGTTCGCCAGCCAACTAGGGTATTGCACTTCTCGTACAAAGCCGACAGTAAGGAGCTTTTCCACTTCTTCATTGATTGCCTTCTGCCTCTCTGCGGCAAAACTTCTCTTCTTCTGGCGGATCGGGTGGCATCTCGGATCAATCTTCAATTGGTGGGTGATAACCTTCGAGGGAATACCTGGCATATCTGCAGCAGACCAGGCGAACACATCCGCATTTGCTTGGAGGAAATCTAGCAGGCGGGCTCATTCGTCCTCCAGGAGTTGGGCTCCTACCTGCACTATCTTCTGAGGGTCTGAGCCAAGGGGGTACGTCAATAAGCGCTTTATGGGGCCTCCCCTGGGATCTTGCGCTCTCTAGTCAAGGTCGTCGATGTCAGAGCCGAGCTCGACACTTTGGGCCCCCGGGATAGCCTGTAAGCAATGCAGGACAGGTTGGGCTGTCCCCCTCATTTCTCTCGTCCCAAAGGTGATAGGAATTGCACTAGCAACCTTTTGGTAGAGATGACCGCATCCAGTTGGTTGAGCCCTGGATGGCCCAAGATAGCATTGTAAGGTGATGGGAGTCGGATGATAGTGAAGGTCACCATGACCGTGCTCTACCGGGGTGGGGATCTGGCGGTAACAAGGAGAGTGATCTCCCCTTCAACCCCCACAGAATCTTCGATGAAGCCCACGAGAGGGGTGTGCACTAGCCTTAGCCGATCATCAGATAAATTTATCTGGGAGAAAGCATCATAAAAAAGTATGTTAGTAGAGCTCCCACTATCCATCATAATACGATGTACAGGATGCTTGGCGATGGTCATCTCGACCACCACTACATCATTGTTTACATTTCCACTTTCATTCTCCTTTTCAAAGGGGAGTACATTTTCCAGGTCTCCTGCCTCCTGGGCTCTCTTCGACGTGCGCCCTATCCTTCAAGAGATCATGCCCACAGGTTTCTCCGTAGGGCGGTTGTCAACTGCAGGGATGGGGGGAAGGGCCACGAGTAGCTGGTCCTCTACCGGGGCCTCGCTCCTCATGAACTTCCTGAGGTAGCCCCTCTTGATCAGCTCCTTGATCTCCCGCTTCAGATTACGACACTCCTCTGTGTCGTGGCCGTGATCGCGATGAAACTGACTGTACTTTGTCTTGTCGCGACTGTTCCTTGGGTTATGAGGAGGAGGTTGGTGGAGGTAGCATTCGCCCTCGATCTCCATGAGGATCTTCATTCTTGGAGCAAGAAGGGGGGTGAAGGTTCGCTTCGGAACGGGGCCGTTCTTTTGCTTCGGTCCTGGCCAGAAGTCTGCAGGTGGTCCGGGCCTCCGGGTCCCAGGGACATCCTTTGGGGCAGGCTTCTTCGGAGGCTTCCCGTCCAGCTCTCGCCTGGTGCAGTCGGCCTCCTCAGCGCGGATGTACTTGTGGACATGGAGGAGGAGGTCGGAGTACGTCTTAGGGGGCTTCTTGTCCAAGGAATATGTCAGGCGGGAGGTTTTGAGCCCTCGCTTCAACGCCAGCATGGTGACAGGCTCGTCCAAGCTATAGATTTCCAGGGCAGCAATCTTAAAGCGGGTGACGTAATCCCGCAGTGGCTCCTGGTCTTGCAGGCGGATAGAAAAGAGGCTATCTATCTTCCTTGGCACCTTTCGGCAAGCATCGAAGTGTGCCACAAACTTTCCTTCCAGCTAATGGAAGGAGCTGATAAACTCTGGCTCGAGGTAGGTGAACCAAACTCGAGCAGCCTTCGGAGGGTGGTCGGGAAGGCAATGCATAAGAGGGCGTCCGTCACCCCCTGGACCCTCATGAGAGCCTTATAACTCTCCAGGTGGTCCAAGGGGTTGGTGGTCTCATCGTAGGGATCCACCTGAGGCATGCGGAACCGATTCGGGATCAGTTCCTCTTGGATTTCCCGGGAGAAGAGCAGTTGGGCGTTATAGCCCACTGGCTTGCTTGGGGAGCCTTGCATGTTGGCGAAGCGACGGGAGAACTCCACCAACTTGCGCTCATGCTCCTTCAGGCGTCTCTCAACCAGGCGCCTGATGGCCTCATTAGTGGAACCTTCCACTGAGGCCACTGGAGAAGGAGGTGCCGACCGATCGCGGTGAGGGGCCATACCCTGGTGGCGCCTACTGCATCGAACTGCTTCAGGATCATCGACCGGGGATCGACTCTCGTGATCCACCGACCCAGTATGGTTTCTTTTCACGGGAGTTTGGTGGCTCCCACGGGGGTTGGTTGCTGCCTGCGGATGGGATGGCCTGTCTTGAATAGAACGCAGGCTTCCGCGGGGACCCGCGGCTTGGGCCACGGGGGTCCCTGGCTGGGACTGGGTGGCCAGGGAGTGCTGTCGATGCTGCAGCTGCCATACAGGTGTAGTTAGCGTTTGCAGTTGCTGGACGATGGCTGCAATAGGACTGTCCACCGAGGATAACTGAGGGGGAGGAGGAGGAGGAGCGGGGAGTTCCCTCTCCGGGCTGCACGGGCTCGAAGGAGAGGGAACCTCCCCCGCCCGGCTGGTGGAAGCTTCACGTCTACATGTCACCACCATGATCGCGGTCGATTTCTCTCTTGCTTATGCAGGGGTTACCGTTCTAGCTCCCCCCTACCTGGCATGCCAGTCAGTTGCTGATCTTATCGCTGTGGCCTGTAGCTTATGAGCTGGCGCTGGACTTTGGACTCCTTCGCCTCGGGATCTCCAAGCCTCCGGACATGCAAAACAAGGTCAGAGACCTGGGCCGGGGGTTCCGACGGGGGTACTCCGACGGTCAAGTTAGCGAGCGGCAAGATGGAACAGATCCACTAAGACAAGTCTCCGCTTGATTCCTGTGCTTAGAGGAGGTTTTTTATGAAAGAAGTGTGGGAACGAGAGGGGTTGACACCCAGTTTCCTCTACTGGACTCGCCGGGCTTGCGTCTGGGAACTTCGGGGAGCCCCAGAATCATTATCCTTTTCTCTAGGTGTTCTTTTCTCTCAGTGGCTCACCTTTTCGTTCGCTTTTACTGTCCCTCTTATACCACTGGACCACCCTTAGCTTTTGTTTCCTCCCCTTTTAAAGGTTCCCGAAGGTCCTCGGGTCCTTTCCCCCCTTCTCCCCTCTTCTTTGAGTCTGGGAGTTAAGCGGTGAGCTTGCCTCGTCTGCCGTGCTATCACGAAAGGAGGAACCTGGCAGGATCTCGAGCCAAGCATGGGAGCCCTCATCTCGGGGTATTGATTGTGGATTTTCTGGGTTCCAGGCCCCTGTTCGCAAGGATTCAATACCTCGATCATGGGGCCCTCCTTAACTGGTGTAAAAAAGGTTCCGCACGCCATCGCGGGCCATACTGGGCACCCTGTACGGGATGCGCCACATGCTGACTCTAGCAGCACCTCGTGGCTCATGCCTCTAATCGCCGGAGGCTTTACAAAGTAGGGCTGACTTCGATCGAGGTGAACCCATCAGGGGTTGCTACCTGGCGGAGTGGCAGGAGTGCCTGGCTCAACCTCGATGAGGTGGACCTGTCTTGGGGCGCCACCTGGCGAAAGAGCAGAGGCCGCCAGCTTCGGCCAAGGTGGACCCCTCCTGGGTGGATACCTGACAAAGTGGCAGAAGAAGGCTCGACTTTGGCCGAGGTGGACCCATCTTGGGGTGCCACCTGGCGAAGGAGTAGGAGCGCCAGGCTCGACCTTGGTGATGTGGACCCATCTTGGGGCACCACCTGGCGAGGGAGCAGAGGCTGCTAGCTTCGACCGAGGTGGACCCCTCCTGGGCGGACACCTAGCGAAGTGGCAGAGGAAGGCTCGACTTCGATCGAGGTGGACCCATCTTGGAGTGCCACCTAGCGGAGCAGCAGGAGCGCCTGGCTCGACCTTGGCAAGGTGGACCCATCTTGAAGTGCCACCTGGCGAGGGAGCAGAGATCGTCAGCTTCGGTCGAGGTGGACCCCTCCTGGGCGGATACTTGGCGAAGTGGCAGAGGAAGGCTCGACTTTGGTCGAGGTGGACACATCTTGGGGTGCCACCTGGCGAAGGAGCAGGAGTGCCTGGCTCGAACTCGATGATGTGGACCTATCTTGGGGTGCCACCTGGCGAGGGAGCGAAGGCCGCCAGCTTTGACCGAGGTGGACCCCTCCTGGGCGGACACCTGGCAAAGTGGCAGAGGAAGGCTCGACTTCGGCCAAGGTGGACCAATCTTGGGGTGCCACCAAGCGAAGGAGCAGGAGCGCCTGGCTCGACCTCGATGAGGTGGACCCATCTTGGGGTGCCACCTGGCGATGGAGCAGAGGTCGCCAGCTTCGACCGAGGTGGACCCCTCCTGGACGGATACCTGGCGAAGTGGCAGAGGATGGCTCGACTTCAGCCAAGGTGGACCCATCTTGGGGTGCCACCTGGCAAAGGAGCAGGAGCGCTTGGCTCGACATCGGTGAGGTGGACCCATCTTGGGGTGCCACTTGGCGAGGGAGCAGAGGCCGACAGCTTCGACTGAGGTGGACCCCTCTTGGGCAGACACCTGGCAAAGTGGTAGAGGAAGGCTCGACTTCGACCAGGGTGGACCCATCTTGGGGTTCCACCTGGCGAAGGAGCAGGAGTGCCTGGCTCAACCTCGTCGAGATGGACCCATCTTGGGGCGCCACCTGGCGAGGGAGCGGAGGCTGCCAGCTTCGGTCGAGGTGGACCCCTCCTGGGTGGACACTTGGCGAAGTAGCAAAGGAAGGCTCGACTTCAATCGAGGTGGACCCATCTTGGGGTGCCACCTGGTGGAAGAGCAGGAGCGCCTGTTTCGACCTCGGCGAAGTGGACCCATCTTGGGGTGCCACCTGGCGAGGGAGCAGAGGCCGCCATATTCGACCGTGGTGGATCCCTCATAGGCAGACACATGGTGAATTGGCAGATGAAGGCTCGACTTCGACCGAGGTGGACCCATCTTGGGGTTCCACCTGGCGAAATAGCAGGAGTGCCTGGCTCGACCTCGACGAGGTGGACCCGTCTTAGGGCACCACCTGGCGAGGGAGCGAAAGCCTCCATCTTCGGTTGAGGTGGATCCCTCTTGGGCGGATACCTGGCGAAGTGGCAGAGGAAGGCTCGACTTCAGCCGAGGTGGACCCATCTTGGGGTGCCACCTTGCGGAGGAGCAGGAGTGCCTGGCTCGACCTCGACGAAGTGGACCCGTCTTGGGGTGCCACCTAGCGAGGGAGTAGAGGCTGCCAGATTTGGTCGAGGTGGATCCCTCCTGGGCGGACACCTGGCAAAGTGGCAGAGGAAGGCTCGACTTCGACCGAGGTGGACCCATTTTGGGGTGCCACCTGGCGGAGGAGCAGGACCACCTGGCGGAGGAGCAGGAGCGCCTGGCTCAACCTCGACGAGATGGACCCATCTTGGGGCGCCACCTGGCGAGGGAGCAGAGGTCGCCAGATTCGACCGAGGTGGACCCCTCCTGGATGGACACCTAGTGAAGTGGCAGAGGAAGGCTTGACTTTGGCCGAGGTGGACCCATCTTGGGGTGCCACCTGGCGAAGAAGCAAGAGTGCCTGGCTTGACCTCGACGAGGTGGACCCATCTTGGGGCGCCACCTGGCAAGGTAGCAGAGGCCGCCAGCTTCGGCCTAGGTGGACCCCTCCTGGGCGGACACCTGGTGAAGTGGCAGAGGAAGGCTCGACTTTGTTCGAGATGGATCCATCTTGGGGTTGCACCTGGTGAAGGAGCAGGAGCGCCTGGCTCGACCTCAGCGAAGTGGACCCATCTTGGGGTGCCACCTGACGAGGAAGTAGAGGCCGCCAGCTTCGACCAAGGTGGACCCCTCCTAGGTGGACACCTGGCGAAGTGGTAGAGGAAGGCTCGACTTCGGCCGAGGTGGACCTATCTTAGGGTGCCACCTGGCGAAGGAGCAGGAGCGCCTCGTCCCGGGTGAGGACGATCGTGGGTCGAGCCACCCGGGGGAAGCTTCGAAAGAAAAAATCCATGTGGCACCGCTGGCATCCAGCTGGATCTGACATATACTTTACGTCACCGATGTTGCCTGGGTGACGATATGATGTAGTTGCCTCATCTCGGACGAGAGTCTGGATGCAACACAATGGCTTCATCTGGAAGATCATCTATCTTGAACATACATCGGAGTCCACTCAATCTATCCGCTAAAGAGTCTGCTACTAATCCACTTATTGGTGATCCCTCATAAGGAGTTAGAACTAGGTCATCACTTAAAAATGCACATGATTATCTAGTATTTGTTTCACAAGTAAAACCAAATAGCATAGAAGAAGCAGAAAATGATCCTAATTAGATGATAGCCATGCATGAAAAACTTAATCAATTTGAAAGAAATAATGTTTGGACTTTAGTGAATAGACATTCTGATCATCCTGTTATGGCACTAAATAGGTTTATAGAAATAAGTTAGATGAAAAAGGAAATATAATTAGAAATAAAGCTAGATTAGTGGCTAAAGAATATAATCAGGAAGAAGGAATAGATTTTGATAAAACCTATGTACCGGTAACAAGATTAGAAGCTATTAGATTATTACTTGCATTTGCTTGCTACATGAATTTCAAATTATTTCAAATGGATGTAAAAAGCACATTTTCAAATGGTTTCATTTCAGAAGAAGTTTTTGTATAACAACCACCAGGATTTGAAAACCATGCTTTTCCTAATCATATTTTCAAACTTAATAAGGCATTATATGGTTTAAAACAAGTACCTAGAGCATGGTATGATAGATTGAGTAAGTTCTTACTTGAAAATGATTTTATCAGAGGTAATGTAGACACCACTCTGTTCATTAAAAGAAAAAAAATAATATGTTAGTTGTACAAATTTATATAGATGATATAATTTTTGGTGCAACTAATAAAAATTTATGTAGAGAATTTACTGAGCTTATACAGGACGAATTTGAAATGAGCTTAATGGATGAACTGACCTACTTCCTTAGATTCCAAATTAAGCTAACAAGAGAAGGAATATTTATCAACCAAGCTAAGTACATTAAGAAAATTATTAAGAAGTTTGGTACAGGTCAGTCAAAGAAATTGGCACATCCATGAGCCCCACCACAGACTTGACAAGGATGAAGATGGAGCAACGTTGATCAAAAACTCTGTCGAGGTATGATTAGATCATTGTTATATTTAACTTCAAGTAGACCTGATATCTTGTTTAGCTTTTGTGTATGTGCTAGATTTCAATCAAATCCAAAAGAAACACACATACATGCTATTAAAAGAATCATAAAATATCTAAAAGGAACAAGTAATCTAGGTCTATGGTATTCTAAGCAATCTTCATTAAATTTAATTAGATTTTCTGATGCTAATTATGGTGGATATAAAATTAATAAAAAAAGTACTAGTGGTACTTGTCAATTTTTAGGGTTGAACTTAATCTCATGGCACAGTAAGAAACAAAACTCTGTAGCACTGTCTACTGCTGAGGCAGAGTATGTGGCTACAGGGAGTTGTTGTGCACAAGTGCTTTGTATTAAGCAACAACTAGAAGACATGGTGTTATTCAGACTAAAATTCCTATAAATGTAATAACACAAGTGCTATTAATTTGACAAAAAATCTAATTCAGCATTCTACGATTGAACACAAAGAAATTAGACATCACTTTATTAGGAATCATGTACAAAATGGTAACATTGAACTTGAATTTGTTCTAACTGAAAATCAATTAGCTGACATCTTTATTAAGCCACTTAATGAAGATAGATTTCAAATGATTAGAGGAGAATTAGGTTTGTGTGACCCTTTTTAGAATTTCTGACCTAATTTCTTCAAAATTAAGGAAAAATTATCTAGAAGACCTCCATCACCAATCTAAGCCTACTGACCACCTTATCTAGAGTATATTTAGGGAATGGAACCTTTTCTAGAGCTTTTAGAGCCATTTTCAGAGTTTTGGCTCGAGCTGACTCGAGTAGGATTCGGGTTGACTCAAATGTCGAACACTGTTATAAAGTCGTTTGCCCTAAAATTCTTTCACTTTACCCTTTTCACTATTTTGGAAAGAATCCTAGGGGACCACCTCCCATTCCTTCCTAGGACCACCTAGTTTCTCAATTTCCTCCTTTAGATTTCATCCTAATAGCTTCAAAGAAGGCAGTTGCCAAAAGACTGAGGCATGCAGATCCGAGCCACGTCCAACGAGAAAGAAGATCCAAAAGGTGTGAGGATGAGCCGACTCGGGTTGAAGAGCAAGATGAACAGTGGAATTTATCTTCGGCACCTGCAAGGCAAGTCATCCCTATGGAAAACCGTCTAGTGACTTGTGGTAGGAAAACTAATTTCTCATTTCTAGAAAACCAAGGTTTTAGAATTGGAGAATGGTTAGAAAATCAAGGTTGGGACTATTTTTGCTCCGTGGATATTCCTACATACCTTAGCCTTGTCAGAAATTTCTTTGAAAATTTATCTCTTGGAGAAAACAGTATGGAATCATCTATGAAGGGAGTTAGAATGATTGTTGATGAAGAAAGGATTAGCAAGGTTCTGAGAATACCCAAAGAAGGGAAATATTTTCTAAATTTAAAGGACAAGCAGAAAACCTTGAGACTTATTCTGGAGAGGAGATGTTGGTGGGATAACTAATGTTCATGCTAACATATTATCCCTGGAAATGAGGCTTTTGCATAACATCATTAGCCGGATCTTTTTGCCCCGTACAGGTCTCTTTGATTAGGTCAGCGAATGTGATATGATGTTTATGAGATATGTGATTGAAGGGGAGGCCCTCAACCTACCGTTCATTATGCTGACACAGATATGGGACGCAGCCAGGAGAGCGAAGGCCTGTCTACCTTAAGGATGATGTTTACCTTGTTATTTCAAGAGTTTGGTATCGACTTAACTGGAGAGGATGGATGACTCCTTCACCACACTGACAGATACTCGGTGAAATCCCTACATAGGATGGGATATCACCAAGTTGAAGCAGTTTGGGTGAAGAAAACATCTGGTCGAAGAGTATTGCATCAGTCTTCATATGAGGAGGCAGAGCACGAGACTGCAACTACTGGCACTGTCAGAGAGGAGTCTGATGGAGATAGTGATAGTGACTCTGGTGATAGCGATGAGGATTCTATAGATAAGGAGACCCAGGGATAGGCTGGGATGACTGGATAGACTGGCATCCCAGGACTCCACTAGCACCATTAGCAGCACCAACAGCTCATTCAATTCCATCGACCTCGGTTGGCACTCAGTCTGGTCTTTCCTTGGTGCAGCTCACTTAGTTTGCTGAGACTCTGATAGGATCCTTTAGATTGATGTTTGGCGATCTTCGCCAAACACTTGAAAGAGGCCTAGAGGAGTTTCGGACAGAGATGAGGGAGCTGACATGCAGAGTTGAGTTTGTGGAGATGAGACAGCAGATTCAGGATGTCTACTGTACAGACCTCAGAGACTTACGCTCAGACTTTGGGAGACTTCGAGGAGCAACTGACTCTTTTGCCAGAGATCAGGCTTTTACATTGCATGAGTTACAGCAAGGAGTTCAGAGGATAGAGATAGAGTTGAGGACTGTTCTGCTCTTCGTTACTGGTGTGAGATCTGGAGCTGGAGGATCTGGAGCTTCTACTTCATAGCAGGCACCTTCACAGCACACATCTATACTGAGACAGCTACCACCTCATGCTAGACCATCAGGATAGCCACCACCACCTCCTATTGTTCATGACCTTATGCTTTCTAGAGACATCAAAACTGAGCCTACTCCTTCTAAACTTAAAGCTAGACCAAAAGCCAATTCCACTAGACCAAAAGCTCCCACTAGAACTAGACTCAGAGATCTTAGGTACAAATCCTTAAAAACTAAGGTCTCTTCTACTATCTTTAAAATAGGTTCTTCCTCTAGTGAGGAAGAAGATGATTAGATCTTGTTAGATATTGATGGTTGTATCTTTTGTATATTGTTTTTGTTGGTTGTATTGAATGGTTGTATTGAACTTGTTTATATATATATATGTGTGTGTGTGTGTGTATGAGTGCACTTTGTTTTAATGTCATTGTCTTTCTACTTTTTAACTCTTTTATGATGCTTAAAGTTTGGACTCAACAGTAAATTTCAAACAATTGTCATTGAAAAAGAAAGGAAAATATTAATAAGAATATCCAAATTATAATAAGAAGGTGAAATTATCTCAAATCATGTTAATATTCTTACTCTATTTCAAAAATTATTGAATGATTAAAGGACCTTTTTTTGTTGATGACAAAAAGGGAGAGTAAAGTTTGTGTTGTGCATGGAAAATTCAAAATTCAATTCATGAGAATATGCAAAACATGGGGAGAAGTTAGCTAGCTCTGATATTTTTTTGAAATCAATGAGCTCTGATATATGGAAATCAATGAAACTAAATTAGCCCTAATACATTAGCCCTGATACATTTTAATGTTCAATTAGCTTTGATACTTTCTTGATGCTAAATTAATGGAAATTAATTGCTTTTAGATACTTATTTCGCACTGATATACTTTGATACTCAATTGGCTCCAATATATTCAGTTGTGATACTCAACTAGCTCCAATACATTCTAAAGCAAAACAGTTTCTTTAACAAATATTGACTCTGATACATAAAGCCCTGATACTTATTGATACATACTGATACATTCTCGATACATGTTCATATAATACTTATTTGTAAAGTTTTTTCATGCCCAGTGTTTTGTCATCATCAAAAAGGAAGAGATTATTGATCCATAGAATAATTTTGATGATAACAAAACATTAGAGCATGTATTTGTTACTAACATATTTGAATGTTTGAAAAGTTTTTGTAGGATGTTTCAAAAGAACAATCATTCTACCTACATTTCAGTAATCTTTATAATATATCAATGTAATCATGAAAAAATATTCAAATATTGGAAAGCCCTAAATAACTTAAGTGTACATTCTTATAAAAGGGGCAATTCTATATAAATTTTAAGTTTAAGTTACTTAGATTATGACTAGAAGAAGTTTGACAGTGTTTGGAAGCTTTTTGAAGAATTTTGAATATTTTTGGACTTAAGTCACTCGAGCTAACTCAAGCAAGAGAGCCAACTCATTGTTCTGGCATGGCACAAAGATTTCTGGCATGCAGACATCTGAGCCGACTTGAAGGAACAAGAGCCGACTCGTCTAGAGTATCAAATGTTCAATTTTCTGAAGTCAGACAATCGAGCCGACTCATGTGCAACCGAGCCGACTTATGTGCAACCGAGCCGATTCTTCTAGAGTATGCAAAATCTCAGTTCTGAAAAACTAGACAGGCGAGCCGATTCGATTGAGAAGAGCCGACTCGACTAGAGTGTACCTTCAACATGACTGAGAATCCGAGCCGACTCGAATCCCAATTTCAGGTGCATAACAGCTAGTTCCAGAATCAATTTTTTGAATCTAAAAAGTGCTCCAACGGCCATATTTTGATTTTCAAGGCACTACAATGGTCATTTCTACCTGGGATCAGTTCTAAAGATTATAAATTAAGGATTTAAATATGTTTTAAATAACTTTTTGAGAAGAGAGCTTTAAGAAAAAAATGGAGAAAAGTTCAAGAGCATTCAAGGAAGAACTCAAGTCTACACCTACTTCCCATCAACTACTTGAGTCATCTATTGAAGAAGTTTGGAAGCCTTGAAGAGCATTAAAAGAGCAATTAAGAAAGCTTCTCAAAGGGCATCAACTGCAACCATTCGACAAAGTTTGGTTTGTCATTAGTGTTGCTCTGTTTTTAACTTTTAGTCGAGTTGTTCCAAGTACAGCAGGGGCTGTATCTTGGGGATTGTTTAAGATTTTTGGTGAGTCTTTGAACACCAAGTTTGGGTTATTTGTGAGCCCGTTAAAAAAATATTGTATTGGATTCTTGGTGATCCTGGTGTAAAACCAAGTTTGGATTTTGGTTTGTGAGCCCGGTGCAAAACAAATCAGCTGTATTCCATAGATGAATATAGTAGAAATTCCAAGTGGTACCTTGGGTAGTGGACATAGGAGCCGGGTTGCTCCAAACCACTATAAATTGCTGGTGTTTGTGCTTGTAGATGATTGCGTTTCTTACTTGCTTCCGCATCTCATATTTAAATCTTCTCACTCACTACACTAAGTTTCTAAAAGATCACATACTTGTGAAAAAGTTTTAAAAAATCTAATTCACCCCCCTCTTGGGTTGGCCATCTGAGCAATAGAATCAATTTTGATCAAGGTTGAAGTAAGCAATTAAAAGTTTGTTCTATTACTTCAAGACAAAATATCATCCCAACAAAAAGTAAAAATCCTTCATAGAATATTTTTTATAATTTTTTTTGTAGATCTTTTATTTCATCAATTATTTTGGTAGTTAGAGGAATATAATGCATTAGAAAATCATAAAATATCCTAGAATGTCATAAATTACTCAACCCAGTCATATCTTGAATATAAGTAGTATTAACTTTCTTTAGTTAGTTATATTTTAGATAATGGATAGTGGAAAAGTCTTGGTATAGAGGATCAAAATATTTAATTTTTGATTTTAAGCTTATGTATCATATTTTTTGTAAATAGGTATCATAATTTTTGAACTAGGATGTTATAAATCCAATTTTCATATTTTCAAGCAAGTTATCACCGTGCCATATTATTATATCTTGGGAGTTATATTCAAGCCAATGGATTATAGAAAGTCTTGATAGGAGAATCAAAATTTTTAGTTTTTCCTTTTATATTGGGGTGTCATAATTTTTATGAATGGGTGTCATAAATTTTAAACTAGGATGTTATAAGTTGAAATATTATATTTTCAAAAAAATTTTATCTCTTGATTATATTATCATACTTTTGGTATCATGTTTATATTCAAGCCAATGGATTATAGAAAGTCTTGATAGGAGAATCAAAATCTTCAGTTTTTCCTTTTACACTGGGGTGTCATAATTTTTGTGAATGGGTGTCATAAATTTTGAACTAGGATGTTATAAGTTGAAATCTTATATTTTCAAAAAAATCTTATCTCTTGATTATATTATCATACTTTTGGTATCATGTTTATAGTAATGGATAGTTGAAAAGTCCTGGCACGAAGGATTGCAACCTTTGTTTTTCTATTTCATGCCAAGATAATCATATTTTTCATATTTTTAGCTCAAGTGATCTCAAAATTGTATTATTACATTATGGATATCATATTTAGGCAATGGATAGTGAAAAAGTCTCGGTACAGAGGATCAAAATATCTAGTTTTTAGTTTGTACCTACGTGTTATAATTTTTAAACTAAGATGTTGTAAATTTTGATCTAAAGTATCATAAGTTAAAATCTCATATTTTTAGAAAATTTTTATTTCTTGACTGTATTATCATACTCTACATGTCATATTTATGATAATAGATAGTTGAAAAGTCCTGGCACGGAGGATTACAACCTTTTTTTTTTTTTTGACATCGAGATAGTCATATTTTTCATCTTTTCAGCTCAAGTTATCTCATAACTGTATTATTATATTCTAGATGTCATATTTAGATAATGAATAGTAAAAAAGTCCTGGTATAGAGGATCAAAATATCTAGTTTTTGGTTTTGTACATGGATATCATAATTTTTGAACAAGAGTGTCATAATTTTTAAACTATGATGTCATAAGTTGAAATCTCATATTTTTAGAAAGTTTTTATTTTATAGCTGTATTATCACACTCTAGGTGTCATATTTATGGTAATGAACAGTCAAAAAGTTCTGGCACAGAGGATTACAACCTTTATTTTTATGTTTTATGCCAAAATAGTCATTTTTCTTATATTTTTAGTTCAAGTTATCTCAAAATCATATTATTATACTATGGATATCATATTTAGGCAATAGATGGTAAAAAGTCCTGATACGGAAAATCAAAATATCAAGTTTTTGTTTTGTAGCTGGCTGTCATAATCTTTGAACTAGGATATCATAAATTTTGAACTAGGGTGTCATAAGTTGAAATCTCATATTTTTGAAAAATTTTTGTTTCTTAGTTATATTATTACACTCTAGGTGTTATATTTATGTCAATGAATAGTTGAAAAGTCTTGACACGGAGGATTACAAGTATTATTACAATTTAGATATCATATTTAAGCAATAAATAGTCAAAAAGTACTGGTACGAAGGATCAAAATATTTAGTTTTCGATTTTGTACTTGGATGTCATAATTTTTAAACTAGGATATCATCAATTTTAAACTAGGGTATTATAAGTTGAAATATCATATTTTCAAAAAAAATTGCTTCTTGACTATATAATCACACTCTAGGTATCATATTTATGACAATGGATAATTGAAAAGTTTTGACATGATAATAGATTTATGGTAAAGGATTTTTGTTTCTTAAACAAACAAAAATCCTCCTATCATTTCTTACCAGATCTGCTAGAATCTTCATCACTCCAAAATGCTCATCTTTCACTTATAAAGAGGGGCTTCATGCAAGTTCTCAAGATAATGTATACTTTCTATAAGCGCTCCTCAATATTGTTAGTATCGATACTGACTTAGTTAGTGTACCTTCATCAAGACCATCTCCAGCGGAACTTTTTTGTAAGTACCATCTCCCAAAGCCCGATCGACTTGCATTGCCTACTCCAGCACTACCTCCAACTCTTCCTCTAGTTTTTGATAAATTTTGGCACCAATGATACCATTCAATAATAATATTAATAAAATAATTAATATATTAATAAAAATTATATAAAATAAAAATTATATTAATAAAAAATTAATATATTAATAATAAATATTTATAAATAATTATATAATGAATAAAAAAATATTTTAAAGATAATGTGTTTTTTAAATAATAGATGTACCGTGCACATCACATAGCTAATATGCTAGTAGTCTAAAATAACTAACTCATTTACTTCATATGGAGCTATATCCAACTTATCAATATCTCACTTGTCAATTGTGATAAATATTGTAAACTATAATAAAAATATCTTAATGTTCTAATTTTCAATTACAAAATGACCCTAATCAAATTATTTTATTAAAAGCTTGAAATATTCATACGGAAACTCCAATTTAATTTCTCTCTTAGATGTCTTAATACTAAAACATGCAAGTCTTTTATTAATAAAGGAATTATGAAATTGTTACGTTCCAAGAATAAGAAAAAGAGGTAGAGGATTTCCTAATCAATGAGCGATAGAAAAAGAGATTTAACTAAAAAGGAAGGATTCAAAGATTTCTAGAATATCTAGACTCGAATAAGGCTGCAAATAAATCAGGTTGACATGTGACCCGACCCGACCCGATCTGACCTATTTAGACCCGATTCAATCTATTTTTAAGGATCCGTGGATCCGGTTCAGATCCTAAAATTAGATTCGTTTCATTTTTCAGATCGAGTCTAGGTTTACTAAATGTGGACTCGATCCGACCCGAACCTGCTAATACTGTTAAGATCAAACCTATTTGGACCTTTAAATTATAATGAAAAACTTGTATAAAACCTGTTTTTAATATAAAGATAAAATTATAATTATTTTTATATCTTAATTTATTTTGAAAATAATATTATTGTTACCTATTTTGTAATTAATTATAGTTGGTTATATAATAATTAAAATATAATTATCTATATTTGATCCGATCATATCTAGATCTAAATTTTTTAAATTAAAACCTGATTATTCATAAACTCGATCCAACCCGAAGACTCGTTGAATCAAAAACTTTGACAATAGATCCAACCCGACCTGATTTTTTAGTAGGTTGGGTCTGCATCTAATATTATGACCTAATCAAAGAATCAGATCGGATTGGGATCATTCATGATCCGATCCGACCGAATTATTTTCATCCCTGGACTCGAAAAGCTTCAAAGAGAACAAGGACACCTAAGAACCAGTAGATAAAGATAAATTTGAATGCATTAGAAAAAAATGATCATGAGTGAATTATTTTTAGATATTCTTATAATTTAGATTTCAATCGCATCATGTCATGATCTAAAAAGTTTTAGAATTCATGTTCATCTGTACATGCATTATAGCTAGTATAACCAAAAATATGGTATCTAGAGTTGGTATTCAAATAAAGTGAAGAAAAAAAGAAAAAGAAAAAGAAAAATTAAAAGAAAAATGATATGTGAAAACTTAAATATACTGTTTCCTTCACTTTTCCTCTTCTTCTTTTATTTTTCATCTTAATCATTATCATTCGTCTCAAGACTTCACCGGACCACAGTCCAATGCATAATTGCCACCGTTTTAAGAGTTTGAGCATCACTTTTAAATTTTTGTTCGATCCACGCGACCTATTAGAGGGCTAAATCATATCCATGTAACACCTAATCCAACCATTTAAAAATCACTATCCAAAACCATTTCTTTGGGCGTTTTCAGGGAAGTTGGCGGATCCAGGTCTCCCACCATTCGACCTTGAAAGCTATATTAACAACGGTCACCTCAAACATATTTTCGTTTTGAAAATCACAACAATATTTCTATTTCCTTGTAGGAGTAATACCTGGTAGATATCTTTATAGAAACAAGTCCTGCGGAACAGCTATCCTTCGGACGAAAGAAGATCAATCATTGTTTCGCGACATAGACCATTGAATGACGATCAATCATCTGCCTACACCTACACAGATCTCGAAGTAAGCATTGCGCAACTCCATATCACGTCAACCTGAAATTTTATTTATTTATACTCTAGTTGATCAAACTAATGAAACAAAATATAGTATAACATTTGTCCCATGAAAGAAGTCTGTCTCACCCTGCCCAAGTGTCTAACATTGCACTGCTATGATAGCAAAGTAGGCGCAAGTTGAAGGGTCGCTAGTCACTGGAGCCATTGCATCTGCTCCATGGCCCATGCAGCACATGGATAGCTGCGAAGTTACGCTGCTTTCTAGACCTCTTTTGATGCGAGAGGCCAAAGCCTGACTTGCTACAGCAGCAGAGTGACCCAGTTGTCTCCGCATACCTGGTCCATCCATTTTCTTGGGAAATCATTGTTCCACTACCATGAGCTTTTACTAATTATTCCAATGTTGGCCACTTAATAACTATAGAAAACCTTAATGGAATTCAAACATATGATCACCTGCAAGCTGACCTGAAACAGAAGGGAGAATTAACAGAAGTGCAAGCTATCCTGCTAGAAGTTTCTTGATGGTCATGCAAGAGACATGGCTTCAAATTCACTTTCCTCGGTGTTTCTTCCCTAGCTGCTTCGGTGAGAGAGCTCGCTGTGCAATTCACAGCACATGTTGCACACATCAGGAAGATATCTATAAATCAGACATTATCAAAGGAAATGGCCTGATCTCTCCTATCTCACATATCTTGATGCCCGCTGCCAAGCCAAGTCCATTTCTGCTTCCAGGTTATGATATCATTCCTGATGCAGCCCGGAGTAACACCGTCGAGCAGCATCAAGCAATGTCCAGATCTGGTCCATTCTGGAATTTGAGCTTGAAGACCATAGCAGGGCAGATTAGGTTATTTTTGATTTATTTCAAGAAGCTGATTAGATTGATTTGGTTCCATGCTTGTTGAAACTAAATTTGTTGTTCCAGGATGGCTTGATGACAGTTATTCAAACAGGACCATTTCCAAAAGTTCTCTAACCAGACAACTCTAACTAGCCACAATTCCCCACAGATTCTTAATCAAGCAATCACAAAAGCAAAAAGTTAATAAAATGTAGAATTAATTAAAATTTAAATAACCAACATGTCTTATTGGAAAGTAGACTGCTAATATGGCCCAGATGACCAGATAAATCACCCAAAATTCATGTCAATTTACAAAGCAGGCACCTGTACTATCATACCCCAGGACATGATGAAAATGACAGACCTTGGGAAGAGCAGAAGTTCAACGCTTTCACATCACCCTGGAATGAAGGCAGATGGCTGATCCAATAGTAATGGTGGTAATGTTAGACCTGACAAGGAGAGAACTGTTATATATCATCAGATAACAAACAAGAAACAATGACTACATGAAACCTTTAAAAAAGCAAAATTTGTTGCAGTTTGTTAATCATAATTATATTCCCAAAACAAGTTCTTAAAAACTCGAACTGAATTCTTCAAAAAAGACTATTAGAATGTTAAAGAGTTTGATTCAAATGATTAGAATCTCTAAGCAAAATACAGGTGCTTAGAATCGAAAGGTCCGAATAATACACATTCTGCAGGTTATGTACTAATTAGATGGTAAAACTAATTTATGCTTTTCCATCCTGGGATACATAACAAGTGCAGGTGGAACCATTACCATTACCCCAAGCATTTCCTTCTAAAGAGGAATGGAAGTCATCATGGTCGGTTGTTCAAGTCTGTAGTGCCTTGCAGATCACATGCACGATCCTTGCAGTCCAATTTTCCCCATCTAGCATTAACTCTATTGCAGGGAAATGCCAATTTTCCAAGGCTGTCAAAAGATCCAAAGCTCAAACTATCAATTTAACTAATGAAGAATCTCACAAAATTACAGGAACTGCTATCAGGAGCTAGAGAAGGAAAAAGAAAAAAGGATGACATTCACAGTTTAAAAAAAAAAAGTTTGATTTAACCAAGAACCTTCGATTAACAATGTTGTGCACATGACATAGCCATCGAGAGAACTCAGCTTGTGATCCAGCTTGTACAGGGTTTGCTCTGTGAGGGATCAAAATAAATGGATTATGCTCAGATGAAAACATTGTGCATCACTATTGATATCTTTTCTTTAAAAAAAAAAAAAAATCAAGACTTTGACTTGCTTGAGCAGGTTTTGAGCTTCTTCTGCCAAAACCAAAAAGATCAGGTATACAAATAATTCACCATAGTGCACACCAAAAACTGATCATATTAACTATTGATCTGACTGTTCAGATAAATAGAAATGTTCTTGATAGCCATAATGCTTTTCAAGGCCAGTCTTCTAGCATGAGGGATAGAAAAGGATGAATGTATCACTTACTTCAAAATTTCCTTAAAATGATCTGCACATTCTTTACAAGGATAAAGTCGAGATAGTATGACCATCTACATAAAGGAACAAGTTCTGTGTCATCTATATTTCACATGTATAAAAAAAAAAAATTCCCATGATTCTAATGACAAGAAATTCGGTGCATGCCATTCATCATAAAATGTCCATAAAATAAAGGAAGCGATGATGTAACAATGAGCATCTAAGAACAGATCAACAAAACTAAGATGACTATATCAAGATAATATCTCATGGAATTAAATGTAAGCCCTGTGGAAGAATACCATAAAAAGCACCAATACATAATGAAAAAGGAAAAAGACAAGAAGGCCTTTTTAAAGTATATTGGCAAAAACCTTGCTGCAAGCTATTCATATTGAAAGATTCACAAAATAGGGGAATGCATATGATCTGATAACAAGAATTGTAGTGAACAGATCTACAAGATCCACAAAACTGAGATGACTACACCAAGATAATATCGCATGAACCTAAAAGTAAACCCTGTGGAAGGAGACCATAAATTTAAGCATCAATACCGGATGTAATGTGGAGGATGAAGAAAAGAAAGATCTTTTTATTGCTCACAAAATGTGCATAATAAATTAATATTATGGTGCTCGTTTTCCTCATACCCAATATAAACATTTTCTTTTCTTTTTTAATTTAAAGATCAGATGAAATAACCATTTAACTCTTTTTAGAAGTAACCCCAACTCTTCCTACCACATGATCCTCATTCATGCAAACTTATGTAGGAGGCTTGATATTATGTGAATCCTAAGAGACGAAAGTAACACATAAATGATTACATGTGCCATAGGAAATTAATTGTAAGTAAAACACAAGGAATCTTACTGGATGCCCCTGTTGAATAGTTATAAAACCATTTTTTGAGCATATCATAACTACTTTGACAATCATACACTCATTGCTGTTTCTTTTTTTTTATTAACTTGAGAAAAAATGGAAAAAAAGTGAGATGCAAGATCAACAAAAAATCCAACTAAACTATACTTGGTTTAAAAATCCTATACAATTATAATTGCCAAAATTCAGTAGACATGCAATCAAGCAGGAAAATAATTTTTATCAGCTAAAATTTCTAGGAACTAGGCCCACGAACCTCAAGTAGTCAATTTTCAATTGTTCAAACTTCAAACTACTAAGGCATCACTGCAAAGTCAGTGGCACAGTGAATTCATCCTTATCTAATCACCCTGCACAATGCTACACCTATTTCCCTCTCTTGCAATGAACATATGTACTTGATAGGAAAGTTTGATTTGATAGCATTGTTAATTGATACAAGCAAGGATTTAGGTCTCGGCGGGATGTCCTGCGGGATACCAGAAAAGGATACCATGCCATGTGTTGGGACAAGGATGTCTCGCTAGCATCCCGGGACATCCCTTGTCCCAAGTGTTGGAATGGAGCAAGACAACGGTATGTCTTGTTCCATAGAAAAACTAGGATAGTCCTGTCCCATAGGATTTAAAATCTTGGATATAAAAAGGAACAAGATCATTGAAACTAATGGAATGATTAATTTAAGAAAACTTGACTTCCATTTAAATGCAATCATGTCAACTTCATAATGAAGGGGCATAACAAGCATATTCTTAAACCATACCAGTTCCTTTACATCCCGTTTTTGCTGTCTTGTTGGGTGATCTGGAAACTGAAAAATTCAGAATCAGATAGATTGAAGAAGTCACAACAAATGTAAGTGCTTTTTTTTTTTCATTAAAGAAAATAGACATGACACTTAAGTATTTAAGAATTGGGTAGGAGGAAATCAAGTAGCATCTTTTCATGAAAGAACATTGGCATTGACACCACCATTATGTCTTGGGACATACACACAATCATGATAGTTTTTAACCAGGAAAGCCAAAGAAGATTTACTGAAAATTGTCTGGACAAAGAAGATTTACTGAAATTGTCTGGTCCCTGAAACAGGTCCAGCTTAGCAAGTGAAACAAATAAAAATTAAAGTTTTATATGCACATATCCAAAATGGGATGACAAAAAAGAATTATGATTATTTCAATATTGTTCAAGATCTATGACCAAACAGCATTTATAAGTAACCAAGAAACATGCATTCATGCACAAACCTATGAAAGGTCATTCAGACATGTACTTTCAGTAAGCTTGTTTTCATGTAAAATACCTTTCATCAGCCCATGATATTACTGTGATTAAACTGATAAGCACACCTTTACCAGATCTTAGCAATAATTCTTCTTGATGGTATTTAAAATTTGCACATAAAAGTTTTACAATTAGGGTAAGCCTTAAAGTAATGGTAAGGTTGATCTATTATGACCTGGAGGTCACAGGTTTGAAACACGGAAGTTGTCTCTCCATATGCAGGGCTAAGCTTGCATACATCTGACCCTCCCTAGACCCTACAATGACTAGGGCCTCATGCACTAGGCCACCCTTTATATATAGAAGTTTTATGACATTGTTGAACATGGAGACATAATGTATATGGGTATGTTAAACCATTCTTTTCAAGTTGAAGACATTATGCATGTGGCATTATGACATGACAACAATCAAAACTAGTTCTCATGGACAAGAACATCATACACGAAAAATACTAAAATAAAGTTTGATACAAAAATCACACCATTAGTTTTATAAGAGAAAAGGCACACATCAAAATCAATTTATTAGTTTTCAGGGTGAAAGACAGCACTCGGTTCATATACCATTAAGATAGGAGACAATGCAACGAGTAGTACTGGGACATGCTAGTAGTAAATGGGTGCATTGTTCAACATAAAACACATACCAACTTGAAACTAATGAAACAAAGCATAATTTAACCATGGAAACACAAGATTTGGTCATACAAAGTAATGTTTAAACTCAACAAGTTTGCAAATGACATGGTAATAATCTTCATGTTTGCTCTGTTATATCATGACTTTTAGTTGGGGAGACTAAACATGGGCAACTAAATTGCTGTACGAAGACTCTGGAAACATGTCTTACATTTAATCTATTGAGAGAGGAAGAAAAGAATTGTTATTCATTGATATTAGGGCCATAAAGGCCTTTCAATAGAGTACAAGATTATCATATGTGGTAACATATGACTCCTGATAGGACTGCAGTAATACTTCTAATATGACTAAGATAAAGTATGATGTTCTAGGAAATAATATAAGATATCTTGCTCTCTAACACTCCCCCTCAAACGGAAGCTATACATTAACTAAGTCCGGCTTAGAATATATAGTAGAAAACCGACTAAAGTTAAGAGTTTTAGTGAAGATGTTTGTGAACTGATTTGTTGAACTAGTGTGAGGTGTCTTAGTCTTGCAAAATAGGATGAGCAGTTAACAAAGTCTTCAGAGACTGCTCAAAATCCGAGGAAGGAACATCTTGTAGGGACAAAGCTGAAGTCAAAAGAGATGGTCTAGACAAGGATTCTACTTTCTTCTCG
Source organism: Areca catechu (assembly GCA_021397845.1). Lineage (NCBI taxonomy): Eukaryota > Viridiplantae > Streptophyta > Magnoliopsida > Arecales > Arecaceae > Areca > Areca catechu. The sequence goes on from CM038039.1 coordinate 197,555,095, forward strand.
GAAGAAAAGAAGTGAGATAGACTCAGAAAGTATATTAGCCAAAACAAAATATCGTCGAGTAACAGAATCACAATACTTATACCTCTTTTATATCTGGAAGAGTAAGTAAAAAAATCTAGGTGAGAGCTATTTAATTATCTTCCTAGACTAAGTAAACAAGGTTAGATAAGAGCTTCATAATCATCTTTTTGCTTGTCCATAGAATTGGTAACTATCTCGCTATCCGAAGAGGAAGCAGCAAGAGGAGCATCTTGTCCACAGAGCTGATCAGGTAAGAGCTATGTATCGTCTTCATGCCACTTACGAAGACGATGCAATAAAGAGCTAAGGATAATGATGATAGTAACATGAGAAAGAGAAGTCCGGATCACTTCATAGAGAAAGTGAAGATCAAGGAGAACCTATCATTAGTCAATTTGAAGGTATAGATAATGCAACACCATTCTTTCTTTTTTTTGAAAAGTAAATCAGCAAAGATTCTTCAATAGATCTCAACGATCACAACTGAGATAACCGTCAAATCCAGATCAAATACCAATGGCAAGGTCGACAAAGGCAGCGGCTTCACGAAGAAGGAAGAAGCCCGAGCTTGTCAACTTTCGAGGATGGCGGCATCGAATTGGATACCTTTTTTTCACCAAAGATTATTAGGGGTGGCAGGCAGGGAAGGAAAAAGGGGTGGGCCGCAGCTAGGGTTTTGAAGAGGAGGGAGGCTCTGATATCATATTGAGAGGAAGAAAAAGATTGTTATTCATTGATATAGGATCCTAAAGATCTTTAAATAAAGTACAAGATCATCATATATGGTAACACGACTCTTACAAGACTGCATATACTTCTAATATGATTAAGATAGAGTATGATATTCTAGGAAATAACATAATATCTTGCTCTCTAACATAATCCATGTGGAAGTTGCTAGCATGAAGCATTGACTTATTTTTCATGAGGGTCTGTTCTTTTGTGATAAAAAAATTTACCTGAAAAACTATATTTTCCTAGATATAAATTTTTTGGACAACATTTAAATAGAAAAATAATTTATTCATGTTCCTTTATATATGAGAAGTGGCTTCAAAATTTGTTACCCATATTCTTTTGCATTACTACTTTACTGGATAGGTTTGCTAAATTTTATTCGTATTTTTTATGATACCCTTTATACTTTTTTGGTATAAGGAGTATAAGGATAGTGGACAATTGAGTTATTGAGCATTGAATGATAGAGGCATTGGAAATGAGGAGGGCATTTTAAGATAAATTAAATTTTACTTTATTAGCTAGTAGAAAAATATTTAGCCATCCTCCAGGTGGATAACATTTTTTTCCATTTCATAGATAAATGCTATTCATGGGAAAAGTAACTTATTTATCTTGAAAAGTACAAGAACTTGAATAAGTTGGTCAATAGAAGCTAATCAACTTTGCCAAAATATTTATCCATAAAAAATGGACCCTTACTGTCTAGTAGGACTTTTTCTGTTTTATCTTTTCAAAACCTAAATTCTTATAATTTGCAATTAACCAGTCAGCCTTAAGGTCCTTATCACTTCATGCTTGAATAACTCCTTAAGGGTCTATTTGGTTGGTGTATGTCAATTACAGGATAATATGATGATTCCTAGAAATCATTTATATGGAAATAAGATTGCCAGGAAAATAACTTATACTATGTTTGGTTGGTAGAAAAGTTTCTTCGAAAAATGATACTAAAAAAGAGATTATTCCATTTGATTGGAGGCAATCCTATATAGGAATATGATCAAATTTACTAATATGCCCATCAATATAAATATGTTTTTAATACCAAGATAACATTGTTATCTCTAACTACTTTTTTTATAATAATTATAATCACATAACCATTTGTATAATGCCATTTGTATTGTAATTGTTTTGCAAAATCTCTTTATTGAATGAATTTAGAAAGATATCAAAATAATTTAATAATTATATATGTACTTTATTAGGGATATTTTGTCAGTATGGATTACCGTCATTTAAATATTTATCAAATACCAATCCTTTCATGGTATTTGTTTTTCCTTCTCTCTTTGAAAAATAAACATGGGACCTACTATTTTTTTACCATCTCTCTCTTCCACATTTCATGTTAAACATAATAATATGACATGGAATTTATTTTCCCATATTAGATTATCCTCGACAAAACGGATCCTAAGAATAAATAATTTAAGGAATTACAAACTGACCACAAGCATTCACGAAAAGACTTTGGAAACATGCAATGAAAGATCAAAAGAACTAGGAACATCATGATCCTAACAGCTCCGGGTATCATCAAGTTTACATCGAACACCTTGCCCAGTGATCTTTTATAAAATGGAAAAGTCCGATAAGTTCACATGTCGATTGCCAGAAAATATAGGCCTTTTACACGAACATAGGCTTTGCAGCCTATTTATTGAAATACCCAATGACTATACAAAGTGAAAAATTTTTCATCTATATGAGTAAGCCATGCAAAGTTAATAACCGATCCTTATAAAGGAAACAATCAAACACCTGTGCTGCAATGGTGTGGAGCAGAGTCCAGGTAGACCTCCCGAGCTCCTCCTTCGTCAATGGAATCGCCGATCTTCCGTCCGGGTGTAACGTGGATTGAAGAATAGTGGAAGGCTTGGAGGAGAGAAAAAGTAGAGGCGGCGACGAGCGGTGGTGCTGGTTTTGGGGTGCAAAGGGCGGGAGAGATGGGTTTGGACGCAGCGGGAGATGGATTCGGTGGCTTTTAGGATGGCTTCGAATGGATTTTTCCGACATTTTTTTTTTGGTCTCTCTGCGTCGGAGAATATGGCTATGGACGCGCGGCAATGAGAAGAGAACGAAGGCCAGGCAAAAACGCAAGATAACAGTTGGAGGCGGAGCGGATGAAGACCTCGCGGGTAGTGCTTTGGTTTTCCGTTTTATGAATTTAATTGTGTATTTTGCAATAAAACATCCCATTTGTTACGGGGCTATCTGGATTTTTTTTTTCCTTTTTTTCCTAATTTGTATTAACTTGTCACTTCTACATATAAAAATATTGAGATTATTATAATCTCAAAAATATTAATATTTATCTGCCAACATACTTAATTATTGTGATAGAAAATAAATATCCAGGAAATGATTCGGAACTAGCCCAATGATTACATATTCCAATCTCATGCATTCAAGTTTTTACTTTAAACTTTTTTGCAAATGAAGGATAATCTAAAGCTTAAGCTATAAAATATCAAATTTTATCTACTAAAATAGGCTAAGTTGTAAGGATCAAGATATGAACGGGTAAAATTGGAGAGCATCTTACATCCAATCTGAAGGTTCAACTCACTAACGTAAATCGCTATATTCATCATTGAGATAGTATAAGCATCTAGAAGGCTAGTGGCAATGGACCGTCTAATAAAAAATCCAGATATAATTCTATTAAATATAAATATGGAAATTAAAAATTTTAAAATTATTTTAAAAAATAGAAAAATTATTTTTGTATTGTAGTAGAATTTTATAAAAACTTTATATTTTATTATTATATGGACTCTTATTGTTTAAAACATTTTTTAAGAATGGTTAAGTGATTGTCCCTCATTAACATATAAATATGGCAAAAATGATTTTAAGTATATTGCAATTGTTTTTATTGTTTTTTATTTAAATATTTTTTTAAAAAAAGAATGGACCAACTCCACTTTTTTCATTAAGAAAATGAATTCACAGCAAGAAATGTGCCCAGAATACGACACAAACCCCCCCCCCCCCCCCCCCCCCCCCTCTTCCAAAAAAAACCAAAAAAAAACTCCAAAATTCAAAATCAAATCACTCCCCACAAAATTCAAATTTAAAATCTCTTTTCTTTACAACCAACAAAAGAAAATCCATTCTGGAGTTTCAAAGAGAAGATGTTTTCTAGAGAGAGGAACTCCAGCAATTCTAGAGTGAGAATGTGAAGCCCAGTTCTAATGGGCTGATTTTGGACTGAAGTCGGCAAGGGCCGCCGACTTCAGTTCAAATTTCTTCTGGTGCGGGAGTTTGGATTTCCCGGCAGGAAATCCGGAGAGGCTCATCGACGCCGCCGGAGGTGGGGAGATAAGGTCCTTCCTGGGTTTTAGGGGCATTGGGAGCCTCTGTTGATCCGGGAAAAAACCTCCCTGTGGGTGGAGCGTCGACGGATCCTTCGAGTGCCCTGCCCTCGCCGGAACGCCCTTCGCCGGAGGTCGTGAGAACGGAGACGCCCCTCGCCGGTAAGTCCTCTCTCCTGTTGGATGTTGTGTGTTCGTGCGGCTCGACGGAGGGAGGATCGGTTGATTTTCCTCTCCGTTGAAGCCTTGGACTGTGGCCGGCAGTGAGGAAGCCACCACCGGACTCCTCCTCTCCGGCAACCGTCTTTGGGCGACCGATCGCGGGGATTGCCGCCGTCCCATCGCTTGCTTGGGGGGGAGAGTGGAGGAGGGAGAGATGGTTTTGGTCGGCCGTGAGGGACTGTCGCAGGCAACAGTCTCCGGCTCGGTGCTCGCGGCTGTCGGTCGGACGGCCACCATAAGGGTCGCCGGACTCCCTTCCTTCTCCGGCGTGAGCACCATGGCGGTCGGACGGGAGGATCGCCGTCGATCCTCCCTGCTTCTCTCTTGGGGTCGGGCGAATACCTGGCCAAAGGGGGACGGGGGGGCTCGGTTTGATCAGCTTGGCTGGGCCAAGCCTGTTGTGGGCCGGGTTTAGCTGGGCCGGGCCGGGCTGGGCCGGGCTTGGCTGGGCCGAGCCGGGCTGGGCTGGGCTTGGCTGGGCCAGGGCTCGTTGGGCCGTCTTGGTTGAGCCATGCCCTGTTGGGTTAGGTCTATTTCTTGGTTGGGGGTCCAGTAAAAACTCCATTGAGAAAATAAATAAATAAATAAATAAATATAATAATAATGATTATATTAATAATATTAAATAAGGGGAAGAAGGGGAAAGATCTGTTGGACAAGGTTGTTCCAAGAAAATTTGGTTTATATATAATTTCTTTTTAATTTGTGATTCAGGATCGTCGTTGTCTCTGGAAGATCGGATCTAGGAAATTGAACTGCACGTTGTTGGTGGATGCTCTTGTGTAAGTTATCTTGACCTTTGATATGTATGCCAATTTAAATATATATTTATAACTTAGTAGATATGTAATATATTTGCATTGGATTGCGTGCATCATGCTGGTATGGTGCTGTGTTAGCGTGAGTACATGTGTTGGGCGGGGGTATATTGTGGGATTGCTTTGGATTGCGTGCGTCGTGTTGATGTGGATGCATAGTACTGGTGTTGAGTGGTGCAGTTGGTTGTGAGTGCTCTCCAGTTTGACTATGATCATACGAGAACCTAGTCTCCTTTTGGCCTCCAGTAGGGCTATTGCTGGCACATGACCGTTGAGCGGTATGTGACACAGGAGCTAGATGTCTTATTTTAGCCATGCGTGGCGGCGGGCACATGCAGAGGATGCATGTTTCTCGTATGATACTCAGAGCTAGTTTTCCTTTTGGACCTCCAGCAGGGCTATTGCTGGCACATGACTGTTGAGCGGTATGTGACACAGGATCTAGTCTCTTTCGGGGCGAGCCATGGGCCAATCATGGCCATAGTCTGAGGGACTAGGAGAGTTAAGTAAATGGTTGGCCATCCATAGTCGTGTCGTGTCTGTGTCGGTCGCATTAAGTGTACGTATTTGCATCAAGTCATGGGTTATTATTATTATATTGCTGGACATCTTGTTGCATGATGTATTATGCTTGTTGTTATTAGATGCATAATGGTGTATGTATATTGAAGGTGTTGATAACTTACTGAGCTGCGTAGCTCATCCATGTTTTCTTATATTTTGTTTCAGATATCGAAGATCATTTGGGTTTGAAACAAGTCAGTGAGGAGCTAGGATTTAGGTGTTAATCCCTGAATTTATATTTTATCTGTATTTTTTTAATCTGTTAATCTTTATGGAAAGTTATTCCTTACTATTGTTTGGTTGTCGATTTGATAGTTAGGCCTGGCATGATCTCTAGAAGATATCTAGGATTGTGCGGCCGGTCACGTAGCCGATCCTTGATCTGGATTCGGGGCGTGACAGAGTGGTATCAGAGCAAAGGTTAGAAATGTCATAGTTAGTGAGAGTGGGGTAGAATTAGGGTATTGAAAGATATTTGATGATTTGAAAAATTTATATCAGTGTGCGCAGCAGCGAAAGTGTGGTAGACTAAAGACATTAGAATTAATTTAAAGTATGTATGATGGAAGAAGAGATGCTCTTATTGGAATTATTGAAATTGGGTAGAATGGTACTTGTGAGTATTGAATCATATAAGTTTGGATTGTGCATCTTTGGGTTTAGAAGACTTAAATTTCGAGGGCGAATTTTTTTTAGGTGGGGAGAATGTGAAGCCCAGTTCTTAATGGGCTGATTTTGGACTGAAGTCGGCAAGGGCCGCCGACTTCAGTTCAAATTCTTCTGGTGCGGGAGTTTGGATTTCCCGGCGGAAATCCGGAGAGGCTCGTCGACACCGCCGGAGGTGGGGGAGATAAGGTCCTTCCTCGGGTTTTAGGGGCATTGGGAGCCTCTTTGATCCGGGAAAAACCCTCCCTGTGGGTGGAGCGTCGACGGATCCTTCGAGTGCCCTGCCCTCGCCGGAACGCCCTTCGCCGGAGGTCGTGAGAACGGAGACGCCCCTCGCCGGTAAGTCCTCTCTCCTTGGTTGGATGTTGTGTGTTCGTGCGGCTCGACGGAGGGGAGGATCCGGTTGATTTTCCTCTCCGTTGAAGCCTTGGACTGTGGCCGGCAGTGAGGAAGCCACCACCGGACTCCTCCTCTCGGCAACCGTCTTTGGGCGACCGATCGCGGGGATTGCCGCCATCCCATCGCTTGCTGGGGGGGGGGGGAGAGTGGAGGAGGGAGAGATGGTTTTGGTCGGCCGTGAGGGACTGTCGCAGGCAACAGTCTCCGGCTCGGTGCTCGCCGGCTGTCGGTCGGACGGCCACCATAAGGGTCGCCGGACTCCCTTCCTTCTCCGGCGTGAGCACCATGGCGGTCGGACGGAGGATCGCCGTCGATCCTCCCTGCTTCTCTCTGGGGTCGGGCGAATACCTGGCCGAAGGGGGACGGGGGGGCTCGGTTTGATCAGGCTTGGCTGGGCCAAGCCTGTTGTGGGCCGGGTTTAGCTGGGCCGGCCGGGCTGGGCTGGGCTTGGCTGGGCCAGGGCTCGTTGGGCCAGTCTTGGTTGAGCCACGCCCTGTTGGGCTAGGTCTATTTCTTGGTTGGACCGGTCCAGTAAAAACTCCATTGAGAAAATAAATAAATAAATAAATAATAATAATAATGATTATATTAATATATTAATAAAGGGGAAGAAGGGGGAAAGATCTGTTGGACAAGGTTGTTCCAAGAAAATTTGGTTTATATATATTTCTTTTTAATTTGTGATTCAGGATCGTCGTTGTCTCTGGAAGATCGGATCTAGGGAATTGAACTGCACGTTGTTGGTGGATGCTCTTGTGTAAGTTATCTTGACCTTTGATATGTATGCCAATTAAATATATATTTATAACTTAGTAGATATATGTAATATCTGCATTGGATTGCGTGCATCATGCTGGTATGGGTGCTGTGTTAGCATGAGTACATTGTGTTGGTGCGGGTATATTGTGGGATTGCTTTGGATTGCGTGCGTCGTGTTGATGTGGATGCATAGTACTGGTGTTGAGTGGTGTAGTTGGTTGTGAGTGCTCTCCAGTTTGACTATGATCATACGAGAACCTAGTCTCTTTTTGGGCCTCCAGCAGGGCTATTGCTGGCACATGATCGTTGAGCGGTATGTGACACAGGAGCTAGATGTCTTATTTTAGCCATGCGTGGCGGGCACATGCAGAGGATGCATGTTTCTCGTATGATACTCAGAGCTAGTTTTCCTTTTGGGCCTCTAGCAGGGCTATTGCTGGCACATGACTGTTGAGCGGTATGTGACACAGGATCTAGTCTCTTTCGGGGCGAGCCATTGGCCAATCATGGCCATAGTCTGAGGGACTAGGAGAGTTAAGTAAATGGTTGGCCATCCATAGTCGTGTCGTGTCTGTGTCGGTCGCATTAAGTGTACGTATTTGCATCAAGTCGTGGGTTATTATTTATATTGCTGGACATCTTGTTGCATGATGTATTATGCTTGTTGTTATTAGATGCATAATGGTGTATGTATATTGAAGGTGTTGATAACTTACTGAGCTTGTGTAGCTCATCCATGTTTTCTTATATTTTTGTTTCAGATATCGAAGATCATTTGGGTTTTGGAACCAGTCAGTGAGGAGCTAGGATTTAGGTGTTAATCCCTGAATTTATATTTTATCTGTATTTTTTTAATCTGTTAATCTTTATGAAAGTTGTCCTTACTATTGTTTGGTTGTCGATTTGAAAGTTAGGCCTGGCATGATCTCTAGAAGATATCTAGGATTGTGCGGCCGGTCACGTAGCCGATCCTTGATCTGGATTCGGAGCGTGACAGAGAGGTATCAGAGCAAAGGTTAGAAATGTCATAGTTAGGAGAGTGGGGTAGAATTAGGGTATTGAAAGATATTTGATGATTTGAAAAATTTATATCAATGTGCGCAGCAGCGAAAGTGTGGTAGACTAAAGACATTAGAATTAATTTAAAGTATGTATGATGGAAGAAGAGATGCTCTTATTGGAATTATTGAAATTGGGTAGAATGGTACTTGTGAGTATTGAATCATATAAGTTTGGATTGTGCATCTTTGGTTTAGAAGACTTAAATTTCGAGGGCGAATTTTTTTTTAGGTGGGGAGAATGTGAAGCCCAGTTCTTAATGGGCTGATTTTGGACTGAAGTCGACAAGGGCGCCGACTTCAGTTCAAATTTCTTCTGGTGCGGGAGTTTGGATTTCCCGGCGGGAAATCCGGAGAGGCTCGTCGACGCCGCCGGAGGTGGGGGAGATAAGGTCCTTCCTCGGGTTTTAGGGGCATTGGGAGCCTCTGTTGATCCGGGAAAAACCCTCCCTGTGGGTGGAGCGTCGACGGATCCTTCGAGTGCCCTGCCCTCGCCAGAACGCCCTTCGCCGGAGGTCGTGAGAACGAGACGCCCCTCGCCGGTAAGTCCTCTCTCCTTGGTTGGATGTTGTGTGTTCGTGCGGCTCGACGGAGGGGAGGATCCGGTTGATTTTCCTCTCCGTTGAAGCCTTGGACTGTGGCCGGCAGTGAGGAAGCCACCATCGGACTCCTCCTCTCCGGCAACCGTCTTTGGGCGACCGATCGCGGGGATTGCCGCCGTCCCATCGCTTGCTTGGGGGGGGGGGAGAGTGGAGAGAGGGAGAGATGGTTTTGGTCGGCCGTGAGGGACTGTCGCAGGCAACAGTCTCCGGCTCGGTGCTCGCCGCTGTCGGTCGGACGGCCACCATAAGGGTCGCCGGACTCCCTTCCTTCTCCGGCGTGAGCACCATGGCGGTCGGACGGGAGGATCGCCGTCGATCCTCCCTGCTTCTCTCTTAGGGTCGGGCGAATACCTGGCCGAAGGGGGACGGGGGGGCTCGGTTTGATCAGGCTTGGTTGGGCCAAGCCTGTTGTGGGCCGGGTTTAGCTGGGCCGGGCCGGGCTGGGCCGGGCTTGGCTGGGCCGGGCCGGGCTGGGCTGGGCTTGGCTGGGCCAGGGCTCGTTGGGCCAGTCTTGGTTGAGCCACGCCCTGTTGGGCTAGGTCTATTTCTTGTTGGGCCTGTCCAGTAAAAACTCCATTGAAAAAATAAATAAATAAATAAATAATAATAATAATGATTATATTAATAATATTAAATAAGGGGAAGAAGGGGGAAAGATCTGTTGGACAAGGTTGTTCCAAGAAAATTTGGTTTATATATAATTTCTTTTTAATTTATGATTCAGGATCGTCGTTGTCTCTGGAAGATCGGATCTAGGGAATTGAACTGCACGTTGTTGGTGGATGCTCTTGTGTAAGTTATCTTGACCTTTGATATGTATGCCAATTTAAATATATATTTATAACTTAGTAGATATATGTAATATATCTACATTGGATTGCGTGCATCATGTTGGTATGGGTGCTGTGTTAGCGTGAGTACATTGTGTTGGTGCGGGTATATTGTGGGATTGCTTTGGATTGCGTGCGTCGTGTTGATGTGGATGCATAGTACTGGTGTTGAGTGGTGCAGTTGGTTGTGAGTGCTCTCCAGTTTGACTATGATCATACGAGAACCTAGTCTCCTTTTGGGCCTCCAGCAGGGCTATTGCTGGCACATGACCGTTGAGCGGTATGTGACACAGGAGCTAGATGTCTATTTTAGCCATGCGTGGCGGGCACATGCAGAGGATGCATGTTTCTCGTATGATACTCAGAGCTAGTTTTCCTTTGGGCCTCCAGCAAGGCTATTGCTGGCACATGACTGTTGAGCGGTATGTGACACAGGATCTAGTCTCTTTCGGGGCGAGCCATGGGCCAATCATGGCCATAGTCTGAGGGACTAGGAGAGTTAAGTAAATGGTTGGCCATCCATAGTCGTGTCGTGTCTGTGTCGGTCGCATTAAGTGTACGTATTTGCATCAAGTCGTGGGTTATTATTATTATATTGCTGGACATCTTGTTGCATGATGTATTATGCTTGTTGTTATTAGATGCATAATGGTGTATGTATATTGAAGGTGTTGATAACTTACTGAGCCTGTGTAGCTCATCCATGTTTTCTTATATTTTTGTTTCAGATATCGAAGATCATTTGGGTTTTGAACCAGTCAGTGAGGAGCTAGGATTTAGGTGTTAATCCCTGAATTTATATTTTATCTGTATTTTTTTAATCTGTTAATCTTTATGGAAAGTTGTTCCTTACTATTGTTTGGTTGTCGATTTGAAAGTTAGGCCTGGCATGATCTCTAGAAGATATCTAGGATTGTGCGGCCGGTCACGTAGCCGATCCTTGATCTGGATTCGGAGCGTGACAGAGTGGTATCAGAGCAAAGGTTAGAAATGTCATAGTTAGTGAGAGTGGGGTAGAATTAGGGTATTGAAAGATATTTGATGATTTGAAAAATTTATATCAGTGTGCGCAGCAGCGAAAGTGTGGTAGACTAAAGACATTAGAATTAATTTAAAGTATGTATGATGGAAGAAGAGATGCTCTTATTGGAATTATTGAAATTGGGTAGAATGGTACTTGTGAGTATTGAATCATATAAGTTTTGGATTGTGCATCTTTGGGTTTAGAAGACTTAAATTTCGAGGGCGAAATTTTGTTTAGGTGGGGAGAATGTGAAGCCCAGTTCTTAATGGGCTGATTTTGGACTGAAGTCGACAAGGGCCGCCGACTTCAGTTCAAATTTCTTCTGGTGCGGGAGTTTGGATTTCCCGGCGGGAAATCCGGAGAGGCTCGTCGACGCCGCCGGAGGTGGGGGAGATAAGGTCCTTCCTCGGGTTTTAGGGGCATTGGGAGCCTCTGTTGATCCGGGAAAAACCCTCCCTGTGGGTGGAGCGTCGACGGATCCTTCGAGTGCCCTGCCCTCGCCAGAATGCCCTTCGCCGGAGGTCGTGAGAACGGAGACGCCCCTCGCTGGTAAGTCCTCTCTCCTTGGTTGGATGTTGTGTTCGTGCGGCTCGACGGAGGGAGGATCCGGTTGATTTTCCTCTCCGTTGAAGCCTTAGACTGTGGCCGGCAGTGAGGAAGCCACCACCGGACTCCTCCTCTCCGGCAACCGTCTTTGGGCGACCGATCGCGGGGATTGCCGCCGTCCCATCGCTTGCTTGGGGGGGGGGGGAGAGTGGAGGAGGGAGAGATGGTTTTGGTCGGCCGTGAGGGACTGTCGCAGGCAACAGTCTCCGGCTCGGTGCTCGCCGGCTGTCGGTCGGACGGCCACCATAAGGGTCGCCGGACTCCCTTCCTTCTCCGGCGTGAGCACCATGGCGGTCGGACGGGAGGATCGCCGTCGATCCTCCCTGCTTCTCTCTTGGGGTCGGGCGAATACCTGGCCGAAGGGGGACGGGGGGGCTCGGTTTGATCAGGCTTGGCTGGGCCAAGCCTGTTGTGGGCCGGGTTTAGCTGGGCCGGGCCGGGCTGGGCCGGGCTTGGCTGGGCCGGGGGGCTGGGCTGGGCTTGGCTGGGCCAGGGCTCGTTGGGCCAGTCTTGGTTGAGCCACGCCCTGTTGGGCTAGGTCTATTTCTTGGTTGGGCCGGTCCAGTAAAAACTCCATTGAGAAAATAAATAAAAAATAAATAATAATAATAATGATTATATTAATAATATTAAATAAAGGGGAAGAAGGGGGAAAGATCTGTTGGACAAGGTTGTTCCAAGAAAATTTGGTTTATATATAATTTCTTTTTAATTTGTGATTCAGGATCGTCGTTGTCTCTGGAAGATCGGATCTAGGGAATTGAACTGCACGTTGTTGGTGGATGCTCTTGTGTAAGTTATCTTGACCTTTGATATGTATGCCAATTTAAATATATATTTATAACTTAGTAGATATATGTAATATATCTGCATTGGATTGCGTGCATCATGCTGGTATGGTGCTGTGTTAGCGTGAGTACATTGTGTTGGTGCGGGTATATTATGGGATTGCTTTGGATTGCGTGCGTCGTGTTGATGTGGATGCATAGTACTGGTGTTGAGTGGTGCAGTTGGTTGTGAGTGCTCTCTAGTTTGACTATGATCATACGAGAACCTAGTCTCCTTTTGGGCCTCCAGCAGGGCTATTGCTGGCACATGATCGTTGAGCGGTATGTGACACAGGAGCTAGATGTCTTATTTTAACCATGCGTGGCGGGCACATGCAGAGGATGCATGTTTCTCGTATGATACTCAGAGCTAGTTTTCCTTTTGGGCCTCCAGCAGGGCTATTGCTGGCACATGACTGTTGAGCGGTATGTGACACAGGATCTAGTCTCTTTCGGGGCGAGCCATGGGCCAATCATGGCCATAGTCTGAGGGACTAGGAGAGTTAAGTAAATGGTTGGCCATCCATAGTCGTGTCGTGTCTGTGTCGGTCGCATTAAGTGTACGTATTTGCATCAAGTCGTGGGTTATTATTATTATATTGCTGGACATCTTGTTGCATGATGTATTATGCTTGTTGTTATTAGATGCATAATGGTGTATGTATATTGAAGGTGTTGATAACTTACTGAGCCTGTGTAGCTCATCCATGTTTTCTTATATTTTTGTTTCAGATATCGAAGATCATTTGGGTTTTGGAACCAGTCAGTGAGGAGCTAGGATTTAGGTGTTAATCCCTGAATTTATATTTTATCTGTATTTTTTTAATCTGTTAATCTTTATGGAAAGTTGTTCCTTACTATTGTTTGGTTGTCGATTTGAAAGTTAGGCCTGGCATGATCTCTAGAAGATATCTAGGATTGTGCGGCCGGTCACGTAGCCGATCCTTGATCTGGATTCGGAGCGTGACAGAGTGGTATCAGAGCAAAGGTTAGAAATGTCATAGTTAGTGAGAGTGGGGTAGAATTAGGGTATTGAAAGATATTTGATGATTTGAAAAATTTATATCAGTGTGCGCAGCAGCGAAAGTGTGGTAGACTAAAGACATTAGAATTAATTTAAAGTATGTATGATGGAAGAAGAGATGCTCTTATTGGAATTATTGAAATTGGGTAGAATGGTACTTGTGAGTATTGAATCATATAAGTTTTGGATTGTGCATCTTTGGGTTTAGAAGACTTAAATTTCGAGGGCGAAATTTTTTTTAGGTGGGGAGAATGTGAAGCCCAGTTCTTAATGGGCTGATTTTGGACTGAAGTCGACAAGGGCCGCCGACTTCAGTTCAAATTTCTTCTAGTGCGGGAGTTTGGATTTCCCGGCGAGAAATCCGGAGAGGCTCGTCGACGCCGCCGGAGGTGGGGGAGATAAGGTCCTTCCTCGGGTTTTAGGGGCATTGGGAGCCTCTGTTGATCCGGGAAAAACCCTCCCTGTGGGTGGAGCGTCGACGGATCCTTCGAGTGCCCTGCCCTCGCCAGAACGCCCTTCGCCGGAGGTCGTGAGAACGGAGACGCCCCTCGCCGGTAAGTCCTCTCTCCTTGGTTGGATGTTGTGTGTTCGTGCGGCTCGACGGAGGGGAGGATCCGGTTGATTTTCCTCTCCGTTGAAGCCTTGGACTGTGGCCGGCAGTGAGGAAGCCACCACCGGACTCCTCCTCTCCGGCAACCGTCTTTGGGCGACCGATCGCGGGGATTGCCGCCGTCCCATCGCTTGCTTGGGGGGGGGGGAGTGGAGGAGGGAGAGATGGTTTTGGTCGGCCGTGAGGGACTGTCGCAGGCAACAGTCTCCGGCTCGGTGCTCGCCGGCTGTCGGTCGGACGGCCACCATAAGGGTCGCCGGACTCCCTTCCTTCTCCGGCGTGAGCACCATGGCGGTCGGACGGGAGGATCGCCGTCGATCCTCCCTGCTTCTCTCTTGGGGTCGGGCGAATACCTGGCCGAAGGGGACGGGGGGGCTCGGTTTGATCAGGCTTGGCTGGGCCAAGCCTGTTGTGGGCCGGGTTTAGCTGGGCCGGGCCGGGCTGGGCCGGGCTTGGCTGGGCGGGCCGGGCTGGGCTAGGCTTGGCTGGGCCAGGGCTCGTTGGGCCAGTCTTGGTTGAGCCACGCCCTGTTGGGCTAGGTCTATTTCTTGGTTGGGCCGGTCCAGTAAAAACTCCATTGAGAAAATAAATAAATAAATAAATAATAATAATAATGATTATATTAATAATATTAAATAAAGGGGAAGAAGGGGGAAAGATCTGTTGGACAAGGTTGTTCCAAGAAAATTTGGTTTATATATAATTTCTTTTTAATTTGTGATTCAGGATCGTCGTTGTCTCTGGAAGATCGGATCTAGGGAATTGAACTGCACGTTGTTGGTGGATGCTCTTGTGTAAGTTATCTTGACCTTTGATATGTATGCCAATTTAAATATATTTATAACTTAGTAGATATATGTAATATATCTGCATTGGATTGCATGCATCATGCTGGTATGGGTGCTGTGTTAGCGTGAGTACATTATGTTGGTGCGGGTATATTGTGGGATTGCTTTGGATTGCGTGCGTCGTGTTGATGTGGATGCATAGTACTGGTGTTGAGTGGTGCAGTTGGTTGTGAGTGCTCTCCAGTTTGACTATGATCATACGAGAACCTAGTCTCCTTTTGGGCCTCCAGCAGGGCTATTGCTGGCACATGATCGTTGAGCGGTATGTGACACAGGAGCTAGATGTCTTATTTTAGCCATGTGTGGCGGGCACATGCAGAGGATGCATGTTTCTCGTATGATACTCAGAGCTAGTTTCCTTTTGGGCCTCCAGCAGGGCTATTGCTAGCACATGACTGTTGAGCGGTATGTGACACAGGATCTAGTCTCTTTCGGGGCGAGCCATGGGCCAATCATGGCCACAGTCTGAGGGACTAGGAGAGTTAAGTAAATGGTTGGCCATCCATAGTCGTGTCGTGTCTGTGTCGGTCGCATTAAGTGTACGTATTTGCATCAAGTCGTGGGTTATTATTATTATATTGCTGGACATCTTGTTGCATGATGTATTATGCTTGTTGTTATTAGATGCATAATGGTGTATGTATATTGAAGGTGTTGATAACTTACTGAGCCTGTGTAGCTCATCCATGTTTTCTTATATTTTGTTTCAGATATCGAAGATCATTTGGGTTTTGGAACCAGTCAGTGAAGAGCTAGGATTTAGGTGTTAATCCCTGAATTATATTTTATCTGTATTTTTTTAATCTGTTAATCTTTATGGAAAGTTGTTCCTTACTATTGTTTGGTTGTCGATTTGAAAGTTAGGCTGTCATGATCTCTAGAAGATATCTAGGATTGTGCGGCCGGTCACGTAGCCGATCCTTGATCTGGATTCGGGGCATGACAGAGAAGCCATCCTAGCTCCCACACACCCGGAACCTCCATTCCTTTCCTCCAAAGCAAAGCCAAACCAAACCCTTGCTTCTCCTTCCCCACCCACCACTCCAAACCCCTCCATTCATCTTCCCTCCCACCTGCAACCATCCACCGCCTTGGGCCTCGACCAATCGTTGGACATCACAAATAGTGTGAATGTTATTCCTCCAGGACAAACAACTCCACTATCATTACAACGATCCCCTCATACTTCGAAGAGTCTTTTGGGCCCACCTCCATATCCACATCAATATAAATATCAATGTACCACCAGCATCTTTGGGATATCGATACTGCTTATTAGAGCGGATAAATGGAAGCATCAAGGCCCTCATCAACATCTTCGGGCGGAGTTTCCTGCTTCCTCGAGACCCTCACTGCCATTCCCAGTGGCTTACATAAAATACTTTACATCGTTCCACCTGTCCGCAAATCAAAGTGCACGTCGGTGGTACCCATCGATAGCCCCATATAGTGGACCCATATATCAACAAAAACTCGGCAGCGGTGCTGGTGACCTTCGGTGCCCCATGTACGGTTGCCAATCGATGCCTCCCACCTAAACGGTGCACATAGAAGGTCGTTTCTAACCTACACAAAAGTATTACATTTTGATATAGATAAACTACCTATTGCACCTCATCTAACTCGACCAGCACCATGCCACCCACCGAATGCCATCTACCATCCAATACCACTTCCTATTGGATCATGGTTTTAATGTGGTGATAAAGATTACAAAAAAGAGTCATGCCTATAAAGTGTTTCTGAAATAGGTGGCCCTCTCATGTAAAGAATGCCTAACAGAATGTTTCCAAGAGAAAGCGAGACACCACGCCGACATCATGAGGAGAAGAACCCTTACACTTGGGAGGAAGACAACTTGTGGTACCTCTGCACTATCACCTTCAATGCCAGGCTAAGGAACTCACAAAGCTTTTGTTACAGTTTTAGCAAACATGGAGGAAACTGAACTCTACTTGAAGAGAGTGGCCTATGTTGAAGCATTTGGAAGACAAATTAAAGAGGATTATGTGCGAGACATTCTTGTTCATAACACTAATGTCACGGGCACCTGGATGACAAGAAGGGTTGAAAATCCAAATACCTTCTCTATGGCCTGTCTGTTCGGAGAAGTGGTTCATCAACCGATGATCCAAGATCGGCTCAAAGGTAATGGTTTTAAAGTTCAAGTAAGCCAATGCAACCAGTTCAAGGGTGGCCTCCCTTATAAGCTTAAACTCAAGGTTAGTTCGAGCCTCTTTAATCTTTCTCTAATATGTTGGAACTCACAAGTAGTGGCAATAATTGTTTCAAGTTTTGGCCTACCTTATCAGACAAGCAAAAGTTGTCTATGCTGGAAGGATTTTACATTGTTTGATTTTTTTTTTTGTGAAGATATTGAAAGTGTTGCTGAATCCGCAGAGGAAACTATGGGCTCTCTCACTTATAATGTTAAGGTAAGAGTTAACTTTGTTTTTGAGCAGGGTTCGCCTGGAACACCATCATTAAAGATGATTCTAACATTGATAGTGAAGAAGAAGACTAGTTGAGATTACTAATTTGGTGCGGGAGGGAAGTCGTCTTCAACAAAAAAACAGAAAAAGGCCCGAAACCAATCGGAGGAAGCATTAGCAAAGAGACGGGGACATAGTGCCCAAATGGAAGGAGTCCTGGAGTCCAACCCTAGTTTGGAATTAAGCCTGCTAAGACAATATCCTAAGGTCTTGGTGGTTGGGAATGGCTCAGCTCAGTCCTCTATAACTCCGTGCTATCAGGGCTTCTTCAAAGTATCTCTTGAAACCTAATCTAGGGTTTATGCCAGCGATCACCATATTATCGGGTTTTGTATGGTACTTCCAAGTCTTGGAGAGACTTGGAAGGCCATGGCAGGGATGCTGGAAGTGATCCCTGGAACTTGGGGGCGTGTTCCAAGCTGTTCTGAAAGTGTTCCAGAGGTCCTAGAGGTATTCCACGGCAGGGCCCCAAAGTCAAGTTGGGTCAGGGGACTTGACTTAGGGTTGAAAGTTTTCTCACATTGATTTATTGGGGGGAGTTTTTTGAGAGATTGTAATATAACCCAATTGGGTTATGGGGTTGGGTTCATGTTTGTTAAGTTGGTTACGATGTTAGCCAGTTGGTCGGTTAGTTGGTTGGTTGTAACCAATTATGAATCCCAACCATATGAGGTATCCTAATCAGTTTGTTATTGGCCCATGACAAGTCCTAACCGTCCATGTGATTGAGTCTTAACAGATTCAAGAAGTTGTTAGCCCAAGATGAGTCCAAGAAGTCCAAGATGGTTGACGCCCAACTTGAGGAGGATTTCACCGCCTACTCTTCTATAAAAAGAGGGGGCGTGCGTGAACTTGGAGGAGCGTCCAAGAGGGGCCGACCCCTTTGGAGTCTCTCGGTTTGTAGAGAGGCTGACCAAGGCTTGGAGCGTCAAGACCCCTCATGATCATGAGAAGACCATGAGAGGCTGATCTTGGAGCGCCCCCCTTTGGGGCGAGACCACGTGGAGAGACTTTTCGCATTGAGGACTTGGCCGTGAGAGGATCCTGCGTAAGGTAGTCCGCATGTGGTTCTCTTTCCGGTAAGAGGAGGCACGGTCATGGCTTGGGCTTGCAGAGAGACGCACGTGAGGGAGATATCACGTGGAGGGCTTGGTACTATGGAGTGTTCCGTGGGACTTTGGAGAGGAGAACCTGCGTTGAGGTATTGTCTACAGGTGGGGTCTTCTTCTCGGGTTTGTGAGAGGAGGCCGGTATCCCGGTTCTTATTTTGTAACGAATTTTTCTTCAAAGGAATACAATCTATCTTTTTCTCCTACATCTCTTCTCTATAACTTCTTTATTGCATGATATTGAATTTAAGAACAGGTTGTTGCTGGTTCTTGATCAAGAAGGTCGGTTCTTGATTTCTCCTTCACTGCTTCCGCTGCGTATAGACGTTGCTCCGGATTCTCCCACCAAATGGGATCAGTGTCTGGGAATCTCTCAACACATATCTCTGCAGTACCCTACGGGGATGACTAGCTCAACAAATTCAAATTCAAATATCTCTATATACCTTGGTCTCTTAATGACTACAATATTAGCACAGATCCCAGACAGAGCAAAATCTTTCATCCAACAACTGCCTACCTCGTATGGTACCAATGTAGCAAACCCAATAGGGGGAAAGCAACTTCAGCAAAACCCAATAGGGGGAAAGCAACTTCAGCAAGCAAAAATATTGAGACTGTCCTGGTTAAAAAGGTCTTTACCAGGATCATGACAGCATGTGCTGGCTATGTCAGTCATCAATGTTTAGTAGAGGTTATAAATCAGCAACAAACCACTGAATATTATTACCCAATAGACAAAAACTCTACACCCTCACCTTGTAAGCGAAGTGCTAGGTTGCATGCATAAAAGATAAAATCCCTTGAACTTGTGAAAGACTCTCTGGTGACTGCAGATATCCTTTTCATTAATTCTCTGCTATTCAAAGTCAGAGAACAGACTAACCCTGTAGGTAAGCTGAAGGAAATGGAAGTCTAGAAAAGTGGCAGCAAGGCTATGGGACAAGTTGATGAAATGGTCAGAACATGAATTTCAGAATACATATTTTGGTGAGTCGACTAGGGACACTAAGCAGCGATACTTTCCTCTATCTACCTCTTTGTAAGTCATTGTATATAGTTTTTCTCAACTCATCTTTGCTATGTTTGGCGTCTAGATATCGAGTATTTTGTTTACTGTGAACACTTTTCAGTCTGATGTACTCCTTTTGGCTAAACTATTAAGGTCTGATTTCTTATTAAAATTTATCTTGATAGTGTCTTCAAGTTTATACAATCTTAATAATGATACTTAGTTAGAATACAAGAGGAACTGGTAGGCTTAAGAAAAACAGAGCCACTAGAGAAATTATTAAGATGACAAAGTGCCAAGTTGTATGCCTTCAAGAAACTAACAGGATCATATGGACCAAAAATTAGTAAAATCAATTTGTGGAGCAAATTTTGAAGGATGAGCATCCAAAGATGCTTCAGGATCAGCAGGAGGATTACTCTCTTGTTAGGATTGTAAAGCTTTTGAAGGCTAGGTATTACATGTTGGCACATATTCCTGGACAATCCTACTGACAACAAATGCTCAGAATTTTCTTGGATGTTAACATATACTGTCCCCACAACCAATGAGAGCACTAAGCATTCTTCGCTGAGATTGGCTTGCTAAGGCATTCAAACCCATTGCCATGGGTTCTGATCGGATATTTTAATGCCACAAGATTCTCTTCGGATCGTAGGCGTGCAGTGACCTCCCAAGGAGGACCAAATCTTTTTAACAGCTTTGTTAACTCCTATTCATTGATGGAGATCAGGTTGTCTAATAAACATTGTACTTGGTCTAATCTTAGAGAAGAAGCTTCCTTAGCAAAGTTAGATCGCTACTTTGTATCATTGGAATGACATAATAAATTTTCAGCAATGCTCTCTTCGGTTGCCCATACTACATCAGATCACATTCCCTTAGTACTTCAGCCAACTTCCTAGAACCTTGGTAAGTCCCTCATGCCCAAACCATTTTTTTCAAGAATTTTTGGATTACTGTTATAGGATTTGATGAAATGGTCAAAGCTTGGTGGGAAAATGGACCAATCCTCACATGACACGGTAGCAAATCCAGTTTTGAAGTTCAGATATCTCAGATCCAAACTCAAAAGCTGGAACCATGCTGAAGTTGGAAACATCATAGTGAGGAAAAAGGCACTACTAGAAAAAATCAATCTCCTAGATGTGGAAGAAGATGGCGTAATTATTGGAACCCGAGCTCAACAAATAGGTTAAGTTAAACTCAGATCTTGATTAGCTCCTAGCCTAAGAAGAGATGATATGGAGGTAGAGAATACGCACTCCATGGTTAAATGATGGAGACACTGGAAGAAGAACTGCAAGTCATATCTTGCTAGTCTGAAGCTTGATGCTGGTGGAGCCTTTCTTTTACTCAATGATAAAGTTTTTATTATTGAAAATAGAAAGAAAGAAAGAATATATCAATGTTACTTTTCCCTGGGATTACCTATTAGGTCATATTAGTGAGTCTAAGATAAACAAGTTATACAAAGATAAATTCTTTGATCCTTATGATTATCAATCATTAGAAACTTATGAGTCTTGTCTCATAGGTAAAATAACCAAGTCTTCATTTACTGGTCATGGAGATAGAGCAACTAAGTTATTAGGACTAATATATACAGATATATGTGAACCTATGTCAACTCAAGCTAGAGGAGGATACTCTTATTTCATCACCTTTACTGATATTTATCTAGTTTGATATGTGTATCTTATGAAACACAAATTCGAAGCCTTTAATAAATTTAAAGAGTATCAAAGTATGGTTGAGAAATAAATTGAAAAAAATATTAAAATCCTTCGGTCAGATCAAGGAGGAGAATACTTATCTAGTGAATTTCTTGATCATCTTAAGGACAAAGGCATTATCTCAGAATGGACACCTCCATATACACCATAATTAAATAGTGTAGCAAAAAGGAGGAATCGTACCTTGCAAAATATGGTAAGGTCCATGAGAGCTTCACTAATCTTTCTACAATCTTCTAGGATTATGCCCTGGAGACTGCTGCTTATATCTAAAGTACCATCAAAATCAGTAGTTAGTACTCCATATGAATTATGAAAAGGCAAAAGACCAAGTCTTAAACATCTTAAGATTTAGGATAGCCCAGCTTATATTGAAAATGTGTTTGGATATAAGCTGAGTGCTAGGGCTAATAAATATAGGCTCATAGATTATCGTCGAGAGGGTATTGGATACCTCTTTCATCATCTTATTAAATAAAAGATTTTTGTTAGTAAGCATGCCATTTTCTTGGAAAAAAAAATTATCCAAGAAGGAGGCAGTGGGAGGATAATTGAACTTAATAAAGTTCAAGATTAATAACCTACTCCTATAGACAATCAATCTCAAATTCCTCAACCTCAAGTACTTATTAATCAGGTATAACTACAACACATACCTCCTCTCCATAGGTCAAAGAGAGTGCGAAATGCACATACTTCTCAGATATGGCTTTATGATTGGAAATAATAATGAAGCCAGTATCATTCAAGGTGATAATTATTTAACCTATATGGAAGCTGTCAAGAGTAAAGACTCTAACAAATAGCTTAATGCCATGAAATCTGAAATAGACTCCATATATTCCAACAAGTTTAGACCTTGGTTGATCCACCTGAGAGAGTAAACCCAATAGGGTGCAAATGAATCTTCAAAAGGAAGATTGGAGCATATGACCAAGTAAAAACTTACAAGGCTAGGTTAGTGGCAAAAGGTTTTAAACAAAGATATGGAATTGACTATCATGAAATATTTTTGCTAGTAGCTATGCTCAACTCCGTTAGAATTTAGCTTGCTATAATTACATACTACGATTATGAAATATAGCAAATGGATGTAAAGACTGCCTTTCTCAATAGGTATCTTAAGGAAGAAGTCTATATGTCACAGCTAGAAGGGTTTGTCTCAAGTGAAAGACCAAACCAAGTATGCAATCTTAAAAAATCTATTTATGGATTAAAGTAAGTATCAAGGAGTTGAAATATCCACTTTGATGAAATAATCAAGGAATTTAGTTTCATCAAAAATGTGGATGAACTATGTGTGTATAAGAAGATAAGTGGGAGCACCATTATCTTCTTAATATCGTATATTGATGATATACTTATCATTGGGAATGATATTCCAATATTGCAATCGGATAAAGATTGGCTATCTAAATAGTTTTCTATGAAGGATTTGGAAAAAGCATCCTATATACTAGGTATAAAGTGTTGGGAATTATGTCCTAAAGCCAATCATTTAGGCTGTAGACGGTTGTGCTATCTTGTAACTGCATATAATTTTTAATGAATAAAAGTTATTCTTTTGGCTGTTCATCATATTTACATTTTCCTGAAAAGAACTCTTGTATGATGGAGTCCTTAGAACTATATTATTTGATATAGAGAGGATATATCAAGTAGTTCTTAAACTGGTTCACAACCAAATGATACATTGTTATAGGACAATAATGTATTAAGTATAGGTTGTTGTATAGAACATTTGCTGGTTGTCCTCTTAACCAAGGAGTGTGGAGACACTGGTATGACATGCAAGTGAAATATGTGACATTTCACTGAATGTGACCATCTATGGAGCTCCCTTCTGCCAAAGGGTTGCTCGCAAAGGGATATGGATATATGTGTCCCTCAGACCTGAGATCACCATGATAGCTTGCAAGCAACTCACTATACTTTGGTGCCGAACTACCTAGATTTCTAATCCAGTGATGGAAGGTTTCTGGGTGCAGTCAAGTATTTGTGGAGCGGCGGTGGATCAAGATGGAATTGATCCCTCCAAATAGTTTGGAGTGAATGGCTCATTGTATCTCAATTTAGCAAATTCTTGGCCAAGGTAGTTCTTGTGATGAGTCACAGAACTTGTAAAGTTGAGACATGATCTGGATAAACCAAATTAGGATTGGCAGTTGAATCCTAGGTCATCCTGAGCATTATGAGGTCAAAGGGATGAATTATGCGGTAACCATATGCCAGAAGTTCTAGAGAGGTGCTCTGCATCTTTGACCTATCCGGACATCGGGTATCATTGCTAGATGAGGACTTTGATTGGTACTGGAAGTGTTCCAGTGCTACTGGCTTAATGTTCGAACCTATGGGATCACACACCATAGGGATTTCTATCTAATCTTAAGGCTGATCAATGATTGAGAATCGTTTGCTATCACTGGGGTCAATGTGATTGACCATGTTTCGACACTTGAGGTGCTCGAGTCGACTCGTTCTATTTTCTGGATGAGCTGACTCGACCCCTGCTCGAGTCGACTCATTCTATGTTCTGGTTGAACCGACTCGACCCCTGCTTGAGCTGACTCAAATGAATAGTCTGACTGTTCTATGTCCTGGACGAGCCGAGTTGAACCTGCTCGAGTCGACTTGTCTTTGCTCAACCAGAAATCCTTGAACGACATTTCTGGGATGTTTTTGGAAGGTTTTAACCTGGTTTGAATTTCGAATTCAAGCTATTTTGGCTCCAAACTTTCACGAAATGATTGTCATTCCTTCCTAATATGGTTTGAGTCAATATGGTATGCTTCTTGACCTTCTCCCCTAATCACTCATCCTTCCTCTTTCTCCCTCTCTTGGCTGCCTCTATAAATAAGTGTTATTTTAGGGCTGTGGGGTCAAAGAGAAGTTCTTGTTTTTGTCTCTAAATCTCATTGCTGCTGAGATTCTGAGAAGGAAGAAAAGGGTTGTGAGGACTTGGGCATTGGGTGTGTAGATTTCCAGCACTCAAGCTAGGCCTTAGAAAGAGAGTTAGTTAGGAAGGGTTCCATCTCTTCTCCTCGTCTTCCAGAAGAAGAAGATCAGCCCAAAGGATCCCAAGCAGCTAGCACTTCGAGAGAGTTGATCAGAGTCGAGCCCAGGTGTGGATTATCTGTAGAGGCTAGACATGTGTGTGGCTCAAGAGTATCATCCTTGAAGCATCACCACTGCATCCATCAAAGGTATAACAGTAAGGTACTTTTATATCCTTGCTCTTCTCTTATTTTGATATTTATATTGCATGCTGTTTTATTATACTAGATCCTGTTGCGGGCAGATTGGTAGATCGTTTAGATCGATTTACCAGGCCTTCCACTGTGCATATTTTAAAATCATTTTAAAATGTATATTTTCCTGCCTTGCTTTTGCATATTGTATGCATGGTGTTGATGTTTTTTCACCTTCAATGGTATCAGAGCATTAGGTTCATCATAGTAAATAATGCTAGCATGCTTTTAACATCATGTTTTCTTTAAAGTACTTGGATTGAGTGCTTTACCATGGCCGTCCGGTCATAGGAGAGAAGTAAGGCTGCAAGACCCTCTCCTCGCATTCAATGGAATCTCCTATGATGTGTAGGGGTGCCGCTTGTAATTGACTCATGAAGAGAAAAAATAAAAGAAAATATAGATTAAAAATGATTTAATCTAATGTTATGATTATAAAACAAATTTAGATTAGATATAAGAGTTTTGTTTTGATCATATTTAATCTCTAAATTTGAATTGTTCAAATAAGTTGCATGAATTTTTGAAGTCATTGTTTTCTGCCCCCGCAGACGAGTCGACTCGACCCCTGCTCGAGCCGACTCGCTTATGCAGGTAGAAGAATCTGTCCATTTTTGGTTCTAGATGAACTGACTCGACCCCTGCTCGAGCTGACTCGTCTATGCTAACAAATGAATCTGTCTGTTTTTGGTTCTAGACAAGCCAACTCGCATTTTACATGAGTCGACTCGACCAGAATGCCCTGAAACAGTGAATTCAAAATATGCTTGTAAAATTGTTTTACATTCTTAATTGAAATTGTTTCGATTAATTAAGGTCATTGAACTTAATTGAGAATTAAGAATGACAAACAACTCTAGCAATATGATTCAAAGATTTTAAGTCATTTCAATAAGTCTTAAGGGTCATGGGTTAGCTTCTTTTGGGTCCTTAATTGGGTTAGACCTAAGTTTAGATGCATTGGACTAAATAGAGAACTAATCTAATCAAATATTGAGTTAGGGTTTCTTCTCTATAGATCTCTCTAAAAGTTAGAGTGATTAGTCCATAGATCTAAATGGACCTAATTTATAGCTCAGTGGTCAGCCAGAGTCTTTAGGTTGGTCTAATTAATTTTGATGAACCAATTGGTGTCTAGGTAAGTTTGGCATCTTGATCATAGTTCTTTGGGGCTACCTCTTACCTGGCCAACTCGGTTGGTGTCTAAGGCAAGACGGTTAATGGTGGAACCCAACCTATAATCTCACTTACCTGACCAATGTGGTCGATCATAATTGATTAGATAGCTCACTGACTCGTGTTAACCCATGTCAACCAAGGTTAATCAGTCCTGACTGATTTTAGATGCCCATGGATCATTAGTTATGTGTAACCCTCCTTGATTGCTGATGTGGTCAGTGGGAGGTTGATCCATGTCTTCTCATTTTTTCTTCTATCACAATAAGAATAAATCCTCTAAATTATTAGGTTCATAAAAGGACGAAGTTATAGGGATAACCAAGTCCTAGCCTCCCATTAAGTGGGATGGTAATGGGTCCAAAGTTGGGTGTTCATCGACAGATCCAAAGATCGGGTGTTCATCGGGCTATTGGAATTGCTGTTCCTAATATGATGGCTCAGTGCGACTCTCTTAACGGTGGTTAAGTGGGCCGGCCAAAGTCGGGCTTGACTATTCGTTAGTTAGAAGCATCAAAATTTGTAATGTTAATGGTTGGACCTAACCGGGACCTTTAATAGGAGGCCCAAAGGTCGATTGAAGTGCACCTTGGGGCAAAACCTTAATACTAAGGGTTACTTGGAGAAGTAATCGGTTAAAAAACCTACCTTTAGACGTCCATAGGTGAGCTGGCCAAAGTCGAGCTCATGTATTATCTATTGGACTCTAGTACCCACTAAGGAATTAAAGTAATTTCTCGGATTGGAGGTAGAGGCTACCAGTCTGAACAATTAGTGGGAGGGCCTTTAGACTAAAGTCCATGTTTATAGGTTAATAATTCATATACACTAATTAGCTTTGGTTTTTCTTTCAGATGTCTTCCAATCTGTCACTCCGATCTCTTTTTGATAACGAGAAGCTTAAGGGTCCCAACTTCGATAGCTGGTATCGAAGGCTCAGGATTGTCCTGGAGCATGAACGGATCTTGTATGTGATATCGGATCCGGCACCTGAAATCTTTGCTCCTAATGCTCGGGGTTTAGTCAGAGATACTTATCAAAAGTGGCTCTCTGATAGGACCACTGTCCGATGTATAATGTTGGCAGCGATGAACGACGAGTTCAGTCGCAAGTTCGAGAAAGCCCAGCTAGAAGAAATCCTTTAAAGGTTGAAGGAGTCCTTTGGGATACCAAATGACGTTGAGAGGTACAAGGTCTTCTGTGCTATCTACAATGCATGGATGCATGATGGGGCCTCCGTCATTGATTATGTATTGTACATGATCGAGATGATTGAGTTCCTGGGCAAGCTCGGATGTCCCTTGCATGAATAGCTTAGGAGGATCTTCGGGAGGGCGTCGTCCCTTCAAGAAAGGAAAAAAGAAAAGTAAAGGGAAATAGGTACCGAATGCTTTTGGGCCCAGTCAGGCCAATAAGGAGAAGGCTGATAAGAGCCAAACGGAGTGCTTCTTCTACAAGAAGCGGGAACATTGGAAGAGGAACTGTCCTCTTTACATTGCGTCCCTTTACCCGAATAGGTCCAAGAAGAAGAATGTTGCCCAGAAATGGAGCCCAAGAGGGGGGGTGAATTGGGTCTTCTAGAAAATTTAAAACAATAATGAGAGGTACTAGTGGTGCTAGTGAATAATAATGAATTCAATGCAAGAAATTTAAAGCAATAGAAATAATCAAAGAGCAAGAGAGGAAGAGAGCAATCATACACAAATATAAGGTTTATAGTGGTTCGGTGCAAACCTAGCACCTACATCCACTCCCCAAGCCACCCTTGGAAATTTCACTATAATCCAAACAAGATTACAGTTGACTTATTTTTTACAAGACTCACAAGTCAAAACCTAAGTTGGTTTTATCACTTAGGCTTACCAACAAACCTTAACACTTGTTTTGTCTTCGGGCTCACAAGTTAACCCTAGTTGGTTTTATCCCTTTGGCTCACCAACAAATCACAATAACCTTCTTTCAAGACACCCTTGAAAGCAAGGTCAAATCATAATGTAAAAATAGATATACAATTTAAAACTAAAACAAACTCTCTTCAAGAGTAGAATGGAATCTTTGAAGCTCAAGTTGATGCTTTTTCTTGACTCTTCCTTGGAATCTCCTTCAAAGTGCCTCTTTTGGAATGAAGTAAGGATGAGCTTGTAGGCTTTTCAAGGAATCAAACTATAAGAGGCTTTTGATGTGAAGTATTTGAGAGAATATAGGCTTTTTGGCTTTTGAGTAGACTTGAATGCACTTCAATACACTTCCTTATCTTTAAAATGAGGTTGGTGGAGGTTAAATACACCAAGAACCTTCCAAAAAATGGTTTGTGACCGTTGGAACCTCGGAAATAGCCGTTTGGAGCTTGAAAAGCAAGTTCTGCAAGCCAGAAAAATAGATCCGTTAGAGTTGTCAGGCTGCAAGTGTCGACACTTGGCTGTCAGGTGTCGACACTTAGCTGTCAAGTGTCGACACTTGATCTCTAGGTGTCGACACTTGAACTTTCAAGTATCGACACTTGATGCACAGGTGTCGACACTTGACACAAAAATCCTCAAATAACAAAGTTCTGTATTTTCAAAATTCTCAGGCCTTGAGTCGACACTTGGTTCTAGGTGTCGACACTTTGCGTGCCAAGAATTTTTGTCTGTGCCAAATGCTGAAGTGTCGACACTTGACTTTCTAGGTGTCGACACTTGAGACTGAAAAGCTCAGATTCAAGCGTAAATGGCCTCAAAAACATAAATATAATTCTTGAAACTTAAATGAATCATAAACACATAATATTTAATCATGTAGATGCCATTTTTCAATGAAAAGGATGTCTAGATTTGTGAGAAAAGCTCCGTGCCATGACGTGCCTTGAAACATAAGTCTTTGGGATTTTGAGGTGCTTTCTTCCTGAAAACTCATAACTTGAAATACACATTAGTATACAATATGCACTCAATATTTTGTTATTCATCAAAATCACTGGGTGGAGCCAACAATCTTCTCCTTTTTGATGATGACAAAACCTTGAGTAAAAAGTAATATATTTCAAACTTTAACTATTATAATTCATGAATATGAATTTAAGTCCATATAAGAGGCAAAAACTTTATAGTTAGGAAGAATCAATCTCCTCCTTAGTTAGATATTTCTTATTAAAGTAAATGTCAACAAATTTATGCATCGCATCAACACTATTTCTCAACAAATTTATGTATCCACTATTTCTCAACAAATTTATGTATCTAAACAAAATTTTTGCATCAACACTATTTCTCCCCCTTTTTGTCAATCATTAGAAAGGGGAATAACCTCCCCCTCACAATGAGCATGGAGACAAAAAGATGGTAGAGAATCAAATAAGATAGGTATCAGAGCCAAAAAGATAAAAGAGTATCAGAGCTAAAGAAGGTAAATTGAACCATTCAAACACAAATAATGAGCACTAAACTGAAACATATATAATAGATAAGACAAGTTTTTTGTACAAAAATTTGCTGAGTCATCAGCAAGAACTGAAACATATAGATATCATCAGAGTCATACAAATATCAGAAACATACATCATATGAACTATAACAGACATCTGCGAGGCTAATCCTCATCAGATGGAATCTCAAGACTAAATGGAGCACTGATCCTAGATCTAGTGGCTAAGGCCCTGGAGGTACTAAAGCTCGACGACTCCTAGTATGGCCAGAAGGACCAAAGGAGGGTACAACCCTAGATGATCTAGTGGAAGGGGGGAAAGTAGATCAGCTGGTGTAACAAAGTTTGGTGTGGAATCAACCAAGTCAGTAGGAGCAGCTGGGGTAGTGGGAGGATCGCGACTGACCACCTCATAATCATCAGCACTGCCATCACTATCACTGTCATAGCCCACAACCTCTGTGGCTCTGTCGTCATCCAAATATGCCCGATCACCACCCTCAACAGTATCAGCATGGTCTCTCTGGTGATCGCCACCATCATCATCATCATCATCATCATCATCATCATCAGAGGATACAACTGCAGGGGCTGCAGGAGGTATAAGGGATCTCAACAGATCCTCAATACGAGAGAATCCCTCCTCCATAGATCTACGGATCTCAGCATGCTCCGAGGTAGTATGTGCTCGAAGAAGCTCAACCTCGCTGCGTAGCTGAGTCAGCTCACCCTGATCTCAGTGAACTGCTCTCTGGCATGCTCCTCAAAGGATAGTCCAGTAGAAAGTGGCGAAAGAGCTGTAGTATCACGAGTCGAATGCTCTGCCTGTGTCGATGGGATATCAATGGAAGGAAAAACTGTTGGCTCAGATGGTCCTGCCTCTGCCTCTCGAAGCTCGTCCTCCTCATCTGGCTCCTGGCCAGATTCTCTACGCACCCATCGACCTGCAACTAGTTTGTATCCCATACAGTGCAAAGACCTCTCGTCATATACATCTGTGTGTAGTATCTCCTTGGGGATCTCCCCCTCCAGTGGTACTCCACGAGCTCTAAACAATCTGGTCAGTGCCATGCCGTAAGGTAAACAGTGATGGCGCTGAGTCATAGCATCATGAATCTGAACTAGCATCAGGGATGGAATATCAATCTGTCTCCTCTCTATCAGACTCGTCATCACCATCAACTCCCTCTCAGTGATAAAGTCAAATCTCCAATCTTGGCAGTAGAATACGTGCCGTGATGTGGTGCAATGCGCATCTCCAGAGATAACTGGTTCGCGGTAACTATGGATATACCACGAACATCCTCTCTCTCAAGTATACACCTAAAGGCAGTCTCTCTGTCATCCACCGAGAAAACACAGATTCCCCTATGGGGGATCTCACATACTCTGCTCAACAGCTCTGCCGTCGGTGAAATCTGAACGCCTCTGACTATCGTAGTCCACAGAAGTCGTCGACAATCTAACGCACCATAGAACTCTCTCACTAGGTGAGGATAGTACCTCTCCTGCATAGTACAGAATGGTACTAATCTTGCATCAGTGAGCACTTGACGTAAACTGAAATGGTGCCTATCAAAACACTCTAGGTCGACTCTCCTCCCGGAGGCTACTAACTTCCCTGCCATTCTCTCTGCAGGGGGGAACTCGGTGTGGCTGAACTGCTAGCCTGTGCAGGGTCAAATCTGGCCTTCGACCTCCTCTCTACACCACGACTAGGCCTCTCCCTAACTGCAAGTCTCTTCCTGGGACCCATTACAACAAGCTGACCAGGAAAGAAGGAAGATATGTTTAGAGCTATGGGACTGGCTACAGGTTGAGATAAGGAGAGTTTCATTTCTTAAAAGGTGTTCAGACAGGTTTTGAAAACCAGAATTAAACCAATTTTTTTTGTTGTAAAATACCCCAAACAAAGTTTTGGAAAAACTGTCAATCATTTAAAGGTGAGATTTTTATAACCTGTACTTTGATCAAATGACAATATCCCGTACATAAAATATTTTTGTTTGTTAGGACACATTTGAATTTTTTGGAAAATACCTTTTGTAAGGCCAAAAGATCAAAAACCATGAAATTTTGGGTTTAAATCAATTAGGGTTTTATCAAAGTGGCAAAAACATCATAAATATTTTTTCAAAGCTATGATAAAGCAATAAATGATTTTAGAACACTGGATTTAGATGAAAAAACCCAAATTATTTCGGCCAAAATCAATCCAACAGTGGTTTTTTGAAAATCGGATGAAATAATCATGAAAATGGCCAAAAATCATGGGAAATCAGAGAAAAATACCTTTAAACTACCATTCCCTCAAATAGAACTTTAGAAATCCACTAAAACACGTGAAAATCTGGTTAAAATTTCTAAAGAGGTTTGGAAAAACCCTATTCACGGTTTGACGGTGAAAAACATAAATTCAAGAAAATAAAAGAAAATAAAGTGAAATCGAAAGAGGGATTACCTGATTTGTGATGGGTTAAAAGGAAATGGAAGGATTTGGACAAAGGGGATCACTGTTGCAAGAAATTGACGGGTGGAGAAAAATGACAAAACCCTCGGTTGGCCCCTTTTTAAAAATAGATTTTTCCCGCAAGTGTCGACACTTAGAATTTGTCAAGTGTCGACACTTGACAATTTTCAAGTGTCGACACTTGCCCAAAAGTTTGAGAATATCCAAAAAAAAATTTAGAAAAATAGGAAACAATTTAATCAAATTTTTGGGGCTTTAAGCAAGTGGTTTTGAGCGAAAAGATTTAGGTATAAATAAAACTAAGAGAGTTCTAGGAGAAGGGATCAATGACACCTAACTCTCTTCTAATCAGACAGAACCTATCCTCACACAAAGGCTTGGTAAACACATCTGCTAACTGATCATCAGTACATACAAAATCAAGAATAACATTAGAGTTTTGTACATGATCTCTTATGAAATGATGTCTTATTTTAATGTGTTTACTTCTTGAATGTTGCACAGGATTTTTAGATAGATTGCTTGCACTAGTATTGTCACATCTTATGGGTGTCTTAGTTAGTTTAATGCCAAAATCTTCGAGTTGTTATTTAATCTAAAGGATTTGAGCATAACAGCTTCCAGCTGCTATATATTCGGCTTCCGCCGTAGATAAAGCAACTGAGTTCTGTTTTTTGCTACTCCAAGAGATCAAATTTATTCCTAGAAACTGACAGGTTCCACTAGTACTTTTACGATCAAATTTACACCCAGCAAAGTCAGCATCAGAATAAGCAATCAATTCAAATGAAGAATCTCTAGAGTACCATAAACCAATTTTAATTGAACCAGATAGATATCTAAGTATGCGTTTAACAGCCAAAAGATGAGACTCTTTAGGATTAGACTGATATCTAGCACACATACAGACGCTAAACATGATATCTGGCCTACTGGCAGTAAGATATAACAATGAACCGATCATGCCACGATATAATTTTTGGTCAATAGATTTACCTGATTCATCCTTGTCAAGTCTACAAGTAGAGCTCATAGGGGTACCTAAAGGCTTAGTGTTCTCCATCCCAAACTTCTTGAGTATTTCTTTTATGTATTTTGTTTGGTTGATGAAGATCCCCTCTTTGGTTTGCTTTATTTGGAGTCCGAGAAAAAAATTCAGTTCTCCATCATGCTCATCTCGAACTCATCCGGCATTAACTTTGCAAAATCTTGACAAAGAGATTCATTAGTAGCACCAAATATTACATCATCTACATAGATTTGTACTACTAAGAGATCATCATTCTTTTTCTTTAAAAACAAGGTTTTATCTACATTACCTCTAGTAAAATCATTTTTAAGCAAAAAGAGCTTAAACGATCATACCAAGCTCTTGGAGCTTGTTTCAATCCATACAAAGCTTTATGAAGTTTGTAAACATGATTTGGAAATTCAGAATTTTCAAAACCAGGGGGTTGCTCAACTTAAACTTCTTCTTCAATTAGACCATTTAAAAAGGCACTTTTAACATCAATTTGATATAATTTAAAATTCATGAAGCAAGCAAAAGCCAACAATAGTCTAATTGCCTCAAGTCTAGCTACAGGAGCAAAGGTTTCATCAAAATATATTCCTTCCTCCTGATTGTATCTTTGGCAACTAGTCTAGCCTTATTTCTAGTAACTACTCCATTTTCATCAAGTTTATTTCGAAAAACCCACTTTGTACCAATAATTGAAGTGTTTGAAGGCCTATCTACTAATGTCCAAACATTGTTTCTTTTAAATTGGTTAAGTTCATCTTGCATAGCATTTATCCAATTACTATCACATTCAGCTTCTTCAATAGTTTTAGGTTATATTTGAGAAACAAAAGCTAAGTAATTACATATATTTTTAAGAGATGATCGAGTACTTATACCTTTAGATGGATCACCGATAATTAATTATTTTGGGTGTCCATGAGCATACCTCCATTCTTTTGGTAATGGATCAACTATTGACGTGTTTTCATCACCTTGTGCTTGATCTCCTTCAGTGTTTTGATCATCGTTCTGTTCCTTGGTAAGTCCTTCATTGTTGTTTATTCCTTCAGTTTTCTTGCTACATTTCATTAGAAAGTATATCTTCTTTTCTTGAAGATTTTTGGTTAGATTCATCAAATACCACATGTATGGATTCTTCAACAACAAGTGTTCTTCTATTGAAGACCCTGTATGCCTTACTAGATGTGGAGTAGCCTAGAAAGACTCCATCATCTGATTTGGCATCAAATTTACTTAAATTATCCTTACCATTGTTTAAGATGAAACAACGGCATCCAAAAACATGAAAATAACGAATTGAGGGTTTTCTACCCTTCCAAAGCTCATAAAGTATTTTTTTTAGAATCGGGCGAATTAAAACTCGATTTAAAACATAGCATGCAGTATTTATAGCTTCCGTCCAAAAATATTTAGGTAAATCATTTTCACAAAGCATGGTATGTGCCATTTCTTCAAGAGTTCTATTTTTTCTTTCTACTATCCCATTTTGTTGAGGTGTCCTAGGTACAGAAAAATTGTAATGAATTCCATTTTCAATATAAAATTTATCAAAATCAGCATTTTCAAATTCGGTTCCATGATCACTTCTCAAAGATACGACTGAAACACCTTTTTCATTCAAAACTCTTTTATGAAATCTAATGAATTCAGAAAAAGTTTCATCTTTATGTGCCAAAAACATGACCTATGTAAATCGTGAGAAATCATCTACAATGACTAGACCATACTTCTTACCTCCCAAACTAGATGTTCTAGTTGGCCAAAAGAGGTCCATGTGAAGCAATTTCAAAGGTCTGGATGTAGAGATTACTCCTTTGGTTTGAAAGAGGATTTGGTTTGTTTTCCAAGTTGACATGCACTGCAGATCCTGTCATTTTCAAATTGAGTTTAGGCAAATCCTTTACCAAGTTCTTTTTGCTAAGTTTTGAAATTAATGCATGCTTGCATGTCCTAGTCTACGATGCCAAAACCAACTAGTTTCATCGATCTTGGCTTCCATTGCCACTAAACATTGACCTTTTTGAATGGGGAGATCATCAAGATCAACCATATAAATATTGCCATGCCTATGACCAATGAACTTAATGCCATTGTCATCTAGACTAGAAACAATGCACAAAAATATTCAAAAATAACTTTAAAATTTTTGTCGCAAAACTGACTAATACTAAGTAAGTTATGTTTCAAATCATCAACATATAAGACATTATCAATATAAGAAGAAGGGGTGATATGGACTTTACCAATACCGATAATTTTGCCCTTTCCATCATCACCAAAAGTTACATTGCCACCAGTTTGATATTCGAGTGATGAGAACTGCTCCACATCTCCTGTCATATGCCTTGAGCAACCGCTATCAAGGTACCACATTCTTTTCTTATTGGTTGCAAGGCATACCTACAATAAAGATCAAGTGGAGACTTTAGGTACCCAAGCCATCTTGGGTCCTTTTTGGTTAGTGGCATTGGTTCCTTTCGGAATCCAAACTTTCTTAGTATTTAACCTTCTTTTGTTGCACATATAAGATTTGTATCCTTTAATACCACAAGTATAGCAGGTAATGGATGAAGATGCAGGCACAAAGAAATTTTTAAAAAGTTTTTGTTTCTTATGAGTTCTGAATCCTAAACCTGCTTTATCAAATACTGCTCTTTGGTTATTTAAAAGCAAATTTAATTTTCAGAACTATAAGTAAATCTTTCTACAAAAGGTTTTAATTTTTCAATTTCTTCTTTATATCTTTTATTTTCATTTAAAATTTCTTTGCTTTGTTTTGACAAATTTTCATTTGAAAGTGAGTCACTTTTCTTTTTCAAGACATCTTTTTCTTTTTCAAGTGCTACAATCTTATCATTTAATTTTTTATTTTGAATAAGAAGGCATTCATTTTCATTTAAAAGCTTGTTATTTGTTTTGGCTAGATCCAAATTTTGCTTCTTTACATCTTTATGTTTTGATTTTAATTTTTGAAATTCTATGACTAATTCGTTAAAAACTTCATGAAGTTCATCAAAAGTAAATTCATTTTCTGTTTCGGAACATACCTCATCATGATCAGCCATCAGACAGAAGTTTGCCACCTCCTGTTGTTCTTCCTTAGAACTGGAGTCTTCACTTTCACTCCAAGTTGCCATCATGGCTTTCTTTCTCAGCTTTCTTCTACTTTTCTTTAGCAAAGGGCAGTCTATCTTGAAATGGCTGGTTTTTTTGCACTCAAAACATGTAGGCTGTTCCTTCTCTTTTTCTTTGTCCTTCTCTTTACTTCGCTCACCTTTCAGAGGTTTCTTTTTGAAGTTGAACTTTTTCTTCCTCATGAACCATCTGAATTTTCTTGCCAATAGAGCCGTCTCATCTTCTTCATCATCTTCTTCGGAGTATTCGCTTGATTCCTCTCTCGCAATAGATTTGAACGTGATTACCTTCTTCTTTTTGTCAACCTCTCCATTCTTTTGTTTGAGGGAGAGCTCATAGGTCATTAGAGAACCTAACAGTTATTTCAGTGGGAGAGTGTTGACATCCTTAGCTTCTTCAATAGCTATTACTTTTGCATCCCACGAAGCTGGTAGAGACCTGAGAAGTTTGTTCACAAGTTCACCGTTAGAAATAATTTTTCCTAGGCTTCTCATGCCATTCACAATGTTTGTGAACCTAGTATACATCTCACTAATAGACTCAGTAGGTTCCATTTTAAACATTTCATATGTGTGAATAAGCATGTTGACCTTGGTAGTTTTTACTTTGTGTGTACCCTCATAGGTAACCTCAAGTGTATCCCAAATCTCCTTGGCGGAGAGATAATTAGATATTCTATTAAATTCACTTGGATCAAGAGAGCAAAATAAAAGATTCATAGCCTTAGCATTAAGCTCGATTTGCTTAATGTCATTCTCATCCCAATCATCTTCCATCTTTGGAGTGAGAATGCCATTAATCAACATCGTAGGCTGATGAGGATCTTTTATAATTGTCCTCCACAAATTATAGTCAAGAGCTTGAATAAATATGCGCATGCGTGTCTTCCAGTATGTGTAATTTGTGCCATTAAAAAGTGGGGGATGATTTGAAGCTTGACCTTCAACAATACTCATTCCTATTGGGGCAGCCATGATCTTTTACTCAAGATCCTTGGACCTACAAGAGAGTACTGGTGCTTTGATACCACTTGTTGTCCAGAAATGGAGCCCAAGAGGGGGGGTGAATTGGGTCTTTTAGAAAATTTAAAACAATAATGAGAGGGACTAGTGGTGCTAGTGAATAATAATGAATTCAATGCAAGAAATTTAAAGCAGTAGCAATAATCAAAGAGCAAGAGAGAAAGAGAGCAATCACACACAAACACAAGGTTTATAGTGGTTCGGTGCAAACCTAGCACCTACATCCACTCCCCAAGCCCCTTAGAAATTTCACTATAATCCAAACAAGATTACAGTTGACTTGTTTTTCACAAGGCTCACAAGTCAAAACCTAAGTTGGTTTTATCACTTAGGCTTACCAACAAACCTTAACACTTATTTTGTCTTCGGGCTCACAAGTTAACCCTAACTGGTTTTGTCCCTTTGGCTCACCAACAAACCACAATAACCTTCTTTCAAGACACCCTTGAAAGCAAGGTCAAATCACAATGTAAAAACAGATATACAATTTTAAAACTAAAACAAACTCTCTTCAAGAGTAGAATGGAATCTTTGAAGTTCAAGTTGATGCTTTTTCTTGACTCTTCCTTGGAATTTCCTTCAAAGTGCCTCTTTTGGAATGAATTAAGGATGAGCTTGTAGGCTTTTCAAGGAATCAAACTATAAGAGGCTTTTGATGTGAAGTATTTGAGAGAATATAGGCTTTTTGGCTTTTGAGTATACTTGAATGCACTTCAATATACTTCCTTATCTTTAAAATGAGGTTGGTGGAGGTTAAATACACCAAGAACCTTCCAAAAAATGGTTTGTGACCGTTGGAACCTCGGAAATAGCCGTTTGGAGCTTGAAAAGCAAGTTCTGCAAGCTAGAAAAATAGATCCGTTAGAGTTGTCAGGCTGCAAGTGTCGATACTTGGCTGTCAGGTGTGACACTTGGCTGTCAAGTGTCGACACTTGATCTCTAGGTGTCGACACTTGAACTTTCAAGTGTCGACACTTAATACACAGGTGTCGACACTTGACACAAAAATCCTCAAATAACAAAGTTCTGTATTTTTAAAATTCTCAGGCCTTGAGTCGATACTTGGAAACCTAAGTATTGACACTTGGTGTCGACACTTGGTTCTAGGTGTCGACACTTGGCGTGCCAAGAATTTTTGTCTGTGCCAAATGCTGAAGTGTCGACACTTGACTTTCTAGGTGTCGACACTTGAGACTGAAAAGCTCAGATTTAAGTGTAAATGGCCTCAAAAACATAAATATAATTCTTGAAACTTAAATGAATCATAAACACATAATATTTAATCATGTAGATGCCCTTTTTCAATGAAGAGGATGTCTAGATTTATGAGAAAAGCTCCGTGCCATGACGTGCCATGAAACATAAGTCTTTGGGAATTTTGAGGTGCTTTCTTCCTGAAAACTCATAACTTGAAATATACATTAGTATACAATATGCACTCAATGTTTTGTTATTCATCAAAATCACTGGGTGGAGCCAACAAAGAAGTAGCCGAAGGTGCTAGACAAGGTATTTATATGATAACACCTTGTAGTTTCTCTATCTGCGATACTACTAACTAGGTGTTGAATACTGGAAGTCCAATTCACATTTGTAATTCTTTGCAGGGACTTCAAGTTAGTAGAAGATTCGAGGATGATGAGAGATTCTTGAATGTGAAAAATGGAAGCCGAGTTCCAATCCTGGCATTAGGAGTCCTCAAACTAGTTTTCAAATCTTGTACAATCATTTTGAATGAGTGTCATTATTATCCATCTTTTATTTTAAATATCATTTCTGTAGGCCAATTGGCCATGTATGATTATGAACTATCAATAAAGAATGACATTTGCAAAATCATTTGGAATGGTTCTATTATAATGAATGGATATATGAATAATGACATTTATATACTATCGCGACCTGTTAGTGTAGTGTACACATCTAGCAAATGTCCTAGGATAGATAATGTCAACAATGCATACCTATGGCATTGTAGGCTAGGTCATATTAATAAGAATATGATAAACATGTTGAAGTTCGAGGATCTCCTCGACTTTAGTGAAAGCGGTTCACTTCCAACCTGTGAGTCCTGTTTTCTTGAAAAATTGACAAAGTCACATTTTATTGGAGAAGGTGACCGAGCCAAAAAAATTCTAAGTCTGGTACATACTGATGTATGCAGATCCATGAATGTTAGTGCTAGAGGTGGGTATAGTTATTCATTACATTTATATACGACCTTTCGAGGTATGGTTATGTCTTCTTGATGAGACATAAATCTGAGTCGTTTGAAATGTTCAAACGATATCGTAATGAAGTAGAAAAATAAACTGGAAGATGTATTAAAACCCTTCGATCAGATCGAGACGGTAATATCTTTCTAGGAAGTTTCTAATATATCTTGAGAAGAATGTGATTCTCTCTCAGTGGACACCTCCAGAGACACCTTAGTTAAATGGAGTGTTTGAAAGGAGGAATTGAATCTTGTTAGATATGGTTCAGTCCATGATGGGCTTTGCTTCTCTGTCACTATCTTTTGGGGATATGCTCTAG
Source organism: Areca catechu (assembly GCA_021397845.1). Taxonomy (NCBI): domain Eukaryota; kingdom Viridiplantae; phylum Streptophyta; class Magnoliopsida; order Arecales; family Arecaceae; genus Areca; species Areca catechu. The sequence goes on from CM038039.1 coordinate 197,594,395, forward strand.
AATCAGCCTATTACCTTTTAAATAGGGCTCCGAGTAAATCCGTTAACAAAACCCCATATGAGATGTGGACTGGACGTAAGCCAACACCCTCATACCTTCGGGTCTGGGGTTGCCTGGCTTATGTAAAATATTTGAAAATGGATAAGCTTGGACCTAGGTCTGATCGGTGCCTATTTGTTTGGTATCCAAAAGAGTCTAAGGGATATTACTTCTACTTGGCTGAGGAACAAAAGTTGTTCATCAGTCTTAGGGCTATCTTTTTGGAAAAGGAGTTCCTTGGTGAAGGAACTATAGCCGTTAAGATTGAACTTAGTGAAGTTCAACAAGTAGAAGAACCGACACACTTAAGGGACAACATAGAACTGGTTGTGATTAGATCACACCCAGAGCCCACACAGGAGCCATTAAGGAAATCTAGTAAGGTATCAAGTCGACCGGATAGATACTACGATTTCTTAGTCTGGGACGGTGATCCCATTGAACTCGATGAAAACAATGAGGATCCGATCACCTATATGGATGCGATGCAGAGGTCCGATTCTAAGAAATGGCTAGGAGCCATGCAATCCAAAATGGAATCCATGGAAATCAACAATGTATAGACATTGGTTGATTCGTCTGAAGGGATAAAACCCATTAGGTGTAAATGGATTTTCAAGAGAAAAAGGGGTGCAGACGGATAAGTGGAGACCTATAAAGCCCGTCTGGCTGTCAAAGGATATCGTTAACGTTATGGTATTGACTATGACGAGACGCTCTCTCCTGTGGCAATGCTCAATCCATTCGGATCATGCTTGCTTTAGCGATATACTTTGACTATGAAATCTAGCAAATAAATATTCGAACAGCTTTCCTGAATGATGAGTTGGAAGAGGAGGTGTATATGATACAACCTAAGGATTCATATCCACAGACGAGTCAAAGGTGTGCAAGCTTCAAAAGTCCATCTATGGACTGAAGCAAGTATCAAGGAGTTAGAACATGCGATTTGATAAGTATATCAAGTCGTATGGCTTCATTAGGAACGGAGAATAACCTTGCATTTACAAATGGATTAATGGTTCTGTGATTGTATTTCTTGTGTTGTATGTGGATGACATTCTCTTAATCAGGAATGACATTCCAGCACTACAAGGAATAAAGGTCTGGTTGTCATCTCTGTTCTCTATGAAGGACTTGGGTGAAGCCTCTTATATACTGGGTATGAAGATCTATAGAGATAGGTCTAAGAGACTTCTGGGACTGTCCCAGTCTACGTACATCGATACTATGTTGAAGTGGTTTAGCATGAAAAATTCTAAGAAAGGGTATCTCCTGATAGGTACTAGAATTGCTCTCTCCAAGAAAGATTGTGCGACAATTCCTGAGGAGAGAGAGCGTATGAGTAGAATCCCACATGCTTCGGTAGTGGGTTCTATCATGTACACTATGACATGTACTAGACCAGACATGGCATACTCACTAGGCATAGTGAGCAGATACCAGTCTGACCCAGGTAAAGCTCATTGGAAGGTGGTAAAACCATCCTTAAGTATTTGCAAAATATTAAGGACCAATGGCTGATTTATGGAGAACTTGACTTGAAACTTATGGGATATACTGACTCCAGTTTCCAGTCAGATAAGGAAGACAGCAAGAGTGTGTCAGGATTTATTTTTATCCTAAATGGGGGAGTGATCTGCTAGAAAAGTTCCAAGTAGCCTATTGTGGCAAACTCAGTATGCGAAGCAGAGTACATTGCAGCATCAGATGCAGCGAAGGAAGCTGTGTGGTTACGAAAGTTCCTTGGTGAGTTGGGAGTGGCACCTTCCCTGGATGATCCTGTTTCGGTATATTGTGACAGCACTGGAGCCATTGCTCAATCCAAAGAGCTGAAGTCTCATCACCGCACAAAGCACATTCTGTGGCGCTATCACCTTGTATGAGAGATCGTGGAACGAGGTGACATTGTCTTTCTGAAAATTGATGGAAAGAAAAACCTGGCCGACCCCTTCACTAAAGCCGTCGGAATTCAAGAGTTCGACATTGTAAATGAAAAATGGGAATAATATTTTATACCGATTGGCTTTAATCCAATTGGGAGTTGTTAGAAATTGTGTCCCAAAGCTAATCGTCTAGGCTGTAAATGGTTGTGCCATCTTATAACTTAATATAATTTTTAATGAATAAAAGTTATTCTTTTGGTTGTTTATCATATTTATATTTTTCTGAAATGAACTCTTGTATGATGAAGTCCTTAGAACTACATTATTTGATATAGAGAGGATATATCAAGTAGTTCTTAAACTGGTTCACAACTAAATGATACATTGTTATAGGACGGCAATGTATCAAGTATAGGTTGTTGTATGTCACATTTGTTGGTTGTCCTCTTAACCAAGGAGTGTGGAGATACTGGTGTGACATGCAAGTGAAATGTGTGACATCTCATTGAACGTGATCATCTACGGAGCTCCCTTCTTCCAAAGGGTTGCTCACGAAGGGGTATGGATATATGTGTCCCTCAGACCTGAGGTCACTATGGTAGCTTACAGGTAACTCACTGTATTTTGATGCCGGACTACCTGGATTTCTAATCCAATGATGGAAGGTTTCTGGGTGCAGTCAAGTACTTGTGGAGCGGTGGTGGATCAAGATGAAATTGACCCCTCTAAATAGTTTAGAGTGGATGGCTCATTGTGTCTTAATTTAGCAAATCCTTGGCCAGGGTAGTTCTTGCGAGGAGTTACAGAACTTGTAAAGTTAAGACACGATCTGGATAAACCAAATTAGGGTTGGCAGTCAAACCATATATCATCCTGAGCATTATGCAGTCAAAAGGATGAATTATGCGGTAACCATATACCAGAGGTTCTAGAGAGGTGCTCTGCATCTTCGACCTATCAGGACGTCGAGTATCATTGCTAGATGAGAACTTTGACTGGTACTGGAAGGTTCCAATGCTACTGGCTTAGTATTCGAACCTATGGGGTCACATACTATAGGGGTTTCTATCTGATCTTAAGGCTGATCAATGATTGAGAATCGTTTGCTGTCACTGGTGGTCAATGTGATTGACCTTGTGTCGACACTTGAGGGGTCAATACTTGGCTGTGACAAGAAGTATTTTCGGAAGACTTTTCTGGATGAGTCGACTCGACCCTGCTCAAGTCGACTAGTTCTATTTTCTGGACGAGTCGACTGGACCCTTGCTCGAGTCGACTCGTTCTATGTTCTGGTCGAGCTGACTCGACCCCTGCTCGAGCCGACTTGAATGAACAGTCTGACTGTTCTGTGTCCTAGATGAGCCGACTCGAACCTGCTCGAGTCGACTCATCTCTGCTCGATCAAAATCCCTGAATGGCATTTCTAGGATGTTTTTGGAAGGTTTTGACCTGGTTTGAATTTCGAATTCAAGCTATTTTGGCTCCAAACTTTCATGAAATGATTGTCATTCCTTCCTAATGTGGTTTGAGTCAATATGGTATGCTTCTTGACCTTTTCCCCCAATCACTCCTCCTTCCTCTTCTCCCTCTCTTGGCTGCCTCTACAAATAAGTATTATTTTAGGGCTGCGGGGTCAAAGAGAAGCTTTTGTTTTTGTCTCTAAATCTCATCGTTGCTGAGATTCTAAGAAGGAAGAAAAGGATTGTGAGGACTTGGGCATGGGTGTATGGACTCCTAGCACTCAAGCTAGGCCTTGGGAAGAGAGCTAGTTAGGAAGGGTTTCACCTCTCATCCTCGTCTTCTAGGAAAAAGAAGATCAGCCAAAAGGATCTCAAGGAGCTAGCACTCCGAGGGAGTTGATCAGAGTCGAGCCCAGGTATGGATTACCTGTAGAGGCCAGAAACGTGTATGACTCAAGAGCATCATCCTTGAAGCACCGCTACTACATCCATCAAAGGTATAACAGTAAGATACATTTATATCCTTGCTCTTCTCTTGTTTTGATGTTTATATTGCATGCTATTTTATTATACCAGATCCTGTTGTGGGCAGATTGGTAGATCATTTAAATCGATCTACCAGGCCTTCCGTTGTGCATATTTTAAAATCGTTTTAAAATGCATCTTTTTCTGCCTTGCTTTTGCATATTGTATGCATGGTGTTGGTATTTTTTCACTTTCATAAAGATCTATAGAGATAGATCTAAAATGATGCTCAGCTTATCCCAATCCAGGTACATTGACTGAATATTGAAAAGATTCAATATAGAGGAAAGTAAAAGGAGCTACTTGCCCATGAATCAAGGCAAACATCTTTCTAAAAAGATGACTCCTACGATATTTGAAGAGAGATAAAAGATGAGTAAGATTCTTTATACTTCGGCTGTAAGTCAATCATGTATGCCATGTTATGTACTAGGCTTGATGTTGCTTATTCCTTAGGCATAGCGAGCAGATTCTAGGCTGATCTAGGGAAGGATCATTGGAAAGCCGTGAAAAATATTCTAAGTACCTTAAAAGGATTAAATATATTTTTTCTGATATATGGAGGATTAGGTTTAAAACAAGAAAGCTATACTGACCTTAGTTTTCAATCAAATCTAGATGATAGTAAATTAATATCAATGTATATATTTATTCTATATAGAGGTGCAGTGAGTTGAAAAGTACTAAGCAACAAACTGTAGCTGATTCAATTACTGAGACAGAATACATAGCTACTAGTGAAGCCGCTAAGTCTAGAATTTCGGTTGACTAACATTTCAAGAAATAAAATTTTAAAATTTAGTCTTCCACTTTGCGACCCAACAGAAAAGAGATGGAGTGGAAATGTCTTCTCAGTTGAAGAAGAGAGGGAAGAAAGAAGAGGAGGAAAAAAAGAAATATTATCATCACTAATTGATGATTTTTTACTAACAATGAAATCTCACTAAAAGCTTGAAAAAAAGTATAAGAACCCTGTAATCAATATGGTACTCTTATTAGATAAGTATTCGAAAGTATTATTTTTTGAAAACTAGCAATGTATATATAGTTAGTTCATGACTATAAATTCATAAAAACTTTTTTTTGTGCTTTTACCATAATGCAAGATGGCGAACCTTGACGTGGTGGTAACATTGCTTCTTTATGATGTGAGTGCTATAAGCTTGCAAAAATAGAACTATATCCCGTAGCAGCCAGAAGCCTCGCATACAACATGCTTTTTTTTTTTTTTCGATCGAAGTAGGATACTAATTAATGAGATTGTATTCAAAATAGAGGATAGGAAATGAAGTAACCTCCTTTTAGTAACAGACCTGATTTGCCGGTCTTTGGAAATCCTAGAAATAAGCCTCCTGCTTCACAGATGGTTCACAGGAAACCAACAGTTGCCTCCACTCTGAAATCTGCTACGCATGCTCTGTCATGGGAGAGGGTGGGACTCGGTGTAGCAATAATTCTGCTTTACCGTGACATGGTTCAAAACATGGAAATGGCTTTTCCTTGCCCAGGGATTAGTCTTCCCAAATCTTTTCTTTATGAACCAAAGAGATAGGTGGATAAATCTTGGTATAGCTATCCCTATAGATCTTCATTCTATCAGATAATGTTCAATTCGAGATGTACAAATTTTGTAATCTCTACTCACTAAATGATGAATGCATCAACCTGATACTATTAAGATACCGGCTAATAGAACGGGAATAAAAAGAAAGATCCTGATCTTTCACTCATATCAACTGTCAAGAAAATTTCTAGATTTAATCAAGTCATCTGCGAGATCATGTCTCAAACTCGCGATCTGTTAATAATAAGATAAGATCTCTACGAATCAGGCTACTGTCTTAACCATGTCTCATCATATCCTTTGTTAACCCGAGATGCCCCTCTTACCGGCAAAGCTTTTATCGCTAACATTCTAGCTTAGTATTTTTTATTACCATCTAAATCTAATCTCAAAATATTAACATTCTATCTTGCGTTATAATTGACGAAGAAACATGCAGAGCTCGGACCGTTCCTTTTTGTCCGCCACAAAATGTCCAACGGCAATCTAATCTCAAAATATTAACATTCTATCTTGCGTTATAATTGACGAAGAAACATGCAGAGCTCGGACCGTTCCTTTTTGTCCGCCACAAAATGTCCAACGGCAATCTAATCTCAAAATATTAACATTCTATCTTGCGTTATAATTAATTGACGAAGAAAACATGCAGAGCTCGGACCGTTCCTTTTTGTCCGCCACAAAATGTCCAATGGCAGCGCTGCCACCCTCGGCCTCCTCCAGTCCTGCGCCACCCTCCGACACCTTCGCCAAGTCCACGCCCAGATGATAAAAACCCAGCATGACCGTTCCTCCTTCCTCGCCGGAAAGGTCGTTGCTTTCTGCTCCCACCGCAACCTCATGGACTACGCCCTCTCCGTCTTCGCCCACACCCCCTCCCCGGGCCTCTTCGCCCGCAACTGCATCATTCACGGCTACCTCCAGGCCTCCTCCCCCAACCTCACCCTCCTCTTCTTCGCCTCCCGCCCCGCTTTCCTCCCAAACTCCTTTACCTTTCCCCTTCTCTTCAAAGCCTGCGCCTAACTCCACGACCTCCTCCTTGGTAAAGCCCTCCATGCACACCTTTTAAAGCTCGGATTCCACTCTGACCTCCATGCTCATACCTCCCTTCTCTGCTTCTATGCGTCCTGCGTCGAAGTCATATCTGAGCGCAAGCTGTGCGCTGTTAGTCCCCACAGAGACTACATCGCTTGCTGGAACGCCGTCATTTCAGGTCTCGTCAAGGGCGGCCACTCAAAGGAGGCCTTAGAGCTGTTTTACGAGTTGTTTGGAATGGGATGTGGTGACTGGGAGACTCCATTAGAGGCGGATGAGCTTACGATCGTTTAGTACTCTGGCCGCTTGCACGGATCTCGGCGCACTGGACTCGGCAAAATGGATACACGAGTATGCTCTGAAGAATGAAGTCGGGGTTAATGTGTGTGTTGGCACGGCGCTGGTTGATGCTTATGCAAAGTGTGGGAGCGTCGACCTTGCGAAGAGAGTGTTTGATGAGATGCCTGAACGGAATGTGATGTCTTGGACTGTGATGATTAGGGGACTTGCCATGTTTGGGCGGGGCAAGGAGGCTCTCGCATTGTTCTCCAAGATTGTTCTCCAAGATGGTTTCTGAGCGTCGACCTGAACGGAATGTGATGTTTGTTGGTGCTCTGTCGGCTTGCACTCATTCAGCACTGGTTGATGAGGTCCGGCGTATCTTTGACACTATGATCAATTGTTTTAATGTTTCACCGAAGATGGAGCATTATGGTTGCATGGTCGATTTGTTGAGTAGGGTGGGATTGTTGAGGAAGCATTGGATCTCATAGAGTATCCCAATGAAGCCTGATGCTGCACTCTGGGGCTCTCTATTGAGTGCTTGCAGGAGGAATCCAAGTCACTTGGAGCTTGCTGAATATGTGGCTGGTCGTTTGATGGAGATCGAGCCTTTTAATGATGCTATCCATGTCTTGCTGTCAAAAATTTATGCTTCCCATAATCGATGAGAAGATGTTGGGAGAATTTTGACATGGATGAAAGCTAGAGGAATGAGCAAGACTCCAGGATGCAGCTCTGTTGAATTAGATGGCGGGATTCATGAATTTATCATCGGCGATAAGTCACACCCTGACATTGAAGAGATACATGCAATGGTGGAAGAGTTTGAAATGAAGGTTGCCGAGTTGGGACATGTGGTGGATACTTCAGAGGTATTGCTAGACATTGAGGAGCATGAGAAAAAGAATGCCTTGATATTTCACAGTGAGAAGCTAGCTCTTGCATTTGGACTCATCAAGATCAACCATCCTGCACCCATTCGGATTGTGAAGAACCTTCGAGTCTGCAGTGATTGCCATTCGGGTATGAAGCTTGCTTCCAAGGCCTTTAGCAGGGAGATCATTCTTAAGGAATAGGAATAGGTTTCATCGGTTTGCTGAAGGATTCTGCACTTGTGCTGATTTCTGGTAGAGTATTTATTTATGTATATAATCATATTCTACTAAATGATATATGTAGGAACCATATGTATATTCTCATTTACAAAAGAAAATGATGATGAATGCCCCATAAGACATTGGATCCTTGTCTTCAGGGTCGTTTATAATTTTGGATTGTGATGTTAATGTTTATTATGAGCTTGGATTCCATGGATGGTGTCGTTGAAAGCAATAAATAACCAAGCTTTTGGTCATAGACTACCCCATTAATAAATCATGAAACTGTCATTCTCATTCGGAATAGTTGTTCTATTATTTCCACTCACTTCCTATACTTCATCCCTACTTTATTAAAAGTGCAATTATCGTGCTAGGATAGAAGTGCATTGAGAGCCATAAACAATGCTGATTGATACACATGGAGAGACTCAGACTGGGTCTAGGCCTTGTCATAAAAATCGAAAGGAGCCTCTTTTTTAGGTAAGAAAAGGAGCAACTCTGGTAATTGCGGAAGGGGAAGGGGAAGTGGTGGCTGGAAGAAATTAGTTCGGCATCCTTATCCTACCTGGCATCTGATGGATGTCCTGGCTAAGTTTAACTGCATAAATTAATGGAGGACTATAAAAAACGACCTAAGCGACTGTTGACGTAACACCATTCTGATGACACCTCTATATGTTCGAGATGCCTAAAAGTAGTTCTAAAGCTATGGTGCGTTCTTGGGTGGTAGATCACTTGAAGTTTATGATCACATAGATCACATGTTCAGTCCCTGTTTTGAAGAACAATGTCCTACATCTCGTAGTTTGCTACCTTATACCAACCAGTGAAATCAGTCTTCCTTTCTCAAGAATTAAATATTAACAAGATTGCAACATTAGCATTGCACGCGCATCAATACTTGAACAAGCACAGATAACAATAACCATGTACACGAATCCGGTTTGGATTAAACAACCAAGTAACCGTCCCTATAGAGGGATTAATTTTGGTTGCAAAACACATAATACAACATATATAATTAACTCACAGAAAATTCACTGTTTGTTGTTTGTGCTGTAAGCATTATCAGCTGAAGATGTATCCATGTCATTCAGACCCAACTCTTCATTCTGCTCCCAGCTCCTCTCGTACTCCTCAACTGACATTAATGCCCATAATGTTAGATAACAGCCAGGTATACCTTCATTCAACTAGTAACTTTGAGAGAACGGTAACTGCTGTCCTAAATGTATCATGTCTGTCAAAAATTCCAGTATGATGGGGCAACGGGAATGCATACATGGAGATTCACATGTTGGGGAACCATATTAAAGAAAATTACACCACTGCTAAGAAAATTTAGTAGCTTCCATAAGGTCAGGTTCTACTTTGAGTGACTTGGGGCTTTAGAGTTGAAGATGATGCAGACAGCAGTCTCAGCCCACTGGATGGTTTCTGAGACCAGCTAAGCTGTGACCCACCTTTGTTAATTTTTAACCTTTAAATTAGTAACAAAGATCACCGTACCCCCAATGAATAAAAAAAGAAACTCACAGATAAGTTGCTTGTCATCTTCCATGGAGTCTGTGGTAGGAGAAACAAAGGAACTCGCCATTGTATCATCAATAATCAAAGTCCAAGGTTCTTCCAAACTTAGAAGCTGCATAAAGTGAGACAACAAATATTAAACTTCATAAGAACATGAAAGTGTCTTGTTTTCTTCAAAAGAAGTAGGTTTACCAAGTCACCAATACAACAATGAATCGACGAACAAAGCCATTCTCCATTCACATGACAAAAATCGTACAAAGATTCGTGGTTGTTAGAATTTCAAGTGAGATGGATGAGGGAAAGCATAACTTTCTATAAAATGATGGAATACTTTAAAGGGTTGAGAGAGTGCAAGGCATTTGTACAAGTATTTTGTAGGTTTTATGATTTATGAAGTGGAATTTACAGTACCCAAAGTTGATGATTATTTCAGATTGCATTGCTTATTATTTTCTTCTAAAACTCACATTTACATATGACTTTGATCTTATTATGCAATCTAGCCAAAGAGACCTCATATATGTTACCATAAAAGCATATATTTATTTGCCAGACATTATTAGTCTCTGAGTGAGGATGGCAACAACACACTATATTTTTAATGAGATCCTGTACTACTGTACTATCATTTATTACTTTGGTCATCAATCCTAAGTTTTGGCACCTCAACCATTTGTCACTGCTGCATTCAACCCAACAGGAAATGCTGCCTGCATTCAGTCATTTTGCACAGGCTAGTGCACAGACCTCTGCCATGTGCAGACTTTGCCCAGAGCTTCCTGGAAGTATTTTACAAGCTTCTTAGTTTTGAGGAAGCTGACGTTGGCCAGTATTTTAGAATTTTCCTCAAGAAATGTTTGGTAGAAATTTGTATCTCGACATGTTATTATCTTGTTAAGGTATATCACACAAAGAGTTCATATATCTTGTAAGAAAACTAATAATAATATAATCAAGAATTCAGGTCTCGGCGGAACATCCCGTGGGATACTTGGATAGGGACCAGTCCATGTATCGGGACAAGACATCTTGCTAGCATCTCAACATTCCAACTAGGACATCCCTTATCTCGAGTGTTGGGATGGGGCGAGACGCCGGTGCATCCCGTTTCATGAAAAAATCAAGACAGTTCTGTTCTACGAGATTTAAAACCTTGAATATAATTATACCAGTATTTTTGCCATTGGATCACATGGTATCACAGGTTATAGCATACCTTAATTAGCCTTGACTTAAAATCCTGAAACTTTTTCCTTTTCCACTCCTCTGTGCTATCACCCAAGGTAAACCCATGTACTCTCTCAAGACCTGCAAGTAACACTTGAATCATTTATCAACCTCTAAAAGAACTTGAAGAGACAGTGTTACATGACAAAGTAATAGAACACATCCGAACAATTCATCAAGAACACCATTAAAAGATAACACATAAATAGCACCCAATATTATTAAGATGAAATTATCAACATAAAAGAGTTATAACAACACGATATTGACAAAATTTACCAAGGCACTAAATAAGCTATAGAGTTGTTATCATTTAGTGTTTGTAAAAGACAATGTGGCATCAATCTACTGACAACCAAAGAACAATGTGTTTTTGAAGGAGAACTGCAAGGTAAAACTTACATTCACTAATTTTAGTAATCAAACCTTCAACAGTTGTAACAATTCCACCTAATGTGCCACTTGCAAGCTCCAACTCAAGTTCAGGAACCTTTACACTTGCAGTATCTGACTGGAAAAGAACAATGCAAATGCTGATTAGGAAAGAAATTTAAATTTGCTAGACAAATGGAAGACATCGATACATTTGAATTAATTGACAACATTTTCAGGAAAAAATTATGTTTAAACCAAAAAGGTGAGACTATGATCATGCATCTTGATGAATACTAAACATAAAAAATTCCCATCAAGTGTAAACTCATTATGCTCACTTTATAACTGTATAACCGGCAAATATGAGATTAATCACTGCAAGATGCAAGTAACTTGTAAACAGTATGAAACATCAAGCCATATCCCAGTCATGCTCATTATACTGCTTCCAGTTGATCAACGAAAGGATGGACCTTGTCCCATGGATTCACAACTTACACAGGCCTCGCATTGCATTCTTCCTTGAACAGTTAATGCTTACTCTCATGATGTTTAACCTATCCTTCTGCTTGAATTAACTCTTGAAATCACCACTTCAGTTGATACTACCTTGTCTCCCCAAGGAACACCTTTTTCTCCTTACCAAGCCTGGACAACATGGATAGGATTAAGGATAGCAAGCAAGCAACAAAACAGCAGGAGATCTACATTGCTGGGATAAACAACCCTGGACTTTGTTTTATTGTCATATTAGAAGTCCTTGTAAATGAGCTAAAGAGGGCCATATGAAATGGATGTTTTCTTATATCCTGCAAGTTCATCATTCCTGAACTCATTCATGGTCTATATAGCCAAACCGTTTCTGATGTGAAAATCCTGTGATTCTACAAACTTTTTCACCATTCTTAAATTTATGCCCATATTGTGCAAAATATGAAAATAGACAGCCAGTAAAAGTTTATTGTAAGCATTAAAAAAATGTAAAATGCCAAATTTGATGCGTTAATATACTGTAAAGGAGCCATAAAAAGAACTGTAAGCTCAGCCATGTATTTTGTTCTGTTTTGACATGTACTGATTTAGCAAGGATTATTGATTCCAGACCGAAATTGAAGAAGTCCCTCTACATAAGCTGTAAATTGAATCACTCCTATCTTAAATGTTTGCCTTTATCATCTTCTGAAATCTAATCTAACCATGTTGTTCACCATCAACATATTGCTCCACTCATCAAAATGATGACTGGGTTCACTTGCAGTTGCTATCCATACTCCTCCCTGCTGTCTCAAAGGCTGCTGCAAAGAAGTGGAGGGAGCTTGCTGCTCAAGCAGGCTATGGACCACTTCTAGTTATCTTCTGTTTGAATAGAGCATAACTCCCACATCATCTATCTTGAAAGAATCACTGATCCTGCAGAATCGCAAACAATTCACTTCTAGACATTTGGAGTTGGCATATTAATGGAACTTTTCTTTGGCTTGCCATACTAAATGCGTGGCCAACGCCCCTGCAGACTGGCTAGTTTACCCAGAATCTCACCACCCCCCCGCGCCCCCCCCCCCCCAAAAAAAAAAAACAAAACAAAACAAAAAGTGAAGGGGTAGAATTCTAGATTTAATTAGCCCTGGACTTAAATATACAGGGTTCAGTTCCCATGCTAAAAGGAGCTATAAGTTCAATCACACCTTGCCACTTTGTTTTCAATGATGAAGTGTTTGTCAAGCCATCTGATTATAATTGAATGATTCCTTTATCATCAAGATATTGTTATGGTGATCCAAATAAGGAATCAATAAGCATGCCGAGTTAAATTTGTACCAAGTGAAAGGTCTACCAACACCGCAATTCTGGTCTAAGGCAGGCAGGGTTCAGTTAAAATGCTAAAATTTTCAAGTGGACAAAATGTTCAAAAGCCAAACCTAGCATGAAAGAATCCTACCTTTATCACGTCGCGGCTAAGATCTTGCACATTCTGCACATAAACTGTGATCTTCTTTCCCTTATCAGGAATTTCACCACCAGGTTTCAACTGTTTATAAAAAGAAATGCAAGTTTAAGAACGGTGAGTGATATTACAACATCACATTCTGTACTCACATGATATAATAATAACACCCGAAACTTCTGATAAAAATCAGTGAATCAACTATTACAGTGGGTTCTAGGATCATAACAAACCTCTGAGCTACGATATCCACACAGATCACATGCAGTCGCCATAACAATCACGTCTCGAAAATATGGAATTTCTTCATGTGATTTAGGCTGAACAAAGCCTCATCATCATTATATCACTATGATGCAATATTAAATGCAGGAGGTCAAATTCACATAGCAATCTAGCTCAGTTAATTTTTCTTTATTTGCCTTCTTTTTTTCTTTAAACTTTCAGAGACCAATTTCTAAACTCATTCATAACCCATGAGGGCAGTAGGTAGTGCTTGATTTGTATTTAATGTTCACTATATTCAATGCTTGATTGCCGATGAACAAAATGCATGGATAAATCAGGTAGATGAAACATGGGGATACAGAAATACTGACGATCAGGAAGCTAAGAAAGGATACTAGTAGCATAAAAGCGAGTGACACATGCAGTCCCACAAGCTCCGCATGTTGATGGCAAAGTGTCAACCTGTGCAGAATGGGCAATGAGGAAAGGCGTGCATGACACAGTAAAATGTATTAATTCTACATCTACCCAGTAGCATAAGCTTACCTCTTCTGGTGCTGAATACCTACATAAGGCTGCAGCAACTTCCTCGGTGTTACCCTGAGCAATAGCACGGCGGCCAGCAACAGCTCCAACAGATCCATGGGGAACCCTTTCCATTCCATCCAGTGCAGGATTATTTTCCTCAGTTGAAGTGTCTCCATTAACCTGTCTTTTGGGTTCTTCAGCTGCAGATGGTTCAGCAAGAAAACCCAATGCAGCCTGTTGCTCACGTGTCCTTTCATAGAACCTAGTAGACAACAATGGATCTGAAGATGGCGCATATCTGTCCATGCAAAAGATATCTACAGAGTCAAACGAACAGGCCATCCAATAAGCAGTATGAAATGTCAGAAACTAAATAGGAATAGCTTATATCCCATGCACCTAGGCAACAGAAAACTCAAACAAGCGAACGACAAGAAATTGTTAAGCAGCAATAAATGCCAGACACCAAATAAAGAATAGCTTATGTCCCATGCACCTCACCAATAGAAAGTTCAAACAAATAAATGACAAGAAGTTAATGCAATTCTTGAATCTGCTGCATGTGGCCCCTCATAGTGCGCAATTGAGCGTAGCACAAACTACCTTTTGAAACTAAATGAACATATAATGCTCATTTTTAAGCACCAGTACACAATAATGTACCAGTGATATATGAATATCATAATCCATCATTGTTTGGCATCTTAAAGAATAAGGCTAGATTATAATTAAGAAAATAAAAGGAAGACAGGATGTCTGAGGCCAAGGGACATCCCCTTTTCAACTTTCAAGTAACAAATGATCATTGTTAGGTAACATGAGATGGAGACAGAGCTTGAGAGCCTTGATCTGATCTGGGATAGGATTAGATAAGGTGATCCTGTGTGAGACTGGATTAGATTCAATTCTTAATCCCACCAACTAGAACAAGATGGTCTTTGCTGCCAGAAAGAAGAGGGGTGGAGATGGATAACACCATGTCATTGACCAAAAATGTCAAAGCAGCTTGGAATGAGGATGAAGCATATGGACGGACTATCAAACCAGAACTGACTATTCACAATGTTGGATCGATGCCCCTAATCATTCATACAAAAGGAACGTCCCATTATAAGAGGCCGGTTTATCTCTCTTAAACCAGCAGCGCAGCAACCCCGGGCACTCGAGTCGACTCCCCGCCGACCACCGCAAGAGCTACCCAGGGTACTAAACCTCGAGTCGGCTCGCTGGAGATGAGCACCATAGCACCAACCAAGGGATGTTGAGTGGCACTGGACCCACCTTACCAGTGGCACCCACATCCCCGTGGGCCCAGACCCTATATCCGGACGAACCACGAGGGTGCGAGCTGGCCCAGCCAACAATCTCCCCCCCGCAAAACGATCGAGAGTTTGTCCTCCTGCGGAGACTCGAATCCAAGACCTCGGCTCTGATACCAGTTGTTGGATCGATGCCCCTAACCATTCTTACAAAAGGAACATCCCCATTATAAAAGGCCGGTTTATCTCTCTTAAACCAGCAGCGCAACAACCCCGGGCACTCGAGTCGACTCCCCGCCGAACCCCGCAAGAACTACCCAGGGTACTAAACCTCGAGTCGGCTCGCTGGAGACGAGCACCACGGCACCAACCAAGGGATGTTGAGTGGCACCAGACCCGCCTTACCAGTGGCACCCACATCCCCGTGGGCCCAGACCTTACATCCGGACGAACCACGAGGGTGCGAGCTGGCCCAGCCAACACACAGGGTTTGAATTTTCATTTATGCTCTTTTGTCAAGATTAGGATCAAGCAAATTGTAGAATCGGTCAGATCACATCAGATCATGAATCAAATTGCAAATTGTAATACTTTTCCTCTGATAAATTTCAAAATTTCTTAAAATATAAAAGAATTTTAAAATTTGAAATGCAAGTTAAATCTATGGTAGATGAATAAAGATAAAAGTTACACAAATAAGTAGTCCAACATAAGCCCATATATAGCACATCTAGTGAAGCAAACCCTGTCTCCGGTTATTCAGCTTCAATTAGAAAAATTTAGAAGAAAACAAGTATAAAACTTTAACATATAGTTGTAAAAGTATGAAAAACTTGCCTCTTAACTATAAGTCCATGAAATCCAATAACAACCTTGCCAGTTTTTACTACTTAAAACTTATTAGGGATAAGTAATTAAAAGCCACAGAGTCAAATCTTATGATCCAATGGATGGTGTAATTCATAACATGGATCTAGCAAACATGAGATCCAAATCATTTAAAGCCATTTGATCCAAATCATGAATCTTAAGATTTTATCAACAATATTTTTTCAATTAAAATGATATAAACAATAAAGTTGGTTCAGCAAACTAATGTTTTCACATCACTGACAAAAACAACAGCGAAACTCCTAAAATGAAACTTTTCTATTAGGTTACCAAAAGAAGAGATCAGGTCACTCATGTATACTAAAACAAAGCAAAATCCATAAGTTTACTGGATCCATCTTTATCCAAATTCAATAACTTCTCATAACCAAGTCAGTTTGTTGGTCGATGCGAAAATCCACATGGTATGTGCTTATAGAAAGTCCCTTCCATATAAAGTATAGCAGGATGAAGAGCAACCAAATAAAGCTGGTTCTAAACATTTAATAGATGCTTGCTATGAATGTCATGGAAGTTACTAGATCATGAAAGAAATATAAGCACATTAAGCATTTAAGAATATACAATTTATGCTTCAGGTAGCAATGTCAGAAGAATATTCTTACGGGTTCTCAATAAAACTGTTTCCAGCAGGGTCATCAAGTATGAAAGTAAAAGCTGCATTTCCTGATGCAAGGGATTTCAGTTTTGTTAAGAACTCATCTATAGCTTCAGCTTTTGCAGGATCCAGCTTCTGCAAAATCATCATAAAGACTTCATGTTTTAATAAAAGCAAAGCAGGTTAACCACAAGTAAAAATCACGAGTTCCTTAATGCACCTTACGTTCCTCCTGAAGGGCTTGTAATTCATCCACAGCTCGCAGAAGTATCCCTTCCACCTAGTAGTTGACAATAGTAAGACTGGTAAAAAGGATCCAAAAAATGAAAATGAAAACAAGAGTTACATGGCCAAAAAACCAAAATAGGCACATCCACATCTTCATAATATTTGATTATTTGATGATGTACATGCTAAGAGAAATTTATATTTGAAGTTTCCAGTTATTCATAAACAGTTAAACACCATTTTCTTTAAGTCGGAAATTAATGGACAGCATCCTAGTAAACTACAAGGCAAGTGGCAGATTGTAGCACTCTGACTCAAAATTTGCAAAGCATCACAATATACCACTCTGCCTGCAGTTCCATGCTCAGAGAAACCTTCTATGACTTTACAAAATTCATGTCATTTAAAGAACTCTTTAAAGCCACAGAAAATTTAGATAAATCCCACAGGATCATAAGTTAAAACCATTTGTAGATGGTCAGAAACATCATTGTAAATCTTGCTCCTACCTCATCCGAATAATTGAACAATATCATGTTGGGTTTCAGGAGGCGCAGCAGAAGCACGTGTTTAAAATTTTTTATTCAAAAACACCTCAGTGCACCAAAACCCTAAAGCCCAGGAAACACCCACCTGTCTTGCTACCATTTCCATAGATGCACAAATGTCCGCGCTCCAACAGTGATCCGCATAGGAACTACATCAAGGATAGTACTCTAACTTGAATCTTGCTACAAGAGTTCTAGCCCTAGAACTCGATTTGCCTTCAACTGGTAAAAGTTCCTTCAAGAACTTGACTACACCCTCTTCAAGGCTTGACTTGAACCTCTTAGAACCTCCTTAAGGCCCTTAGATCTTCTTCCTAAAACTCTTCTTAACTCTCGTCTTAAGACTATAAGGCTTGTCATAAGATAAGAAAGCCTTGTCTTGAAACCCTAGAGTCTTAGGAAGACTAGAAGACCTATTGGCAGAATTTTGGATTGAATTGGAATTGTGTTTTGCCCCATCTGTCACACCCAATTTATAGCAAGAGAGGGGGTGCTAGAAGTAGTAATATGTCGGTCCCGTACACCTATTTAGTCAAAGTATCAAAAAATTAAGAGATTTATATAAGAAGGTCTCTTTATAAAGACGCAACGCTTCAGCCTTTCTCCCGTGCACGTGCAGTAATCAATGGGTGTTAAGCAACATTTCCCTATTTCATATAAATCTGAAATTTGCCACGTGGAATCCCAACTGAGAAAGGATTTAGATGGCACAAGTTTCGTCAAGGGGATGACACCTTCTGTCCCTTGGCGCAAGGACTCTTCATGCCAAAGGCTGCATGAAGTATTTTCTGCGAGTGCTGTCTTACAATTCCAGATAAAATCCACACCCCATTTGAAATTAAATGGGTTAAATCACACTTTGTGATTTGTGCCAGAAGAAAGGAGGGTCATATAGGTTGCCACATGGGTCTTAATCCCATATTGGAAGGACTCCTAGCCTTCTCCACACCCATGCATGCGCCCATCCTTGTATAGGCATGCCTAGAGTCCAACCTGGTTGGGAATCTACCTAATTGGTGCCTCTTAGGCTATGTGGCACCATCCAATGGCTGCCACACCCAAATCCTAAGCCCAATTAGCCTTTAGCTTAATTAGGTTTGATCAACTAGCAAGATTTGAGGCCAAATCGAATCCGATTCAAGGAACTTGGATTTCCACACATTCTATAGCATGCTTACCGGTAACCCAATTGGATCCAAATTTCTAATCAACCATATCAAATGGGTCCTTGACCCATTCCTTATGTGTATGACCCTTTGGGTTCTATCTAGCCATCAATCGGCCTGGGTGCAAGTTGACCTAATTCAATTAGACTCCTGATCAATTAAGGTCCAATCTATGCCGACGCAAGTTATCAATTAGAACTTTCTAATTGACTCACGAATTAACCACTTTAATTCATGAAAACCTACAAAGCAAGATTGATGTCCAGCAACATATCATGCCTACCCGAAAAATGAAAATTTGGTGAAAATATCAAATATGTCCTTTAGTGGTAAGTTACCATGCAATTCAATCCTTCGATCATCATGCATCCCAAATATGTCTGAGTAAGGAAACATGTCAAACTCACTAATATATTCCTTTTGATTATCCATAATTAGCAATGACTCAATGATAAAACATTAAAAACCTTTCAAATATTCATCCTACTTTGGCTAAAAATTTTCAGTCATCTAGAGATGATAATACATAGAACATCTCTTACCAGAAATGATCGATTCCTTATTGACCTACTCACAATCTCTGTATACATTCCTCTATATCCAGAATACCCCATACATGGCTACTATCATGAATGAGTATGAACCAAAACATGAATTCCCGTGTACAAAGTTTCATAGTGATCTCAGGTCTAAGGACCACTTACATAATTCTCACTTAGCGAACAATCTTTTGACATGCAGATAAGGCTTTATAAGATATTCTCTCTCGACGAATCACTTCAATGAACTCATTACCTAATAAGCACCCACATCCTTGTATTAGTATCCCATACAAATGGCTTGTGAGATCAGTCACCCTTTTTATTGAGCATACATAGGATGTGCCAGTCTATCCAGAATATTGATTCCCAACTCAATGCACCAATGACCATAATTATTTTAGATTAGGATTTTAGAATTTTAGATCTCATAAACATGAACTCTTTTTATATCCCCTAAAACCATTACCCTAATCTACGAGGTTCATCATAATCTTAATAAGATGCAATAAGACATAGCTATAATGATGAATCATAATGCCTCAATTCATAGAAACATGAATAATATCATAACATGAGTTAAAAAATTACTTAGAAAAGTCTCATCACATCACTCATGCGATTGGCTTGTAGGTTACTATTCTTTCGATCTCCCATTTGCACTAAAACCAATCATCCAAATATCTCAAACCCTTGATATGATCAAACAACTGCTGTGATAAGGCCTTAATCAATGGATCTACCATATTGCTCTTTGAATCAACTCATTCTATGATCCCATCATAAACAAAATAGAAGTGCCTTAAAATGTGCTTGGATTTACAAAAGTGACCTTGGTTCAAATTCCAGAACCAAACCTAATTCTGAGATGAAATACTTCATTTAGACAGCTTTCCTAAGCAACTTCACTTAGCAGCAATGTTATCTGGATCAATTCTTGAGTAAGCTACATTCTGCCATTAGGAACTTTTCTAACTCACTGCTATACCTTTCAAGATATACACATACCCTGATACTAATTTGCTATCAATTGAAGTTGATTGAAAACTAGAGTCAAAATATCCTTCTAGTTTCAACTTTGATCCTCCAAAATATTAGAAAAACATCTTTAGTACTTTCCAAAAACTTAAGAATATTTTTCATAACTTTCCAATAATCCTATCCCGGATTAGCCTAAAACATGTTGGCTATGTCTAAAACATAAGCCACATCAAGCCTAGCACATAGCATCACATACAAAGTCGATCCCATTACCGAAGCATAAGGGATGAATTTCAATATCTCTCTTTCTTCAAGTTTCTTAAGAGACTTCTTGAGAGAAATGTATTGATTGACTCAGGCAAATAAACTCTTTTACTAGCCTCCATGTTGAACCTTTTCAACACTAAATCTATGTACGAGACGGGGACAAGCCAAACATCCTTTTACATCTATCTCTATAGGATCTGACATACCTAGTATATAGAATGCTTTACCTAAGTCTTGCATGAAAAATATCTTAAATAGCCAGGTCTTGACTGATTCAAATATTAGGATATCAATCCTAATCAATATACATAACTAAGAAGATAATAGTACTCCCACTTATCCTCTCATACACATAATTCATCCACCTTTTTGATGAAGCCACTCTTTTGACTATCACATCAAAAATGGATGTTCCAACTCCTCAAAGCTTGCTTCAATCTATAAATGAATTTTCTAAGCTTGTATACTTGATTTGTCCTCCCACTTGAGACAGATTCCTCTGGCTAAGTAAACCTTATTCTTCAAAAATATTTTTAAGAAAAATGATTATTTTTGACATCAAATTTTTAAATACAAAATAAAGACATGCAACTTTAGTAAGCATAATCCGAATGGACTTGAGCATTGCCATTAGTAAAAATTTTCATTAAAGATGACTCTATCTTTGTCTGAAACCCTTCACCACTAACCTAACCTTGTAGGTTATAACTTGGTAATCTATTCCAATCTTTATCTTGAAGACCCATTTGCACCTATTAGGGTCACACCCTTAGGCGCATCAACCAAAAAGCACACTTGGTTGCTTTAGATGGAGTCCATTTCAAATTTCATGGCTTCTAGCAATCTGTCAAAGTTTATACTCATAACTACTTCTATATATATTAGTGGATCATCATCTTAAATGATCAGGATCTCGATGTTGTTCCTAATGACAACCCATATCTTAAAGATACTTAGCACACTTTATCTAACCTATGGAGAGGTATGTATTGTGAATGTACCTCATCCTTGGGTACTTCTACTTGAGGATCACCTTGTGAATCATTCACAAGTGATTGTAGGATAGTTTTTAGGTCTTAAACTTCTGCAAGTTCAAATTATTATCCTACTGCCTCCCTCTAAAATAAAATATATTTCCAAGAAAGTGGCATACCTACTAACAAATATCTATTATTTAGTGGAATGGTAGAAGCATTATCCAATACTTCTCTTTGAATAACTTACAAACTTTCATTTCTTGAATCTAGCACTTATATCCAAAATCACTTTTGACATAAGCAGGACATCCTCAAATCTAAAGATATTTGAGGTTTGTCCTTTCTTCCTTTCCATATCTCATATGGAATGCTAGCAATAAACCTTGATGGCATCCTACTTATTATCAAAGCAGCAATTTTTAAGACAAAACCCCAGAATGATACTGAAAGATTGAAGCATATTATGGACCGCACCTTGTCTGATAAAATGTGATTCCTCTTTTTTCAACACACCATTCAAGATATATTAGGTGTTCATTCTGAGAAAGTAATTGATGTTCAACAAATTCACCATATAAGTATTCATCTCCTTGAAGAAATCGAAAAACCTTGATAGTATTTCCAGTTTATTTCTTAACCATACGTTGATACTCCTTCAATTTATTAAAAAGGCTTGGGATTTGTGTAACATCAAATACACAAACCCAAACCTTAATAAATCATTTGTAAAGATGAGAAACTAAAAGTATCTTTCTCTGTCTTGAGTTGTCATTGATCCACGTACATCTGAATATACTAGGACTAATAACTCAATTACCCTTTCTCCATATCCAGAGAATAAAATTTTGGTCATCTTTTCCACAAGACAAGATTCACAAGTCCCATATGATTCAAAATCATAAGGATCAAAAAAATCTTCTTTATACAACTTCTTTGTCCTTGACTCACTAAAATGATTTAAGTGGCAGTGCCAAAAAAATATGACATTCACATCTCCTCTCTAACAACTCATGCTTCCATCAATATAAAATGCCAGAATGAAAATAAGTAATATCCAAAAGGACATTCTATGCCTTCCTCCTCTTGAAGATGCTTCTCTTAGAGTTCAACCTCTTTGAATCCTTCCTACCTCTCCTCTTATTCTTAAGGAGTAGAGCTTTATCATCCTTGATATTGCTCTCTACCACTTTCAACATGTAAAGTAGCTCTAGCACGGAACTGTCCAATTTGTTTGTATAAAAATAATTATAAACTTGGACAAAAATTTGGAAGAGACTATAAAATAAGATCACTCTCCATTTATCTCAAAACCCAATTGATTCAATCTAGTAATCAAGTCAATAATCAAGAATTGGGCCTAGATGGATGAGCCATCAATCAACCTGGCTTAGAACAACTACTTAGATATTTCATATTTAGCAGTTCAAGCTCTGCTCTCCATGCAACTCCTTAAGATTAAGGAGTATGGAGTCTGTATCCATCTATTTATGTTGCCTGTGCAACTCATCGCGCATTGAGGCCAATATCATAAACATTGACGGTCGAACTGTCAATCCGCCACATCCCTTATATGGCTCTCTCCATTGAAACATCTTCCCTGATCTAACCAGGATCAGAAGAATCAAGAATGCATGAGACCTATGTGAATACCATTTACAAAATCCTCAACCAGTCCACACAATTCGGACCAGTCTATATAAATGCATCTAAAATGCAATGCAGTGAGAGTAAAGATGCCATAATGCAAAAATTAAACTAAAGAATAATTATATCAATAGACCACTCATGTAGACATTCATAACTAAATAAGGTCTTTAGTGTAATCATGTCTCCCACTATTTTTATCAAAAACCATAGCCCTCACCTATGATAAAATTGAAGCCATTTCTCCAATTCCTTGTGGGGTTGCGATCCCAATCCCTTATAAAAGCCTTATGTTATACGACAAACCTTAATGAGTTCAAGGATAGAAATCTCCTTTCCAATTGCATGCTTTGCAACTCTCAACAAATATTTTACCTCTAAGACTCTTATAACCTTCTGTTACACAACAAACTATAATATCTTAATTAAATCAGATGCTTCATTTCCATAGAGTCATATTTGAATAATGTTGCCCTTGTGTTACACAACAAAGCAACACCACCAAACATACCATAAAGCATCAAAATGTACTAAGACAATCCCACATCAATCCCCATAATAAGCCTTGTATTACACAACAAACCTACTATAGTATTTGACATGGTTTTGACTAAGCTTGAAAGAAGACTTAAGTAGTAATATTAATACCTAGCATCCCAAATTCGAAACTAATTAACCTAATTAGCCAGGTAAGTGTTGAGATTGGTGGGAGGCTCCCCATGCTTTCCTTAGATACCAATTGATTGGCCAGGTAAGCAACGGTCTTAATTAAGTAACCACCACACTTGAAACATTTTTCTTAGACACCAATTGACCAATCGATTCAAACTAGGTCAGCTTTTGATATCCATCACTACGACCTAATATGATTTTTTGGAGGACTTTAATGGTCTCATGCACATCTTAATTTAACTATCAACAAAAAAACTTTTACATGCTATGCCCAATGTGAATAAGTTACAATCATCATCCTAGGACAACCTTTGTAACATAATGGATGTCCACCGCTATGCTAAGACAATCTAATTTCAGAATGATGATCATAACATATGCATTATAGTGTAACATAACAACACATGACTGCATTTATAATGAATCATAATCATAAAGAAACACATCTAAACATATCTCTATAATTGATTGGGGTTTAGACGTTCAATCAGACTTATCACTCGGTCTGAATTAAACCAAATCGAAAATCCTAGCAAAATCATCAATCAAGACTATTCCTTTAATTGTATTAATCAACGATGGCTCTCATACCACTGTTACGTTTCGAAAGGTGCAGCGAAAGCATTGGTGTTTAGAATTTTTCATTCAAAAATACCTCAATGCACCAAAACCTTGAAGCTCAGGAAACACCCTGACAATACAAACAAAGAACAATATATAAATAGTAGGTATCAAGACTTACCTATCTCGCTATCATGTTCATAGATGCACAAATATCCACCCTCCAACAGTGATCCATACAAGAACTACACCATGGACAGCACTCCAACTTGAATCTTGCTTCAAGAATTCTAGCCTTAGAACTCGTTTTGCCTCTAACTGGTCAAGTTTTTTCAAGAACTTGACTACACCCTCATCAAGGCTTGACTTGAATCTCTCAAGAGCTACTTAAAGCTTTTAGATCTTCTTCCTAAAACTCTTCTTAACTCTCATCTTAAAACTATAAGGCTTGTCTCGAGATAAGAAAGCCTTATCCTAAAATCCTAGAGTCCTAGGAAGACTACAAGACCTATTGGCAGAATTTTGGATGAAATTGGAATTATGTTTTGCCCCATTTGCCGTGCCTAATTTATAGCAAGAGAGAGAGCACTAGAAGTGGTGATACGTCGGTCCCATCCATCTATTTAATCAGCATATCAAAAAATTAAGAGACTTATATAAGAAGGTTTCTTTACAAGGACACAACGCTTCAGCCCTTCTCCCATATGCATGCAGTAATCAAGGGGCGGAAGCACCCTTTCCCTGATTCAGATAAATCTGAAATTTGTCACATGGAATACCATCTAAGAAAGGATTCAGATGGCATAGGTTTCACCAGGGGGACACCAACTTCCATCCCTTGGTAGAACAACTCTTCATGCTAAAAGCTGCATAAAGTATTTTCTACATGCATAGTCTTGCAATTCTAGATAAAATCCATGCCCCATTTGAAATTAAATGGGTTAAATCGCACTTTGTGATTTGTGCCAGAAAAGAGGAGGGTTAGACAGGCTGCAACATGGGTCTTAATCCCATGTTAGAAGGTAGGGCCTTCTTCACGCCCAAGCATATGCCCATCATTATCCAGGCGCACCTAGAGACCAACCTAGTTGGGACTTGAGCAACATGGCACCTAAGAGGCCTGTGGCACCATCCAATGGCTGCCAAACCCAAAACCAAACTCCAATTAGCCTTTAGCCAAATTAGGTTTGATCAAATAGCAAGATTTGAGCCCAAATCGAATCCGATTCAAGGAGCATGGATTTCCATACATGCTAGCATGCTTACCGGTAACCCGATTGGATCCAAATTTTCGATCAACCATATCAAATGGGTCCTTGGCCAATTCCTTAATTTGTGTGATCCTTTGGGTTCTATCTAGCCAATAGTAGATCCGAGTGCAAGTTAACCTAATTCGATTAGAGTCTTAATCGATTAAGGTCTAATTTAAGCTTACCTGAGTTATCAAATTATAACTCTTTCTAATTAACTCATGAATTAATCACTTTAATTCATGAAAACCTACAAGACAAGATTGACGTTTAGCAACGTATCATGCCTGCCCGGAAGATGAAAAATTTGGTAGAAATATCAAATACATCCTTTAATGGTAAGTTATTGTGCAATTCAATCATTCGATTATCCTGTATCCTGAATATGTCTGAGTATGAACATATGTCAAACACACTAACATATTCCTTTTAATTATGTATCAATTAGAGAGGACTTAATGATGAAATATTAGAAACCTTTCTAATACTCATCCTGCTCTGGCTAGACATTTCCAGAATCATCTAGAGAAAATAATACATATGACGATATTTCTTCTTACTATGAGTAATCGATTTCTTATTGACCTACTTAAAACCTCCGTACACATCCTTGTATATCCAGAACATATTATACATGACTCTATTGCCATGAATAAGGATGAACCAAAACATGAATTTCTGTGCACAAGGTTATATGGCGATCTCAGGATCACTTACACAACTCCCACTTAAAGAACAATTTTTTGACATGCAAATAAGGCTTTATAAGATGTTCTCTTGGCAGATCACTTCAATAAACTCATTACCTAATGAACATCCACATCCTTATATTAGTGTCCCACACAAATGGCTTGTGAGATTTGCTACCCTCTACATCGAGCATGCATAGGGTGTGCCAATCTATCCAGAACATTGATCGCCAACTCAATGCACTAACGACCAGAAATATTTTAGATTAAAATTTTAAGATTTTAGATCTCCCAGACATGAACTCTTTTCATGTCTCCTGAAACCATTACCCTAATATATGAGATTTATCATAATCTCAATAAGATGCAGTAAGATGCAACTATAATGATGAATCATAATGCCTCAATTCATAGAAACATGAATAATATCACAGCATGAATTTGAAGATTATTTAGAAAAGTCCCATCACATCACTCATGCGATTAGTTTGTGAATCACTATTATTTCATATCAAGCCAATAGCTTGTTCATAAATTACTTTATACACTTTAGTAAAGTTGTAGCTACTAGCTAAAGCTTATTGACCAATTATCACATTTATTGCATGTATAACCCACATAGTATATAATTAAAGTACATATGCTATAACATGCATGTCTATTTCTCCTTTCTGAACCCCCAAACTTTCCTGCATCACCCTTCTTATGGTCCCACATCCCAGACATAAATGAGAGGATTTTTTAATGTTTGATACCTCAACCTTGCTTTGGTTTATAAAAGAATCTATTGAAGTGATTTTTTTTTTTTCAATGTATCTGGATAGTTAAAAATTACCAGGTTTTGTATTATCTACCATATCCTCCAGAAAATGGGAAAAAGAATAATACTCATCTAATGTTTAGATAACATTTCTACCACTTGAATATCATCAACTCAATTTTGTGTAGATTGATAGTGGTGGTTATTTAGAAAAAAAAACAAGTATACTTTAAGTCATCACAAATAAAATAGCCAGGGTTCTGGTTCAATCAATTGAAAATCAGAGAAGTGTCACTTACCTTTGCATGAATCTCAAAATTCAAAAAACTATTTCTGGTGATAGTTTTTGAATCTCAGAGGTTCTGGTGATCATAACTATTTCTGGTCCAATCACTCAGACTAGAACTCCATTGAATTCAAAAATTGGCCTCTCAGACACAGACAGGCAGAATATGAACAGAATGACAGTGATACTCCAAGGGAGCTCTCTTTTGATTTTCCAGGCAACCATCTTTTAAAAATCCAAACTGTTTTCACAATGAAGTTCTTTGATTGGGTTTATCCCACATAGGTATTATATTGATACAGTCCATACTTCACAGATGTCACTAATCGATAGGGAATCATATAGTATGATCCAGGAGATGAATTTAAGCATTCGTAGCTTATTCATCAAGAAAACCAAGTAATGTCTCAGGATTACAATGGTGAAGAAACAGAGATCAAGGAAAGGACAAACTCAAACCTAGAAATGAAAATATAAAAAGATAAAAAAGGAAAACCAAAGAAAAAGCAATGATTGAAGAAAATTAATTCTTCAATCAAATAACAATGATTTTTGAAGGTACTTAATCATTGTTATTCTAATGAAGAACAGCAATGATTTTTGAAGTTCCAAACTATAAAGTTCCCAAGAGCATGAGAACAAGATGAAACACTTTAGGATCATTGAATAACAAAGGATCTGCTGACTACATTACAATGTCAAAAACTTTGTTCCATTACAATGCCAACCCTCGATTTCAAGAAGCACAAAATTTGTAAGAACAATGAAACATACAAATTTTCCTAGCAACTCTTGGATATTCTTATCCCATCATATAATTCTAGAAACTGCACACAACTTTGATTTCATCTTTCATTTTTGATATTGCATGGTTCGCTTATTGTACCTATAACCATGCAATATATTTAAGCATGACTAGGTGAAACCAAAATGGCTGAGAAAGTCAGAACTGTCAAACTCAATCAACCATGTTCATCAAACATGTTATGTAGAGGACTGTCACTCGAAGAAAAGGAATGAGCACAATTACAAAACTGCTAACATAAAGCAAAAAAAGTTACCGTAGAAAGTGTTCCACGTTGAGCTTCTGGAGGAATCTCAAAATCCAATTCTGGAATCTGCAAAATAAACAACAGAGAAGTGTCATGACAAGCCTATTACATGAACTTATGTGCACGAAATTTTTCAAAATTAAGAAACCAGGGGTCATGAAGGCAGGTAATAAATCAACTTTTAAATAGGTCTAAAGCTTGGCACTACCATATAAAGCTAAAGGTACATCATAACATTTAAATTCCACTTTATGCAAAAGCAACATGTATTTAGGGTGATAATGCTATAGAGACAACAGATTGTTGAATTCCTAGCGAAGCACAGACTGCACTATGGTACTAACAATTGCAACCAGAGACAGTCCAGTACTTTCCTAACTTATTCCATTGGACCAGCTTCAGTCAAATGTAGAATGGTGACTAAGCATAAAAAATGTACCTTAATAGTTGCAGAATCAGATTTCACCACTTGTCGATTAAGTACCTGCAGAAAGATGTCTTGTCAGTTCCTCACTCCACAAAAAATTTTAACTTTTCAGACCTAAATAATATTTATAGCATTGTTAGTGTATTTATGCAGCAGACAGTGATACTATCTGTATGAATCAAATTTGTACTTTATGGCATTAATGGATTTGAAAAGACTTACAATTAACTACAATTTAACATCTGAAGCGAGTAACAGGAGTAGACAGGCAAAATTCAATTTGAAAATTAATACGCTTTCCAGCATCGATAGGAAGTGTAAGTGGCAGATGGATACACAATAATGCACAAGTGTGCAGTTCATTTAATGCATGCATATTCTCACAAATTCTTTCAATGCAATTTCCAACATGAGCTAAGTAATAATATCTAAATTTGAGAAAAGATTACTTAAGGTAGCTAATTTTTATGGTGTTATTCCCCGAGAAAGGTATGGAGTGTAGCAGTGGTTACAGTAAGTTGCCCAGAGCACAAGGTTTTGGAGCTACAAATGAGAAAGCATGCAGTAATACTATACTTCCAGAATGCATATGAGTCAACAAAGGCAGATGAGTCATTTTAAAATAAAAAAGAGAACAAAGTAATTTTGGAAGTTGGCCCTGCATATAATAGACAAACTATCTTTCTTTCAAAATTAGAAGAATAGAGTAGGACACATGAAGACAGTGAAGTGATTCAAAGAAAAGCTCGACAGCATCACATAGTTGTGATGCTTCAAAAAGGTGATGACCCAAAGAAGCTCACAAATAAAGTTGGGAGATTTAAAATAGGATCCCGGAAACATCCTATAAATCTAAACTACAGGAAAACAGAATATAGTGCATTGGAAGTGCATCATATGAGATGCAAATTCAAATGGCACAAAACAAAAAAGGTTGTGAAATGGCACTGTAGCGGTGTAATAGCCAGGGTGTAAAACGCCCTTTTTGGGGCGTATAGAAAGGCCTTGACCAATTGCAACGAACTTATTCAATCACAACTTTATGAGCAACAGTTGCAGCAAGAGAGCTAATCATTACTGACCCAATATGTAGGGAATTCACACCCACATGTTGATCAATAAATTTGTACAAGTCAATAACAAAGTTAATTATTATCTTCTTTTAAATATTCATAGGACCCAAGGATAAGCTTTCACCCATTGTAAACAGTGCCAATTTCATTCAGAAGAAAAAACTAAGACCTAAAGTAGAGCCCATGAAACAACTACTACACACCAAACCCTGGAATCAGTTGCACGGTAAGAATCTACCATTCCAGGCAGGTATGGTTACAGTTTACAATTACAGAGCTAATCCAACATTGTTAGATAAAATTAAGATGGTGAGTAAAGGTGATAACTTTTAGAGTACTGTTACTGACACCTTAAAAATTTTCTTAAGTACATTGCAGTCAACCTATATAATGATAGGCGATGGAAAAAAAAGGATATGGCAAAAAAAAACACTGAGGTAAATACAGGGGGAAAATCAGAGCTTGCTCCGAAACTGGGATTGTATAATGAGAAAAGACCTCACTGCTCCCCAATGGAACCTCCAAGTGGTAGCAACATCCTCGGGGCTGCAGCTGACCAGCAAATTGGACTTCATTATTCCTAATAACACAAACAAAACATCAAAAAAACAAAAAAAAAAATTCGTCCCAAAATGCATTAAAGTTCTTCTTATCCCTACAATTTCCTCGACTTTGGACTATCAAAGAAAAGATTAATACCTTTCGTTGCAATGCGGGCACTCAAACGCCATCAACACAATCTGGATAGTTTAAAGAATCAAATCGCAGATAGAAATCTTTGTTTAATACATAAAAATCTTTGAAAAAAATGATTTTTTTATTAAAAAAAAGAACTAGCGAAATCCTACCTCCCTGAAGTGAGGAATTCGCGTTAGGAGAAGCCTGGTTATTCCCTGCACCAAGAGATAAGAAGGGAAAAAGAAAAAAAAACGAAGCATGTCAGACCAAAGTTCAAAACTTTATATAGATGCGGATCCAAAAAAAAGAAATTCTAGTAAATTGAAGGAAGAAGGAAAGGAAAAAAAGAGAGAATTCAGGAGGCATTACATTATCGCCGCAACGCATGCAGAGGGACTCGACCTGGTGAAGAGGCGCCACCGAGGCCTCGTCCTCGGCCAAGACCGCCTCCGTCACCGACTGAATGTCAGTAACCGCACCACCGTTCTCCATCGCCGCCGTTCTCAAACCTGTCTCTAGGATCGATGAAAGAGGGAAGGCCGTTTTTGCGCCTCTTTTTCCGGATACCCGAACACCCCAGCGCCGTCCAGAACTGGGATGAAGTATGAGGAGGGTTCGGCTCCGGACTTTAATAGGAGCATGTGCGGTGCACGTGAATGATATGCAAGCGGGTTCGGGATGAGGATGGCAACGGGTTAGGTCCGATCAATTTTCATACCCATTTCATATTATATATATCCATTGTCTCGGATTAACGCCTTGGTTGGGGAGAGAATAAGAGGGAAAAGAAAGAAATATGAAAAAAAGGTAAATACTATCCCTCGATTGAAAGTTTTTTTTAATAAAAAAAAGAAATGGAGAGAAATAGTGGCATAGAAATCAATAGGAGTGAAAGGGTTTAGTAATTTTTTTATAATTTTCATTTTACCTTCTAATAAAATTAAAATATAATACAAAATTCTAACAAATGCCTGAAACTTGATGGAGACTCCTGGTGATGCATCTCAGAGAGTATTTTTGCATTCCTGACATTTTTACAATATTTTTTAAAGTATTGAAAGGGTTTTTAGTAAAGTTTTAAATCATCGAGAAAGATCATTTTTAGCATCGAGAGTAATCCTGCATGCTGTAATGATGGAAGCTTCTTCGTTTGGCCACTTCCACCCGAGCCTCTAATTGAGATCAAGTCTTTACTCCCGCTATATGCAAACATAATTTTCCTAGTTAAGATTCTTGAACCATAATATTTTCTCTCTCAATAGAAGAAAATGGGATTAGTTTTGTATAAGCATACCATATATCCCATAAAAATCATATTTTGCTTGTTTCATGATTGAACATTGAGATTCTTTTGGATATTTTTTTATTTGAGATGTTGATTTTTTTTTTTTTTTTTATTGTTGAAGTAGGGGAATTCAGTCTCAACAATTACTATCTTTTTTTTTCTTTTTTCTTTTATTTTTTATTTCTTGATCTACATAACATGTTGATCATTGTATATGCGGTAGATCCTTCTGAATTCATTTATCGAAGAAGTGGAACCATACAACATTTGACATGGAAATTATATATTGTTGTCATTGTATCTTTGAATCCATCCATATCTGATACCAAAACTAATCAGTATTCTAACATGTCTCCATCCTAATCTCTTAACTCCGCCTCCCTTCCACCCGCCACTTTCATTGAAACAACCGCTTATAGTTTTAACCCAAAAGGCCAATGGATTTCTTGTTTTTTTTTGATGAAAAAAAAGGGGAAGGAGTTAGATCTCGGGCATGGCTACCCCCAGACGGTCCCCCAATTTCAGCCAGAAAATATTCGATATACGATGCATATTAATTTTTCGTAGCCATTTTCCATCCGAAGACGAGTACGTCAACCTGATTGCCACTGGCATCAGCCGAATGAACAAATTTTTATATATATCACTAACTTTTTTATTATCATCAGCTAACGGGAACTTCAGAATTATTTTATTAATCCAATGAATTCCTTATTTGGCTGATGAAATTTCTTTGTTAGATGCATTAGCCCGTATGAAGCAGAATCAAAAAAAAAAAAAAAAAAAGAACATTTAGAAAGGAAAGATAGTAGTCTTGGAGGTGCTTGTCACAGCATCCACTAGCCTCACATCAGGGCATGTTTTCTTTTTTTTTTAATTAAATATATTAAATTATAAAATTTAAATACATGCTTAATTTTGGCATTGTGCATTTCCCTTCCTGGTCTTATCAAGAAAATTGCTGCGCTAAAGGGGAATAGTACTATTACACGGTATTTCTGACAATCCATATTCTAGTGAATCACCAAGGATGGTCTTTAGCAAATAATCAGCCACATTCTTTCCTTCACATCGGAGGTGAAAGGCTCTAAATTGGATAGTATCCAGGTTACCCCCTCTTTCATTATATTTCACTGTCAATTTTGATGAGAGTCTTCACTATAGATCTGGAGGCACTGTCTTTGTCATACGGGATTCTCAACTGGACTTTCTGGTGGCGGGCGGCTTTTCTCTCCTTGATACTCCCATTCCCGGGGCGAAATTGGTGGCGGGCGACTTTCCTCTCCTTGATACTTCCATTCCCGGGACGGAATTGTATGAAGCCTGAGCCGGCATCAGGTATGCCCATCAGATTCTCCACCTTGACCGGCTTATCATTAAGAAGGATTCCTTGACAGTCATCTCCTGGATTCGGCGGTCTATGTCAGCATCCTCTGCCCATCCCATCCCGAGGGACATCCACTTTCTCTTACGAGATTGTGTGTCCATTCAGATTCATCACATCTATAAGGAGGCTAACTCGGCTGCTGATTGGATAGCCTCCTTCGTCGCCCAGCATTCCGTCTCGTTGATCTAGACCGACTGATATTTTATTCCTGTACAGCTTAGGGATATTATACTCTCTGACTTTTTGGGTTGTATTCGCTCTCATTCTCTTTAATGAATATCCCATTCTATCAAAAAAAAAAAAAAAAAACTTCGAAGAAGCACATGCATTCTAAATTTGAGAAAGAATTGCCCAAACATCCAAGATGGATGTATCTTTTTAAGTGGATGTATCCATACCTCTTATTGGTTTTTATAATTTATTTTAAAATAAAATATGAGAGATGACATAAAAAAATCCAAGAAAGGTAACCTTTAAACTTTTGACGGATGGATTTTTTTAAATAAAATGAGCCAATTATAATACAAGGATATTTTTGATATTTGATTATTTTTCAATAATAGTTAGCACATTTTTTAATATTTTTTTATAAATTTATAATATGCATTATGTTCAAGGGTATAAAAATAAAAAAAATTATAATATTTCTTTTCTTCTTTTCCTTCTATGTTTCTAATCAGAAAAGAAAGAAACTATTTTTTTTCTTTCTGCAAACTTCCAACTAAGATAAAAGAAACATATTTTCCTTTCTTTCATTTCATTTCTCTTCTCACTAATTTTTTTTTTCTTTCTTTTTTTTTTTTCCGAACTTCCAACCAAGGCCTAAGTTCTTAAATCCTCAAGGGATCAACTCACACAGGAAAAAAAAAACAAATCTATCAGAATTTAAGAAATCCCTCTGATCTCTCTGATATTTAAAAAAAGAAAAAAATGACAATATATGTCGAAAAAGATTTTATCTTTTAATATTTTTCTCCTTTTATTTTTTTAAATTTTTTTTCTTTATTTATTTATTTTTTTTGTCCTCAAGGTTTCAAATTAGGTGGGAGGCTTCGAGCAACCAAATAGGAAAGCTTTGACAGTGGCTTTTTCCCTTAGTTTTTTTTTCTATTTTTTTCTAGGAGCAACCAGCTTATTTATGTTCTTATGCTTTTTAAGATAGATAATAGGAGCAACCAGCTTATTTATGTTCTTATACCCTTTAAGATAGATAAATTACTTTTCCTAGATAGTATTTGATATGGCATATTCGCTGACGTGGAGCCCTTGCTGGCATTCGTTCTGGCAAGAGATCCATCACCTGGACATGATAGCCAAACAAAGAGCCAAGGCGAGCCCTCTTGCCGAGGTCAGCTCCCAGCTAGGGTCATGCTCATAGGACGAGGTCCTTGTCTAAGGCTAGCTCCCGGCCGGGGTCATGCTCATGCTACCAAGGCAAGCCCTTCTACCGAGGTCAGCTGCCAGCCGGGGTTGTGCTCAAAGGACGAGCCCCTCGTCTGATGCCAGCTCCCAACCGGGGTCGTGCTCATGCTGCCAAGATGAGCCCTCCTGTCAAGGTTAGCTCCCAGCTGGGGTCATGCTCATAGGGCGAGCCCCCCAATTTGAGGCTAGCTCCCGACCGGGGTCATGCTCATGCTGCCAAGGCGAGCCCTCCTATCGAGATCAACTCCTAGCCAGGGTCATGCTCATAGGATGAGCCCCCCGTCTGAGGCCAGCTCCAGGCTGGGGTCGTGCTTATGCTGCCAAGACGAGTCCTCCACCGAGGTTAACTCCCAGCCAGGGTCGTGCTCATAGAGCAAGCCCCCCGTCTGAGACTAGCTTCCAGCCGAGGTCGTGCTCATGCTTCCAGGGGTGGGGCTCCCGAAGTGAGCCCCTTCCCTGCCTTGCAAAGGACAGAATTCCCGCTAGCGGCAAAGGAGGGAAGGATCAACAAAAAATCAAACCATGACGACGAGGTCCTCGTCCACCTGCAACCTCTGGGAGGAAGCGCACGCCCTGCCATTAATTTAAGCTCTGCAATGCGCCACCCGCATGCTTTGTGCAATGTATGCTCTTCCAGGCCCCCGGTCCTGAAACATACCACCATGTCGATGATCGTGTAACTGGGGGTCTCAACCCTCGTGACACGAAACCTGAACCTCCTCCAAGAGGAGTATACCATTAAGGCCATAGGTCCTGCGATGCTCTGACATTCCCTCTAGGAATAGAAACATCCCACCGTGGCTTGGGGCTCAGCGGCACAGTGCCTGCCCCTCCTATGGGGAGTTGCACTAAAGGGACAAGGTCTGTGCCACGCCGACAGACACCCCCAACGGAAGGATCTCCTTCAAAGGACCGATCCAAAGAAAAAAGCAGGGCGGATAAAAGAAAGCCCCCCTCTAAAGGGGGTACCGGGAAAAGGACATTTCAGGGAAGCCCCAGACCTGGTCTGGGTCATCGTTCTCATATAAAATAGAAGAAAGAATCCCTTGAGAAAAAAGAGGAGGTAATCGGTAAGAGAGATGGAGAGCTAACGGGCTAGGAAATAGCCAGCAGAACCTCCCAAGCTCTTTGATCCCAGCTCATCCTTGTCTTTACATCTCAGTTCTATCTTTCACCCTCTACGCACGGAGACTCCCCAAGCTCTTTGCCAAAGAGGTTTTGTTTTCCTAGATCGTCCCACTGACTTGACCATCGGAGTGTCCCCACCGAAATCCCCAGCCCAGGTCTCCTTTGTTTTGCAGGACAGTTGACCAAGGAGCGCACCAGAGTAGAGGACCGAGCATCCAGTAGGAACCTGACATGCCAGTTATAGGCCACGATGATCTTAGCGATAACAG
Source organism: Areca catechu (assembly GCA_021397845.1). Lineage (NCBI taxonomy): Eukaryota > Viridiplantae > Streptophyta > Magnoliopsida > Arecales > Arecaceae > Areca > Areca catechu. The sequence goes on from CM038039.1 coordinate 197,630,159, forward strand.
ATTGACGTACCAGGTAGGGGATGGAGCACTAGAACTCCAACGACTATGGAAAGTCCAACCACGAGTCCCTCCACTACCAGCAAAGCACCTGCAGAAGCCCCATAGCTCCGTGGTGACAATGAGAGCGCGCGAGGCTTCCGCCAACAAAGAGGGGGTCTCCCATTACGGTGACTAAAGCCCAGAAAGGGGGCCCTCGCTCCACCACCGCTGCCTCCGACGGACCCCCAAATCACCGTACTAGCCCAACAGGTCCATGTCTTGACTATGGTGGTATGCCAGCTCCATCAGAGACACCGGTCCTTGGCAACATAGCAGCAGCTAGGGATGCCGGCGGCTCATGCTGCCGACCCCCGTACTAGCTTATGGTCTTTCCAGGAGGGGCCGTTGCATGCAGTCTCCCACTAGAGAGGGGACCACCAGGCGGCCGAGAAGAGGCAGCATGATGGTCCGACCAGCCGGGAGAGCCGCTCCCCGGTCTTGGACCACGGTGCGCCTCCTACCAGTGGCACCAGCGTGGCTGGGAACTCAGGCAAGAGTTCCCCCACTCGCACCTCCTGCACCCCTGACAGCCTCTGTCGAGGGGTCCACTGACGAGGCCATCCGTCACTAAGCGGAGAGATGCCTTGAAGAGCAGGAGTGCAAACTGGCTGAACTTTATTGCTAGTTTGCAGAGTCTCAGGGCTCCCCCAACGAACTTGTGGGTTATGACACCAGCTCCCTTTCTCCCGCATAATCCAAGAGGAACCGATTTCCAAGTGGTTCCGCATGCTCCAAGTTGATCCCTATGACGAGACAATGACCCCCTTGGACTAGGGAGCTATTGATGCTCTCCTCTGCATCACTTTCCTGACTACCCTACGGAAGGCCGCTCGAGCCTAGTTTTCTAGACTCATGTCGAAAAGCATTGACTGCTCCCAATTAGAGAAGAGATTCCTGGTGCACTTTGACGTATACAGGAAGGTGCCACGTGAGGTTGACAGCCTCTTCTTGATCCGTCAATAGGACCAAGAGTCTCTTCGAGACTACGTGTCCTGTTTCAAGGCCACCACCTTGGAGATCTACCACCTTGACGAGCCAATCTCTATGCTGGCTCTAAAGAGGGGGTTGTAGACATCCTGCTTCACATACTCCCTCGACAAGAAGCCTTCGAAGACTTATTCGAAGCTCCTCCTCTGGGATCACAAGTACATCCATGCAGAGGAGGCATATCATACCAGGAGAGAGCTCGACGAGAGGCCCCTCAAAAGATGGCCATTGGAAAAATATCTGTTTCCTAAGCCTAGAAGTTGGCACCGGCCCCACGGCCATGGCTGAGACCCATAGTCGACCCCGACAAGGAAGAGAAGTTCACTCTTCTCCTCACCCTGAGAGCGAAGATTCTTATGGAGATTGAGGGTGAGCGCTTCCTGCACCGTCCTCCTCCTTTGAGGCCATATGCCAGATACAACTGGTCCTGCTACTGCCACTTTCATCGGGACCACAGCCATGACACGAAGGAATGCCACCACCTAAAGAGGGAGATAGAAGACCTGATCAAGCACGGCTATCTCAAGAAGTACGTGGAGGGAGGAGTTCCCCGATAGTCTAGAATGAAGAGCCCTGTCCACTCACCATCGACAACGGGCCCACTGAGAAGCCGGTAGGAATGATTTTCTGGGAGGCAAGCCGAACCCCGAAGAGGGCTAGGGGAGAGAGGAGAGTGATGATATACTTCCCTGCATGGGAGAGGGGTCGGCCGGGGTAAATAACCCAAATAATGATGCTGTCATCGTGGAAATGACGATAGCGAAGTATCATGTAAAGAGAATCATGATAGAAAATGGAAGCTCTGCAGATATCCTTTTTTATGATATTTTTGCAAGGATGAATCTATCCAGTGACCAAATAAAACTGGTATTCACATTCTTAGTGGACTTCGCTGGGGACTCAGTCGGAGTTAAAGGAGAGATTACACTCCCAATAATTGCCAGAATCCCATCCCGATAAAGGACTGTGCTGACGACCTTCACCGTGGTGAGAGTTTCTTTGCCTTACAACGCATATCTAGGGCATCCCAAACTCAACCTGCTCGACGCCACTATTTCTATAAGGCATTTTCTCGTCCAGTTCTTGACCCCTTGGGGGATCAGGGAGATGAGGGAGTCATGCCAACCCGTCCAGCACTACTTGCAAATTGTTATGGGGTCACGAGGAGCCGATCCGAATCCAATCATCGACCAGCTGAATCTGACAGAGCTGGAGCCAAAGGGCGGACCTGTTGAGCTCTTATTGTCCTTCCCCTTGGAAGAAGATCCCTTGAGGATGGTGCAGGTGGAAGCCCTGCTGCCTGAGGAGGAGAGATCCTGTCTGCTTAGCTTCCTACGTGCCAATGCAGACATCTTTGCCTGGACCGCTGTTGACATGCTCGGCATCCCTCCAGAAATGATCACCCATAAGCTGAATGTCAACCCCAACTGTCGCCCAGTTCGGCAGAAGAAAAGGAGCTTTGCCCTGGAGCAGCAAAAGGCAATTGACAAAGAAGTGGAGAAACTTCTCGTAGTAGACTTCATTCATGAGATATGCTACCTTAACTGGCTTGCGAATGTGGTGATGGTCAGGAAAGCCTTTGGAAAGTGGAGGATTTATGTAGACTACACTAACCTCAACCGGGTGTATCCAAAGGATAGCTTCCTACTCTCCAAGATTGACTAGCTGGTGGACGTGACATTGGGCCACAAGTTTCTCAGCTTCATGGATGCATTCTCCGGATACAACCAAATCTGCATGCATCTGGGAGACGAGGAGCACACGGCATTCATGACTGACCGAGGTACGTACTGTTAAAAGATGATATCATTTGGTCTCAAGAATGCAGGGGCCACATACCAGCGACTGGTCAGAAAGGTCTTCAAAAGCCAGATCGACCATAACATGTAGGTATATGTAGACGATATGCTCATCATGGGCGGCCCGGAGTCAAATCACATTATCGACCTGGTGGAGGCTTTTGATAAGCTCCGCCTTTATCAGATGAAGCTGAACCTCGACAAGTGCGTATTTAGCATGGTGTCAGGAAAGTTTGTGGTTTATGATAACCCAAAAAGGGATAGAGGCCAACCCTGAGGAGATCCAGGTGATCATCGACATGAGACACCCTGTCTCCAAGAAGGAGGTCCAGCACTTGACTAGGTGCATCGCGATATTGAGCCGCTTTATCTCACATTATGTTGAGTGCTGCCAGCCCTTCTTCAAGGTGCTGTGGAAGATGAATGACTTCACTTGATGGAAGAGTGTCGGAAGGCCTTTGATGGGCTGAAGAAGCTCCTCGCCTCCCCACCATTGCTGTCCCAGCCGGAGCCTAGGAAAAAGCTTCTCTTGTACCTAGTGATCTCACTTAAGGTGATTAGCTCGGTGCTGGTTTGCATCGACAAGGATGGAACCCAATGGCCAGTCTACTATGCCAGCAAGCTACTCTGTGATGTGAAAACTAGGTATACTTGATTCGAAAAGATCATTTTTGCATTAATAATATCTGCGCAGCGCCTCAGGCCCTATTTCCATACACACCTCATTCATGTCCTCATCGATTAGCCCCTGAGGGCCATCCTGAGCTGCCCTGATACTTCGGGGCACCTGGCCAAGTGAGTGATGAAACTCAGTGAGCTCGACATCACCTACCGCCCATGACCAGTGCAAAAGGCCTAGGTCCTAGCCGATTTCCTGGTGGAATGCACTTGGACAGATGAGGACCTAGAGGCGGCAGGCCAGCAAGCCGAGCCCAGGCTAGACCTGGCCCCAGAGGTGATGATGTGGATCCTTCACGTCGACAGTGCATCTAACATTAGAGAGAGTGGAGCCGGTCTCATTCTCGCCAACTCCGATGGGGTCGTTGTGGAGTATGCGCTACGGTTCTTCTTCAAGGTGACTAACAATCAAGCTGAATATGAGGCACTCCTCGTAGGACTAAAGGTGTCCCGCGAGTTGGGTGTCAAGAGATTGAAGATCTTCACCGATTCTTAGCTTGTGGTGGGCCAAGTCTCCGGTGAGTATAAAGCTCGGGATCCCATTATGGCAAAGTACCTGGATAAGGTATGTTCGTATACGGCGAACCTCCAGTACTTCAGCATCACCCACATCCTACAAGCGAAGAATGCTCGAGCTTATGTCCTTTCCAAACTGGCTATCCTGTCAGAGTCATTGCTGGGGCGTACCTTCATCGAGTACCTTGAAGCACCCAGCTATAAATCTGTTGCAGAAGTCCAACAAGTCACCACTAAAGCCAGTTGGATGGACCCCTACATTAAGTACATCACTACCGGCGCCCTACCTGAGGATCGAAAGGAAGCTGGCCTCCTCAAGAAAAAAGCCACGCGTTATGTGATGATGGATGGGCAGTTGTACCAGAGGTCTTACTCTTACCCTCTACTGAAGTGCTTGAAGCCCTCAGAAGCTACCTACGTGCTCCAAAAGATACATGAAGGCATCTGCGGCAATCATGTGGGGGGCAAAACTCTGGCCTACAAGGCCCTCTGGTAAGGATATTTTTGAGAGACCATGTGAGAAGATGCTGCCAGCTTCGTGAGGAAGTGTGACCATTGTCAATGCCACACCTACATCTAGTGGTAGCCAGCAGCTCCACTCTCCCAACTATCAACTCCATGGCTGTTCGCCTAGTGGGGAATGGACATCTTAGGATTCTTTCCTCCCGCGTTTGGCCAATGAAAGTTCTTAATTATGGCCATCAACTACTTCACCAAGTGGGTCGAGGCCAACCCCTGGCCCGGATAACGGAGGCGAAGGTTATGTCTTTCTTCTGGAAGTCTATTATTTGTAGGTTCGGGCTGTCGCACTCAATCATAACAGACAACGAATGGCAGTTTGATAACCAGGCTTTTAAGAAGTTCTATACCGACCTCGACATCCGTCACCACTTCACCTCGGTGGCTCATCCCTAGACCAATGGAGAAGCCATAGTGACTAACCGGACCATCTTGCAAGGGCTCCGCATAAGGTTGGATGAGGCCAAGGGTTGATGGGCCGAAGAGCTACCCAGTGTGCTGTGGGCTTATCACACTACACCTCGCACGGCCACTGACAAGATGCCCTTCAACCTTATCTTCGGCACTGAAGTTGTGATCTCGGTGGAGCTTGGCCTGACCACACTCTGGATTGAGTAGTACGACGAAGTTGAGAATCCAGCCCGTCTCCTCCTCAACCTGGATCTGTTGGACGAGATGAGAGACAAAGCCCGACTCTAGATGGTGACCTACCGGCAAAGGGTTGCATGCTATTACAACTCCTGCATGAGGCCTAAGGCATTCTTTCCAAGCGACCTTGTCCTCAAGCTAGCGGAAGCATCCCAACCAGGGGAATGCAGCAAACTCTTCCCAAACAAGGAAGGCCCTTACAAGGTGGTCGAGGCTCTACCAGGTGGGGCCTACAACCTTGCCAGACTTGACGGTGCCCGGTTCATGTGAACATGGAACGCGAGCATTTTGAGAATGTACTACCAGTGATGTAAGACTCCTCAATCATTAAAGTTTCTTTTTGGTGCAAACTTGTCTTTCACATGTGCAGGAACATCTCCATCCGACTTCAAGTCCGGCAGATCAATCTAGGAAACTTATAAAGCCCTACACCTCAAGCCGAGAAACTTACGAAGCCCCGTACCTCAAGCTGGGAAACTTACGAAGCCCCCACCTCAAGCCAGGAAACTTACGATGCCCTGCACCTCAAGCCGGGAAACTTACAAAGCCCCGCACCTGTTGCCTTGCTCACAGTCCGGAGATGTTTGCTGGGAAGCTCTTGAAGTCCCACCATCTACCGCTTGACTCATAGCATGGCCAATCCCATTAAGAAGTTCTAGAAGTTTCATACCCAGCCTAGCTTATAGTCCGAAGATGTTTGCTGGGAAACTCTTAAAGTCCCACCATCTACCACTTGACTCACAGCATGGCCAATCAAATCAAGAAACTCTAGGAACCCGGCATCCAGCAGCCTCGCTCATAGTCCAGGGATGTCAATTGGGAATTCTTGAAATCCCAGCTTCTGTCGCTTGACTCATAGCTTGGCAAATCAAGGAGCCCTAGAAGTCTTGCACTCGGGTCTGCATGACTACAAGGATGGAAAAGCAGGGATGAAGTATTCCTAGAAACCTTCGTACCAATCAATTCTAAGGCTACAACATCAGTCTGCCGCAACTAAGTCCTGGGGAAAACACATGGCTACGGTGACTATGGAGGTTACTCCCTCATGAGAGAAAAGGAGAAGATAGAGTCCGAACTAAAGGCACTAGTCAAGTTGGACTATCCTCTCATTACAAAAATGAATCCTTCACGAGCTCTGATCGATCCTCTGAAAGTATCTCAAGGTAAAAAAAATGATGAAAAATGAAAATGATGAGGAAATGATGAATGAACAGCCAACACTAGTTTGGAGGAAAGGGTGCCTTTTTCATTGATCAAAATGTTTTTACATCCTATGAAGGCTCCTAACAGGCCGGGAAGCCTTCCAAAAACCTAAGTTACAAGATAAAAAGGGAAGAAGGCTACGCCAGAGCTTAGACCTCATCAACGATGAGTAGTTTCCCTTGGTGTCGATGCAACATTCATCGGAGGGGCATCCCGAGCGGCTCCGACTCTGGACTCTACCCTCAAAATCATCACACCCTTGGCCTCGGTGTCCTTGGTTGTCAGAGAGATGGCCTCAGTTGCTCTCTTCTTGGCCTCCTCCTCCTTACCCAGCTGCGCCTGGAGGGTCTATGCTCTACCCCCCAGGTGGGCTGCCCCTACCGCTAGGGCTGCCATTTCCTCTGCTCTCCCCTTCTCTTCCTTGAGGGAGGCCTCGAGCTCGATGGGTTTCTTCTCCAAACTAGACATCCTCACCGTGACGCCGGCCAGCTCCTCCAAAAGGGTCATTATCTGGCCCGCTGGTTCTAGGGATTGGGTAACCTAGGCCAGGGACCCGTCCTGCTCCTCGCCTGGGCGATGATTCTACCCCATCAATGCTTGGCAAGAGCTCCTCATCAGCTGAATGTCGACAATCACCTGCACGACAAACAGTGGTTAGGGGCCAAAATCGGACAAACAAAAGGGAAAACTTTCAACAATAAAAGAAGCGAAGAAAGACGAAAACCTGAGGGACCTAACAGAAACCCTCGCCTGACACAGACCCAAGGGGAAAAGTAGAAAAAGAAGAAAATAGGAAAGTAGAAGAAAGAAGGGAGGGGAGATCCCAATTTACCAAGAAATTGCGGACGCTGGGATAAGGGAGAAAATACGGAGGAGATCTGATTTCCTGCTTCCAGAAAACCCTTATAAAGGCTATTGCCGCCTAGATCATCATGGCTTGTAGCTCTGGCATGTCACCACTGCATCGGGTGCCTCCTCCCGCCAGATGCGCTCCCTCCTTTTTGGGGGTTGGCACTTCAGTCCGATCGGCCTGCAAAATAGAGGAGACCCGGGCCGGGAAGTCCGGCGAGGACACTTCGATGATCAAGTTAGTGGGACGATCGAGAAAAATGGAACCTTTGAGGTGGAGAGCATAGGGGACTCCCTCATCCCAGGGGGTGACAAGATGATAATGATTAAATAGCAAAAAGAAAGAGGGAATGGAGAGCGGGGGACGGGGAGGATCTTTCCGGCCGGTCCCTTGGCCACTGAGCTTTTGGCTGCTTGCTTACCTCTCTCCCCCTCCCACTCACTTACCTTCTTACTACCTTCCTCTTCTTTTCTGGCTATCTTGGTGTCCTTCTTAGTGTGCCCTCTCACAGTGTCTTCCCCGGAGGAGCTTGTCACTGCTCGTGGCTTCTCCTTCTTCCCCCCTCTTGGACTGGTCTTTCCGAAGGAGGAGGCGATCCTTGGGCCTCCCCGAGCCCCTTCCTCTCTCTCAGACTCCTCTTTCTCTTTCTCAGGGCTGGTCCTCCCCCTCAATCCTCCTTCGAGGAGGAGAGTCCATCTGTGGGCCTTCTAGAGCCTTTCCTTTCTCCTTTCTCTCCCTTCTCCCTCTTTCTCCTATTGGGGGTGTTGTTTTTCTATTTTGAGGGGCAGGCGCTGTGCCACTGAGCCCCGTGCCATGGCAGGAAGTTTTCATTCCTGGAGGGACCGCCCGACCATTGCAGAGCCTGTGGCCTTGACAGGATTTTCCTTCTGGGGGAACTCTGGGTCTCGCGCCATGCGGGTCAGCATCCTTCGACCATACGGTAGTAGATGTTGTGGCATGTTACCGGGCCCTGGGTCTGACGGGGCTTACTTTGTACAGAGCATGCGGGTGGCATGTCACAGAGCTGGCATTGGTGGTAGGGCATGCGCCATCTCCCGAAGGGTGCAGGTGGACAGGGACCTCCGTGCCATGGTTTGAATTTTTGTTGATATTTTCCTCCTTTATCGCTGGTGGGAATTCTTGCCTTAGTATAGTTTGGAAGGACCTCCATTCGAGAGGTCCGCCTTCGGCAGCGTGAGCATAACCCCGGCCAGGAGCTGACATTAGATGGAGGGCTCGTCCCATGAGCTCGACCCCGGCTGAGAACTGACCTAGGCAGGAGGGCTCACCTCAGCAGCGTGAGCACGACCATGGCTTGGAGCTGACCTCAGATGGAGGGCTCGCCCTATGAGCTCGACCCCAGCTATGAGCTGACCTTGGTAGGAGGGCTCGCTTTATGAGCTCGACCCCGGCTGGGAGCTGACCTCGATAGGGGGCTAATGAGCTCGACCCTAAATGGGAGCTGACCTCGGCCTTCCACCCGGGGGTCGCATCCAGGTGGCAGTCCCCACCCATGCGGTGGCCGGCTAGTAGCTGTGTGGGTTCCACGTCAGTGGATGTTGCCATATCAGATGCCCTCCACTCTCGAGCCTGGAGAACGAAGCATTACTCGGGGCAATGGGAGTAACCACCATGCTGACGTGGAGGGGCATGCCTTCTGCACCATCAATGCTTCGACTGGCCATGCCCCGAAGACCATGCCTTTGCATTAATGGGGTGCTATGTTTAGTTTCCCACAGATGGATCATCATTGCCCTAGCTGGATCAAGGTGTCCGTTCTACGAACTGAAGTGTTAGGGGGTGCCTGGTGCCGTTACGTGATGGCCTCCGATTAGCTATGTAGCTTTTAAAGGGCCTTCGGGCGCAGGTGGCCAGGGTTCCGCAAAGCTTCCTTCCTCCTTCTTTAGCCCCGTTCTCATTCCAGCATTGGCCTCCATGTTCTCCTTCTTCGATCCCTCTCCTTCGGCCTGTGCTGAGGGAGGGCTTTTAGTAGATTTCAAGATTTCAGCCCGAGACCTGGAGGGCCAAATGAGGGCTCTCCAGGAACGAACGGCTAGCATCAAGGCGATGGCATCTGGTTCAGAGAAGAAATCCATTGAGCTCGAAGCTTCTCCCAAGGATGTGAAGGGGGAGAGCCTTCGATCGCACAACTAGGGCAGAGAAAGAGGCTGCCTCAAAAGTGGAAGCGTATGGAGCCACCTCCTGGTACACAAGACCAGAGATCTTATAGGAGGAGGTGGTGGCCCCGGTCGTGGTCGCTGCGGAAAGGGCCATGGCTGTTATGGTGTTGACAAGAGTATCCTGACATGGAGCTACTGTAGCTACCCTTAGAATTGCGGGATCGGTGAACTCCAAGGAGGGGGTGGTGGAGTTGATGTCGAACTTTAGAGATCCGGCGAACTCCTGTGGAAGGGCACCTGTACGCTCGGGCAGAAGGGATTGGCATATCCCTAGCCACTCCTTGAGGGTAGAGTGCAGGGATGACCTGCCCTTCTAGTGCCTCCTATACCGATCATGGAGGTTAAGGTCAGATCCCTTCGGTGGTCACTATGCTGGGGCTGAGGGGACCCTCTCACCGATCGGGCAAGGAGCGGAGATGGGGATTCGGCCCGTCTTCCTTCCATCTTATACCTTAGGATTTTAGGAGGTCTCTCAGCCTGTCGGGAGCCTCCAAAGGATGTAAAAGACTTTTGATCAATGAAGGTGCTTCTTCCATTACGACTGCTATTCTCCCTTTTTTTTGTGCTTGAATCTACTGTATGGCCTCCCAATCTGCTGGGGGCCTCTCTCCACTTTGCGTGCTGTTTTTCCTTTCTTCAACTTGGATTGCCCCTGGGGAGTCTCCTCAGCTTGCCAAGCTATGAGTCAGGTAGCCGACGATGGGAGTCCAAGGATTTTCCACCAACATCCCCAGGCCGTGAGCAAGGCAACTAGACGCGGGGCTTCTGGAATATCCCAACTCAGTTCACCCCGTTGTGAGTCAAGCGATAGATGGCGGACTTTTGGAGTTTCCTGGTGGACATCTCCGAATTATGAGTAAGGCAGTAGGTGCAAGGCTTTGTGAGTTTCTTGGCTTATGGGTGCCAAACTATAAGTCAAGCGGTAGATGGCAGGGTTCCAGGAATCCCCAACTGTATCTTAAGATGTGAGTGGGGTGATTGAGTGCAGGTCTATCGAAAGGACCCGGCTTGAAGACTGCCTAGCTACGGGCCTCGTGGTAGATGGCGGGTTGCCCTGTGGCCGCCTCAGGGTTGTGAGCTCAGTTGAAAAGTGCGGGCCTAACGAAGTGGGCTCGTCTTGAGAGTGCCGAACCGTGAGTCAAGCAACAGATGGTGGCTTGCCCTGCCGCCACCTCTAGGTTGTGAGCTTAGTTGGGGGCACGGAGCTTCTCGATTCTCCATACTATGAGTCACGCGGTATACAGCATTTTGGTGCCGCCTCTGGGCTGTGAGCGCGGCATGAGGTTGTGGGGCATCGTAGTTATGGGTGAGCCAAGCTGTAAGTCACGCGATAGATGGCATCTTGGTGCCACCTCCGGGTGGGCGGTTGATGAGGGTGGGCTTGATGGAGGGGCTCGCCTTGTTGGTGAGGATGCCAAACCGTGAGTCACGCGTAGATGGCGGGTTGCCATGCTGCCACCTTTAGGCTATGAGCTCGGTTGATGAGGGCGGGCCTGATGGAGGGGCTTGGCTCACTGATAAGGATGCCGAACTGTGAGTCACGCGGTAGATGGCAGGTTGCCCTACCACCACGTCCAGGTTATGAGCTCGACTGATGAGTGTGGGCCTGGCTCGCTGATGAGGATTTGTCATGGTGTGAGTCTCGCGGTAGATGGCATCTTGGTGCCACCTCCGGGCTGTGAGCATGGCTGATAAGGGCAAGCCTGATGGAGGGGCCCATCTTGTTGGTGAGGATGCTGAATTGTGAGTCACATGGTAGATGGTAGGTTGCCGTGCTGTCACCTTCGGGCTGTGAGCTCGACTGATGAGCATGGGCCTAATGGAGTGGGCCCAGCTTGTTGACGAGGATTTGCCATGTCGTGAGTCTCGAGGTAGATGGCATATTGGTATCGCCTTCAGGCTGTGAGTATGGTTGGGGGCGCCGAGCTTCTCGATTCATCATGCTGTGAGTCATGTGGTAGACGGTATTTTGGTGCCACCTCCAGACTGTGAGCACGGCCATGAGGCTGTGGGGTATTAGACTTATGGATGAGCCAAGCTGTGAGTCATGCGGTAGACCGCATCTTGGTGCCGCCTTCGGGCTATGAGCTCGGCTCGCTGATGAAGAGTTGCCATGCTGTGGGTCTCGCGATCGATGGCATCTTGGTGCCGCCTTTGGGCTATGAGCATGGCTGAGGGTGTTGAGCTTCTCGATTCGTCATGCTGTGAGTCACATGGTAGATGACATTTTGGTGCCACCTCCGGATTGTGAGCACGGCCATGAGACTATGGGGTGCCGGACTTATGGATGAGCCAAGCTGCGAGTCATGCGGTAGACTGCATCTTGGTGCCGCCTTTGGGCTGTGAGCTCGACTCGCTGATGAGGAGTTGCCATGCTATGAGTTTCGCAGTAGATGACATCTTGGTGCCACCTCTGGGCTATGAGCATAGCTGAAGGCGCCGAGTTTCTTGATTCGCCATGCTATGAGTCACACGGTAAACGACATTTTGGTACTGTCTCTGAGCTGTAAGCACAGCCATGAGGCTATGGGGTGCCAGACTTATGGGTGAGTCAAGCTGTGAGTCACGCGGTAGATGGCATCTTGGTGCCACCTCCGGGTTGTGAGCTCGACTGATGAGGGCGGGCCTGATGGAGGGGCCCACCTTGTTGGTGAGGATGCCGAACTGTGAGCCACGCGGTAGATGGTGGGTTGCCGTGATGCCACCTCCAGGCTATGAGCACAGCTGGGGGTGCCGAGCTTCTTGATTCACCATGCTGTGAGTCACATGGTAGATGATATTTTGGTGCCACCTCCCGGCTGTGAGCACATCTATGAGGCTGTGGGGTGCCGAACTTATGGATGAGCCAAACTATGAGTCATGTGATAGACGACATCTTGGTGCTGCCTTTGGGCTGTGAGCTTGGCTGATGAGGGCAGGCCTGATGGAGGGGCCCACCTTGTTGGTGAGGATGTCGAACTATGAGCCATGCGATAGATGGCGAGTTGCTGTGCCACCACCTCCGGGCTATGAGCTCGACTGATGAGGGTGGGCCTAATGGAGGGCCCGGCTTGAGTTTGCCAGACTTTGAGTCGGACGGAGACGTCCCTGCACAGGTCAAAGACAAGGTTGCATGAAAAAGGGACTCAGATAATTGAAAAGAAGTTTTACATCACCGGTAGCACTCTCTTAAATTGCTTATGTTCCAAGTTCACCAGCGTCGGGACCGACAAGGTAGTAGGCTCCACCCGACTGGGCTTTGACCCCTACGCTGGGGTCCTTTACGGGGGTTGCAGTAGCGTGCCATCCTTTATTAACAGGCTGCCCCCAAGATCAAGCCCCGTCTCTTATCGGTTTGCCTCGCTGTGAGTCGTGCGGTGGGTGGTATCCCGCTGCCACCTCTGGACTGTGAGCGAGGCGATGGTGCTTGTCATTGATGGTGATGCAGGGGCTTCTCCTGTGGAACCGTAACATAGTTTTCATGTTGCAAAGGTAGTGGGGAAGGGAGTTACCCATTAGACTTGCATGAGATGATGGAAGCCTCACGTGTAGGGGAATGCTTGGATTCTGGGCCTAACTGGAGAGTACTGCGAAAGGTGGCAGGTGTTTGAAAAATCCATGAACACAAGCCTCTATCTCCGCTATCATCAAACCCTTCTCTTCCTGTTCTTTGGTTAGGCCCCCAAGAGGGAGCTCTCGCATCCCTCGCCTACCCCCCAGCGAGGCGGCTACTGTCGCTCCATCGGTTGGAGAGCCTGGATCCTCAGCCTTGGCTGAGATCCTCTTAGCTGCTGAATCGTCTGTCACCCCTTCTTAGCACACCAATCTGTTGCTACCTCGATCGTCATGGCCTACCTGTAACTCCGGCACGTCACCACTGTGTCGGGTGCCTCCTCCCACCAGACGCACTCTCTTCTCTTCGAGGGTTAGCACTTCAGTCCGATCGGCTTGCAAAACAGAGGAGACTCGGGCCGGAGATTCCGACGAGGATACTCCGACGATCAAGTCAGTGAGAGATAGAGGGGAATATAACCTCTAAGATGGAGAGCTTGGGGGACTCCCTCGTCTTAGGGGGTAACAAGATGATAATGATTAAATAGCAAAAAAAGAATGAGGGAATGGAGAGCGGGGGATGGGGAGGATCTCTCCGACTGGTCCCTTGGCTGCTTGCTTACCTCTCTCTCCCTCCCGCCCACTTACCTTCTTACTTACCTTCCTCTTCTTTTCTGGCTATGTCCTAGTGCCCTTATTAGTATGCCTCTCACGGTGTCTTCCCCGGAGGGGGTTGTCGCTGCTCGTGGCTTCTCCTTCTTCCCCCTTTTTTGGACTGGTCTTTCCGGAGGAGGAGGTGATCCCTGGGCCTCCCCGAGCCCCTTCCTCTCTCTCGGACTCCTCTTTCTCTTTTTCGGGGCTAGTCCTCCCCCCCCCCAGTCCTCCTCCAAGTCCTTCGAGGAGAGTCCATCCATGGGCCTCCCAGAGCCCTTTCCTTTCTCCTCTCTCCCTTCTCCCTCTTTCCCCCGTTGGGGGTGTTGTTTTTCTTTTTTGAGGGGTAGGCACCGTGCTACTGAGCCCCGTGCCATGGCGGGAAGTTTCCATTCCTGGAGAGACCGCCTGAGTGTTGCAGGGCCTATAGCCTCGACAGGATTCTCCTTCTGGGGAAACTCTAGATCTCACGCCACGTGGGTCAGCATCCTCCGGCCGTATGGCAGCAGACGTGGCAGCACGTTACCGGGCCCTGGATTTGACGGGGCTTACTTTGTGCAGAGCATGTGGGTGACATGTCGCAAAGCTAGCATTGGTGGTAGGGCATGCACCACCTCCGGAGGGTGCAGGTGGACAGGGACCTCCGTACCGTGGCTTGAATTCCTGTTGATCTTTCCCTCCTTTATCACTGGCAGGAATTCTAGCCTTCGTATGGCAGGGAAGGACCTCCATTCGAGAGGTCCGCCTTCGACAACGTGAGCACGACCCCGATCGGGAGTTGACCTTAGATGGAGGGCTCGCCCCGTAAGCTCAATCCCGGCTGGAAGCTGATCTCAGTAGGAGGGCTCGCCTAAGCAACGTGAGCATGAATTCGGCCCAGAGTTGACCTCAGACGGAGGGCTCGCCCTATGAGCTCGACCCCAGTTAGGAGCTGACCTCGAAAGGAGGGCTTGCTTTATGAGCTCGACCTCGATCGAGAGCTAACATCGACAGGGGGCTTGCTTCATTAGCTCGACCCCGGCCGAGAGCTGACCTCAGCCTTCCACCCGAGGGTCGCATCCAGGTGGCAATCCCCACTAGGGATGGCAACAAAATCCAAACCAATGGGCACCCGACCCGACCCGACCCGATTGGGCCAGGTAGTCAACGTTTTGACTGGGTTTGGGCCGGGTTTGAGTAAAACCCGAATGTTTAATTTTGGGTTTGGGCCGGGACTGGGTAGATATACACCCAACCCGAACCCGGCTCGAATTATTTTAATATTTAAATATATATAATTAATATATATTATATTTTTATTTACTTCAGAAGTATTGAATTAAGTCTTGTTAAATTTTATTTATTTAAGATAATTTAAATTTTATTTTGAATATGAAACTAATGCTGTTGAACTAAAAATATAGTTAAATTTTATTTGTTTAATATAGATATGATTTATGAAATGATAGATGCTTTTAAGTTAATAAATAAAAAAAAAATTTAATATGACTCAATTAGGTTTGGGTCGAGTAAACCCGAATTACTCAATACCCGATTGAGATGGGTTTGGATAAAAAAACCAAGTCCCGATTGTGTTTGGACCGGGTTTGGATAGTTTATTGAGTATTCGGGTTTGGGTTTGGATAGTTATGCACCCGGCCCGAACCCGACCCATTGCCATCCCTAGTCCCCACCAGTGCGGTGACCGACTGGCGGCTATATGGATCCACGTCAATAGATATTGCCACATCAAAGGTGAAAGGACAAATCCCTTTCAAATGACCCGAAGCCCCCGTCACCTCGTACCTATCGAAGGCGTGCGCCATATCTTGCCCGGACTAGTCAGGGCACGCCACATGTCAGGACCCGTTGAGAGTGACGTTTCGATCCGGAGGCAATTCCTTCGGGCCCGGTGATGGCATTTATGGCCACTTTTGAAAGGGGCTAACGTGGCATTGTCCTGTTGGTATGGAGGCACGATCTCCCGAATGCCAGTGCATAAGGCATTAATGGCACAGGAAGTGCGCCCCTTCATGTCAGCATGATCATTACTCCCCTCACCTCGAGCATCGTTTTGTTCACTAGGCTCGGGAGTGGAGGGCATCTGATGTAGCACATTCACTGACGTGGAGCCTTTGTTGGCATTTGCTTTGGCAAAAGATCTGCCACTTGAACATGGTGGCCAAATAAAGAGCCAAGGCAAGCCCCCCGTCTGAGGCCAAGGCGAGCCCTCCTACCAAGGCCAGCTCCCAGTCGGGGTCGTGCTCATGCTGCCAAGGCGAGCCGTCTTACCAAGGCCAGTTCCCAGTCGGGGTCGTGCTCATAGAACGAGCCCCCCATTTAAGGCCAGCTCCCGGCTGGGGTCGTGCTCATGCTGCCAAGGCGAGCCATCCTGCTGAGGTCAGCTCCCAGCCGGGTCATGCTCGTAGGGCGAGCCCCTCGTCTGAGGCTAGCTCTCGGCTAGGGTCGTGCTCATGCTACCAAGGCGAGCCCTCCTGCCGAGATCAGCTCCTAACCGGGGTCATGCTCATAGGGCGAGCCTCCCATCTGAGGCCAGCTCCCGGCCTGGGTTGTGCTCATGTTGCCAAGGCGAGCCCTCTTGTTGAGGTCAGCTCCTAGCCGGGGTCGTACTCATAGGGCGAGCCCCGCATTTGAGGCCAGCTCTCGGCCGGGGTCATGCTCATGCTACCAAGACAAGCCCTCCTACCGAGGTCAGCTCCCAGCCGGGGTCGTGCTCATAGGGTGAGCCCCCCATCTGAGGCCAACTCCCGATTGAGGTCGTGCTCATGCTGTCAAGGCGAGCTCTCCTGCCGAGATCATCTCCCAGCTAGGGTCATGCTCATAAGGCAAGCCCCCAGTCTGAGGCCAGCTCCCGGCCGGGGTCATGCTCATGCTACCAAGGCAAGCCCTCCTACCGAGGTTAGCTCCCAACCAGGGTCGTGCTCATAGGGCGAGCCCCCCTCCGAGGCCAGCTCCCAGCCAAGGTCATGCTCATGCTGCCAAGGCGAGCCCTCCTGTCGAGGTTAGCTCTCAGCCAGGGTCGTGCTCATAGGATGAGCCCTGCATATGAGGACAGCTCCTAGTCGGGATCATGCTCATGCTGCCAAGACGATCCCTCTAGCCAAGGTCAACTCCTAGCCAGGGTCGTGCTCACCAGGCGAGCCCCTCGTTTGAGGCCAACTCTCGGCTGGGGTCGTGCTCATGCTGTCAAGGCAAGCCCACCTGCCGAGGTCAGCTCCTAGCCGAGGTCGTGCTTATAGGACGAGCCCCCGTCTGAGGCCAGCTACTGGCCAGGATCATGCTCATACTTCCAAGGGCAGGGCTCCCGAAGTGAGCCCCTTCCCTGTCTTGTGAAGGACAGAATTCCCACCAGCAACAAAGGAGGGAATGATCAATAGAAATTCAAACAACAACGACGGGGTCCCCGTCCACCTGCAGCCTTTGGGAGGAAGCGCACGCCCTGCCATTAATTCAAGCTCTGCAATACGCCACCCGTATGCTCTGTGCAAGGTAGCTCCTCCAAGCACCCGATCCTGTAGCGTACCACCACGTCGACAATCGTGCAACAGGGGGTCTCAACCCTTGTGACACGAAACCTGAACCTCCCCCAAGAGGAGTATTCCATTAAGGCCATAAGCCCTGCGATGCTCCGACAGTCCCTCTAAGAATAGAAATGTCCCACAGTGGCTTTGGGCTCAATGGCACAGTGCCAGCCCCTCCTACAGGGAGCTACACCAAAGGGACAAGGTCTGTGCCATGCCGACGGACACCCCCAATGGAAGGATCTCCTTCAAAGGACCGATCCAAAGGGAAAAGCAGGGCGGACAACAGAAAGCCCCCCTCTAAAGGGGGTACCAGGAAAAGGACATCTCAGGGAAGCCCCAGACCTAGTCTGGGCCATCATTCTCATATAAAATAAAAGAAAGAATCCCTAGAGAAAAAAGAGGAGGTAATCGGTAAGAGAGACAGAGAGCTAATAGGCTAGGAACTGCTAGCAGTACCTCCCAAGCTCTCTGATCCCAACTCGTCATTGTCTTTACATCTCAGTTCTATCTTTCACCAATATGCACGGAGAGTCCCCAAGTTCTCTGCCAAAGAGGTTTTGTTTTCCTAGATCGTCTCACTGACTTGATCGTCGGAGTATCCCCACCGAAATCCCTGGCCCGGGTCTTCTCTGTTTTGCAGGACAGCTGACCAAGGAGCACACCGGAGTAGAGGACCAAGCACCTAGTGGGAACCTGATGCGCTGCTATAGGCCACGACGATCTTGGCGGCAACAGTATTTATCATGAATTTGTGAAAAAATTTTATCCATCTGGAATAGGGTGACGTTAAATCTCATTTTTCGGCAACAGTATTTATCATGAATTTGTGAAAAAATTTTATCCATCTGGAGGTGGTTAAATCATTTTTCCACCAATCAGTAAGTAATATTCGATTTTATTTCTAAAATACCCTTCTCCTGATTTTCAATGCCTCCATATCAATACCAATAATTCAGTTGTCTATTACTCTCAAACTCTAGTTCCCATAAAGGATGTTATGAAAATATGAATAATTTTAGCAACTTATCTAAGAAAGTAATAATAATACTTTGAAATATTTTTTCATGCACAAAAAAATATGAATAAATCATTTTTTATCTAAACATTGTCTAAAAAATATTTTTGCAGGAAAGTATAGATTCCTAGCTAAATTTTTTAGCTACAAAAGAATGAGCCCTAGGAATTTTGATTGGGTCGGAGGTTGAAACGGTTAAACATAGAAGCTTAGATGGTGGCCAGGAAAGTTCGAAAATTTGGTGAAAGGCTTGGAGTGGCTAAATAGGGAAGCTTGGATGATGACTCAATCGGGTGGGAGACTGCAGTGGCCAGATGGGAAGCTTAGATGGTGAGCCAATGCCCAGGAAAGTTTGAATCAGGAGGGTGGTTGGAGCAGCCGAATGGAAAGCTTAGTTGATGGCTTGGGTTTTGTTTTAGTATTTATTATAAAAGTTTAAAAGATACATAAATATATTTGAGAATGTGGTATACTTTTTCCTAACCGATCCGAATCCATTTTAGATTTTTTCCCAGAATCCATATCTGTTTCTAGATTTTAATCACGATTCACGTCGGATTAAAATCTATCCCATTCACATCGAATCAGGTACCAGCTAGGTTGGATCAAATTGCCATCCCTAGCTCGGATTAAGTCTCGCACGTAAAAGACCTGAAAACTCTTGGCGAATGCTAGTATTCCAAGTTTTATTTGACAATAGATTTGCCTCTCATCTTTACCAGGTGAAGCATAATATCCGTCCGGTCCCACCCATGTTAGCTGAACTACCGTACTTATATAAAAAAAAACTATATTAAAAATTTGAATACTCGTGTTAGAAAATATTTATTGAGGTTTAGATTTGGTAGCTGAGAGAATATTATTGAGGTGTAGTTTTGGCAGCAGAGGGGACTTGACCTAAGATCAAGTCACCAATGTATGTGAAGTGAACTTGGACTTGATTGTTGCTTGACCTAGCCCAAAATATTATCCAAGCACGGACCTAGTGTTCTTGCCTAGTTTGAAATTTTAAGTAAAAGTTAGGAGAAAGTATTTGTATACACTCTCGGTGAAGAAAAAACATACCGTATGATCTAATTGGGCCACATAAGTTGGTTTTTTCAACATGCATTCATACTACAGTTTTATATTTTCTTGAAAAATCTTGAATTATAAAAATATCCTTTCTTATAAAAAAAATTATGATACATGTTGGCTTGAGTTATGATACCCAGTAGCCGGCTTATGATATCCATATTCACGGGATATCATATGGTTGATGGGTATTTTCTTCATTAAAAATTTTAAATTTTTTAATGATAAAATATTCTCATTAATAACATTCTGTGAATAGAGTTATAACATCCTATTTACAAATAGATGATATACAAGAAAGATATTTTTATTATTCAAACATGCATTTAATACCTGTAATTTATTTTTTATTAAAAATTTTGATGAAAATATCCTATCCTTATTACACTCGTTTGTGAATAAAGTGTCATAACTCTATTAACAAGATATCATAAAGTCAAAGATATTTTATCATTAAAAAAAAATCAGTGATAAAATATTCTCGACTTTATGATATCCTATAAATAGTATCATGACACCCTATTCACAAATGATGCCATAAAGGAAGGACATTTTCATCATTCAAATATACATTTAATGCCTACAATTTATTTTTTTTAAAACAATTTTGAATAATAAAAATAGACTTCCCTTATGACACATGTTTGTGAACAGGATATCATAATCTTGTTTACGGGATATCATAACGCTAAGAATATTTTCATTATGAAAATTTTGTGAACTTTTTAATAATAAAAATACTTCTTGACCTTGCGACAACCTATGAACATAGGGATATCATGAGCCAGCTACTGGATGTCATAACAGCCAATGAATATCATAATTTTTTCATAAGGGAGAGATATTATCATTCAAAATTTTAACAAAAAGATAAAAATACATGCATTAATGTGTATTAAAAAAAAATTTACGTGGCCCTTACATGATTCAATGATATTTGGCAGTATATTTTTTCTACACTACCCATGGTGGACAAAGAATTACCCAAAAGTTAGTCCTAGTGTTAGTTTATAAACATAACATTTTATCATCCTTCTTTCTGGATCACTTGATGGGGTCATCATCATACACAAATACACAATCCTCTTCAACCAACAATGAGATCACATCTGGTCATAAATATATTAATTTCTTTTATATCGTTTGCATTACATGTTCCTTACAAAATGTACAAAATAAGGGGCTCGTGGTATTCATGATTTTTTTCCTAAGCAAATGTATAGAACATATAATTATTTTGATAAAATAAATATATTATATTAAACTAACATAAATAAAAATATCTTGAGAATTAAAAATAAAATATCTAAAATTAAACAGGAAGAATAGCCATAGGTTTCATAGAATGATCATGAATGTTCAACCATTGAAGAAGGCATTCATTAGTAGTACTATTGATCTTTTGAAAAAATAAGCATCACAAATCATTGAAGATCTATGCAATCTCCAGTAGTCTTGTAATAATGGATGCCATCTACTATTATCCAATGATGGATTAGAAAGCCATATAACAATTATTATAGAATCACCCTCCATCTAAGTTTGTGAAGTCTAATTTACAATGTATAGCAAATCTTCCTATTCATCACACAATTCTATTATAGAAAGTGTTGCAGCCCTTATTATCGTGGCCCGTAGCTTGGATGTGGCGCTAAATGACAATCTCGTTTCCTCGAATCCAGCGATACCCGGTCCTGCAAAACAGAGTTAGAGACCGGGCCGGGGATCTCGGCAGGGGCACTCAACGATCAAGTCAGCGGATGGTAAAGAGGAACGGATCCTTCAAGGAGGCTCCCTCTTCGATCACCATGCTTGAAGGAGAGTTTTTAGTAAAGGATGGAGTAGGAATGGTAGGAGAGGAGTAAGGCTCGAGCCGTGATGGTAGTGTCCGTCAGAACTCTCTCTGGGAGTTTCACGGCAGCCTCCGTGCGCTCTCTTCGCTTCTATCTCCTCCTTATCCTTTTCCTTGCTTACCTTGTTCTCGCTCGCTGGGTCCTCCTTTTAGATCATCGGCTCTCTCCACTTCTCACCTCGGTTTTCCCCTCTTGGGGCGCTCGAAGGTCAACGGCATCTGTCGGCCATGTCCCCGAGGTCATTTCCTTTATAATAAGAAGTTATTGCAAGCCTTGTTTTCCTGATGGGTTATCATGGCTGGGAAAGTTTAGCAGGGCCTCGATCTAGAGGTAGTCGCCCTCAGGTCTGAGGTCCCTAACACAGCCTTCTCCTTATAGGTGGTACAGGTGGTCGGCTGCAGGACCTGGTGCCTTGATCGGGGCACTGCTCCCTAACTGGTGCAAACGATGGTAGGCGCACCTTTCTAGCTTTGGGGTGCCATACTGCATGCATCATACTATATATGCCAGCTTCGATGGCAGACTTGGTGCTGATGCCTCTATCCTTTTCATGACGCTTCCGAGGAGCGAGCTCGACTTCGGCCGGGATGGACTCAGCCCTTGGGGAGCAACCTGGTGAAGGAGTGGAGGGAGCTCGACTTCGGCCGAGGTGGGCTCGACCTTTGGGGAGTCACCGGGCGAAGGAGCGAAGGGAGCTCGACTTCGATCGAGGTAGGCTCGACCTTGGGGAGCCACAAGCAAAGGAGCGGAAGGAGCTCGACTTCGATCGAGGTGAGCTCGACCCTTGGGGAGCCACTCGGCGAAGGAGCGGAGGGAGCTCGACTTCGGCGAGGTGGGCTCGACCCTTGGGGAGCCACCTGGTGAAGGAGCGGAAGGAGCTCGACCCTTGGGGAGCCACCTGGCGAAGGAGCGGAAGGAGCTCAACTTCGACTGAGGTAGGCTCAACCCTTGGGGAGCCACCTAGCGAAGGAGCGGAGGGAGCTCGACTTCGGCCGATGTGGGCTCGACCCTTGGGGAGCCACCTAGCAAAGGAGTTGAGGGAGCTCAACTTCGACCGAGGTGGGCTCGACCCTTGGGGGAGCCACCTGGCGAAGGAGCTCGGAAGAAATCTGATGTGGTGACATCTACCCATTTCGTTGCCAGCTGGATCCGAGGTGTACTCCATGTCAGCGATATTGCTACATCATTTGCCCCCCACTCCCAAGTCCTATCGGAACATTATGACTAGGATGAAGGGAGTTAATGCAGAGTTGACGTGGAATGACAAAAAATCTGGTGCCATTATTGCCACGATTGCCACCACTTCGCTGGTTGCATCTTGAGGTCCAATGCACGGGTGCTACATCCACGAGTCCGAGGAATCATAATTGCAGGTGCCAGACCCGAGACGGTTTTCAATGCATTGAAGCATCGCCGCCAGCCATTCCCCACATGTGACGCTCATCTGATGGCGGAGATGCAAAAAGGATGTACGGCCACTGTCCATCGGATTTTGAAAGGAGAGAGGACTTTCCACAAACCTGCTCTTTCGAACTTCTCGCACTCGCTGGCGGTTCAGAGTTTCTTCTTCCTTGGTTGTCCTATCTCTTCAAGATAAACAGTCAGTCCCTGCATCCTTCCTCCCTTTTTCTTCTTCTTCTTCTTCTTTATGACCGGTAGTGTCCAAGTCATTCCCTTTTCTCAGGCACACCGAAACCTTCTTTTAGGTCTTCCATCCTCTTTGTCTTCATCCCTTCTTCCTTGAATGGCTCCTTCGGGCCGAAACCTCCAATCCTCTAGCAATCCCAATGAAGCAGGCTCCTCTTGATCGAGGACTCCATCCTTCGATGAGGAGGATGAAGTTCTGCATCCCACTGGGATCGTCATGGGAGGTCCTAGGGTTCCTCTTGCTTCATCTATTCCTACTGTCGCTCCTCCGACGCGCCAATGGCTTCGACTGGTCCCTTCAGCATCGTTTCGATGATGACAGAAGAGGACCTTTCTATGAGCCGAGAGACATACGGGGTCCCAGATTTTATTCGGCTCTCGCTCCCAAGGTTAGGGGAACGGGCCATCTCAAGCAATCCGGGTCGGATTGCCTTTTACCAAGAGTTCCTCGTTGGGGGCTTTCGTTTTCCTCTTTACCCTATTTTCCTTTCCTTCCTTTGTAATTTCCACCTTGTGCTGGTCCAGTTGGCCCCCAAGGCCATCAGGGTAATTACTGTCTTCATCGTCTTTTGTCACTTCCACGGGTTTGTTGCCCATTTTTCCTTTTGTCACTTCCACAGGGTTTGTCAGCCCAGGTAATTACTGTCAGGGCTTCATCGTCTTTTGTCACTTCCACGGGTTTTGTTGCCCATTTTTCCTTATTCAGGGCTCTCTTCACCTTGAAGCACCACCCCACCGACGATTAGTAGTGGTTCCTTTCGTCCCGGCCTAAGTACCTCAAGTTCGACCTCCCCACTTCTATCAATAGGTAGAAGAACCAATATTTTTTTTGCCTCGGTCGAGGGTGTTGATTGGGTTTGGAGTGATCCGGACCGATCCCTGACTGTAACTCCCACATGGAGTCTGTCGACTGGGAGGTCTTCACTTAGTTGATCAATGATGTGCTCCCCTCCCTCGACGTTTTGCTATTGGAGTAGAACTTATTTGAGGCTGGGGTCCAGCTCGATCCAAGAATTTGGTGTCTCCATTGGACATGTCCCTTCTCTCTCTCGCCTTTTTTTCTTTTTTGCTTTTTGACTCAGGGCTGACCCCCTCTTTTCCTTTCTTTCTTGCAGGAATGAAGTACTCGACGAGCGCTTGATGGAGTCCGCTCGTAAGAGGGGTTCTTCGGCCGGACCCAAGGAGACTACGCCAAAGAGGGCCTAGTGGAGACTGGTTGAGGTCTGGGTCCGCTCCATCTTCAGAGGCGGGGTGGTTGATCCAGCTCCCCAGCCCCCATAGCAGCGAGCTCCCTCCCGAAAGTCATCCCGTTGTATGGATCCACTTGAGGCATACGGAACCAACTCGAGATCGGTTCCTCTTGGCTTTCCCGGGAAAAGGGGGGTCGAGCATCATAGCCCACTGGCTCCTTGGAGGAGCCCTGCATGTTGGCGAATTGGCGGGAGAGCTTTGCCAGCCTGCGCTCTTGATCTTGTAGGCACCTTTTGACCGTGCACCTAATGGCCTCGTCAGTGGAACCTTCCACTAAGGCCGGTGGAGAAGATGGGGTTGACAGTTGAGATGGTTTTGACGAGGCCTTGCCTCGGTGGCGTTTGCCGCGTTTGACGACGGCATTGCTGTCCACTAGGGACCGGCTCTCCCTGTCAAACGACCCAGAATGATTTCTCTTTGTAGGGGTCCGATGGCTCCCTTGAGGATCGGTTTTGGCCCGCGGACATGATAGAGCCCATCGCCGAAGCATATGGGATTCTACACATACACTCTCTCTCTTTAGGAGTTGTCATACAATTTCTTTTAGAGAGATCAATTCCAATGCCTATCGGAGATAGCCCTTCTTGAAATTTTTCATGCTGAACCGTTTCAGCACGTATCGATGTACCTTGATTGGGACAGTCCCAGAAGCCTCTTAGATCTATCTCTATAGATCTTCATACCCTATGTAAGGCTTCACCCAAATCCTTCATAGAGAACTAGATAATAACCAGACTTTTATTCCTTACAGTGCTGGGGTTCTTCTCGATTAAGAATGTCATCCACATACCAGCACAAAGAACATAATCACATAACCATTAGTCCATTTATAAATGCAAGGTTCTTCTCCGTTCCTAACGAAGCCATATGATTTGATACACTTATCAAATCGTATGTTCCAACTCCGTGATGCTTGCTTCAGTCCATAGATGGATTTTTGAAGCTTGCATACCTTTGACTTGTCTGTGGATGTGAATCATTCAGGTTATAATCATATACACCTCCTCTTCTCGCTCACCATTCATGAAACTGTTTCAGACATCCATTTGCCCAGATTTCATAGTCAAAGTGCAATGCTAAAATAAGCATGATCCGAATGGATTTGAGCATTACCACAAGGAGAACGTCTCGTCATAGTCATACCATAACATTGACGATACCCCTTAGCAACCAGACAGGATTTGCAGCATCTCTACCTGCCGTCTGCGTCCCTTTTCCTTTTGAAACCCATTTGCAACCCAATGAGTTTTATTCCTTCAGGTGGATCAACCAATGTCCATACATTGTTGATCTCCATTGACTCCATTTCGGATTTCATGGCTCCTAGCCATTTTTCAGTGTCGGCCCTCTACACGCATCCATATAGGTGATCGTATCCTTATTATTCTCATCGAGTTTCATAGATCACTGTCTCGGACCAAGAAACCATAGTATTTATCCGGTCGACTCGGTACCCTACTAGATCTCCTTAATGGTTCCTGTGTGGGCTCTGGGTGTGATCTAATCATAGCCAGATCTATTTTTGTCCCTTAAGTGTGGTCGGTTCTTCTACTTGTTGAACTTCACTAAGTTCATCCTAGCGGCTACAGTTCCCTTCACCAAGGAACTCCTTTTCCAAAAAGATAGCCCTAAGACTGACGACAACTTTTGTTCCTCAGCTAAGTAGAAGTAATACCCCTTAGATCGTTTGGATACCCAACAATGGTACCAGTCATACCTAGGTCCAAGTTTGTCCGTTTCCAAATATTTTATATAAGCCGGGCACCCCGAGCCGAAAGTGTGATAGTGTCGGCTTACGTCTAGTCCATATCTCATATGGGTTTTGCTAATAGACTTACTTGGAGCCTTTTCAGAAGGTAACAGTTGATTCTAGAGCATATCTCCAAAAGGATAGCGGTAGAGAAGCAGTCCCATCATGGACCAACCATGTCTAACAGGATTCGATTTCTCCCCTCAGACACTCTATTTATTGAGGTGTTTCTGGAGGTGTCCACTGAGAGAGAATCCCATCTCTTCGAGATATGTCAGAAACTCCCCGAAAGGTATTCACCGCCTTGATCGGATCGAAGGGTTTTTGATACACTTCTAATTTGTTTTCTACTTCACTACGATCCATCTGAACATTTCAAATAATTCAGATTTATGTCTCATCAATAGACATCACCATACCTCGAAAGGTCGTCTGTAAATGTAATGAATAAATCGTACCCACCCCTACCACTAAGATTCATGGGTACGCATACACCATATGTACCAGACTCAGAATCTCATTGGCTCGTTCATCTTTTTCAGGAAAATGTACTTTGTCATTTTTCTAAGAAGACAGGACTCACAGGTTGGAAGTGAACTATCTCACTAAAATCGAGGAGACCCTCACTTTTTAACCTATGTATCTAGTTCCTGTTAATATGACCTAGCCTATAATGCCACAAGTATGCTTCGCTGATGTTATCTATCATAGAGCATTTGCTAGACGTGTACATTACACTAACAGGTCACGATAGTACATAAATGCCATCACGCATTTGTCCAATCAATACTACAGAACCATTCCAAATATTTTGCAAACATCATTCTTTATTAATAGTTCATAACCATACATGACCAATTGGCCTACAGAAATGATATTCAAAATAAAGATGGACAAAATGACACTCATTCAAAAGATAGTACAAACTCGAAACAAGTTGAGGACTCCTAACGCCAGGACTAGAACTCAGCTTCCATTTTCCACGTTCAAGAATCTCTCACCGTCCTCGAATCTTCTACTAACTTGAAGTCCCTGCAAAGAATTGCAAATATGAATTGGACTTCCTGTACCCATATTCATTAGTAGTATCGTAGATAGAGAAACTACAAGGTGTTATCATATAATACCTTGTCCAGGATCGTCCTGCTGCTTTCTCTTCTTAGACCTATTCGGTCAGGGACGCAATGTAAAGAGGACAGTTCCTCTTCCCATTACCTCCTTCTTGTAAAGAAGCACTCCCGCATGGCTTTGATCACCTTTACCCTCTTGGCCTGACTGAGCCTAGAAGCATTTATCATCTTTTTTCCTTTGTTTTGCTTTTTCCCTTTCTTAAAGGATAACCCCTCCCGAAGATCCTCCCACTAGATCCACCATCCCTTTGTTCAATTGGAGGTCTTTCTCATAAGTTTGCAGCACCCCACAAACTGTGGTAGTTAACTGCAGGCTTATTCATTCTATAATGATCGAGAAAATCTAGATAGGAGAGGGAGGGAATTCAGAATCGGCATACTTTCCAAGCTGTTCATGTAAGGGACATTCGGTTTGCCCAGGCGCTCAATCATCTTGATCATGTACAATACATGATCAGTGATCGAGGCTCCATCATGCATCTGCGCGTTGTAGATGGCACAGGAGACCATGTACCTCTCAACATCATCAGGTGTGCCAAATGACTCCTTCAACCTTTGAAGAATTTCCTCTCCGACTGGGCTTCCTCGAACTTATGACTGAACTCATCGTTCATCGCTGCCAACATTATGCATCAGACAGTGGTCCTATCAGAGAGCCACTTTTGATAAGTGTCTCTGACCGAATCCCGAGCATTGGGAGCAGGGGTTTCAGGTGTCGGATCCGATATTACATATAAGATCCGTTCATGCTCCAGGACAATCCTGAGCCTTCGATACCAGCTATCGAAGTTGGGTCCATTGAGCTTCTCGTTATCGAGAAGAGACCGGAGCGACAGGTTGGAAGATATCTGAAGCAAAATCAAAGCTAATTAGTATATATTAATTATTAACCTAAAACATGGACTTTAGTCTAAGGTCCCTCCCACTATTTTCTCAGACTGGTAGCCTCTACCTCCAATCCGAGAAATTAATTTATTTCTTAGTGGGTACCAGAGTTCAATAGATAACACATGAGCCTGACTTTGGCCGCCCACCCATGTGTGTCTTAAGATAGGTTCTTTAACCGATTACTTCTCCAAGTAACCCTCTAGTATTTGGGTTTTGCCCCGAGGTGCACTTCAATCGGCCTTGGGCCTCCTATTGAAGGTCCCGGTTAGGTCCAACCATTAACATGACAAAATTCAATGCTTCTAACTAACGAATAGTCAAGCTCGACTTTGGCCGGCCCACCTGACCACCGTTAAGAGAGTCGCATTGAGCCATCATATTAGGAACAGCAATTCCAATAGCCCGATGAATACCTGATCTTTGGATCTTCCGATGAACCCCAACTACTGGACCCATTACCATCCCACTTAATGGAGGCTAGGATTTGGTTATCCCTATAACTTTGTCCTTTTAAGGACCTAATAATTTAGAGAATTTATTTTAATATGACAGACGAAGAGATGAAGACATGGATCACCTCTACTGACCATATCAGCAAACAAGGAGGGATACTCATAACTAATGATCCATGGGCACCTAAAATTAGTCAGACTGATTAACTTTGGATGACATGGGTTAACACGAGTCAATGAGCTATCCAATCAATCCTGATTGACCACTTGGCCAGGTAAGTGAGATCATGGGTTGGGTTCTGCCATTAACCGTCTTGCCTTAGACACCAACAGAGTTGGCCAGGTAAGAGGTAGCCTTAAAGAACCATGTTCAAAATGTCAAACTTACCTAGACACCAATGGTTCATTCACTAGCCATAAAGACTCGGGTAAGCCATAAATTAGGTCCATTTAGATCTATGGACTTATCAATCTAACTATTAGAGAGATCTATAGAGAAGAACCCTAACTTAATATTTGATTAGATTAGTCCTCTTTTAGTATCTAAACTTATAACCTAAAGACCCATGATGAAGGTTTATTGAAATAACTTAAAATCTTTGAATCCATAGAGTTCTTTGTCATTCTTAATTCTCAATTAAGCTCAATAACCTTAATTAAATTAAAATAATTTTAATTTATAAATATAAAATAATTTTACAATAAATCAAAATTTGAATTCACTGCTTTTCAGCATTTTCATACCAAGTATCGACTCACCAGGAGCAAGTGTCGACACTAGGTGTCGACACTTGGGTCGATACAAGGCCTGAGACAGGAGGAAAACCGAATGCTAGATTTTGGCATGCACTCATGAGTCGACACTTCCAAGGCCAAGTGTCGACATACGAGCCCAAGTATCAACACTTCCTGGTTAAGTGTCGACACTCAGCCTGAGATAGGAAAAAAATAGTGATTTCAAAACCAAAGTTTCTCCAAACTTTCAATCAAATTCGATCAAAATAAACTCTTAGATCTTATCTAAAGTTATTTTATGATCATGTCATTAGATTAAAATATTTTTAATCTACATTTTCTTTCTTCTTATTTTCTTTTTCAAGAGTCAATCACATCAGCACCCCGACATGCCATAGGAGGCCCCATTGAATGGAAAGAGAGGGTCTTGAAGCCCTACTTCTCTCCTATAACCGGATGGCCCTGGTGAAGCACTCAATCCAAGTACTTTAAGAAAGGTGATGTTAAAGCATGCTAGTATCATTATATTATAAAAGGAATCTATTGCTCTGATACCATTGAAGGTGAAAACATTCAAGCATGCTGGACAGAAAAAATGTATTTTAAAATTATTTTAAAACATGTACAGTGGAAGGCTCGGTAGATAGATCAAGATGATCTACCGATCTGCCCGTAATAGAATGTAGTATAAAAATCTAGCATGCAAGGAAACATCAACAGCAAGAAAGAAACAAAGATAAAAGTACCTTACCGTTATACCTCTGAAAATACTATGAAAAAAGGAGGAAGGTGCCTGAGCCACATACGTGTCTAGCCTCTATAGGTAATCTATACTAGGGCTTGATACTGATCAACTCCCTCGGAGTGCTAGCTCTTCGGGATCCTTCGGGTCGATCTTCTTCTTCCAGAAAGACAAGGAAGAGAGGTGGAACCCTTCCCAAGAAACTCTCTTCCAAGACCTAGCTTGAATGCTAGGTTTCTTACACCCAATCCCAAGTCCTCACAAAACCCCTCTTCTTCTTCTAGTTCTTCTAACAATCTGTAGCCTCTAAAATGACATTCATTTACAGGGGTAGCCATGAGAGGGAGAAAGAGGAAGGAGGAGTGATTGGGGGAGAAGGTCAAGGGCCATACCAAAGGGTCTAAGCCAAAGAAGGTAAGTATGACTATCATACCAAGAAAGCTTGGAGCCAAAATGCCCAAAAACCAAAATTTGAATTTAAAATTCGAAGTCAAAACATTCCAGAAATTCTTCCCAGAAAATCTGCTCGTCACAGCAAGTGTCGACACTTCGCCAAGTGTTGATACTTCCCAAGTGTTGACTCAAGCAAGTGTCGATACTTGGAACATGGTCAATCATTTTGATCTTCGATGATGGCAAACGATTCTCATTTATCGATCAGCTTAAGATCAGATAGAAATCTCTATGGTGTGTGACCCCATAGGTTCGAATACTAAGCCGGTAGCACTGAAACATTTCCAGTACCAATCAAAGTTCTCATCTAGAAATGATACTCGATGTTTGGATAGGTCGAAGATGCAGAGCACCTCACAAGAACCTATGGTATATGGTTATCGTATAATTCATCCCTTTGATCTCAAAATACTCAGGATGACTTAGGGTTTGACTGCCAACCCTAATATGGTTCATCCAGATCGTGTCTCAACTTTACAAGTTCTGTGACTCATCACAAGAATATCCTGGCCAAGGATTTGCTAAATTGAGACATAATGAGTCATTCACTCCAAACTATTTGGAGGGGTCAATTCCATCTTGATCCACCACCGCTTTACAAGTACTTGACTGCACCCAGAAACCTTCCATCACTAGATTAGAAATCCATGTAGTCCGACACTAAAGTACAGTGAGTTACTTGCAAGCTACCATGGTGATCCCAGGTTTGAGAGATCATATACCCATATCCCATCATTAGCAACCCTTTAGCAGAAGGGAGCTCCATAGATGGTCATGTTCAGAGAGATATCACACATTTCACTTGCATGTCATACCAGTGTCTCCACACTCCTTGGTTAAGAGGACAACCAACAAATATGACATATAACAACCTACACTTGATATATCATCATCCTATAATAATGTATCCTTTGGTTGTGAACCAGTTTAAGAACTACTTGATATATCCTCTCTATATCAAAACAATGTAGTTCTAAGGACTCCATCATATAAGAGTTCATTTCAGGAAAATGCAAATATGATGAACAACCAAGGAATAACTTTTATTTATTAAAAAATTTATATACAATTACAAGATTAGCACAACCGTCTACAGCCTAGACGAATGGCATTGGGACACAATTCCCAACATGTTAGTCTCCACCATCACTTTTTCCATTGCTTAGCAAATAGAAGTGCATAGTTGGCCTTTTTTTGGCTTACATGGCAATAAGGACCTTAGTAGAAAGGGCAAATAAGGACTGATGTGCCATGTCAGCATTCAGTTGGATGGAAGAAAGGATTTTAAAGAGTTTAGGGTTAGTCATAAAAAATGGAATGAAGTATTCTGAGTCTAAATCCAAGATTTCTTGAATTGAATCCCCCGTTAAAATGCTATATCCCTGCCTAGATTACTAATCGACAAGCAAAGAAGGAAGGGCTGATTACATTGCTTGTTGAATAGTGATGGTTTGCGGGTAAAGTAAACAAATGAATGACAAAGAAGAAAGAAGTTGCCTTGAGTAATTTGATATCTACATTTTTGACTCCTCAATATGATAAGAAAAATACCTACCTTTGCTATACTATGAATGGATTGAGCCATAGGATTTTGGTTTTATTTCTTCCACTATTATCATGCCCTTTATTTTCGATATCTATTTTTATTATGCTGCTTAATTTGTCCTTTTTTATTTGACTTGTGTATGCAATTGGTCCCTTGACCACATTATATCTTTCAGAAATGGCATTTTAATTTTAATTTTTATTTGCTCTATTGTATGTTAAATATTTGTGAATGGATACTTATTTTTGAAGATAGTGTGGGACCAACATATTGCCACTTTCTATTTCAGAAAGGACAAACATGTAAGGTTCCTTTCAAGATAATAAACCCAAAATGAGATCCCATATTCCATAACTTGCTTAAATGTTGTTTATCAGTTATGTATTATACTATTATCCATACCTTATTTGATTTTTGTATGTGTGGGAATACTAATCTGAGTTTCAGATCCACTAAAGTATCTTTCATATTGTCCAAGATAAATTGATATTTTAAATATGAGTCTATGTTGAAAAAAAAAATTCCATATGAGCCATTAATATAGTAAAATTTTATTTTATTATCAGGCTACATTGGGCTAACCCACATTATTTTGATTGCTTTCTTTTTGGTAGCTGGTAGCATAGGTAGTTAATTGTTTAGATTTAAAGGTTCTGTGATCCCAAGGTGAGTACATTAATGGTTATGGCTAGTGCTTTGGGCTCATGATAAGAGGACTAGCTGCATTTGCTACTGTCTTAGTCAAATAGAGTTCTAACTTTAATTTAGCAAAATCAAGAATTTTTATTTACCTTTTATTATGCATCATAATGTCTTATTTTTGTCATTACTTTTTATATGATTAAGCAATCATATGTTTTGTGTATGACAGATGATCCAAACCATTTTACAATGGTTTTATACCATAATGGTCATTTTGTTGAAGATTCAAATAAATTATATTTAATGGAAAGGTTGATTGTATTGACTATTACAATGTAGATACAATGTCGACCCTTGAAATTGATGACATGTTAGCGAATCTAGAATACACTGGTTTTATGAGTATGAATTATTATTGGAGAGAACCAACAAAGACTTTGGATGACGGGTTAAGATCTCTTAAGTGTGATCAAAATGTCCTTGAAATGATAAAGCATATCCTAGCAAGTAAGATGATCAGAGTATATGTGGAGTGGGTGTGTACTAGTATTACTATGATGAATGTAAATCATATTCCAATTGCTATTGATATAGGGGGTCAAGATAAAGATGATGGAGTTCAACAGGATTCGAGCATTGATGTAGTGTAAATGGACATGAGAATAGATGATAGAGTGCCAAACGATCCATGCATTACTAATAAATTGCCAAATATATCAAGCACTATTGATGAAGTGCCAAATGATTTGGGCATTATTATTGAAGTTCTAAATGTATCAAGCTTTGTTGATGAAGTACCAAATGATTCATATAGTGAAGATGAATTGCTAAATATAGATGCTAGTATATATGAAGTGCCAAAAGATTCAACTAATAAAGATGGTGAATTTAATGATAGTAAATACGGCTTCACATATGATGATTTTGAATTCAAAAGAAATGTTGATCAGGGGATTAAAAAAGATAAGGGAAAGACAAAAGAGAAAGCTAAAAAACCAAATATATTTGAAATTCAAACGAATGTAGTTAATGATGATGATAGGAATGACTCTTTCTATGAGGATTCAGAAAACCTTCATAATATTCATAGTTCAAATCATGATAACATTTCTAGAAAGAAATATCTTGCATTTAGAGATAGTGATATGATTAATCCCAAGTTTGTGGTTGGAAAGAAGTTTAGCAATACATAACAGATCAAGGTAGCTATTAATAAGTATGCTATGAAGAACATGTACAACATTAGGTTCATTAAAAATGATAAAAGAAAAGTTTATGGAAGTGCAAGGATGGCTGCCAAGATCAATTTTTATAAGCAACACTCCAAGGAACCCCACATACTAAGTAAAATGTTATGTTAATAAGCATAACTACAGTAAATCCCACATCAATAAAAGAATAAGTTCAAAATTTCTTGCATAGAAATACTTAAACATGTTTAGGTAAGATCCCAAGTGGTCTATGAGTTCATTTGAAGATACTATTAAGGAGGACTATAACATCTTAGTGCACTACAAGAATATTGACTTTTATCGATGGCACTAGAGATGACAAATTTTCCATCACTAGTAGTTGTTTTTACCAACCACTTATAATGACCGAAAAATTTGTCATCGGTAATGTTATTACTGTTGCCACCAAGATCACTGTGGCCTATAGCTCTGGCACATCGTCGATGCATCAGGCTCCCATGGGGGGCACTCGTCCCTCTCTTTGCTGGTCGACTCCTTGGTCTGACTGCCCTGCAAAAAAGGGGAGACTCGGGCCAGGAATTTTGGCGGGGACACTCCGACGATCAAGTCAGACAGGGATGATCAAGGAGAACAGAGCCTCTGTGGTGAAAAGCTTGGGGACCCTCCGTGTAGAGGGTGAAAGAAAATAACTTAGATATGAAGACAAGGGGTGATGGAATCAGGGAGATTGGAAAGTCCTCTTGCTGGTTTCTTGCTTGTTTGCTCCATATCCCTTACCAATTGCCCTTGTTTTTTGTTCTCTCTCTGATCTTATGTATGTGGGGTGGCCCATACCAGTTCTGGGGCTTTGTCCAGGTGTCCCTCTGATGGTACAGCTCCCTGTGGGAGCGGCGGTGCCATGCCGTTGAGCTCCTAGCCACGATGGGGTGTTCCCATCCTTAAAGGGTCTGTACGAGCATCGCAGAGCTCTGGGGCCTTCATGGAACACTCCTCTTGGGGGGGTTCAGTTATCGTGTTACGAGGTTTGAAGCCCCCAGTTGCACGATCATCGATGTGGCGGTAAGTTACAGGGCTTGGAGCCTGGTGAAATGCACGTCGCTTAGGACATGGAAGTGGCATGTTGCAGAGTTTGAATTTATGGCAAGGTGTGCACCACCTCCCAGAGGTTGCAGGTGATTGGGCTCCTCTTGCCATGGTTTAAATTTCTGTTGGTCTTTCCTTCTCTTGCAGTAGGCAAGAATATCGGCCCCCCGGGAGACAAGGGGGAGCCTTATCACTGGAAGCATGAGCTCGACCTTGGCCGGGAGCTGGCCTCATACGGGAGGCTCATCCCATGAGCATGACCCCGGCTAGGAGCTGACCTCGGTAGGAGGGCTCATCTTGGTAGCATGAGCACGATCCTAATCGAGCTGGCTTCAGATGGAGGGCTCACCCTATGAGCACGACCTCGGCTGGGAGCTGACCTCGGTAAGAGGGCTCGTCTTGGTAGCATGAGCATGACCCCGACCGGGAGTTGGCCTCAGACAGGGGGCTCGTCTTATGAGCATGACCTTGGCTGGGAGCTGACCTTGGTAGGAGGGCTCACCTTGGCAGCATGTGCCCCGACCGGGAGCTGGCCTCAGACAGGGGGCTCACCTTATGAGCATAACCCCAGCTGGGAGCTGACCTCGGCTAGAGGGCTCACCTTGGTAGCATGAGCACGACCCCGATTGGAAGCTGGCCTTACACGGGGGCTTGCCCTATGAGCACAACCCTGGCTGGGAGCTGACCTCAGTAGGAGGGCTTGCCTGGGCTCCTTGTTTGGCCACCGCGTCCAGATGGTAGGTCTCTTGCCAGCGCAACTGCCAATAGGGACTCCACGTCAGCGGATGTGCCATATCAGATACCCCCCACTCTTGAGCCTGGAGAACGAAGCGATGCTCGGGGTGATGGGAGTAATGCTCATGCTGACGTGGAGGGGTGCACCTCCTATGCCATTAATACCTTAAGCGCCTATGCCCTGAAGATCGTGCTTCCATTGCATTTGGTTTTTTCGATGGGGAGATCATAAATGCTTCATTCGGACCGAGATGATTGTTCTTGCTCCAAAGCATCAGGACCATCTGACGATGGTACATGGTAGCCCCTGGTTGGCCAGGGAGTCGAGGAGGCGCA
Organism: Areca catechu; assembly: GCA_021397845.1. Lineage (NCBI taxonomy): Eukaryota > Viridiplantae > Streptophyta > Magnoliopsida > Arecales > Arecaceae > Areca > Areca catechu. The sequence continues at coordinate 197,665,809 of CM038039.1, forward strand.
TGCCTTCAATTAGCACCGGGTGATGGTGGACGACGGGCTTTATTGCAAAGGACCTGCCCCCTTATCTTTTTAAAGGATCTTCGAGTGCAAGCGACTAAGCTTCTGCAGAGTCTCTCCCTACTTCTCTAATCCCCCTCCCATTCTAGGGTTTAGAGTTCTTGGTAGATCATGCCCTTCCTCTCATGTCTTTCTCCTTTAAGTCCTCTCCCTCGGCCTGTGCTGAGGGAGGGCTTCTAATAGATTTTAGGTTCTCAGCCCAAGAACTGGAGGGCCAAGTAAAGGCTCTTCAGAAGCAATCGACCAGTGCTAAGGCGAGAGTGTCCATCCTGGACAAGAAATCCATCGAGCTCGAAGCCATCCTCAAGGAGAAGAAGGGGGAGGCCCCTAAAGGATGGAGAAGGTGGCTGCCTCTACAACGGAAGTGGCCCCGCCCACGGGCCTTCCAGGTGCAACTGGATGTGCAACTGAACGAGGAAGCGATCAAGATCATGGTCGCTATTGAGAAGGCCACTGTGGTCATGGTGCTGATGGAGGTGGCCTAACACAGAGCTGCTGAAGCCATCTCTAGGTTCACAAGATCGGTGATCTTTAAGAATGAGGTGGCAGATGCATTGTTGGACTCCTTCCTTCAGGGATCCATAAAGTTTTGGAGGAAGGGCACCTCCCGGGTAGAAGGGACTGGAATGCCTCCATCTGGTCCCGGGGGTAGAGTCCATAGCCGGAACCTCGAGCTGAAGCCACCTGGGATGCCCCTCCGGCAAGCATTGCACCAACATTGAGAGGACTTGCCTATTGGTCAAGCAAAGAGCGGCGAGGAAGGCCTATGCCTGTTCCCTTTCCATTTTGTAACTTGAAAGTTTGGGAGGTCTCCCAGCCTATCGGGAGCCTTCATAGGATATAAGACAAGACTTAGCAATGAAAACATCTTTTTCTTCATGGTTGCTGTTCTTTTATTCTCTTTCTTTTCTCTTTTTTTTTTGGAGTGCTTCCAAGATATTCTTTAAAATGCACAAGGGATTCATTTTTGTAATGAAGGCTGATTCGACCAACGAACTTAGTGTGGTCTCGCTTTCTTTTACCTTTCAATTCCTGCATGAGAGCCTTTTCTAGGCCCTAGTGACTTTGGGCTAACTCTGTGGCCTTAGGATTAGCATGCAGGTTCCTGAGAATGCTTCGTTCCCTTTTTCCTTGGTGTCGAAATCATGCAAGCTTAGGCACAGGATTCCTGGATCTTCTTGCCCTACCAAGCTATGAGTCAAGTGACAGATGGTGGGATTTTAGGGGTCTTCCAACTGACATCCCCAGACTATGAGTGAGGTGACTGAGTGGTGGATCCTCTGAGTTTCTGAAACTCTTCAGTTTGATCAGCCATGCTATGAGTCAAGCAGTAGATGGCGGGGCTTTTGGAGTCTCTCAGCTGACATCTTCGGACAATGAGCAAGGTGGCTGAGTGCGGGATTTCATAATTTTCCTAGCTTGGAGGTGCCGAACTGTGAGTCAAGTGGCAGATGGTGGGACTTCTGGAGTCTCCCGACTATAAGGCAACTGAGTGCATGGCTTTATAAGTTTCCTAGCTTGGAGGTGCCGAACTATGAGTCAAGCGATAGATAGCGAGACTTTTGGAGTCTCCTGGCTGATATCTCCGGACTATGAGTAAGGCAACTGAGTGTGAGGCTTCATAAGTTTCCTAGCTTGGAGGTGCCAAACTATGAGTCAAGCGATAGATGGCGGGACTTCTGGGGTTTCCCGGCTGACATCTTCGAGCTGTGAGTAAGGTAGAGAGACTTCTTGATTTGTCAGGCTATGAGTCAAGTGGTAGATAGTGAAACTTTTGGGATTTCCTGGTAGACATCTCTGGACCGTGAGCAAGGCAGAGAGACTTCTTGATTTTCTAGGCTACGAGTCAAGCGGTAGATGGCAGGACTTCTGGGTTTCCTGGCTGACATCTCTAAACTGTGAGCGAGGCGATTGAGTGGCGGATCCTCTGAGTTTCTAAAACTCTTCAGTTTGATCGGCCATGCTATGAGTTAAGCGATAGATGGTGGGACTTCTAGAGTCTCCCAGTTGACATCTCTAAATTATGAGCAAGGCGGCTGAGTGCGGGGTTTTGTAAGTTTCCCGGCTTGGAGGTGTCGAATTATGAGTCAAGTGACAGATGACGGAACTTCTGGAGTATCCTAGTTGACATCTCTGGATTGTAAGGAAACTGAGTGCGGGGCTTCGTAAGTTTTCTGGCTTGGAGGTGCCGAATTGTAAGTCAAGCGACAAATGACGAGACTTCTAGGATTTCTCGGTTGACATTTCTAGACTGTGAGCAAGACATTTGAGACTTCTTGATTTGCCAGGCTGTGAGTCAAGCGGTAGATAGCGGGACTTCTGGGATTTCCAAGTTGACATCTCTGAACTGTGAGCAAGGTAGTTGAGTGCAGAGCTTCGTAAGTTTCCCGGCTTGGAGGTGCCAAAATGTGAGTCAAGCAACAAATGGAAAGACTTCTGGAGTCTCCCAGCTGACATCTCTGGACTGTGAGTAAGGTAGAGAGACTTCTTAATTTGCCAGGCTGTGAGTCAAGCGATATATGGAGGGACTTCTAGGATTTTCCGGCTAACATCTCTGAAATGTAAGTAAGGTAGTTAAGTGTGGGGCTTCGTAAGTTTCCTGGCTTAAAGTGCGGGGCTTCATAAGTTTCTCGGCTTGAAGTGTAGGGCTTTGTAAGTTTCCCGGCTTGGAGGTGCCAAACTATGAGTCAAGCGACAAATGGCAGGACTTCTGGGGTTTCGCGACTGACATCTCCGGACTGTGAGCAAGGAAGTTGAGACTTCTTGATTTGCCAGGCTATGAGTCAAGCGGTAGATGGCAAGACTTCTAGGGTTTCCTGGCTGACATCTCCAGACTATGAGCAAGGCAGTTGAGTGCGAGGCTTCATAAGTTCCCTGGCTTGGAGGTGCCAAACTGTGAGTCAAGTAGCAGATGGCGAGACTTCTGGAGTCTCCCGGCTGACATCTCTGGACTGTGAGTAAGGCAGAGAGACTTCTTGATTTGTGAGGCTATGAGTCAAGCGGTAGATGATGGAACTTTTTGGGTTTTCTGGCTGACATCTCCGGACTGTGAGCAAGGCAGTTAAGGCGGGGCTTCGTAAATTTCTTGGCTTGGAGGTGCTGAACTATGAGTCAAGCGATAGATGGCGGGACTTTTGGTGTCTTCTGGTTGACATCTCTGAACTGTGAGTAAGGCAACTAAGTACGGGGCTTCATAAGTTTCCCAGCTTGGAGGTGCCGAACTATAAGTCAAGCAGCAGATGGCAGGACTTTTAGAGTCTCTCGGCTGACATCTCTGGACTGTGAGCATGGTAGAGAGACTTCTTGATTTGCTAGGTTGTAAGTCAAGCAGTAGATAGTGGGACTTCTGGGGTTTCCTGGTTGACATCTCCGGACTGTGAGAAAGGCAGTTGAGTGTGGAGCTTTGTATGTTTCCTGGCTTGAAGTGCGAGGCTTCGTAAGTTTCCTGGCTTGAGGTGCTGGGCTTCGTAAGTTTTCTGGCATGAAGTGCGGGGCTTCGTAAGTTTTTTGGCTTAAAGTGCGGGGCTTCGTAAGTTTTCCGGCTTAAGAGTGTGGGGCTTCGTAAGTTTCTGCAAGACTTGGAGTTGGACAGAAAAGTTCCTACATAGGTGAAAAATAGAGTTGCACCAAAAAGGAACTTTTAATGATTGAGAAGAAGTCTTGCATCATTGATAATATACTCTCAAGTTGCTAGCATTTCAGGTTCGCGTGAATTGGGCACCGTCGAGCCGGTGAGGTAGTAGGCTCCTCCTGGCAAGGCCTCAACCACCTGTAGGGGCCTTTCCAATTCGGGGAGAGTTTTTTGCACTCCCTTGGCTGGGATGCTTCTGCCCGCCAGAGGACAAGGTCGCCTGGACGGAACACCTTAGGCCTCAGCGGGAGTTGTAGTAGCGTGCCTCTCGATACCGATAGGCTGCCATATGAAATCAGGCCTTGTCACTCGTCTCATCCAACAAATTCAGGTTGAGGAGGAGATGGGCTGGATTTGCGGCTTCATCATACTGCTCCACCCACAGCATGGGCAGGCCAAGTTCCACCAAAATTATGGCTTCAGTGCCGAAGACAAGGTTGAAGGGCATCTCACCGATAGTCGTGCGAGGCATGGTGTGGTAAGCCCACAGCATGCTGAGCAGCTCTTCAGCCAATCGACCCTTGGTTTCATCTAGCCTCATGCGAGCCCTTGCAAGATGGTTCAGTTAGTCACCTCGGCCTCACCGTTGGTCTGAGGATGGGCGACCGAAGTGAAATGATGGCGGATGTCGAGGTCGGCATAGAACTCCTCGAAAGCCTGGTTGTCGAACTACCTCCTGTTATCGGTGATGATCGAGTACGGGAGGCCGAATCGGCAGATTATAGATTTTCAGAAGAAGGACCAGACCTTCGTCTCCGTTATTCGGGCCAGAGGTTCGGTCTCGATCCACTTGGTGAAGTAGTCAATGGCCACAATCAAGAATCCTTATTGGCAGGACACAGTAGGGAAGGGACCTAAGATGTCCATTTCCTACTGGGCGAACGGCCATGGAGCTGATAACTGGAAGAGTGGGGCTGCCGGCTATCGCTGGATGTGGGCGTGACGTTGACACTAGTCACACTTTCTCACAAAGTCGGCATCGTCTTCTCACATCGTCTCCCAAAATTATCCTTATCGGTTGCCTTGTAGGACAAGGTCCTACCCCTACATGATTGCCATAGATGCCTTCGTGTTGACCCCATAAGTGATTTTAATGATAACCAAACATTGGAGCATGCACATTTATTTTTAACAACTCTTCAAGTGGTTTACAAGTGTTTATAGGATGACTTACTTGTTCAAACTTCAACTCCTACATCTTTACTTTTTGTTTTGAGTTGTGTTGTAATCTTATTTTGTAAAGAAGAACCCAATGAAAAATTTAAGAAAAATATATAAAAAGGGTTACTTCTATGTGTGTGTGCCTTAAAACTTATTTGAGTTGGTGTGCATGAAAAGTTTTAAAGTGTTGGTGAGAGTTTTCTTGAAGTTCAATTATAAAAATCCCGAAGAAGTCACTCGAGCCGACCCAGCATGAAGAAGAGCCAACTCCACCTCATGGCATGCAACAAGGACTCTGGTATGCAGCAATCTGAGCTGACTCGAAGTTAATCGAGCCGACTTCAGTAAATCCGAGTCGACTCGATTAAGTCTGAGCCGGCTCTTCCAAAGTCTAGTTTTTGAAGTTTTCTGAGAATAGCTAGGTGAGCCGACTCGAACCTTAAAGAGCCGACTCCGCCAAAACAAATTTTGAAGACCTGAGAAAGTGAGCCGATTTAAATTGCAACGAGCTGACTCTTCTAGAGTAAAGATTTTCGATTCTGAGAAGAAGAGCCGACCAAAATTCATTCGAGTCGACCCCTCAAGTTCAATGTGTTCAACGATAGAAGTTCGAGTCGACCCGAGCTATCAAGAGCCGACTCATCCAGAGTGAAGTTTTGCATCCTGAGATAAAGAGCCGACTGCACTAAAGAATTTGTGACTCGACCTATCGACTCGAAGGATCCGAGCTGACTTGAAGGAATCCGAGTCGACTCGAATATCGTTTCTAGGTACATAATGGCTAGTTCCAGAATTTCTTTTTGAATGCCAAAAAGTGCTCCAACGGTCATATGTCACATCCCAACAGTCTACAACATCTCAAACTATCTTGGAATGATGAAAGACCATATATTTAAGGGATTTGAACTTTCTTGAAGCAATTATTAGTGAGTTCCTCAAATATTTGAAGCTTCATTGAATATCCTACCCACCAACAAGGAAAAGAGCACAAAAGCATTCAAGTCAGTCTTTAAGTCTTCACCAACTCTGATATAAAGCTTGAAGCACTTTGAAAAGAAACCACTGAAGCAATTAAAGCTCATTTAAGTGCATCCAAGTAGACTTCTCTCAAGCTGCACCGGCAACTATCCGATAACTAGAGTTTGTCATTATTGTTGCATTTATTTCAATTCATTCTTGAATTGTTTGGGTTATTGGTGAGCCCGTTTGAAAAACCAAATAGGTTCTTGGTGAGCCTTTGATAAAAACCAAGTGTTGGGTCTTAGTGATTCTGGTAAAACCAAGTTAAGTTCTTGGTGATCTTGTGAAAACCTGATGAGGGACAGATGGGTAGGATCGTTGGTGAGCCTAGAAGTCACCAAAATTAGGGTATCATATTTTCTTTGGTATTTTTTTTTCTAGGGATGGCGAAGGAATAGTGAGGATGTAGGATAAGGATCTGGAACTCATAGACTTTGGGACTCACCCTAACGAAGAGACCTCTCACCTTAGGGCATTATACTCTCCTCGATACTTGGAGGTGCTAGGATGGATATCAAAGACCACGAGGGGATAGAGAAGATGGAATGGGAAGGGGGATAACTAGGGCATCACGTCCATGCCCGAAGGCGAAGGCAAGAAGAATCACTCTTCTAAAAACTCAATTTTTTTTTCTCAAAAACTATTTTTTTATAAAGGACTGAGGGTGGTATTTATAGACCTATCCAACCCTCATTTGAATTTGAATACAAGATAAAAAGATAGGAATGATTCAAATTCAAATACAAGATAGGATAAGATAAGCCTATCCATATCTAAATCCTAACCAACCAAATCCTAATTCAAATTTCAAATAAAAGATAAATCCTAAATTTATTTTGAATATATTTCGAGATTCGCGCGGCTCCAAGATTCATGCTTGCTCCGGGATTCGTGCTGGTGAGGTCCCCATCATTCTCCTGAGGTGGGGAGAACTTGACTCCGTCGAGTCAGACTCAGATCCAGCTAGCAATGAGTTTTTTTTTCTTTTTTTTTTTCAAACTTCTTTTTTTTTTCACTATTTTTTTTATTATTTCTGCCCAGCACTTAAAGTCGGCAATGGAGAGCCAGCTTGCTTTGAGAAGCGTATAGAAGAGAGGTTGGCTCCTAACGCCAGTTTGCGTTCATGTTCGTGCGTGCACCCTTCTTTCTCCACGGGCTGAAAACACGGAACAGGGGAGGTCTTCGAAGGGCAGTATGGCGGGCGTTCGCCGGCGGCGGTGCTGGGGCGGAGACGACATGAGCTGGGGACGGGGAGGCCAAGGGCGGGGAGATGGGTGCGGGGGTAGGGGGCTTCTTCTTCCTCAGTCGGTGACTAGGATTGGGGATGGAGGCCGGTGGCTGAGAAGACTTCACGGGCGGCAGCGGACGGAAGATGGGCTCGAACGGAGGGGTTTCGCCGGGGAATGAAGAGGTGGGAGGGGGACGATGTTGGCTGGAGACAGACACTGGTTGGGGCTTCTTCCCTTGGATCCGATGTGGAGTCTTCGATCGGATCTGGGCGGTCCGGTGGCAGAGGTGAAACATCGAGTGTTGCGGCACAGATGCAGGGAGAGGGGGAAGGAGTTTGGCCGTTGGAAAAGGCTGGCATCATCTAGGAATGGAGGAGATGGCTGGCCAGACTCGGAGGCGATGCAGGGTTCGGAGGCGGAAGGGCCATCAGGGAGGGGGCAAGCGGTGGCTGGTCTCGATCGGTGCCTTGAACGATGAAGGGAAAGCACGGTCGGCTCGGTACGAGCAGGAGATGGACGGAGGCTGTGGAGGCTTCGACAGCGAGTGAAGAGACGATCGGCCAAAGTTTTTCACAAGTGGTGAAATTGGAGTCATTGGAGGGGTGGACGATGGCGAGTCTGTAGCTGATCATTTTCAAATAAACCAGTGACTGGTAGACACAAAAACCTTCCGAGCAATGTCGGATCCTGAGTTGGACTCGTCCTGGACCCATCCCACCATCCTCCGGGCCTCCAGAATGAATTGGGAAATTCCTTCTTTGATAGTCTGGCGCTTCACGCGGATCTCGTGGATGGTGGCGAAGAGCTCCCAGTAGAGGGGGCAGCCAACGTAGAAAGCGACGAGGAGAATGGTGATGGCGGCGATGACGCGGAGAGAAACCTTAGCTGCAGAGGAGACCATGGCGAAGGTCTGCTGCTTGTGGGGGACACCTGCGGTGGCGGAGGCAACAGGAGGCGCGGCGACCGAAGGGGAGAGGAGGGAGGCGTTGGGTGGGACGGGGATGAGGTCCTTGCCGGTGGAGAGGAGGGGTTCGTCGGTGGCAACAGGGTGTTGGTGGGGTTTGGGATGAGTCACGGAAGGGAAGGCACTGGTTGGAGAACTGATTTTTTTTTTTTTTTGAATCGGGGAAGGGTGGGACGGCTAGTAAGAGAAAATTTGGAAAGATACTAATGTACCCTACTTTTTCTAGCTCTGATACCAAAAATTGATGAGGGACAGATGGGTAGGATCGTTGGTGAGCCTAGAAGTCACCAAAATTATGGTATCATATTTTTTTTGGTATTTTTTTTTCTAGGGATGGCGAAGGAATAGTGGGGATGTAGGATAAGGATATGGAACTCATGGACTTTGGGACTCACCCTAACGAAGAGACCTCTCACCTCAGGGCATTATACGCTCCTCGATACTTGGAGGCGCTAGGATGGATCTCAAAGGCCACGAGGGGATAGAGAAGATGGAATGGGAAGGGGGATAACTAGGGCATCACGCTCATGCCCGAAGGCGAAGGCAAGAAGAATCACTCTTCTAAAAACTCAAAAAAAAAAATTTCTCAAAAACTATTTTTTACATAGGACTGAGGGTGGTATTTATAGACCTATTTAGCCCTCATTTGAATTTGAATACAAGATAAAAAGATATGAATAATTCAAATTCAAATACAAGATAGGATAAGATAGCCTATCCATATCTAAATCCTAACCAACCAAATCCTAATTCAAATTTCAAATAAAAGATAAATCCTAAATTTATTTTGAATATATTCCGAGATTCGCATGGCTCCAAGATTCGTGCTTGCTCCGGGATTCATGCTGGTGAGGTCCCCATCAAAACCAAGTTGGGTTTCTTTGATTATACTGCTCAAAACCAAGGGAGTTGGGTTTCTTTGGTGATCCTGTTCAAAACTAAAGGATGTTGGGTTTTCTTTGGTGATCCCGTTAAAATTAAAATGTAGAGGTTTTGGATTGTGATTCTGTAAAATAATTATATTATATTCGGATGTGAATATAGTGAAAATCTCAAGTGGTCTTGGGTAGTAGATGTAGGAGCTGGGTTGCTTCGAATCACTATAAATTTTGTGTTTGTGTTGTGCTTCTCTGATTCTATTTAGCTTCTGCAAATTACTATTCTGCCACAGCACCTAACACTTTAAAGAGATTTTAATTGCACATTATATGCTTCAAATTTTTAAAACTCCCAATTCACCCCCCTCTTGGGTATTCACCTGGGCAACAACTGGTATCAGAGCAGTGTCTCTGATTACATTAGAGTAAAGATTGATGGCTCATCCCATGAGTACATCCTTGGCGGAAGGCCAGTCAACTAATTGACCTCCACTCTTCACAGGCATAATTATTCTTTTTGGAAGGCTAGAATGAAAATCTATATACAAGCTGTTGATTTTCAATTATGGAAGGTCATTCTTAAAGGGCCACATATTTCCATGATCAAAATTGATGGTGTGGATGTCCCTAAGCCTGAAGAGGAATGGGATGAACATGACATGAAATTAGGGGAATTAAATGCCAAAGCCATGAACTTGCTATACTGTGCTTTGGATTTAAACGAGTTTAATAAAATTTTTATTTGCCCTCAGCAAAGAAAATTTGGGATAAACTTGAAGTGACCCATGAAGGAACTTCCTAAGTGAAGACTTTAAAGATTAATTTTTTAGTACACAATTATGAATTGTTTAAAATGGAACCTAATAAAAATATTTCTGGCATGTACACTAGATTTACAGATATTATTAATGGTTTGAAAAGTCTTGGCAGGGTTTACTCAGATGCTGATGTGGTACAGAAGATATTGAGATCATTTCCAGATAAATGGAATCCTAAAGTTACTGCCATCCAGCAAGCTAAAGATCTAAACACTCTATCCATGGATGAATTAATGGGCTCTCTCATTACACATGAATTAGCTATGCAATACAGAACTGATGATGATCAGAAGAAGGAGAAAACTATTGCATTTAAGGCCGCACTGGAATCAAAGAGTGATGAAGAGATGGAAGATGACTCTAGCTCCTCTGAAGACGATCTAAAAGATGAAGATATTGCAATGGTCATGAGGAGATTCAGAAAGTTTATGGAAAAAGAAGAAAGAAAGATTCAATAGAAACCATAAATGAGAAAACATTCCAAGGAAAAGGACAAAGACAAAGATAAAGAAAATGAACAAGTCCCCCTGCTATGAATGTAAGAAATCGGGACATATTCGTCCAGATTGTCCACTGCCGAAGAAATTTTTTAAGAAAAAGAAAAAGAAAGCAATGGTTGCCACGTGGAATGACAGTGAAGAATCCACCTCAACTGAAGAGGAAGAGACCACAAAAATAGCTAATTTATGTTTAATGGGTCTCGAGGACGAGGTAACTTCCCCCAATGCTCAAATTGAATTTACTTTTGATGAGTTAAATTCTGTATTTTATGATCTGTTATTTGAATTTAAGAAAGCTGGAGTAAAGATTATATATCTAAAGAATATTAATGATTCTTTACTCAAAGAAAAGAAGATATTTCAGAAAAAATATCTTGTTGCAAAAAGAATTCATGACTTTTCTGAAAACTATAAAATATTGAAAACTGAAAATAATATTTATCATGACAAAAACAAAGTTTTATTGAATGAAAATCTTGAGTTGAAAAGGAGGTTGAAAAATCCAAGCCACTTGTTGAAAAACTAACTCTATCTTCTAACTAGCTTGAGTTGATTCTTAAAGAATAAAGAATTTCTGGTAATAAAGCTGGAATAGGTTTTAATTCTTCAAACTCAAATTATGTTTCAGCAACTACTTTTGTGAAACAAAAAGATTTTGTTCCAAAGTTTACTTCTCAAAATGCTTTTGTGATAATAAGATTCTACTTTTATTTCGCGAAGCTACATTGTATGTTTCTAGAAACTCAAATACAAAACCTACTATTTCTGCATCTCATTCATCTAGAATTTCAAAGCATAAATCTTTCAGAATTCTAGAATCAGATGTTTTGCTTGCAAGGAACTAGGACATAAAGCTTTTAAATGAAATACTGTTAGAAATATTCTTAATAAATCAAGAAAGATTTAGATTTCCAAAGGAACCACCTCAGCTAACTTGCAAGTACCCAAGTTAGCTTGGGTACCTAAAAGAACTCTTTGATTATCTTGCAGGAATGTCTTGCAGCCCAAGAATGAAAGAAAGGATGGTATTTCGACAGTGGCTGTTCAAGGCATATGACGGGTGACAAAGATCAGTTCATCACCCTAGAAATGAAAGAAGGAGATATGGTTACTTTTGGAGACAATGGCAAGGAAAAAATAATCAAAATTGATAAGATCAAGATAACTCCTTGTACTTTTATTGAAAATGTATTGCTAGTAGATAAATTGAAGTACAATTTATTGAGTATTAGTCAATTGTATGACAAGGCTTCAAGGTTATCTTTGAATCATCAATGTATATAATAACAAACTCTCTTGATTCTAGTAGTAAATTCATTAGACATAGACTTGGAAATATTTATGTGGGAGATCTAAATGATCTTGCCATGTCAATTAGTTCCAGTTTAGTTGCAATGAATACTAAGACCAAGGAATCTTGTTTATTATGGCATAGACGATTAGGTCATGTTAGCATGCATACTATTGCCAAGTTGATTTCCAAAAATCTAGCTAGAGGCATGCCTAAGTTTAAAGTAGACTTTGATCATGTTTGTGATGCATGCCAAATGGGTAAACAAACTAGGGGGAGATTTAAATCCAAAAATATGATTTCAATTACTAGACCTCTAAAACTACTTCACATTGACTTATTTGGATCAACTAGGACTACAAGCCTAAGAGGTATGAAATATGCCCTTATGATTGCAGATGATTTTTCCAGATTTACATGGTTTTGTTTATTGCTCACAAAGATGAAACCTTCAAAGTATTTCAAAAATTTTACAAAAAGGTTTCAAATCAGAAAAATCTTTCAATAATTTCAATTAGGAGTAATCACGGTACTGAATTTGAAAATCAGTTTTTCGATGATTATTGAACTAAAAATGGCATTGATCTCAACTTCTTCGCTCCTAGGACACCACACAAAATGGTGTTGTAGAGAGAAAAAATAGGACTTTGGAAGAAATGGCCCGAACGATGTTATGTGAAGGTAATCTTCTAAGATACTTTTGGGCAGAAACGGTGAACACTGCTTGTTATATTTTAAATCGTGTTTTGATCTGTCTTATTTTAAAGAAAATCCCCTTTAAGCTTTGGAATGAAAAGAAATCCAATATCAATTATTTTCATGTGTTTAGATGTAAATGCTTTGTGCTCAATAATAGTAAAGATAATTTAGAAAAATTTGATGCTAAATATGATGAAGCAATTTTTCTTGGTTATTCATTACATAGCAAGCATATAGAGTATTTAATAAGAGGACTCTTATTGTTGAAGAGTCAATACATATATTTTTTGATGAAACTAACCCTTCACCTTTAAGAAAGAAAAGTATATAGATAATGATGTAGGTACAATTCAAAAAGAGATGGAAGACATGAGCAAACAAGAAAGACCAATTGAAAAAGAAGAAATTATAAGTAAGGATCATATAGATTTACCAACAAAATGGAGGTACGCTACGTTCCATCCTAAAAAATTAATTATTGGTGATCCTTCACAAGGTATCAGGACTAGGTCTGCATATAGAACTGTATATAACTACCTAGCCTTTGTATCTCAAATAGAACCTTACACCTTAGAAGAAGCTGAAAATGATCCAAACTGGATGATGGCTATGCAAGAAGAATTGAACCAGTTTGAAAGAAATAAGGTTTGGACATTAATTGATAGACCTAAAGATCATCCAATCATAGGAACCAAATGGGTCTATAGGAACAAACTATATGAACAAAGAAATGCCATTAGAAACAAAGCTAGATTAGTGGCTAAGGGATATAGTCAAGAAAAGAGCATTGATTTTGATGAAACATATGCACCCGTAGCAAGACTAAAAGCCATTAGATTACTTCTTGCATTTGCTTGCTACATGAATTTTAAACTTTTTCAAATGGATGTAAAGAGTACATTTTTAAATGGTTTTATCTCTGAACAAGTTTTTGTAGAAAACCACCGGGTTTTGAAAATCATACTTTTCCAAACCATATGTTTAAACTCAATAAAGCTTTATATGATTTGAACAAGCCCCTAGAGCTTGGTATGATAGACTTAGCACTTTCTTGATTGAAAATAATTTTTCAAGAGGAAATGTTGATAAAACTCTTTTCATCAAAAAAAAAATAATGACATATTAGTTGTACAAATTTATATCGATGATATTATATTTGGTGCAACTAATGAAAGTTTTTGTGAAGATTTGCTAAGCTAATGCAGGAGAGTTTGAAATGAGCCTAATGGGTGAACTTAACTACTTTCTCGGACTTCAAGTAAAGCAAACAAAGGAAGGGATCTTCATCAACCAAGCCAAATACACCAAGAAAATAATCAAAAAGTTTGGTTTGGAGATGAGCAAATAAATGAGCGCATCCATGAGCCCATCTTGCAGATTGGACAAAGATAAAAATGGATCCAATGTTGACCAAAAGCTCCATAGAGGTATGATCGGATCCTTATTATACTTAACTACAAGTAGACCAGATATCTTATATAGTGTATGTGTATGTGCTAGATTTCAATGTAATCCAAAAGAAACACATATGCTTGCTGTCAAAAAAATATTGAGATATTTGAAAGGTACAAGTAATCTGGGTCTTTGGTTTTCATAACAATCATCTTTAAATTTAATTGGATTCTCTGATGCTGATTATACTGGTTGTATAATTGATAGAAAAAGTATTAGTGGTACATGTCAATTTCTAGGGGTGAATTTAATCTCATGACACTGTAAAACAAAACTCGGTAGCACTTTCTACTATTGAGGCAGAGTATGTTGCTGCAGGGAGTTATGCACAAGTGTTATAGATTAAACAACTAGAAGACTTTGGTGTACACAATACAAAATTCCTATCAAGTGTGATAATACAAGTGCTATAAATTTAACCAAAAACCCTATTTAGCATTCGAGGACTAAGCATATAGAGATTAGACACCATTTTATTAGAGTCATATTTGAATAGTGACGTTGACCTAGAATTTATCTTAACTGAAAAATAATTAGCCAACATTTTTACTAAGCCACTAAATCAGGATAGATTTGAATTGCTTAGAGGAGAATTATGGCTTTGTGATCCTCTATAGATTTCCTTAACCTAATATCCTTTAAATTATGGAAAAGTTATCTAGAAAACCTCCTACATCTATTCATGATTGTTGAACAACTTTCCTTCAAATTTCATTGAATCAAATTCAATTTCTGAATCATTTCGTTTCTGTTCGAGTCAACTTGAGCAATTTTGCTCTGGTCGAGCCGTCTCAAATATCTGAGTTTTCTGCTCTTGCTCTGGTCGAGATGATTAGGTCAACCTGAAGTTTTGCCTAGCCGACTCGTTGTTCAGATTGTTCTGAGTTCGCTTTGGTCGAGCCGACTCGGATGTTTTTAAGGCTGAGCGAGCTGACTCGAATGTCAGGAAATCGCTATTTTAAGTAGATCCGAGTAATCTTATCTTGCACTTCACTCTTTCTATTTCACTTCAAACTCACTCTATTCCACTCAGAACCTTTACCAATCTCTCAAAAACCATTCCCCAAAACCTTGATTTCCTTATTCCTACAAATTTTGTTGAAATGGCTCCAAGGAGATCTGCACGGAAGATTCCACAAGCAGCAGAATCAAGCAAATGCAGTGAAGATCTAAAAGAAAAGGAGAAAAGAGAAAAATGTCCACTCAAGAAGAAGAAACATTCTCTCCGACTAGAAAATCCACTTCAATGGCCAACAGGCCTATTACTTGCGGCAGAAGGATTGATTTATCCTTTCTAGAAAAATGGAAATGAAGATAGGGAGCTGTTTAGACAACCAAGGCTGGAAATTTTTATGCTCATTGGATATTCTGACCTACCCTTCTCTGGTATGAAATTTTTATGAAAACCTAATTCTTGAAGAGTACCATTTGGAATTAACTGTTAAGGGAGTTAAAGTCATTGTGGATGAAGAAAAGTTGGGCAACTTGCTTCAAATGCCAATGTATGGTGCCACCGGCTTACCCTAACTGACAGAGAACACATTGAAGCTCAATTTGGAAAGGGAAGACGTAAGCTCCGTCCAACATGTTCAAGCCAACTTGCTGTCAAAGGAAATGAGACTTCTTCACAACATGGTCAGTAGAATTTTTCTTCCTAGAACCGGTCGCTTCAACTGGGTGAGTGAAAAGGATATGACTTTTATGGGACATCTAATTGAAGAAGAACCTCTCAACCTTCATCATGATGATTCAAATGAGAGAAGCAGCTAGAAATGTTAAAGCATGCCTACCCTACGGTATGGTTTTTACCTTACTGTTTGAAGAAGCTGGAATTGATCTAACTGATGAGATAGGCAAGCCTCTACATCACTCAGACACTTATTCCTTCAATTCACCTAAAAGAATGGGATTACAAACTGCAAGAAGGAGTATGGATAAAGAAAATATCTGGTTAGTTTGCTGCTACTTCCTTAGATGATGATGAACCTACTGCTGGAAACAAGGATGAAGAAGCAAGGATGAAGAAGCAATGATAACTCCATCTAAACTTAAGGAGTTGATATTTCAAAGGATGGAAACAATTTCTAATTCACTGATAGGTCATATGAATTCTGCTCTGGATGATTTAAGAAGTTCAGTTAATGCCAGTTTGCAAAAAATAAGATCAGAACATATGCTTCACAGGGAGAAAATGGAAAGGAAATGGAGAACTTTAAAGAAGAAATCATAAGTATCTTACTGCAATCTCCAAAGGAAACATTCACTACTGAGGATACTCCTGTACAAATCAACAAAGAGTCACTTGAGACTCCTGTTCAACCTTCTCCTATTCCTTCATTGATCCACCTTCAATCAAACATAAACTTGTTGAGACCAAAAAGAAGTTAAAGAGCAAGAAGACTAAGACACTTAGAGCCCCAGTCAGAACTAGATTCAGGGATTTAAGGTTTAAACCCCTAAAAACCAAAACCTCTGATAAGATTATAGAGGTTGGCTCCTCTTTTTCTAGTGAAGAAGAAGAATAGGTTCATTAGCTAGTCTTTTGGTTGTACTTCTGACTTTTTTAATGCTTTACTTTATATCAGAAACTTTGTAATGAATGTACTTTCTTTTATACTTTGTATGGCAAATTTCTTAATGAAATGAAAGCTCCTTTAGTAATTTCTATTGTTGTCATGAATTATCCTTCTAATCATACAATGCTTTTGATGCAACTATGATGAATTTTTAATTAGAATTTCTAATTTGAGAAAGTGAAATTATCTCAAATAAATATTAAATACTTTCTCAATCTATTTCAAAATTTGAGCTTTATTGAAATACCTTTTTGATTGTTTGACAAAAGGGAGAGAACGGTATCAATATTATCAATATCATTATCAATGATTGAGCTGTCATGAAAATTTCTAATATCTATGTTGAGCTTCCCACCAATTATTCTTAAAAGCTGTCACGAAAATTTCTAATATATATGTTGAGCTTCCTACCAATTATTCTTAAAGTGCATAAAAAGAATGAAAAAAGGGAGAGCACAAAAGTGATAGTATTCAATTGGACCTAACTGCTATATTATTTTAAAACCTAGAGAAAGGGGAGATTTTCTTAAAGAATGGCTTTATCTCTAAATCCTTCTCTTACTTCGATTGCTCTTCAAATTAGTCTTAATTTTGTCAATATTTTTTCTAAACTCTGATACTCCATGTTTATGCTAATTCTGATTTTATGAAGCATGCAAAGTTGAATACTTTGATATATACAAAAGCACTAACATCAATATATACAATGGTATCATCACTAGAGCTCTGATGCTTATTTACAAATATAGTTAGCTCCAATACATGTGAATACTTACCTTCAAATACTTTTATACATGTAAGTGTAAAGAATTTTTCATGCCTAGTATTTTGTCATCATCAAAAAGGGGGAGATTGTTGACCCCATAAGTGATTTTGATGATAACCAAATATTGGAGCATGCACATTTATTTCTAACAACTCTTCAAGTGGTCTACAAGTTTTTGTAGGATGACTTACTTGTTCAAACTTCAACTCCTACATCTTTACTTCTTGTTTTGAGTTGTATTGTAATTTTATTTTGTAAAGAAGAACCCAATAAAAAGTTAAGAAAAATCTGTAAAAAGGGTTACTTCTATGTGTGTGTGTCTTAAAATTTATTTTGAGTTGGTGTGCATGAAAAGTTTAAAAGTGTTGGTGAGAGTCTTCTTGAAGTTCAATTGTAAAAATCATGAAGAAGTAACGCGAGCCGACCCAGCATGAAGAAGAGCTGACTCCACCTCATGGCACGCAACAAGGATTCTGGTACGTAGCAATCCGAGTCGACTCGAAGGTAACCGAGCTGACTCCAGTGAATCCGAGTCGACTGGAATAAGTCCGAGCCGACTCTTCTAGAGTCCAGTTTTTGAAGTTTTTTGAGAACGGCCAGGTGAGCTGACCCGAACCTCAAAGAGCCGACTCCGCCAAAACAAATTTTGAAGATCTAATAAAGCGAGCCAACTCAAACTGCAACGAGCCGACTCTTCCAGAATAAAGATTTCTAATTATGAGAAGAAGAGCCGACCAAAGTTCATCCAAGCCGATCCATCGAGTTCAATGTATTCAATGACAGAAGTTCGAGCCGACCCGAGCTATCAAGAGCTGATTCGTCCAGAGTGAAGTTTTGCACCCTGAGACAAAGAGCCGACTGCACCGAAGAATTGGCGACTCGGCCTATCGACTCGAAGGATCCGAGCCGACTCGAAGGAATCCAAGCCGACTCGAATATCATTTCTAGGTACATAACAGCTAGTTCCACAATTTCTTTTTGAATGTCAAAAAGTGCTCCAACGGTCATATGTCACATCCCAATGGTCTACAACGTCTCAAACTATCTTGGAATGATGGAAGACCATATATTTAAGAGATTTGAACTTTCTTGAAGCAATTATTAGTGAGTTCCTCAAAGATTTGAAGCTTCATTGAATATCCTACCCACCAACAAGGAAAAGAGCACAAGAGCATTCAAGTCAGTCTTCAAGTCTTCACCAACTCTGATGCGAAGCTTGAAGCACTTTGAAAAGAAGCCACTGAAGCAATTAAAGCTCATTCAAGTGCACCCAAGTGGACTTCTCTCAAGCTGCACCGGCAACTATCGGACAACTAGAGTTTATCATTATTGTTGCATTTATTTCAATTCATTCTTGAATTGTTTGGGTTATTAGTGAGCCCGTTTGAAAAACCAAAAAGATTCTTGATGAGCCTTTGATAAACCCCAGTGTTGGATCTTGGTAATCCTGGTAAAACCAAGTTAGGTTCTCGGTGATCCTGTGAAAACCAAGTTGGGTTTCTTTGGTGATCCTGTTTAAAACCAAAGGGTGTTGGGTTTCTTTGGTGATCCTGTTCAAAACTAAAGGATATTGGGTTTTCTTTGGTAATCTCGTTGAAACCAAAGTGTAGAGATTTTGGATTGTAATCCTGTAAAACAATCCTACTATATTCGGGTGTGAATATAGTGAAAATCCCAAGTGGTATCTTGGGTAGTGGACGTAGGAGCTGGGTTGCTCTGAACCACTATAAATTTTGTGTGTTTGTGTTGTGCTTCTCTGATTCTATTTAGCTTCTGCAAATTACTATTCTGCCACAGCACCTAACACTTTAAAAGGGATTTTAATTGCACATTATCTGCTTCAAAATTTAAAACTCCCAATTCACCCCCCTCTTGGATAGCCACTTAGGCAACACTTCATGTATTTCTTGGAGCACGTAGGCGACTTCTAAGGGCTTCAAACACTTCAGCAAGGGGTAAGAGTAGGACCTCCAGTACAAATGCCTGTCCATCATCATTTAATGTGCGACCTTCTTGAGCAAGCTGGCTTCCTTTCGATCTTCAAGCAGAGTCCTAGTGGTGATATACTTGATGTAGGGATCTATCCAGCTGGCTTCAGAGGTGACTTGCTGGACTTCGGCTATAGACTCGTAGCTGGGGCCTCGAGATGCTCAACGAAGGTATGCCCCAGCAATGACTTCGATAGGTGGCCAGTTTGGAGAGGATGTCAGTCCGGGCATTCTCCGCTCGAGGAATATGGGAAATTTCGAAGTGTTGGAGGTTTGCCATGTACGAGTGCACCTTGTCCAGGTACTTCACCATCATGGGATCCCGAGCCTTATACTTGCTGGAGACTTGGCCCACCACCAGTTGGGAGTCAGTGAAAACCTTTAGCCTCTTAACACCCAGCTCGTGGGACACTTTTAGCCCCTCGAGGAGTGCCTCATACTTAGCTTGGTTATTGGTCGCCTTGAATAGGAACCTTAATGCATACTCTATGACGACACTGTCGGGGTTGGCAAGGATGAGGCCGGCTCCACTACCTCCAGTGTTGGACGCACCATCGATGTGGAGTATCCACATCATCTCTCTCGAGGTCGGGTCCGACCCAGGCTTGGCTTGCCGGCCCACCACCTCCGGGTCTTCATCTGCCCAGGTGCATTCCACCAGAAGTCGGCTAGGACCTGGGTCTTCTATGTCGGTCATGAGCGATAGGTGATGTTGAACTCATTGAGTTTTAACGCCCACTTGGCTAGGCGGCCCGAAGTGTTGGGGCAGCTTAGGATAGCCCTTAGAGGCTGATATATGAGGACAGCGATGGGGTGTGCTTGGTGTTGGCTCTACCCCGTGATTTTGATGATTAACAAAACGTTGAGTACATATTTTGTACTAATGTTTAAATTATAGTTATGAGTTTTCAGGAACCAAGTACCTCAAATTCTCAAATTAGAGTATCATGGCACACTTTGGAAGTAACGCATTCTTCATGATTTGAGAAGTCTTCTCCACTGAAAAGGGTCATAAAAGGTTCAATTTTAGTTTACAAAAGTTGTATTTAAGTTTCATTGAAAATCTTTAAGTTTTTGGCATGTTTTTCACTTATTTTTGGAGACTGCAGAACCAAGTATCGATAGTTGGAAGCCCAAGTATCGATACTTCAGCATTTGGCATGCAGAAATTTTTCACTAGCATGCCAAGTGTCGACACCTAAAACTCAAGTGTCAACACCTAGAATTTCAAGTGTCGACTCAAGACCTGAGATTTTTGAAAATACAGAACATGCCATCTAGAATATTTTTGTGTCAAGTGTCGACACCTAAAAACTAAGTGTCGACACCTGAAAGCCAAGTGTCGATACTTGATAGCCAAGTATCGACACACGGGTTCTGACAGCTCCAATGGATCTATTTTCTGACGGCCATAACTGACTTTTTTCAGCCCATAATGGCTAGTTTTTGATCCCTAACGGTCTTAAACAGTTTTTTGAAGGTTTTTGATGTATTTAAGCTTCACCAAACTTATTCATGAAGCAAGAGAAGAAAGAGAAGCAAGAAAATATCCAAGAGACAAAGATATTCTTTAAGAACTCCACTTCCAAAAGTCAAAAATGAGAGATTTTTCTATGATGTGGTGAGACCACTGACGTGGATAGCTGACAGGCGCCACGTCAAAGGAGACCGCCACGTCGGACACCAAGGAAACATCTCAGCCCGGACCGTTCTGTCGAGTTGAGCTGAGCTCCCTCAAGGCAACGAGCCGAGCTCTGTCCTCCGCTAGGTCGGGCCCGCGAGCTTGGGGCTCCTATACCGGAGCAGCCCTCTGCCCTCCAAAGCGAGACCCTCAAAGGTTACAGCCCTGTGGTCGAGGTCGAGCTCAGCGCTCACCTGCCAATGTGGAGCCTCTCCGAGCGCGCGCCCTCTAGACCGGGTCTGCCTTCTGCCCTCCAGGCGAGACCCTCGGAGGTTAGAGCCCTATGGTCAAGGTCAAGCTCAGCGCTCACCCGCCAATATGGAGCCTCTCCGAGTGCGCGCCCTCTGGACCGGGTCTGCCTTCTGCCCTCCAGAGTGAGATCCTCGAAGGTTAGAGCCCTGTGATCGAGGTCGAGCTTAGTGCTCACCCGCCAATGTGGAGCCTCTCCGAGTGCGCGCCCTCTATACCGGGTCCGCCTTCTACCCTCCAGAGCGAGACCCTCGGAGGTTAGAGCCCTGTGGTCGAGGTTGAGCTCAGCGCTCACCTGCCAATGTGGAGCCTCTCCGAGCGCACACCCTCTGGACCGAGTCCGCCTTCTGCCCTCCAGAGTGAGACCCCTGTGGTCGAGGTGGAGCTCAGCGCTCACCCGCCAATATGGAGCCTCTCCGAGCACGCGCCCTCTGGATCGGTCCGCCTTCTGCCCTCCAGAGCAAGACCCTCGGAGGTTAGTGCTCTGTGGTCGAGGTCGAGCTCAGCGCTCATCTGCCAATTGGAGCCTCTCCGAGCGCGTGCCCTCTGGACCGGGCCCACACTCTTTCCCCTTCCATCAAGGTGGCCACATGAGCTCGGAGCATCCAGACCGAAGCAAGCCCTGCCATCTCGGGACACCGACGAGCCGCCCGAGGACTATGGAACGGTGCCCTCTATACCGCCATAACTACCTATCCAGCCGTACTTCCAGGGGGATGGTCCAGCCAGAAAGCACGAACCCTAGGGCGCGACCCCCGGATCGAGGCTCTGCCAAGCTTCCCAGAATGGGATGACTGGAGGGGATGTCAGAACGAATGGAAGCTTCCCCTACCACCTGTCAGGAAAGATGTCTCATCCACGGCACGGAATCCAGCCGCACGTGCCTGCCAGTCCAGCGAAGATCCCGAGGTGAGCGCCCAAACGGCCAATTTTCAACTACAAAGAATAATCGACACCCTCGAACAATAGCAATCAACCACAAATACAAGCGCAAGCTCAACCAAGAGGGCGAAGTGCCACCACTACCACCACAGTCGAAGGAAAACGAGGGATACAAGGACAGGCGGAGGAACAGGGAACCCCTCTATCCCCGCTATCATTTTCCCCCTTCAACATTTTCGTCTTCACACACATCTTTTACTCCTCCTAGTGTGGAGTTTATCAAGAGGGGCCCGACCAGGAGGATCTGTTCTCCTGGATCATCACTGACTTGACCGTCAGAGTGCCCCCATCGAAAATCCCAGCCCGGGTTACTACCCCTGTTTCGCAGGTCCAGGAGCAGAGGATCTCCAGGCAGCTAAGGAAGCGCACTCCGGTGCCGGCAGCAGCTATGGACCATGGCGATCTTGGCGGTAATAGATTGACGCACCAGGTAGGGGGGCGGATTAAACCCTCCATCTCTCCACAAGCAAGCCAGGCGAAAGGATGGTGACAACCAGGGCAAGGGAGGTCTCCACCAGTCGTGCGAGGGATTCCCCCTCTGGGGGGAACCCACACCGCCAAGAAGCAAAGCCATCCATGCTGGTTCAGCCACCTCCGCAAGAAGCCCAGCTGGCTACACTCGCCCAGCAAATACATGTCCTTGCCATGGCAGTGCGCTAGCTTCAGCACCAGCACCGGTCCATGGCTACCCACCAATAGTCAGGAACTTCGGCGGCCTACGTCGCAGCTCCCCGCGATAGCCTGCACTCCTTCCAAGGAAGGCCATCACAGCCGTGGGTCACCACCGACAACCGGGGCAACCATCAAGCTTCGACAAAGAGGCAACGAGCCGGCTCTGTCGATAGAGAGAGCCGCTCACCAAACCTCGGGCGGGAGGCGCCTAGACCCCATCGAAGCAGGAAAATCAAGACCTCCTATCACAGATGCCATGCATCCATGTCACCTTCTTTGTCTCCTTCGGCGGAGGGGTCCACTGATGAAGCCATCAGGCGCACGGCGGAAAGGTGCATGGAGGAACATGAACGCAAGCTGGCCGAGTTTGCCCGCCGGTTTGCCAACATGTAGGGCTCCGCTAGTGAGCCAGCAGGCTACGATACCCGTCCCCCATTCTCCCACGAAATCCAAATGGAGCCGATCCCGCACCGGTTTTGGATGCCGCAGGTGGATCCTTACGATGGGACCACCGACCCCCTGGACCACTTGGAAAGCTACTGGACCCTCGTGAGGGTCCAGGGGGCCATCGACGCTCTTCTCTACATCGCTTTTCATGCTACTTTCCGGAAAGCAGCCCAGGTGTGGTTCACACACCCCGTTTGGAGCCGGAAAGTATCAGCTCCTTCTCCCAGCTAGGGCAGAAGTTCGTGGCTCACTTCGATGCTTGCGGGAAGTTGCCATGAGAGGCAGACAGCCTCTTCTCCATCCGGCAACAGGACCGCGAGCTCGTGCGGGACTACGTGGCCCACTTCAAAGCCACCACGTTGGAGATCTACAATCTCGAAGAGCCAGTCGCCATGGTGGCACTGAAGCGAGGGCTCGGGACCTCCCGCCTGACCTATTCGCTGGATAAGAAGCCCCCAAGACCTACTCCAAGCTCCTTCTCCGGGCCCAAAAGTACATCCGTGCTGAGAAAGCGGACCGTACGAGGTGGGAGCTCGACGGAGGACCCCTGAAGAAGTCGGCCCCCGTCGAAGCGTCCGGAACCCGGAAGCTAGCACCCCAGGCTCCAAGCTCCCGGAGGGACCGGCCAAGACCGAGAGAGGCCCCTGTTCCCGAGGGGGGTTACACCCCTCTCCTCGCCCCGAGGACAAAAATCCTCATGGAGATCGAAGGCAAGGACTACCTGAGAAGCCCGCCTCCATTGAAGCCCTTCGCCGGCCATGACAAGACGAAGTACTGTCGCTTTCACCCGCGACCATGGCCATGATACCGAGGAATGTCGTAACCTCAAGTTAGAGATTAAGGAACTCATCAAGAGAGGCTACCTCAAAAGGTTCGTGGGGGCAGACCTCAAGCGGAGTCCCAAGCGCTCGTCGCTCTTCCAGCAGCTCTGACCATCGACAACCGCCCAACCGAGAAGCTGGTGGGCATGATCTCCTGGGGAGCTACGCATGAGTCCAAGAGGACCCGGGGGACAGGGGACTCTGAGAATGTACTCCCCTTTATGAGGGAGGGGAAAGATGGGGAGAAAAATGTAAATAATGATGCCGTGGTCGTCGAGATGACGATCGCAAAGCACTCTATAAAGCGCATCATGGTTGATAGTGGAAGTTCCACAGACATGCTTTTTTATGATGCATTCTCCAGGATGAATCTCTTCCCCGATCAGCTTAAGCCCGTGCACACACCCCTTGTTGGTTTCACGGATGATTCCATAAGGGTAGAAGGAGAAATCACTCTCCCGGTCACTGTCGGAACCCCACCCCGGTGGAGCACCGTCATGATGACTTTCACGGTAGTAAGCTCCCTTCTGCCTACAACGTGATATTGGGTCATCCCGGGCTTAACTTGCTCGACGCTGTTGTTTCCACCAAGAGGCTACTTGTACAGTTTCCAACTCCCTACGATGTCGGGGAGATGAGGGGAGCACCCCAGCTGGTGCAAAATTGTTTCCAGACCCTCCCTAGGGCCAAGGTCCCCCAGGACAACCCCAGTGCGGATGACCTCGACCAAGAGGGCCCAAGACCCCAGGGGAGGCCCGGTTGAGCGCCTACTTTTCTACTCGCTCGGAGATGACCCCACGAAGATGGTGCAGGTCGGAGCCTAGCTACCCGAGGAGGAGTGGGCCCAACTGCTGAAATTCCTGTGGGTGAATGCAGATGTGTTTGCCTGGATGACAACGGATATGCCAGGTATCCCTCCTGACATCATTATCCACAAACCGAGTGTTGACCCAAAGCACAAACCAGTTTGGTAGAAGAAGAAAAGTTTTACCCCGAAGAGACAGGCAGCTATCAAGGAGGAAGTTGATAAACTCATAGCTGCTGGTTTCGTTCGAGAGGTCCAATACCCGAGCTGGCTGGCGAATGTAGTGATGGTCAGGAAGAATAATGGCAAATGGAGGATTTGTGTCGACTACACCGACCTCAACAAAGCTTGCCCGAAGGACAGCTTCCCTCCCTCGAAGATCGACCAGCTAATGGATGCCACCTCTGGCCACCGGCTGCTCTCCTTCATGGATGTGTTCTCCGGGTACAATCAAATCCGCATGCATCCAGAAGACGAGAAGCACACCGCCTTCGTCACCGATCAAGGAACATACTGCTACAGGATGATGCTTTTGGTCTGAAAAATACAGGAGCTACCTATCAGCGCCTGGTCAGCAAGGTCTTCAAGGACCAAATAGGCCGCAACATGTAAGTGTATGTGGATGACATGCTCGTTATGAGCAGACCAGGCTCGAGCCATGTAGTTGACCTCGCCGAGTCCTTCCACAACCTGCGGCAACATCAGATGAAGCTGAACCCGGTGAAGTGTGCCTTCGGGATGGCGGCAGGAAAATTCCTCGGCTTCATGGTCACCCAAAGGGGCATCGAAGCAAACTAGGAGAAGGTGCAGGCCATCATCAACATGGAGCACCCGACCTCCAAGAAGCAGGTCCAGCGCCTGACAGGACGTGTCACCGCCCTCAGCAGATTCATCTCGAGGTCGGTTGATCGTTGCCTGCCATTTTTTAAGGTGCTGCGCAAGATGCACGACTTCGCCTAAACCGAGGAGTGCAGGACAGCCTTCGAGGAGCTGAAGAAATTCCTCGCCTCCCCCCATTGCTCTCTAGGCCGGAGGAGGGAGAGGAGCTTTTGCTGTACCTGGCGGTTACACCGAGAGCTATCAGCTCAGTTCCTGTCCACACAGATGAGGACAAATCTCAAAAGCCGGTGTACTACATCAGCAAAATCCTCTGCGATGCGAAGATCAGGTATACTCACTCCGAGAAACTCATTTTTATACTAATAATGTCTGCTAAGCGTCTCAGGCCCTATCTCTAAGCACACCTAATAGTGATCGTGACGGACCAGCCACTGAGGACCATCCTCACCCAACCCGAGACATCCGGGAGGTTGGCTAAGTGGTCCCTGCTACTCAGCGAATTCGACATAGCGTACTGACCGAGGTCTTCACAAAAGGCCCAAGTCCTAGCTGACTTTGTGGTCGAGTGCACTGGGTTCGCCGAGGAGCCAGAGCAGACAGCAACAGAGCCCAGGCCAGGAGAAGAGCCCTGGATCCTCCACGTAGATGGAGCATCCAATTCCAGCGGGAGCGGAGTAGGCCTCATCCTAACCAACAGCGATGGGGTTGTGGCGGAATGCGCCCTCCGCTTCAAGTTCGTCGCGACTAATAACCAGGCGGAGTACGAGACACTCCTCGCGGGCCTGAGAGTCTCCCGCGAGCTGGGTGTGCGGGACTTGAAAGTCTTCACCGACTCCCAACTGGTCGCCGAACAAGTCTCCGAAGAATATGAAGCGAGGGACGCCCAGATGATGAAGTACCTGGAGCAGATCCGCGCAAGCACAGTAGGCCTTAGACGCTTCAGCATTTTCCACATCCCCCGAGGGAAGAATGCGCACGCGGATGCCCTGTCCAGGCTCACGACCTTGCCGGACTCATCGCTGGGACGTGCCTACATCGAGTACCTTGAGAGTCCCAGCTACAAGAGCTCGGTAGAGGTACATCAAGTCACCCCCGAGCCGAGCTGGATGGACAAGTACATCCGGTATATCACTGACGACACCTTGCCCGAAAATCGCGCGGAAGCTGCCCTCGTCAAGAAGAAGGCCTCCCGGTTCGTTTTGATGGAAGGCCAGCTTTACCGTCGATCTTAATCTTACCCACTACTGAGATGCCTCAAGCTCGCAGAGGCAACCTTCGTGCTCCAAGAGATACATGAAGGCCTATACGGGAACCACGTGGGAGGGAGAACACTAGCTTATAAAGCCCTCTGCCAGGGGTACTTTTGGGAGACTATGAGGGAGGACGCCGCCGACTTCATTAAAAGGTGCACAAATGCCAGTGCCATGCCAACAAACAGTGTCAACCGATGGCGTCGATCTCTTAACTCTCAGCCCCTTGGCCCTTTGCCCAGTGGGGAATGGACATTTTGGGACCATTTCCTCCAGCACCAGGACAGCGAAAGTTCCTGCTGGTGGTAATCGACTACTTCACCAAGTAGATCGAAGCAGAACTGCTAGCTCGGATTGCGAAAGCCAATGTCTGCCAGTTCTTCTGGAAGTCAATTATTTGCCGCTTCGGGCTCCCCCATTGTATCATTACTGATAATGGGCGACAGTTCGATAATCGCGAGTTCGAAGGATTCTACGCCAAGCATGGCATCCAACACCAGTTCACCTTGGTGGCTCACCCTCAAACAAATGGAGAAGCCGAGATGACTAACCGGACCATCCTTCAAGGACTCAGGACTAGGCTGGACCAAGCCAAGGGTAGGTGGGCAGAAAAACTCCCAAGCATCCTGTGGGCCTACCACACAACGCCCAGGACGGCGACAAACGAGATGCCGTTCAGCCTTGTTTTCGGTGTCGAAGCGGTCATCCCGGTCAAGCTCAACATGCCCACGTTGCGGGTGCAGCAGTACGACGAAGTGCGGAACTCGACGCACCTCCTGCTTAACCTTGACCTTCTTGAAGAGGCAAGGGACAAAGCCCGCCTACGGATGGCGGCCTACCGGCAACGAGTAGCCCGGTACTACAATGCCCGTGTCAGGCCAAAAGTTTTCAAGCCCAGAGATTTGGTGCTACGGCGGGTGGAGGCGTCTCAGCCCAGGGAGTGCGGCAAGCTCTCACCAAACTGGGAAGGCCCCTACAAAATAGCTGAGGCCCTCTCACAAGGGGCCTACTACCTTGAAGATTTTGGTGGCGTCAGGTTTCCCAGAACGTGGAATGCCTGTAACTTGCAAAAATACTATCAGTAATGAAAATTCCAACGACATCCCCGAGCCTAGCTCCAGGATGTCAAAGGATCTTCGAGCTATGCAGCTCTCAACTAGAAGCATCCTCTAGCCTAGCTCCAGGATGCCAGCCCAAGATCGAAGCTCAAATCTCTGGCCAAAGGACCTTCAAGCCATGCAACTCTCAATCAACAACATCCCCGAGCCCAGCTCCAGGATGCCAGCCCAAGACCGGAGCTCAGATCTCCGGCCAAGGGACCTTCGAGCCATGCAGCTCCCAATCAACAACGTCCCCGAGCCCAGCTCCAGGACGCTAGCCCAAGACCGGAGCTCAGACCGCCGGCCAAGGGACCTTCGAGCCATGCAGCTCTTAATCAACAACGTCCCAGAGCCCAGCTCCAGGATGCTAGCCCAAGACTGGAGCTCAGACCTTCGGCCAAGGGACCTTCGAGCCAAGCCACTCTCAATCTCAAACATCTCCAAGCCCAGCTCCGAGACGCCAAGGGATCATGGGGCCAAGTAGCTCCCATCAATGCCTCGAGCCTAGCTCCAAGGAGCCAAAGACCTGAGCCAAGTACTCAGGCAACCCCTGGACCCGAGCCTAGCTCCATGTCCAGGAAGGCCTCGAGCGTAGCTCCAAGGCAATTAAGTCCTGTAACCCTCTTCTCTGATCTCCCCACTCGAAAAGAAGACGAGAGGGGAAGGAAAGAAAGAGAACGAGAGGGGAACATGGCAAGAACCCTCTTCTCTGATCTCTCCACTCGAAAAGAAGATGAGAGAGGAAGGAAAGAAAGAGAACAAGAGGGGAACACGGCAAGAACCCTCTTCTCTTATCTCCCCACTCGAAAAGAAGACGATAGGGGAAGGAAAAAAAGAGAACAAGAGGGGAACACGGCAAGAACCCTCTTCTCTGATCTCCACTCCAAAAAAAAAAAAAGGAGGGGGGAAGGAAAGAAAGAGAACGAGAGGGAAACAAGCTGCCACTCCTCAGTCACCAACGTCCCCGAGCCCAGCTCCATGACACTTACTCAAGACCGGAGCCCAGACTTCGGCCAAGAGAACTTCGAGCTAAGCAGCTCTCAGTTACCAACATCCCCGAGCCCAGCTCCAGGATGCTTACTCAAGACCGGAGCCCAGACTTCGGCCAAGAGAACTTCGAGCTAAGTAGCTCTCAGTCACCAACATCCCCGAGCCCAGCTCCAGGACGCTTACTCAAGACCAGAGCTCAGATCTCCGGCCAAGAGAACTTCAAGCTAAGCAGCTCTCGGTCACCAACATCCCCGAGCCCAGCTCCAGGACACTTACTCAAGACCGGAGCTCAGATCTCCGACCAAGAGAACTTCGAGCCAAGCAGCTCTCGGTCACCAACATCCCCGAGCCCAGCTCCAAGATGCCTACTCAAGACCAGAGCTCGGATCTCTGGCCTAGAGATCCCCGAGCCACACAGCTCTCGGTTGACAGCACCTTCGAGCCCAATAGCTCTCAAGTGTCGTCAGCTTGCGCCTGACTTGTTGGCGTTGGAGTCTAATAATAACTCAACTCCACGCAAGGTGAGGCCCTCCTCTCTGATCTCCCCACTCATCAAAAGGAAAGAAGAAGAAGGGGAGAGAAAGAAAGAGAGAGAAAGAAATAGCCAGACAAAGAAAATGGTTGCAAGAAAGCTTAAGCTTTGTTGATTGAGTGTCAGTTACAAGCATCCTGCGGGCCCCCGACATGCCGGGTAGCCCTGCCAAGTACAAAAAAAAACAAAAACAGAAAGACAAAGTACAAAGGAATAAAAACAACTACTGCCTGGCTGGACCGTTAGGTTGGGAGTCTCCACCAGCAGGGGCTTCCAGCCGCGCGGCTCCGAGTTCAGATGGCATGGCCCCGACCTCGGCTGGCACAGAAGACTCGGGGGCAACGGCCTCCTCAGCGCCTGCCTCCTGGTCTGAAGTGCCAGGATAGTCGAGGTGGCTACGACCCTCGACCTCAACTAGGCGGTGCAGGTACATGAAGCCCTTAAAGAAGGAGTCTGATGCTGTATGTTGGATCTCGGCGAGGAACTCCTCCGAGGCCTTGTACCTTGCCACCACCTCCCCGGCTTCCTTCCTCACTGAAGCCACCTCGTGCCTAGCATCCATAACTGACCTGGCCGCCTCCTCGGCTGCCCTCTGGGCCACGGCTGACTTCTCCTTCTCCGTCGCCAGCCAGGCCTGGAGGGACTAGGCGATCCCCTTCTGCCGGGCTGCCTCGACGTTGAACACGTCCAACCGTCGCTCGGCAAGCTCCTCGACCTTCCTCCTCGACTACCCCTGCTCATGGTCGAGGCACTCCCGAGCGCTCGTCTCAGTCGTGAGCTGCCTCTCGAGGTCCTGGTCAGTCAGCGATGCGAGCTGCTCCTTCGCTCGTCCCTCAGAGTCGGTGAGCTGCCTCTCGAGGTCCTTGGTCAGCCTTCAGCGATGCGATCTTGGCCGCCTGTTGTTGCTTAGCTCGCTCCCAGATTTGGCAGCAGCTCCTGATGAAAAGGACCTCGACACCCATCTGCATCATATGGGAAGTTCAAAAAAAAAAAAAAGAGAGTGAAGTTGCTTACCATGTAAAGATGGAAAAAGATGCTATCGATCACAGCTCCAACCAGCAGCCCATCCATTTCCTCTCGATCGCATGGCTGGATTGGAAAATCCATCATGCGAGCGGCTAGGGCATGGTTGTCAGCCAAGAAGCTCTCTTATCCCAGCTTGAACGGGAGGCGACGCCTAGCCTTGTCCCTCCTGCTCTCTCAGGGAGCAGGTGGGCCCATCCCTCCGATGGTAGGACCCCCAGGAACCGGTCGGGGACCAAGCACTGTCGCGGTTGGAGCCCCCATTGCGGGAGGAGCTCCAGTACGGGCCTCTCCCCCCTCGGCCTCAACCATCCTCAGACCCGGAGAGCAGGGCAGTGTGACGGCAACGGCAGCATCAACCTGGACGGTCGCCTCGGGCTTCAAATGGGGGGTTCGGCCTGTGACCTCGTCCGTCGGGCTTCAAAATGGGGGGTTCGGCCTGTGACCTCGTCCGTCCTTCGGCCTCCTTCCCCTTCGGGGCGCGGGGCATGGTTGAAGCAGACACCAGCACGCCCTCAACCCGGGCTCGCTTCGTGGGAGGCTCAGTGGCCACCCTGATGGGCGGCCTCTTCCGAGAGGTTGGCAATGGGTTGCCCTCCGAGAAGATCATCCCTGCGCACAGGACCCAAATAGGTTAGCCTAAAGTGAAGAAAAGGAAAAACATATATGGAGGAAGAATTGGACTCACCGCCCCCGTCGATGGGTCGACCCTGGCGTCAAAAAGGTTCTGCTCCGATAGCAGGACCTCCAGAGAGGGGATCTAGGTAGTGCGAAGCTGCTCGTAGTCGTCCCGATCAGCTGCATCAACCACGGAGATCCGGTTAGGGGATCGATCCGGCTCGCTCCAGGCCCAGTTAACCCCCTCGACGTCCGTGAAGAAAAATTTACTCTTCCACCCTTTGATGGAAGAGGGGAGCTCAAATCTTATGCCCTTCGGGCGGGAGGACAAGGACCACTACCCATCCTCAGTTGGGTGGCGTTTTAGGGTGAAAAATATCCTGAACAAGGAGAACTGGGTGACGAACTCGTGGACATGGCAGAGTATAATGAAGGAGAAGATGACCCTGATAGCGTTCAGCACCAGCTGTGCGGGAACTAAACGGTAGTTGATCAAAACATATAGGAAGAAGGGGTGAAAGGGAAATCGGAGACCCCCGCAGAAGGTCTCCTCATAAAAGGCAAGACGGCCCAGGCCACTGGAAGTGACCCACTCCCCAGGGCAGGGGATCATGAGCCGAACAGAAGATGGGATGCCATAGGCATCCCGGATGGCCCCTAGCTCCGCGGCGAAAATCGTCAAAGCAACCCCGCCTGGACCTGTTGACTGGACAGACTCAGGAGCTGGTTCGAGTAGGAAAGGATGAGAAGAAGTCGCCCCCAGCTCCCTAATGGACTTGGGAGGGCGGGAAGGGCCAACCTCCTGCTAATCCTAAACTGTGTCCCGTCCGACTCCTTGTCGGAGGAGGAAAGCACTATCCCTTGGATGGAAGGATCGGGACAAGACATGCTGCAAAGGTAACCTAAGAAGAAGGAAGACTAGACTCAGAAGAAGAAGCCTACCCCCAAAGGAAAGGAGGAAGAAGAACATGGCTAATCTAGCTCCCTAGAGAAGAGAAGAACGAAAGCAGATCGCAGAGAAGGGTCCGGGTACTGCAACAAGCATGAAGGGTTTGAACGGATGGGAATTTTGAGTAAAAATTTTCTTTTCACTTCGAAAGGGCCCATCAAATCCGTGTTGTCATGACCCCCTCGCCAACGGATCCGCACCACATGCTGTCCATCGGTGAAAAGGGCATCCCATCTGCTCAGAATTCTGCGTCCACATTAACTACTCCTCGGACGTGGCCACGTGGCACCTCCACACTGGCTGGCTGGGCCATCCCTCGAAGTGCTGGCAACCACGGCCATCATCATGCTGAATTTTCGCCTTTCCATGTCAGCACCACCATTACTCCCTTCGGCCAAAGCACCGCGCACCAACGAGCCTCGGGAGTGGGGGGCAAATGTTGTGGCGAGACCGCTGACGTGGGTAGCTAACAAGCACCACGTCAAAGGAGAACGCTGCAT
Organism: Areca catechu; assembly: GCA_021397845.1. NCBI lineage: Eukaryota > Viridiplantae > Streptophyta > Magnoliopsida > Arecales > Arecaceae > Areca > Areca catechu. Next base: position 197,698,258 of record CM038039.1, read on the forward strand.
CGGACGCTAAGGCAACACCTCAGGCTGGACCATTCTGCCGAGCTAAGCTGAGCTCCCTCAAGGCAACGAGCCGAGCTCCATCCTCCGTCAGGTCGGGCCCGCGAGCTCGGGACGCCTATGCCGGAGCCACCATCTACCCTCCAGAGTGAGACCCTCGGAGGTTAGAGCCCTGTGGTTGAGGTCGAGCTCAGCGCTCACTCGCCAATATGGAGCCTCTCCGAGTGCGCGCCCTCTGGACCGGGTCCCCCTTCTGCCCTCCAGAGCGAGACCCTCGAAGGTTAGAGCCCTGTGATTGAGGTCGAGCTCACCGCTCACCTGCCAATGCGGAGCCTCTCCGAGCACACGCCCTCTGGACTGGGTCTGCCTTCTGCCCTCCAGAGCGAGACCCTCGGAGGTTAGTGTCCTGTGGTCAAGGTCAAGCTCAGCACTCACCCGCTAATATGGAGCCTCTCCGAGCGCGCGCCCTCTGGAACGGGTCCGCCTTCTGCCCTTCAGAGCGAGACCCTCGGAGGTTAGTGCCTCGTGATCGAGGTCGAGCTCACCGCTCACCCACCAATGTGGAGCCTCTCCGAGTGCGCGTCCTCTGGACCGGGCCCACACTCTTCCCCCTTCCATCAAGGTGGCCACAGGTCGGAGCACAAACGGAGCAAGCCCTGCCATCCCGGGACACCAACGAGCCGCCCGGACGGCGCCCCCAACCGCCATAACCCTGGCCATACTTCTAGGGGGATGGGCCAGCCAGAAAGCATGAACCCCTAGGGCGGTGACCCTCGGATCGAGGCTCTGCCGAGCTTCCCGGAATGGGACGACTAGAGGGGATGTCAAAATGAAAGGAAGCTTTCCCTACCACATGTCAGGAAAGATGTCTCGTCCACGGCACGAAATCCTGCCGCACGCACCTGCCAGCCCAGCGAAGATCCCGAGATGAGCGCCCAAACGGCCAATTTTCAACTACAAAGAACAATCGACACCCCCGAAAGGGGGGAGGTAACAACAGCAATCAACCATAAACACAAGCGCAAGCTTGACCAAGAGGGCGAAGCGCCACCACTACCACCACAGTCGAAGGAAAATGAGGGATATAAGGAGAGGAAGGAACAGGGAACCCCTCTGTCCCCGCTATCATTCTCCCCTGCAATGTTTTCATCTTCACATACATCTTTTACTCCTCCTAGTGCGGAGTCCATCAAGAGGGGCCCGACCAGGAGGATCTGTTCTCCTGGATCGTCACTGACTTGACCATCGGAGTGCCCCCGCCGGAAATCTCGGCCCGGGTCACTAACCCCTGTTTTGGAAGTTCAGGAGCAGAGGACCGCCAGGCAGCGAAGGGAGCGCACTCCGGCGCCAGCAGCAGCTATGGGCCACAGCGATCTTGGCAGCAGAAAAAGCCTCCACTCCTTTCATTTCATGTTTCCAAAAGTGTTCTTGAAAAGATTCCAAAGTCAAGTCACATTAATCAATCATCAATAGCTTCAAAGATTTTTCATTCTACTCTAGAAGAGAGTTTGATTGTTTTAATTATTGTATTCTGAATTTATTATTTGTTGACCTAGCTTTCAAGATTCTTGAAAGTAGGTTGTAAGGTTGTTGGTGAGCCAAAGTTACAAAACCAACTAGGATTTTACTTATGAGCCCGAAGACAAAATAAGTTGTTAGGTTTGTTGGTGAGCCCAGGTGACAAAACCAACTTAGGTTTTGACTTGTGAGCCTTGTAAAACAAGTCGGCTGTAATCTTTGAAGAGATTATAGTGGTTTTTCCTAAAGAAAGCTTGGAGAGTGGACGTAGGTGCTTGGAGTGCACCGAACTACTATAAACTTGGTATTTATGTGTGATTGTTCTTTCTTTATACTTGCACTTTATTTTCTATTTTAATTTACTGTTTTCCGCTGCATATCTTTTAAGTGCATTAATCACATTGCTCACAAACACTTCAAGACCAGCATATATTTGTGTTAATTTTTTTTGAGACCCAATTCACCCCCCACTCTTGGGCTCCATTTCTGGGCAACAAGTGGTATCAGAGCACCGGTACTCTACTTGTAGGTTCAATGATCTTGAGTAAAAGATCATGGCAGCCCTAATAGGTATGGTGTTGTAGAAAGCCAAGCCTCTAACCGTCCCCCATTATTCAATGGCACTAACTACATATATTGGAAAATATGCATGCGCATATACATTCAAGCCATGGACTATAATATTTGGAAGACCATTGTTAAAAGCTCGCATCAGCCCACTATGTTGATTAATGGCATTCCCACTCCCAAAATGGAAGATGATTGGGATGATAATGACATTAAGCAAATAGAGCTTAATGCAAAGGCTATGAATCTATTGTCTTGAGCTTTAGATCCAAGCGAATTCAATAGAATTTCAAATTATCTCTTCACAAAAAAATATGGGACACGCTTGAGGTTACCCACAAGAGTACTCATCAAGTGAAAACCACCAAGTGAACATGCTCATCCATACATATGAGATGTTCAAAATGGAACCTTCTAAATCTATTAGTGAAATATATACAAGATTCACTAATATTGTAAATGGAATGAGAAGTTTAGGAAATGTTATTTCTAACGGTGAACTTATAAATAAACTTCTCAGGTCTCTTTCGACTTCATGGGATGCAAAAATCACAGCAATAGAAGAAGCCAAAGATGTAAACACACTTTTTCTCGAGCAACTCTTGGGCTCATTGATGACCTATAAGCTCTCTGTAAAGCAAAAGACTGTAGACTATGACAAGAAGAAGAAAGTGATCACTTTCAAGTCCACCAATAAAGATGAATCAAGTGAAGATTCTGAAGAAAAAGATGAAGAAGATGAAACGGCTCTCATGGCAAGAAAGTTTAGGAGGTTCCGAGAAAGAAGAAATACAACTTCAAAAAGAAACCTCACAAGGGAGAGCCTAGCAAAGAAAAAGAGAAAGAGAAAGAAAAGGAGCAGCCCACATGTCTTGAGTGCAAGAAACCGGGCCACTTCAAGATGGACTACCCCCTACTTAAAAAGAGTAAAAGAAGATTAAGAAAGAAGGCTATGATGGCAACCTGGAGTGATAGCGAGGACTCCAGTTCTGAGGAAGAACAACAAGAGATTGCAAACTTCTGTTTGATAGCCAATAATGATGAGGTATTATCTGAAACCAAAAATGAATTTACTTTTGATGAATTGCATGAGGTTTTTGATGAATTAGTTGTGGAGTTTCAAAAACTGAAATTAAAGCATAAAGAATTAAAGAAGCAAAATCTAGTTTTGGCTAAAGCAAATGACAAGTATTTAACTGAAAATGATTTCTTGCTCCAAGAAAATAAAAAGTTAAAAGATAATGTTTGTCTTCTTGAAAAGAAAAAGGAAGATTTCAAAAAGAAAAATTCTTTTGCTTCAACTGAAATTTTACAAAACAAAACAAAGAAATTTTGCAAGAAAACAAGAAATACAAAGAAGAACTTGAAAAATTGAAACCCTTTGTTGAAAAATATACCTATAGTTCTGAAAAATTGAATATGCTTTTAAATAACCAAATGGCTGTTTTTAACAAAGCTGGTTTAGATTTTAAAACTCAAAAATAGCAAAAATTTTTCAAGAATTTTTTTGTGCCTGCATCATTCTCTATTACTTGCTATACTTGTGGCATTGTAGGACATAAATCTTATTCATGTAATAAAAGAAAAATAAGCAAAGTGAGAAAAGTTTGGGTTCCAAAAGGAACCATTACCACTAACCTTAAAGGATCCAAGATGACTTGGGTACCTAAAGTCTCCACCTGATTTATGTTGTCGGTGTGCCTTGCAACCAATAAAAGAAGAATGTGGTATCTCGACAGTGGTTGCTCAAGGCACATGACTAGAGATGCGGAATAGTTCTTATCACTTGAATATCAAAATGGTGGTAATGTGGCTTTTGGTGATAATGGAAATGGCAAGATTGTTAGAATCGGTAAAGTCCATATTACCCCCTCTTCTTATATTGATAATGTTTTATATATTGATAGTTTAAAACATAATTTACTTAGCATTAGTCAGTTTTGTTACAAAGATTTTAAAGTTGTTTTCGAATCTTCTATGTCTATTATTTCTATTCTAGATGACAATGGCATCAAGTTTATTGGTCATAAGCATGGCAATATTTATATGGTTGATCTTGATGATCTTTCTGTTTAAAATGGTCAATGCCTAGTGGCAATGGAAGCCAAGATCAATGAAATTAGTTGGCTTTGGCATCGTAGACTAGGACATGCTAGTATGCATTTGATTTCAAAACTTAGCAAAAAGGATTTAATAAAAGATTTGCCAAAACTAATTTTGAAAAAGACAAGATTTGTAGTGCTTGCCAACTTAGAAACTAAAAAGAGTAGTCTCTACATCTAGACCCTTAGAATTACTTCATATGGACCTTTTTGGACCAACTAGAATATCTAGTTTTGGAGGTAAGAAATATGGTCTAGTTATTGTAGACGATTTCTCATATTTTATATTAGTCATGTTTTTAGCACAAAAAGATAAAACATTTTCTGCATTCATTAGATTTCATAAAAGAGTTTCAAATGAAAAAGGTGTTTCTATTATTTCTTTGAGAAGTGATCATGGAAAAGAATTTGAAAATTCTAAGTTTGATAAGTTTTGTAGTGAAAATAACATTCATCACAATTTTTCTGCACCTAGGACACTTCAACAAAATGGGATGGTAGAAAGGAAAAATAGAACTCTTGAAGAAATGGCACACACCTGCTTTGCAAAAATGACCTACATAAATATTTTGGACGGAAGCCATAAATATTGCATGCTATGTTTTAAACCGTGTTTTAATCCGACCTATTTTAAAGAAAATACCTTATGAGCTTTGAAAATGTAGGAAACCTTCAATAAAATATTTTCAAGTTTTTGGATGTCGTTGTTTCATCTTAAATAATGGCAAGGATAATCTAAGCAAATTTGATGCCAAGTTAGATGAGTGTATCTTTTTAAGCTATTCTACATCTAACAAGGCATACAGGATTTTCAACAGAAGGACACTTGTTGTTGAAGAATCCATCCATGTTGTATTTGCTGAAGCTAACCAAGAATCTTCTAGAAAAGAAGATATTCTTGATAATGAAACAGGTAGCAAAAGAACTGAAGAAATAAACAATAATGAAGAACCCACCAAGAAGGAAGATGATCAAAACAATGAACAAAAGCAAGATTAAGGAGGTGAAAAAGCATCATTACTTGATCCTCTACCTAAAGAATGGAGGTATGCTCATGGACACCCCAAAGAACTTATCATTAGTGATCCATCTAAAGGGATAAGTACTCATTCATCTCTTAGAAATGTTTGTGATTATCTAGCTTTTGTTTTTCAATTAGAACCTAAGTCTATTGAAGAAGCTGAAAATGATTACAATTAGATTAATGCTATGCAAGATGAACTTAATCAATTCAAAAGAAATAATATTTGGACTTTGGTAGATAGACCTTCTAAGGTTTCAATAATTGACACAAAATAGGTTTTTAGAAATAAACTTGATGAAAATGGAATTGTTATAAGAAATAAAGCTAGACTAGTTGTCAAAGGATACAATCAGAAGGAAGGGATTGATTTTGATGAAACCTTTACTCTTGTTGCTAAACTTGAGATAATTAGACTATTGTTGGCTTTTGCATGTTTTATGGATTTTAAATTATTTCAAATGGATGTCAAAAGTACCTTTTTGAATGGTTTTATCGAAGAAGAAGTTTATGTTGAGCAACCACCAGGTTTTGAAAATCATGAATTTCCAAACCATGTTTTTAAATTTCATAAAGCTTTGTATGGTTTGAAATAAGCTCCAAGAGCTTGGTATGATCGATTAAGTTCTTTCTTGCTTAAAAATAATTTTACTAGAGGTAATGTAGATACTACTTTATTTTTAAAAAAGAAGAATGATGATCTCTTAGTAGTACAAGTCTATGTGGATGATATCATATTTGGTGCTACTAACGAATCTCTTTGTCAAGAGTTTACAAAGTTAATGCAGGCTGAGTTCGAGATGAGCATGATGGAAAAACTTAACTTCTTCATCGGACTCCAGATAAAGCAAACAAAAGAGGGGATCTTCATCAACCAAGCCAAGTACACAAAAAAAATACTAAAGAAGTTTGGGATGGATAGCACCAAGCCATTGAGTACACCAATGAGCTTCTCTTGTAAGCTTGACAAAGATGAATCAAGTAAATCTATTGACCAAAAGCTTTATAGAGGAATGATCGGTTCATTATTGTATCTAACTGCTAGTAGGCCAGATATTACGTTCAGTGTTTGTATGTGTGCAAGATATCAGTCTGCCCCTAAAGAGTCTCATCTTTTGGCTGTTAAATGCATACTTAAATATCTATCTGGCTCAATTGATATTGATCTTTGGTACTCTAGAGATTTTTCATTTGAATTGATTGCTTATTCTGATGCTGATTTTGCTGAGTGTAAACTAGATAGAAAAAGTCATAGTAGAACCTGTCAGTTTCTCGGGGTTAATTTGATTTCATGAAGTAGCAAGAAACAGAATTCAGTTGCTCTATCTATGACAGAAGCCAAATATATAGCAGCTAGAAGCTGTTGTGCTCAAATCCTATGGATCAAACAACAACTCGAAGATTTTGGCATAAAACTAATTAAGACACCCATAAGATATGATAATACTAGTACAATCAATCTAACTAAAAATCCTGTGCAACATTCAAGAAGTAAACATGTTGAAATAAGACATCACTTCTTAAGAGATCATGTGCAAAACTCTAATGTGGTGCTTATATTTGTGTGTACTGATAATCAACTAGCTGATGTGTTTACCAAATCCCTGAGTGAAGAGAGATTTTGTATGACTAAAAAAGAGTTAGGTATCATTGACCCATTCTCTTGAACTCTCTCAACTTGTACCCTATCCAATTTATATTTACTAAAAATCACTTTCATTGAGTCTCAAATCTTTTCCTAAAGTAGCTTGATTTTTTTAAAAAAAATTTTCTGAGTTTTCTTGGCCAAGTGTCGACACTTGGATTTTGGTGAAGTGTCGACACCTGACCAAGTGTCGACACCTGAGAAAATCGAAGTGTCGACACTCGTGCTAAAATTTCTGATTTTTAGGGCATTGTCCGAACCTTTTTCTTTTTTACTCCTCTTTTTCTCTCGTGCCCTAGTGGTCCCCTACAGTACTCCAATCGCCAAAACAGTGCATTTCCACCCTTGTCCCTTTGTATTCGGGTAATCTTCTCCCTCTTTTTCTTTGTTTAAACCGTGAATCATTGTTGCTTGTCCATGTTCCTTCGATTTGGTATTTTTTCCTCTCGTTTAATCTCCATTTTTTGTTGATTTTGGGAATTTGCTCTTCTTGTTTTGCTATTTCCTCTTTATGGACCAATTTTATTTGATTTTTCCTTGGATTGTTGCGGCTTGTGGTCACCCCCTCTCCATTTTCTCCCTCTCGGTTCAATCTCTTCGGCCGAACCCTCCATTTCTCTTTTCCTTTCCTTTCTGTTTTCTCATTTTCCCATTTCTTTTGTTTGTTTGTTTGTGCCATAGGCCCTTCTCTTCTTTTCATTTTTGGCAATTTTCCTCCTCTTCCCATTGGTTTCCTCCGGCTGGACTGTCGCCTTTCTTAGTTTAATCTCCTTCCACTCTCTTTCATTTGTTAGAGATTATGGGACCAAGGAAGAAGTTGGCTTATAAAAGAAAATTTAGTCAGAGCTCAGCTGAAAGAAGAACCAAAGCTCGGGATGACAGTCATCAGCAGCAGCAGATTGAGCTGACTGTTCCCCCGCCTTCTCCTTCAGCAGAGAGGGATTCGGGGAAGATGATCGCTGTGGGACGTCTTGTGGACCTCGAATTTTTTGATCGCTAGAGCTTCAGACTATGTGAGATTCTCGAGTCTACAGGTTTGGTCCCCTTCTCACTATGACAGAGAGGTACTACCCCCACCTGATTCACGAGTTCTACAGGAGTCTGGATTGCAGCAGGTTAGCCAGGCATGCCATAGTCAGAGGAGTCCGGATTCCGGTATATGAGTCAGTACCGAGCAAGGTATGGGATATCCCCCACCGAGGGATCGTGGCTTATTCCATTGATGACCGTGAGGAGGCCTATCAGTGCATTCTAGAGCGAGATGACGTTCGTGGTGTGGCAGTGGTCACCGCAAACCAGCTTTCAGTAGAGTTGAGGCTCCTTCACCATATCATTGCCCGCATTTTGCTCCCGAAAATCGGCAGATTTGATTTTAGCACTGTGCGGGAGCTTATGCTCATAGTTTGTTTGTCTCAGAGGACTGCAGTTGACCTTCCAGCTTTTATGTTACTTCAGATGAAGGATGCAGCCACTCAGCGGAGACACTGTTTGTCCTACGGCATGGGATTGACTCGTATATTCCGTGCTTATGATATACCCTTGGAGGAGGAGGCCTCCAAGGAGATTCTTCATGCTGATGTTTATGACAAGAGATCTCTACACCGCATGGGTTATAAGAGACAGGCTGGTAGATGGGTGCACATGGAGTCTGGTCAGGAGCCAGACGAGGAGGATGAGTTACGAGAGGCTGAGGCCGGGCCATCAAGGCCATCAGATATACCTCCCAGGGCAGCACCAACAGTAGAGCCAGAGCCAGAGCCAGAGCCAGAGCCAGTGACACCTTCACCAGCAGCTACACCTTTTGCTGCTCCTCCGCAAGCTATTGTTTCATCCTTTGAGGAGCACACACGTCATCAGTTTGCAGAGCTTCGGAGTGAGATGATTGGACTGGGAGTTTGAACTACTCAGCTTCGGATCGAGATTGAGGGACTTCATGCCTACACTTCTGAGCAGCTCACTGATGTTCGGAGGACGATGGAGGCCGGATTCATACGTATCAAGGAGATGTTGAGAGATTTACTACCTTCAGGGTCTTTTGGACCAGCTAATCCTCCTCCTCCTCCACCTGCTGATGATGATGGAGATCACCCAGATACTCATGATGGCACACATGGTGGTGATGGCGATGGTGATAGTGATAGAGGCATAGCTGATGGTGATGGCAGTGGTAGTTCAGATGGCAGTATGGATCGAGCTGGTCAGTATGAGTTAATCAGCAAAGAGTCTCAGACTCCAGCTACTCATGTGATCCCTTCTCCAGCTGATTAGATTAACTCTACTCCTGCTTTTGTGACACCTGCTGAGATTTTAACTCCCCCATCGACCAGATCTTCTCAGGTTGTACCCATTCATGGACCTTCCACCAGGACTAGGAGTCATAAGATACTTGAGCCACCTAAAGCCCTAGTACCCAGGTCCAGGATTAGTGCCCCCATCTTTTTTGAGCTTCTATCTGATGAGGAGTAGCCTCACAGATGTTTATCTTGTTGTTTATTATTTTTATATCTTGTTGTATTACTTATCTTGACTGCTTTACACATCTTGTATCATGTTTCAGTATTGCTGTATCACTAATTGCAATTTTTGTAGCTGAAAACTTGATTACATATATATATGTATTTCTGTTATATTTGCATCTCAGTTTATGATCACTCTTGTAACAGTTAAGTATTTGATTGAACTATGCATTTTATGAAAAAGTTAATTTTCGTTATGTTACTCCCTACTCTATGCATTTGCTATGATACCTATTGGATTTCTTGATAATCTAATCTTGTATCATGGACTAATGCATTAATTTAGGGGGAGTTTACTCCCTTTTTTTGTTGTATGTTGACAAAATGGGGGAGTAGATATAGATATTATTTACAAGCATTTTCTTCAATTTTGAAATGTCTCATACTTTAACTCTCTTAGGGGGAGAGAATTTTGATTTTAATATCTATTTGGCAAATCTCCTTCATTGAATTGCTTTATATGAGTCTTAAAGTTCATATTTAGGGGATACAATGTCAAAATTGAATTGAATGCTTATTTTACTCAAGATTTTGTCATCATCAAAAAGGAAGAGATTGTTGGCTCTACCCCGTGATTTTGATGATTAACAAAATGTTGAGCATATATTTTATACTAATATTTAAATTGTAGTTATGAGTTTTCAAAAATCAAGTACCTCAAATTTTCAAAATTAGAGTATCATGGCACGCTTTGGAAGCAAAACATTCTTCATGATTTGAGAAGTCTTCTCCACTAAAAAAGGCCACGAAAGGATTCAATTTTGGTTTACAAATGTTGCATTTAAGTTTCATTGAAAATGTTTAAGTTTTTGGCATATTTGGCACTTGTTTTTGAAAACTGCAGAACCAAGTGTCGATACCTGGAAGCCCAAGTGTCGACACTTCAGCATTTGGCATGCAGAATTTTTTCACTGGCATGCCAAGTGTCGACACCCAAAACTCAAGTGTCAATACCTGAAACTCAAGTATCGACATTTAGAATTCCAAGTGTCGACTCAAGGCCTAAGTTTTTGAAAATACAGAACATGCCATCTGGAACATTTTTGTGTCAAGTATCGACACATGAAAACCAATTGTCGATACCTAAAAGTTCAAGTATTGACACCGAAAACCAAGTGTCGATACTTGAAAGCCAAGTATCGACACCTGATAGCCAAGTTCGACACACGGGTTCTGATAGCTCCAACGGATCTATTTTTGATGGCTAGAACTGACTTTTTTCAGTTCCTAATGGCTAGTTTTTGATCCCTAACAGTCTTAAACGATTTTTTGGAGGTTTTTGATGTATTTAAGCTTCACCAAACTCATTCATGAAGTAAGAGAAGAAAGAAAAGTAAGAAAATATCCAAGAGACAAAGACATTCTTCAAGAACTCCACTTCCAAAAGCCAAAAAGGAGAGATTCCTCTGAAAAAGCCTCCACTCCTTTCATTTCATCTTTCCAAAAGTGTTCTTGAGAAGATTCCAAAGTCAAGTCACATCAAGCAATCATCAAGAGCTTCAAAGATTCCTCGTTCCACTCTAGAAGAGAGTTTGATTGTGTTTTAATTCTTATATTATGAATTTATTATTTGTAGACCTAGCTTTCAAGGTTCTTGAAAGTAGGTTGTAAGGTTGTTGGTGAGCCAAAGTTACAAAACCAACTAGGATTTTACTTGTGAGCCCGAAGAAAAAACAAGTTGTTAGGTTTGTTGGTGAGCCTAGGTGACAAAACTAACTTAGGTTTTGACTTGTGAGCCTTGTAAAACAAGCCGGCTGTAATCTTTGAAGAGATTATAGTGGTTTTTTTCAAGGAAAGCTTAGGGAGTGGACGTAGGTGATTAGAGTGCACCGAACCACTATAAAACTTGTGTTTGTGTGTGATTTTCCTTCTTTATACTTGCACTTTATTTCCTATTTTTAATTTACTATTTTCCACTGCATATCTTTTAAGTGCATTAATCACATTGCTCACAAAGACTTCAAAACCAGCACATATTTGTGTTAATTTTTTTTGAGAGATCTAATTCACCCCTCTATTGGGCTCTATTTCTGGGCAACACTTGGAAGTGGGCTTGAGGCGCTACGCAAATATTATTAGTGCAAAAATGATCTTCTCGAATCTGGTATACCTGGTTTCCACATCACCGAGTAGCTTGCTAGTATAGTAGACTAGCTATTGAGAGCCGTCTTTATCAGTGCGGACTAGCACTGAGCTGACCGCTTCGGGTGAAATCGCCAGGTACAGGAGGAGTTCTTCTCCAAGCTCTGGCCTGGACAGTAGTGGCAGTGAGGCGAGGAGCTTCTTCAGTCCCTCAAACGCCTCCTGGCAATCTTCCGTCCAAGTAAAATTGTTCATCTTCTGTAGCACCTTGAAGAATGGCTGACAACGTTCGACGAAACGTGAAATGCAGCGGCTCAGTGTCGCAATGCGCCCGATCAAGCACTGATGGGGACATCAGGAGTAGACAAGAATTCCAAGATTCCAATTTTGTTTTCTAATTCATGTGTTGGATAGTCTGTCTTTTTGTTGAGTCCATTAAGTCCTATAATAAAGTGAGCCAGCTGGGTTTACTAAGTTAGTCAAAGTCCTTTTGTTAGGCCTATTTTGAGTCCTGTCAATTGGGTCCTTTGAGTCCTGCATTTTCATTAAGTCAAGAAAAGAGTCATCAGACCGGGAGATTCACCAGGCCCCCACCAGAGCGAAGCTTCATGCACCTGGACCCCTACTCAGGCCTTCCCCAGTAGTGGTGCCCCTAGTCCCCAGCACATGGGCCCCTTCCATACCGCCAAGCCCATTAAGTGGGCCTCTCTTCAATAGGTGCCCTCCCCAGCCCAGCACCCCCTCCAGATTCCCCAATCAATTGGCGCCCCTCAAGCCCATCAGCACCCCAGGCCCATCCAAATTTGGCACCTCACTCCAGGCCCTTGGCGCCCCAGGTTCTCATGATTAGCGCCCCCCAGCCCAAGTCCACCAAGCTGGCCCCTAGCCCAAGAGAAGTCTGCAGTTGACCAAGTCCAATAAGGTTTCTTGGCCCTCAAGTCTTGTAATCCCAGCCTGTCAGGGAGTCCAAGGACCTGGGTGAATCTATAAATACCCACCCCCTCCCCTCTTGTATGCATTAACTTTTGATGAAATAAACTTGAATTTTCTTTACTCTATTGTTGCCTCCGTAAGGAGTGGGTGTGAGGCCCGTTGTGTTTTTCTTGCTTGCAAACCCTAGCCACCCAACATCTTTCCCCTTCCCTCTAACCCTAGCCTCCCCCATCACATCTAAACCCTAGGATGCCTCTCATCTCTCAAGCCCCAAGGCCACCCTACCTCTCTTCCTTCTTCCCCTTGGTTGCCACCCTCCATCACCAACCGTAGGCCGCCAACCCCTCCAAGCCCTTGGCCGCTAGCTATTCTCCTTCTTCCAGGCTGCCAGCAGCAAGTCCTCCAGGAGTCTTCACCAGTAGCCTGGCCACCCATCCAAGCCAGGCATCCTCCCTCTCCATCGAGCCGCCTATACCCTATCAACTCCTCCACTCCTCCTTCCCACTTTATACTTTTCCCATCATTTGTGAATCTAACCCCTCACATTTGCAAGATCCCTCTAATGAAACTGTCCAAGAAAGATGTTCTCCTTGCCCTCAAGATCAGCTATTAAAAAGCTGATGGATCCACAGGAAAGGGACCTGTTCATCTAGGCACCGATCTGGAGTGCAGAGCAACCCCTTCTATGTTGAAGACATCATCATTGCCAGGTATTTGCCAAAAATCCTTCTCTTAGTTCCATTTTATTGAAGGTAAACTATCCTAATAGGAGGTTTCTCAACCCTTGTGGTCCTGTTCCTTTATTTCTTTAATTGTTCTTATCTGCGGGTAGTAGTAGTTTGATCTTTAGATCATACCCTCACTGTTCTTCATCTCTTTTTGGGGAACATAGTCCATATAAGATTTTGAAAATTAATTGTTCATATTAGTTTTGTTATTTTTCTTTATGTTCATCATCATCATCATCATCATCCCACATCAAGCATTGCACCTCCTTCTTGGAAATGGGATGCCTCATGTCAGTGATCGCCTGGATCTTCTCGGGGTTGGCTTCTATTCCCCTCTAGGTGACCATGAACCCCAAGAACTTCCCCATTGCAACATCGAAAGTATACTTGGCGGGGTTCAACTTCATCTGGTAGGAGCGGAGGTATTGAAAGCCTCCGCCAAGTCGATAATGTGGTCCGACTCCGAGCTGCTCATTACGAGAATATCTTCCACATAAACTTGCATGTTATGGTCGATCTGGTCTTTAAAGACCTTACTGACCAGGCACTTGTATGTAGCCCCTGCATTCTTAAGGCCAAACGGTATCATATTGTAGTAGTATGTATATCTGTCAGTCACAAATGCTGTATGCTCCTCATCTTCTGGATGCATGTAGATCTGATTGTATCTGAAGAATGCATCCATGAAGCTGAGATATTTGTAGCCTGAGGTCGCATCCACTAGCTGCTCAATCTTGGAGAGTATGAAGCTATCTTTCGGACATGTCCGGTTGAGGTCGGTGTAGGATACACAAATCCTCCACTTCCTAGATGCTTTCCTGACCATCACCATATTAGCGAGCTAGTCAGGATATCATACCTCATGAATAAATCCTGCCATGAAAGCTTCTCAACTTTCTCATCGATTGCCCTCTACCGCTCTGGAATGAAGCTCCTTTTCTTCTACCGGACCGGGTGGTGATTGGGATAGACATTCAGCCTGTGAGTGATTATTTCAGGTGAAATGCCAGCATATCGACAACAGTCCAGGCGAAGACGTCTACGTTGGCACGTAAGAAGCCAAGCAGACGAGATCTCTTTTCTTTGGGCAGCAGGGCTCCAACCTGTACTATTCTTGAGGGGTCCTCTCCTGAGGGGAAGGGCAATAAAGGCTTAATTAGTCCGCCCTTTGGCTCCAGCTCCGTCAGGTTCAACTGGTCAATGACTGTACTTAGATTGGCTCCTCGGAGCCTCGAGTCTATCTACAGGCAATGCTGGATTGGCTGGCATGACTATCTCATCTCCCTGGTCCCCCAAGGGGTCAGGAACTAAATGAGGAGATGCCTTATAGAGATGGTGGCATCGAGCAGATTGAGTCCAGGATGGTCCAAGATAGTGTTGTAAGGCGAGAAAAGCCTCACAACAGTGAATGTCGTCAGCACGGTACTTTGCCAAGGTGGTGTCCCGGCAGTTATTAAGAGTGTGATCTCTCCCTCAACTTCGATCGAATCTCCGATGAAACCCACCAGGGGCATGAATACTGATTTTACTTGATCAGCAAACAAATTCATCCTTGCAAAAGCATCATAAAAAAGGATATCTACTGAGCTTCCACTATCGACCATGATTCTTTTTATAGAATATTTTGCTATCATCATTTCTACGATGACAGCATCATTATTTGGGTTGTCCTCCCCAGCTAACCCTTCTTCCATGCAGGGGAGTACATTGTCACTATCCTCTCTCCCCCTAGTCCTCTTCGGGGTCCTCCCTGCCTCCCAGGATATCATTCCCACCGGCTTCTCAGTGGGCCGGTTGTTGATGGCGAGCAGACAGGGCTCTTCATTCCAGACCACCGGGGGCACTGCCCTGTCCACATACTTGCTAAGGTAGCCATGCTTGATCCGGTCTTCTATCTCTTTCTTCAAGTGGTGGCATTCCTCCATATCATGGCCGTGATCCTGGTGGAAGAGGCAGTAGCGGGATTTATCATGCCTAGCTGACGGCCTCAATGGGGGAGGTTGACGTAGAAAGCACTCGTCCTCGATCTCTATCAGGATCTTTGCTCTCGAGACGAGGAGAGGAGTAGACTTCTCTTCTTTAGTGGGGTCTACTTTGGGTCTCAGCCCCGACCACTAGGCCGGCACCATCTTTTAAGCCGGGGGAGTAGATGTTTTCCCAATAACCTACCTCTTGATAGGCCTCCCGTCCAACTCCCTCCTGGTATGGTCGACCTCCTCCATACGGATATACTTGTGAGCCCAAGGAAAAGCTCCGAGTAAGTCTTCGAAGGTTTCTTAACAAGGGAGTAGGTGAATCGGGAGGTCCGCAACCCCCTCTTCAAGGCTAGCACGGTAACTGGCTCATCAAGGTAGTAGACTCCAAGGTGGCGGTCTTGAACCGGGAGACGTAGTCCCGAAGAGACTCTCAGTCCTACTGGCGGATCGAGAAAAGACTTCAGCCTCACGTGGCACCTTCTTGCATACGTCAAAGTGTGCCATGAATTTCTTCTCCAACTAGAAGAAAGAGTCAATACTTTCAGACTCGAGTCTGGAGAACCAGGCCCGAGCGGCCTTCCATAGGATGGCCGGAAAGGCGATGTAGAGAAGAGCATCAGTAGCCTCCTGGACCCTCATGAGGGTCTTGTAGCTTTCCAGGTGGTCCAGGGGGTCGGTCGTCTTGTCGTAAGGATCAACCTGCGGCATACAGAACCATCTAAGGACGGTTCCTCTTGGATTCTGGGGAAGAAAGGGGGATGGGTGTCATAACCCGCGGGCTCACTGGGAGAGCCCTGAACTTCTGCAAACTGGCGGGCCAGATCTGCCAGCTTGCGCTCCTGCTCTTCGAGGTGCCTTTCCACTCGGCGGCGGAGGGCCTCGTCTGCGGACCCATCGATGGAGACCGTAGGGGGTGAAGGGGGTCGGAGTGGAGGAACTCTCACCTGAGTTCCTGGCCGCACTGACGTCACTGGTGCGAGCGTGCACCGTGATCCGAGACGGGGATTGGCTCTCCGGACTGGTCGAGTCATGCGGCGGCTTCTTCCTGGCCACCTAGCGGTCTCCTTGTGGGTGGAAAACCGCATGCGACGGCCCCTCTTGGAGGGACTGTAGGCTAGTACGGGGTTGGCGGCACGAGCCACCAGTGTCCCTAGTTGTTGTTGTGTTTCCAAGGACCGTTACCTCTGATGGAGCTAGTGCACCGCCACAGCCAGGGCATGGATCTGCTGGACCAGTGTGGTGATCTGGGGGTCTGCCGTAGGTGGTGGTAGCGGTGGCAGTGGCGGAGCAGGAAGCTCCCTCCGGGCTCTGATCGCCATGGTGAGAGGGGTCTCCCACGCGACTAGCGGAAGCTTCATGGGCTCGCATGGTCACCATCGAGCCGTGGGCTTCCACGAGTGTTTCTCTTATAGTGGGGGACTTGGTATCAAGGCCCTTCGTTACCGTCCCCCCTTCCTGGCATTCCAATCTGTTGTCGCCAAGATCGACATGGCCTGTAGCTCGGCACGTCGCCGATGCACCGGGCTTCTGTGGGGGGCGCTCGTCCCTCTCCTTGCTGGTCGACTCCTTGGTCTGATTATCCTACAAAAAAGGGAAGACCCGAACTGGGAATTTCAGTAGGAACACTCCGACAATCAAGTCAGACGAGAACAATCAAGGAAAACAGAACCTCTATAACGAAGAGCTTGGGGACCCTCCATGTAGAGGGTGAAAAAAAAGAATTTAGATATGAAGACAAGGGGGAGATGGAATCAGGGAGCTTGAAAAATTCTCTTGGCTGGTTTTTTGCTCGTTTGCTCTCTGTCCCTTACCGATCGCCCTTCTTTTTTGTTCTCTCTCTGATCTTATGTATGTGGGTGGCCCAGACCAGTTTTGGAGCTTTGTCCAGGTGTCCGTCTGATGGTACAGCTCCTTGTGGGAGTGGCGGGTGCCATGCCATTGAGCCCCTAGCCATAGTGGGGTGTTCCCATCCCTAGAGGGTCCATGCAAGCATCGCAGAGCTCTGGGGCCTTCATGGAGCACTCCTCTTAGGGAGGTTCAGGTATCGTATTGCGAGGTTTGAAGCCCCGGTTGCACAATCATCGATGTGGCTGCAAGTTGTAGGGCCCAAAGCCTAGTAAAACACATGTCACTCAGGACATGGCAGTGGCATGTTGCAAAGTTTGAATTTATGGCAAGGCGTGCGCTACCTCCTGGAGGTTACAGGTGATCGGGCTCCTTCTTGCCATGGTTTAAATTTTTGTTGGTCCTTCCTTCTCTCGCCGTTGGCAGGAATATCGACCCCCCGTAAGGCAAGGGGGAGCCTTGTCATTGGAAGCATGAGCTCGACCCCGGCCGGGAGCTGGCCTCAAACGAGGGGCTCGCCCCATGAGCACGGCCCCGACTAGAAGCTAACATCGGCAGAAGGGCTCACCATGGCAGCATAAGCATGACTTCGATCGGGAGCTGGCCTCGGACAGGGGACTCGTCCTATGAGCATGACCCCGGCTGGGAGTTGACCTCGGTAGGAGGGCTCATCTTGGCAGCATGAGCATGACTCCAACCGGGAGCTGGCCTCAGATGGGGGGCTCGCCTTATGAGCACGACCCCGATGGAAGCTGACCTCGATAGGAAGGTTCGTCTTGGCAATAGGAGTACGACCCGGATCGAGAGCTGGCCTCGGACGGGGGCCTCGCCTTATGCGCACGACCTCGTCTGGGAGCTGATCTTGGCAGGAGGGCTCGCCTTGACAGCATGAGCACGACCCCAACCAAGAGCTAGCCCCAGACGGGGGGCTAGCCCTATGAGCACGACCCCGGATAGGAGCTGACCTCAGCAGGAGGGCTCGCCTGGGCTCCTTCTTTGGTCACCGTGTCCAGGTGGTGGGTCTCTTGCCAGCGCAACCGCCAGCAGGAGCTCCATGTCAGTGGATGTGCCACATCAATTACTAATGGACCATATAGATTATTAGTGACAACAACTGTTGTCGCCAAAATTTTTTTATTTTTTTGGAAAATTGATTTTTATCGATAGCAGTTTGTTATAGTGATAGCATGTAACTATTGCTAATAATATTCTCTAATTTTAATCATTATTAGCGATGACAATTTTTACCCTCACTAATAAATTAAAATTTTTATTTTTTATTTATTTTTTCAATAATTTTGGAGGTATTAACGATGGCATGCAGTTGTTGCTAGCATTATATCCTATTTTCGACTACTATTAGTGATGACAAATTTGCCACTGCTAATAATTTAAATATTTAATTTTTTTAATTAAAAAAAAATTATTAATAATATTTTAGTTATTAGCAATGGTATCCTTACATTGCTAATATTAAAGATCAGTATCAATGATTATTAGCGACGATATATTTTATAATTGCTGGTAGTTTTTTTAGAAATACCTTTCTCACATGATCAAAAGGAAAAAAAATCAAGGAAAAAAAAATTCTCACCCTCCAGCCTCCCCTTCCTCGCTAGTGTACATCCACAGCCACCATTTCTTGTGCATGGTCCCCTTCACCTAGTGTCCCCACTTCCGGTGGTCGTTGCCATTCTCCATGCCATGGTCCCCACTACCCCTTTCCCATGTCGTGGTCCCCGCCACCAGTTCCCCATCCATTTTCCCTCCCCCGTGGGCATACCTTCATCTGTTCGTCACCCGTGTTCCTTGTGTCGCGGTCCCCTCCGCCCGGCATCCTCGCTTCTGGTGGTCCCCATCTTTCCTCATGCTGCCCATTCCCTGCCCTTCCCAGTGCCAAGATCTCCGCCACCCACCATTCCCCCTCCCTCCACGGCACCTGGTGCTCCCCCTAGTGCTCCCTCTGGCTAGATGCCACACCCCCTGCCCCTGGGTGCTCCCCGCTGCTGGTTCCCCCGCTCCTGGCACCCCGTGCATCACATTTTTCATCAGAAAACAGGGCTTCTTGACAAGGATCAAAGCAGGTTGCCATGGATGATATTTTTGTACAGAAACTCCATGCCCGCCCTTCATCAACCTGCATGGAATGTACTGTAGGGTTTAGAGTGATAGTGGCACCAAAGCACCGAAGTCCGAATTTTTTTTAAAAATAATATAAAACAAAACTTAATTATAAAAATAGGTAATCCGTAAAATATTTACGGATCTAGGTGGCACGTGACAAAAACTGCGGAGAAAAAAAACAAAAAAAAATGACACGTGGCATTTTGGCAGCCAGCGTAGCCGAATTCGTCTTTGGAAAAGACGATTTCTAAAATGAATTCGTCTTTTCCAAAGACGAATTCATCTCAGCCCAAATCCATTCTAAATTCGGCTTTTGAAAAGACGAATTTGAATTCGTCTTTTCAAAAGCCGAATTTAAGCCTGATAACCAGCCCCTACGTTGACACGTGTCGATCGAGAGGTCTTACCGGTCGACACGTGGCTTCGGGTACGGGCTTTGGAAAGACGAATTCGCCTGAGAATTCGTCGTTTGAAAAGACGAACTCAGGCAGCACTTATCCACACCCTGTTCTTTTTTCCGCTGTTCTTCTTCTAGTTTTTTTTTTTTCTTTCCAGTGGTCTCTCACCGCTCCGGTTTGAAGTTTTATTTTATCTTCCCGTGAGGTCCTTATGTTGAAGATCATTCTTGCTCATCCATTCCAGTAAATTTTTTTTATTTTATTTTTTATTTTTTTAGTATTTAAATTTTATTTTTTTTTTTTTGTGTGTAGATCTGATTATTGGCTTTTCGTTGGATGATCTAGATCTTGTTCTTCCATATTTCAGTATCCGGATTCAAGGTAATTTTTTTATAAATTTATAAATATTTGATTGTTTAAATTAAATTTTGTATATATTAATTTAAATTTGAATTAAATTTTTTATTACATATTTGAGTAATTAAATGTTATGTTTTGAATTTTTATGATAATTTTTTTCGACTTTATTATTTAATAATTTATATTATATTTTTATATTAAAAATGAATATTAAAAAATTGATTTTATGGCTTTATTATTTATTTTGAGGGACGATTAGAATAAATAATTTATACAAAATTTTTAGTAAATATTAAGATGTATATATAAAAATATTAAGATATTTAAAATTTATTAAATAATAAGAAGTTTTGATTATATATTTTTTTGTTTAATATTTATTATTTCATGAATTAAAAAAATGATATATATTTATAATGATTAATTAAATAATATGTAGTTCCAATTATTAAAATTTAAAAATTTAGTATTATATTTCAACAATTAATTAATGGTTTAATTAATGTAAAAAATAATGATATACTAAATTTTAAAATTTAGAACAAACTGATCTTTGAACTTTAGAACCTATTTATGATTAAATATCCGAGCAACTTGGTGATACACTGAGCAACCTAGCCATTCAACTTGAAACTAGTTTGAAAGCATAAAACCTTCAGATTGCATGAAATAAGTGCGACTTGAATAAGCTTAAAATATGAATTTCACTTCAGTTTGTTGCAAATGGGAATAAGATGAAAAATGATTCAAAGTCCAACAGATAAACCATAACAATATCTATGAAGCCTTGTTCCAAACACCTAGTTTCATATATCTGGATTTTATTACAAGTAAATCAATGCTGCCTATAAGTCACCTCCCACTAGCAGATTTAATAACAGCAAGAGGTAAAGAAATAGTGTATCTGATTGAAAAGCAATTACATATAACACTTATTGATGTTCCCAAATGAAATGATGCACAATGCTATCATGCAGACACATGAACAAAATATTTTATGCAGCCTCTAGATCTGCCATCTGCCATAACTTTGTTAGCTTATCATTTGCTATGGCGACAACTCATTCCAATGGAAATGTGATGCTTGTACTGATGTCCATTCATGGATATAAAAAGGATGTGTTTCAACAGGCAAAAAAGACATCATCCAGGCCCAGCATATAGTTTTCCATGCATATATTCAAAAGATAGAGTTGTCATCAGATCCTGCTCAATCTTACTGCATGGCAACCACAGCAGTAAATCTAATAACAATGAGAACATGATGATGAAGCAAAAACTGGAACGACAAAAAGCTTCCACCACTGCAAAATATAGCAATATAGCATAATAATCAAGCCTTCACCCATCCACCTTTGTCAGTCTCTACTATCTAACTAAGCAACCAATTGATGCCATATCCAAGTTTGGTCGGATGGAATCTTCCGAAATTGGCTGAGCATGATTAATATTTTGGATGTTGCTCCAAATATTGATCAATCCAAGAGTTTTTTTGCAAAAAGACTTATAAAACAAAACTCTTTCTTCACTGAGACTTTGTTTTTTAGATGGGAAACAGACTTCTTTGTTGTTTGGGCTTCTTCCTCTTGAAAACACTGATTGAGGCTCCTTTTTTTTCATTGGGTTTCTTCTTGGTGGGAGTTTGGGAACGATAGATTTTGTCTTCGAATGGGATTCTTCGACGTTCGGCGAGAGGCATGACAGGTTCAAGACTGCGATACAACTCGATGGGATTCTTCATCGATGGATTTTGGGATTAGCTGAACTTTTCATTTTGGACTCTTCTTTGATCCGAACTCTTCTTCGTCATTTTCCTTTAAAAGAAACACTGAGTCCCCTCGGTTCATCGCCCTCGGTCCCCTCTTGGCTTGTTTCACTCCGACTCTCCGAAGGCTTGTGGCCCGTCAGTAACCATGTTCGGTTACTCTATTTTAGGTAGGGCTAGAAATGGGCCGGCCCAAAGTCTATATTTTAAAATTTTTTAGACCAAATCCGGGCATCCATTTGGCCCAAAAATTAAATGGACTCTATTTTACAGGCCGGAGACTAGTCCAATATGCTTAAAATTTGGTCCGAAGTCTGAACCAATTTCAGGCCGGCCCGAAGTTTATTGAGTTGGCCCAGCCCAGTTCCAGACAATGGGCTTTTGAGCTGGCCCATTTCCAGCCCTAATTTTAGGCTTGTTTTGAGTTTTGTTCTTCTTCTTATCTTTGGAGATTACATAGATCGCCTTTGTTTCTTTTGACTCTATTCCCGTTCATTTCCCTCTTAAATATTCTCTTGATTCATCTAGAGGTTGCCTCCTGTTCGATTTACTATTGCTTCTTTGTAATTTGTTTGGCAATCCTTTAATTTAGGTATTTGTATTGCCTTTGTACCCAATTTCGGAAAATGTTATATAATGAATTGCTCCTCTTCCATGTGGATGTAGGCAGGTTTGTCGAACCATATAAATTTCTTACCTTTTTGGTACTTATTATTTATGCCTATGATGTATTCAATAAAATGCCTGAATGAGAGTAAATGTTAAATTAAAAATCTAAAACGATCCAATTCATTGTGCACAACCCTAACAAGCACATTTAAAATCTAAAACGATCCAATTCATTGTGCACAACCCTAACAAGCACATTTGTAACAAGCTTTCTGCATGTACAAGACAAGACTTTGTAGTTAGAACTACTCATTTTTTTCATATTAGCTTATATATTATATTTAATGGTTTCAGCAAATGTTCTCAGTACCATCCCGAACCATTCAGTTCGGGGTGTCAGCCATAAAAAACAGTCCAGAATGTCAAACCGTTCAAAAAAATAAAAAAATCTTGTACCAAACCGGTACAGTCCTGTACATACTGTCTGGCTCGGATCCGATTCATGTTAAACAATATAGTCATAAAAAAGAAAAATTTTGTATAATTTTCAGGGCCCGATATGATACGGTACGGTATCATACCGTACCGGTCGGTGACCAGTATGGGCCCGATACTGGTTCAGTATTCCTTGATTTCAGCTTTGTTAAAATTTTATTTTACTTAACAATATAATGTTATCAATGCTAACTTACAAGAAGGATTTGAAAATATTTTGTTCTGTGCATATTTATGATCATTAGCATCAACATACATGATTTATTAGACTACAGGCATCACTTTTTGGGCATGGCAAGCATGTCATCAAATTCTATAGCACAAATTTTTTTACTTAAAAGCAACCCATGTGCTCTCTCTGATATATACTAGAAGCCTATTTGTGTCATAATAAGCCAATTAAAATATTTCAAACTGAAGCTCAGGTCTAAAACTGGGGACTCTGAGAACTAATACTGGAAGAAACTTTAACAAGGTCGTGTATCTTAAACAAACATACATAGTAAGTTTCATTAAAAATTATGATATTGGTCTCTTAAAGATTTGAAGACAGCAAATATAATTGAAAAACTTTTTCCACTAAAGCTCAGGCTTGAGCACTTGCAATTATAAACAGCAACTGAAAAACAAACACTTGTGTTTATTGCCAACATATAGGAAACCGATGACAAACTTCTATATGACCTTAAATGAATAGTTAACTTAGGAAAAAGAAAAATTCTAGAACGCACCATTCTATGTACATGCTGCAGTCCAGTACTTCCAAAAGAATGTCCACATGATAATACCATTTCATTGTCCATGAGAGCACCTCTAAACATGCAAAGCAAAAATGCAAAAGTTAGCAGTAAACAAAATAATGACTTTCCTTTTTTTCCTAACTACATCTCAAGATAGTCTCCAAACACACATAATTTATCTCACATTGAATATTCATGCAAAGATTATCATAACTTCAAGATAATTGTATTAATGCAAAAGTTAGCAATCAACAAAACAATAACTCTCTCCTTTTTTTTTTAATACATCTCAAGATATTCTGTAAAAATGCATAATTTATCCCACACTATTTATTCATGCCAAATTGCCAATATTATCATAGCTTCTAGATAATTATACTAATGACCATCAACATTTCTGAATGAATAGTGTATGCTGCATTTGCAGATAATTAGTTCTAGAAATGTGACTATTTCTTTTTGCAAAATTTGAGAGAAAAGACATAAATTTGAGTTCTAAGAACTAGTTAGTTTAGAAATAAATGAAGGTATGTAAGATGAAGAAGATGGACTTGGAAAAGTTTGCTCAAGAAATTTCGGACATGGTCCTGAGGACATGAATTTTCATGACACAGCAAAAGACCTAATTGTATATAATCATAAACTATAATATCAAATAACATGCAGAGTTGCAGGTTTAAATAATGAAGTACATGGGTCTTTGGTCTACCTTAATGCATCCTTAATAATAAGTTACACAAAATCTCTACACATACTAGGGCTAATGATGACCAAAACACCAAGCAGAAGAGTTGCAGTGAAGGTCAGGCATAGCTCCACTACCTTAGTAGTTACTTCTTCCTTCATACAAAGCCAGTACCTTGGCCTTCAAAGGGATATGTACCCTATCCAAGTTTTCCCAAGTTGCCTAATCAGTTGAATAGCCAAGTAATGGCATTCAAACAAGTTTACACCCTTGACAGAAAACAAAGGGAAAGAATCCACCAGCTGGCTCCAAGCAGATCAAGCAAAGTTCATTGAATTAGGTTTTGACATTCTTCAAAAAAATTGTGATTAATTCCAATTACCAGCAAACTTAGAACAACCAAAAAACACACAGGCTCAGCAAAACATTGAGGATGCTTCAAGTGAATTTGGGTACAGAAATCCACAATCCACCTTTACACACTACCTAGTAGATAGTATGGAGCACATAAGCATCCACAGATCTCTTAGAATTCTAAAGATTGATCACAAACTCACGTTATTGGACCCGAGAGGTGTGTCCTCAAAGGCTCCCAGTGACCAGCTGCTAACCCAACTTCCCTTCTACCACTGAACCCACATCCATTCTCCCCTACCACGTCCTTCCGCGCAATACTTGATCCCTCTCCCCCATGTATTGCATGGGTGGAATACGGGTGAGGATCAATGACAGCAATAGCATTCTCGTAACCATCCATCCGCCCCTGCTGATATTGCTGCTCCCCAAAAATTGCCCTTCCCCCATTCCCATCCTTCACCACCACTCCTCTACTCAATCCTAAAACACCAATAAACATAAAACCACTAAGAATAAAAGATTAAAGAACCAAAAACACATAAAAGGATGGCCATTTTTGTACCAAAAGATGAATGAAGCTCCTATGAATTTGCCCTGTCGTCGTGAATCATCTCCGAACTACTCTGTACACTACCGCTGCTATTATTTTTAGCTTTGTAATTGCCGTCGTCCACCGACACCAAGCCATCCCCCTCATCGAGATCCTCATCATCGTCATTGCCATCATCCTCCTCGTCCTTTTCTTCCCCATCCGATCCATCACCACTAGGCGAGCCCCCATCCCTCACAGCGACCCAAATCTGGTTCGAAAAGAATCGCGGGTCTCCATCTCCGGAGAACATCTTATCGCCGTCGACGGGTAGAGAGCGGGACGGACCCAAGAGTTGGAAGGCGGCGAAGGGGAGGACGCCACTGAGAGGCTTGAGGAGGAGGGAGGGGCGTCAGGTTTGGCGCCGGGGCTGGGAGAGGGGAAGGATGGAGATCGGAGCCAGGGGGCCGGGGGATCACGTGGCGCCCGGGGGTGCTGGTGTGGGCGATACCGGGGCCGAGGAGGTCACGCGGAGCCGGGAGGTGGCGCGGGGTGCGGGCACCGAGGGGGCTAGTGGAGGAGGGGGCTGCACCGAGCGGCGAGGGGCGGCGGGCTGGGGTTTCAGGCCTTGTCAAAGAAGAGGGAGGCTACCTTTCCTTATTTAAATATTAATTTTTAAAAAAATAGGAAGAGGAAATGGATGTTTTTTATTTTTATTTTTATTTTAATTTGAAAGAACTACAAATATATATATATATATATATATATATATATATATATATATATATATAAACTAATCAAAGAATAAAAATATTCTTTCAAAATAATAAATTTTTTTCAAAATTATTCTTTCATTATTTACCAGCATCATGTTATTTCTTTCTGTACAAATTAAAGACGATATCCATTTCTCATCTTCTCATTTTTTATCAACGAGATTATATTAAAAGGTTAGTTACTCAATTTTTTTTAAATTAATATTTATTGTTATTATAAATCATGGAGGAGATGAAACTAGTTTCTCTTTATTTAGATTTTTATCTCCTCATATGATATAATAGTCTTTTTAATTTAAAATTTTTTCTTTCTTTCCTTTTCATTTCGAGGACTATCCAAATAAGATAATATTTTACTTCCCTTTCTTTTCTTCTCTTCCATTTCCTTCCATCCAAACAAAGCCTAAACGAGAGAGTGGGGTGGGGCGAGGCTTACGAATTTTTGTGGGGCGAGGCTTACGAATTTTTTTTAAGAGTTAGCAACGGACTTAATTTTTTAATTTTATTACAAATTTATATCATTTTATTT
Organism: Areca catechu; assembly: GCA_021397845.1. NCBI lineage: Eukaryota > Viridiplantae > Streptophyta > Magnoliopsida > Arecales > Arecaceae > Areca > Areca catechu. The sequence continues at coordinate 197,724,555 of CM038039.1, forward strand.
TAAATTAATAATGGATATCATGCCATTCCAATTTCGTTACAAATTTTTTGCAACACTTAGTAACAGGCAATAGTTCCATTACTATTTCATTATAAAATATTTATTTTTAATTCATTATAATTTTATTATCAATAACATATAAAAATTTATTATAAAATTTAGCAACTAATTTTATATTAATTATTATTTCATTACAGAATATTCATTTTTATTATATTATAATTTTATTATCATTAATACTGTTGATTCCACTAATTAATTTTGATGGTAAGCAAAACAGTTAAGTATAAGTTGAGAACTAATGATTTGCTTTAAGTGTGTTTTTATTGAAAGGGTGCTTACAAAATTTGAAGAAGCCTAATTGTTTTGAAGAAGCCAAGTTTGAATGAAAAGTGACGCAGGATACGGATGCGATGCAGTACTAAAGGTTGATTTAAATTTTGTGTTAATCGAGAGCAAATGTTCATAAACCTAAGAGCCTATTAAACAATACGTTAAAAGAATCTATAGCAAGCAACTAAATACTGGATTACATCACACGTATGCATACCTAACAAAATAATTAATTAGATGGATCACGGCAATTGAGAAACCATCCTAGATTAGGTTCCTACTTTCTAATATCGGATCTAGAGGAAGGGAAAGGGATTTTGAGTTACTAATACGCTTAGAAGCCTCCTCTGATGAAGATCTGGATCACTGTACCTAGGGTTGAAGAATCGGACTCCAAACTGATCTCTCCTGGCATCCGGATTCCGATCGAATTGATTCCAAAGCATAGACGCCGATCTTCAAAGTCGGATCTTAAGAGAATCTGCCAAAAAACACCAAAAATAGCAATTAAACGTTGGAAATCAAAAACTAGAAGGAAGGCTGGCTCCAGGGTTGTTGGTACTTCCGGGGATCTTCTTCTTTGGTTGGCTTCTAGGATCTCTTTAAAACATTGGATGAAGGCCTTGAAGAGACTTAGGGATCAGATCTGATGGAGGGATTGGATGGATAAATAGGGCGTCGCACCCTGGTAGAACTTGGACGTCGCACCCAAGTGTTCTAGGCATCACACCTAGCACCAATCAGCCGTCGCAGCTAGAAAGGAATTGGGAGAAGAACTTGGCAGAGTTTCATTTCATTTCATCAAATATTCATTAATTACAAGGGAAAAGGTGTAGGGGTATTTATAGAACCCTAACCAGAGAAGTGAGGGACTCAAATACAAGAGTTTCATTACAACTCTAGACTTCAAGTTTACATTGCCTGGACTCCTACTGGATGAAAAAAAATGGACTCCTATCCATAGTTGGCACCAAGATGAGACTTTGATGGAGGGTCATGATCGCTTCTGGGTTGGTCATGATGATTAGACTCCAGTTTCTTGATAATGTATTCTTCCAGAGCTGCTTAGACTCTTCAGTCTAGATTGGAGAGAATTCTAGAGTCCTGCTGAAATTCTAGAATCCTTGAAGCTTGAACAGTTAGCAGCATATTTGAATGGAATACTAGGAACCCTTTGACCTCCAACACTAGATGAGAAAAAATTTCCAAACTCCTTTGAATGCTTGGCCGACTTCTCACTTTGGCATGAAATATTATGAGTAGAAGGGCGCCATCTAGGAGAAGTCCTTCATAATTACTCCTCTTAAAAATTTTGTGCGCATTTCTTCATGGGTCGACCAAGAGAAATTGTCTTGATGAGTGTAGCTTGTCCAAATTTAAGTGATAGGCCATGTGTCATTGTTCCCCTGGTGACGTGACAATAGTAGTCCTGAAATCATGCAAAGTTGACATGCAAAATAGGCTAACATATGACAAGAGCTTGTGCTAGCACATGGGTCACATGGGCTTGTCTTGAATTAGCACATGGATCTTGATTTGAGTCACATGGGTATTATAATTGGTCTCCCCTGTAATACAAGACTTAACAACTAATTTTTACAGGACTCAATAAATAACTAAAGTCCTATTTGATCAATTGGAACCCAATTTGATCAAAAGGGCAAGACATGTAAATATGTAGTTCAACTTGGTAAAAGGGGTTGAGCCTAAAAGGATAAATAAATAAAACCCTAATTCCAGTTGGTAAAAGGGGCTAACCCTAACTAATCCAAAATAACAAAAATTAAAATAAATTATTTACATGGATAAAAGAGTTGGGTCCAGGGTTTCATTCACAGGTGATCCACAAGGATGTGGGTTCAACTTGTCGATATTTTCGGGTCCTGGTGTCCTCACCAATTCTTCCCAGGTGGGAGGAACTCGACCTCGTCGAGTAAGGGTTAGACTGGCTCAAGTACTTCTCTAGCAAGTCCGGGGCGATCTTCTGCAGATCCTCCCGAGTTATCCAAGTATCATCAGACTCGGGATGTCCTTGCCAACGAACCAAGAATCGCTGGTAGTCCTTATTCCAGGTAACAATCATCTTGTCATCCAGAATTCGTTCAACCCTGTCTCTCTGATTTGTGGATTTGGCTATTGGACACTCATGAGTTGGTTCGCTCTCAAGAACAGGATCAGGCCCAAAAGGCTCACTAAGTAGCAACATCGGCTCCCTAAGTAGCAACATCGGCTCCCTATACTCTACAAGATCTGATATGTTGAAAGTTGGACTTATACCCAAATCTAAAGGTAGGTCTATCTCATAGGCATTAGGTCCAAACTTATCAATTATTTTATAAGGTCCCGCACTCCGGGCTTGTAACTTTTTGATAGTTCTAGATGGAAATCGTTCAGGCCTGAGCCTGATCATAACTTGGTCTCCTACTTTAAACTTTTTGAACCTTTTGCTTAAATTAGCCGTTCATGCATATGAATCATTGCTCTCTTTAATTTTCTTATTTATTTCTTGATGCAAGTTTTTTATATGTTGTGCAAAAGACTTAGCTAACTCAAATATACGTGCATGAATAGGTAAGGGAATTGATCTAATGGCTTCCTAGACTTGTATCCATGAACGATTTCAAATGGGCTCTTCCCTGTAGATCTGTTGACTGAGTTATTATAAGCAAACTCTACTCTCAATAACAATAGATCCCAATTAGCAGTATTTTTTCCCACTAGACTCCTCAATAGGTTCCCTAAACTTCGATTTACTATCTCAATTTGGCCATCTATTTGGGGGTGGTAGGCAGTAGAATACTTCAATTTGGTTCCTAGCATATGCCATAAGATTTTCCAAAAGTAGCTAGTAAACTTAACGTCTCGGTCTGACACGATGGTCTTAGGCAATCCATGTAATCTAACCACTTCGTTCAAGAATAATTTAGCCACTCTAGACGCATCATAAGTTTGGAACATGTGATGAAATGGGCCATCTTAGAAAACTTATCTACTACCACGAAGATAGAATCATGTTTCCTAGCAGTTTTAGGTAATCCTAAGACAAAGTCCATACTCAAATTTTGCCATGGGCAATCTGGGACGGGGAGTGGGGTATATAGTCTAGTGTTCTGTCTAAGTTGCTCAGCTACAACACAAGTCCTACACTGGGCTACCACTTAGGCAATTTTTCTTTAGACTTGGCCAATAAAATTGATCCTCTACAGTCAAGATAGTTTTATTACGCCCAAAGTGTCATGCTAAACCTCCTGCGTGTATCTCCCAAATAAGAAAGTCTCTAAGTGATATCTTGGGAACATATAACCTATTTCCCTTGAACAAATAACCATCCCTTAAGACATACTCACTAAATTCAGTGGATGGCCCTAGCTTCACTGATTCATAAATCTTCCCAAAATCTGGACAAAATTCATATTTTTTCTTTAATCGTTCAAATCTGACTACTTCGGTACTCATATAATTCAGCAACATTGTTCTCCTACTAAGTGCATCAGCTATCCTATTCTCACTTCCAGCATGGTGCTTTAGGACAAAAGTATATGCTTGTATAAATTCAACCCACTTGCCATGTCTAGGGCTTAACTTTTTTTGAGAATTTAGGAAGCGAAGTGCTTCGTGATCAGAGTAGAAAATGAATTCTTGCGGTAGCAAGTAATGCCTCCAATACCTAAGAGCTTGTACTACCGCATACAACTCTTTATCATATATGGAATATTTCAACTTGGCATCACTCAGTTTCTCACTAAAATAGGCAATAGGATGATTTTCCTGACTTAATACCCCTCCTATTCCTACGCCTGATGCATCACAGGCGACCTCAAAGACTTTGGTGAAGTCGGGTAACCTTAAAACCGGTGCCTTAGTCATTCTATCTTTAATCTCTAGGAAGGCTTTATGGGCAGCTCTAGTCCAGTCGAATTCGCCCTTCCTAATGCAGTCGGTGATCGGAGCAACAATCGTGCTAAACCCCTAATAAATCTCCTATAGATGGTAGCTAACCCATGGAAACTTTGAACGTCATGAACATTCCTATGTATAGGCCACTCAACTATAGATTTCACTTTCTCAAGGTCGGCGGTTACTCCTTCTGGTGTTACTACAAAACCTAAGAAGATGATTCTGGTTGACATGAAGCTACATTTCTTAAGGTTTGCAAACAAAGCTTCCTTCCTAAAGACCTGGCAAATCTGACGGAGGTGGTCTAAGTGATCTTCTCTAGTCTTACTGTATACGAGGATATCATCAAAATATACGACCATGAATTTTCCAATAAATGATCGTAACACCTGAGTCATAACCCTCATTAACGTACTTAGGATGTTTGATAATCCAAAGGGCATCACCAACCACTCATATAGGCCATCTTTGGTCTTGAAAGCCGTTTTCCACTCATCCCCGATTCTAACTCTCACCTGATGGTAGCCACTTTTTAAATCAATTTTTGAAAAGATGGTCAATCCGGCCATCATGTCTAGTATGTCATCGAGTCGGGGTATGGAAAATCAATACTTTATCGTAATCTTATTAATAGCCCAGCTATCTATGCACATCCTCCAACTGCCATCCTTTTTAGGAGTCAAAAGTGTTAGGATAGCACAAGGACTCAAACTCTTCCTAATAAATCCCTTTTTCATAAGATCCCCTACTTGTCGTTGTAGCTCCTGATGTTCCATAGGGTTCATCTTATAGTGTAGGAGGTTTGGCAATGTGGCTCCTGGTACTAAATCAATTGTATGTTGAATATCTCTTAATGGTGGTAATTGATCCGGTAAATCTTCAGGGTAGACATCTTTAAATTCCTTTAATAAATCTAGGATCTCCTTAGGGTATTCTAGTTTTGGTTGATCATGAGCTTCCTTGGTAACTAAAATCCAAACTGGTGACCCTCTATCGATTTCTCGTTTTAACTCCTTTGGAGAGATCAAATTCAAATTAGACTCTTTTTCCTTTAAGTGACTTGACCCTCTCTTAACATTGTCCTTTGGTGGGGTCGCATTAATCACTATCCTCTTTCCTAGATGGTGAAATGCACACGAGTTCGATCGTCCAAACAGGGTGGCATCATGGTCATACAACCAAGGTCTTCCTAAAATGATGCTGCTAACCCCCATCGGAAGAACATCGAACCAGACTCTTTCTTGGTAGGATTGTACTTGAATTGTAATCTGGCATCACAACCGGATGGAAATGTTGCTTGCATCAATCCGGGATACCTTATAGGGGGTCGAGTGTGGAACAGTTGGTAAGTCTAGGCTCTTAACTGCATTAGTAGAAATTGCATTGACACAACTCCCACTATCAATTATGACCTTACATACCTTATCCCTTTTTTTAATAAAGGTCTGTAGGATGTTAGTCCATGCCAATCCTCATTCCTCTTAGTTTGAGTCAGGATGCATCTGACCACTCCTAATCGATCTGAGTCTAAGATCTCTTCCTCCTCCTCATATTCCTTCACTAACTCAGCTTCAGCCTCATAAACCTCTTCCCCACAAGGGTCACTAATCTCAGGGTCCTCTACTTCAGGTTCTCCTATATGTAAGGCTCACGATGGACATTAGGCAGCATAATGACCAGTCTGATTACACTTAAAGCATACTGGGATTTGGTTTCGATCCTTTTGAACCATAGGTGCCTTACCCTTGTCATCTCTACGAATGGGCTGGGGATTGGGTCTAGGTTGATTTGCAGGGAATCGGTTCTGGTTTGGCCTATTTCCAGGGGCATTAAATATAGATGAATCAGATTGATAGGTAGGTTTCCTTGGAAATCTCTCAGCATCCCTGGTAACCTGATAGGCATGTTCTAAATCATTCACTTCTCTTAGAATCAGTTCCCTCTTAATGTCCTCATCAGGCCTGCTCTAAACCTAGACAAAGTAACCGACTCAGACTCGGACACACCACACCACATAACATACTCATAAAAAATGGCTATGTATTCGAACATAGTCTGATTTCCTTGGGTCATCTTCTGCCACTGATCTAAAAGCCTTTGTTCATAGGAGAATGGTAGGTATTTGGCCCTTAATTTGAGTTTCATGTCCTCCCATATATGCGGGTCTTTTCTCTGTTGGCTTAACCTTTCCACATTACCCCAATACAATCATACTTGTCGGATCATCCTAACTTAGCGAATTTGACCTTACGCTCTTCCGACATGGTGTACCATTCGAAGTACTGATCTATATCACTTTCCCAATCAGAGTACATCTTGGGATCTAAAGTACCATCGAATGTGGGGGCTTCTAGTCTGATACTCCTAAGGGCTCGTGCTTCCTGATCATCTATGTCATACTGCTACCTCCTAGGAATAGGATCAGGTGTAACCTCTCTACGTTAGGCTCGATGTCTGGGGATTAGATCATATGTAAGCTCTGGAAGCTGGGGTCCTGGACCATACTGTGGGGTAAATTCCAGTGGTGTAGGGTCAGGTTGAGACACATGGGATCCTTCTAATGAACCTATTCTTTCATTCATTTGATCAAATCTCTGGTCGACTCTAGCACTAAACTGCCTCTGTTTAGCACTAAGCTGCCTCATTTGCTCAGTCAAAGATCTCATGAAAATTTCCATCGTGGGGTCCATGGATGTACTAGGTTGGTCCTGAGGGACCTGGTATGGGGTTCCTGACCTAGTAGTCATGCAAGGACACAATACACTCAAACAAACCTAATCGACTATGGATAGCTAGACCTAGAGTCCAAACTAGATGCCTAATCAAGGTGGCAAGCTAGTCTATAGTAACTCAAGACTTGGCCAGGCAGGTGTAAGGGGAGTGTAGGTCCCTGATTGCCAATCCTAGATACCAATAGAGATTGGCCAGGTAGGCGGACCAGCTCACTTGTCCTTCGGGACGTAATCCCTAAACCACCATTCTAGACACCAAGAAATAGACACACACAAATTTAGTTAACACGATTGACTTGACACTAACTCGGACCCGACCAATTGGTGTCCCTAAGCTCACTAGAGCAATTAGGTTCTAATCAATTTTAATTAGGACTTGAGCTCGAATGCAAAGTGGGTGGTTTTGGGCTAGAAAAAGGTTATGAACTCCTCCCCCTATGTTATATTGTATGCCCTTAAAAATCAATTAGAAAATGAATGCAACAAGCAACTAATAAAACTAAACCCTAATGATTTTTTTTTTTTGGCAGAACCTGTTCTCAGGCCGAAAACAGAGAACTGCAATTTTTACAGAAAACCATAAATTGTAAAAAAATTACTAAATATACTATGAATTTCAAGGAAGCTAACAAAATAATTTTTTTATTTTTTTGATTTTTATACATGCAGAAATAATTAAAACAACAGAGTATATACTGGAAGGCCGAGATGCAAATTTAACTAAATGCAAGATTAACCTAATCTAAACCGTGCTTTGATACCAAATTTGATGCGGGACATGGATGAAATGCAGTACTAAAGGTTGATTTAAATTTTATATTAATCAAGAGCAAATGTTCATTAACCTAACAGCCTATTAAATAATATGTTAAAAGAATCTATGGCAAGCAACTAAATACTGGATTACATCACCCGCATGCATACCTAACAAAATAATTAATTAGATGGATCATGGCGATTGAGAAACCACCCTATATTAGGTTCCTACTTTCTAACATCGGATCTAGAGGAAGGAAAAGGGATTTTGAGTTACCGATATGCTTAGAAGCCTCCTCTGATGAAGATCTGGATCACTGCACTCTAGGGTTGAAGAATCGGACTCCAAACTGATCGCTCCTTGCATCTGGATTCTGATCGAACTGATTCCAAAGCATGGACGCCGATCTTCAGAGTCGGATCTCAAGAGAATCTGCCAAAAAATACCAAAAATAGCAATTAAACGTTGGAAATCAAAAACTAGAAGGAAAGCTGGCTCCAGGGTTGTTGGTTCTCCTGGGGATCTTCTTCTTTGGTTGGCTTTTAGGATCTCTTCAAAATATTAGATGAAGGCCCTGAAGAGACTTAGGGATCAGATCTGATGGAGGGATTGGATGGATAAACAGAGCGTCGCACCCCGGCAGAACTTGGACGTCGCACCCAAGTGTTCTAGGCGTCACACCTAGCACCTATCAGCCGTCGCAGCTAGAAACGAATTGGGAGAACACGGCAGAGTTTATTTCATTTCATCAAATATTCATTAATTACAAGGGGGAAGGTGTAGGGATATTTATAGAACCCTAACCAGAGAAGTGAGGGACTCAAATACAAGAGTTTCATTACAACTCTAGACTTCAAGTTTACATTGCCTGGACTCCTGCTGGATGAAAAAAATGGACTCCTATCCATAGTTGGAGCCAAGATGAGACTTTGATGGAGGGTCATGATCGCTTCTGGGTTGGTCATGATGATTAGATTCCAGTGTCTTGATAATGTATTATTCTAGAGCTGCCTGGACTTTTCAATCTGGATTGGAGAGAACTCTAGAGTCCTGCTGAAATTCTAGAATCCTTGAAGCTTGAATAGTTAGCAGCTTATTTGAATGAAATGCTAGGAACCCTTGGACCTCCAACACTAGGTGAGAAAAAATTTCCAAACTCCTTTGAATGCTTGGCCAACTTCTCACTTTGGCGTGAAATATTATGAGTAGAAGGGTGCCATCTGGGAGAAGTCCTTCACAATTACTCCTCTTAAAAATTTTGTGTGCCTTTCTTCATGGGCCGACCAAAAGAAATTGTCTTGATGAGTGTAGCTTGTCCAAATTTAAGTGGTAGGCCATGTGTCATTGTCCCCCTGGTGACATGACGATAGTAGTCCTGAAATCATGCAAAGTTGATATGCAAAATAGGCTAGCATATGACAAGAGCTTGTACTAGCACATGGGTCACATGGGCTTGTTTTGAACTAGCACATGAGTCTTGATTTGAGTTACATGATTATTATAATTGGTCTTCCCTGTAATACAAGACTCAACAACTAATTTTTACAGGACTCAATAAATAACTAAAGTCCTATTTGATCAATTGGAACCCAATTTGATCAAAAGGACAAGATATGTAAATACATAATTCAACTTGGTAAAAGGGGTTTAGCCTAAAAGGCTAAATAAATAAAACTTTAATTCCAGTTGGTAAAAGGGGCTAACCCTAGCTAATCCAAAATAACAAAAATTAAAATAAATTATTTACATGGATATAAGGGTTGGGTCCAGGATTTCGTTCACAGGTGATCCACAAGGATGTGGGTTCAACCTGTCGATATTTTCGGGCCCTGGTGTCCTCACCAAAAAGGTTGCTCAAAAGAAGACTTGGACACTTAAGAGTTTGTTGAATGGATGGCTAAGTCAAGTGAAAACTTGTTCCAGTTCAAATTCAGCAGTTTCTGTATATTTTTCAAAGAATTGTCGACTCAAAGTGTCGACACATGACATGAAGTATCAATACATGGAGATGAAGTGTCGACTTAGGCCGGTATGCAGCAATGTTTCAAATGGCACAGATCAAGTATCAACACATGGACCTAATGTGTCGACTCAAGGTGTTGATACATGGATCAACACATCACCTGAGACTTTCAAGCACAAAACTTACAGAAGTTGAAGGAACAGCTGAAATGTCGACACATGGAAGCAAGGTGTTGACTTAAGGTGTCGACTCAATTGAGAAGGTGTCGACACATCTGGATTTCCAGAGAATCTAAATGGAGCATTTTGAACTAAGTGTCGACTCAAGAAGAACATGTGTCAACCTTATATGTCGACTCAACTGAGGAAGTGTCGACACATGGAGTTCTGGCAACATTAACGGCTAGTTTTTTCAAACGCAAAACTCACCCAAATTGCCCCCAACGGCTAGTTTCTCAAGTCTAACGGTTAGAAGTTTTCTCAAGTCTTTAGAACTCGAAGATCTTGGAAGGGTATTTATATGCTCCAAATCAAATTTAAACACATGATATTGAATACCATTAAAGAATTTTGAGAGAAAAGAAGAGAGAAGAGCCTTAACTACTATTCATTCAAGTTTCAACCACTCTCAAGCTAAAAGAAGCCTCCAAGCATTCAAAAGCTATCAAGAGCATTAAAGATCATTCAATCTTGGGCATTCAAAAGGCTTCAACAAGTGCAAAGCAACTCTACATTGAGCTACATCGACATATTTGCTTTGTTATTGAAAGCTTACATTGGTTCTTTATTTCTAAACCTTATTTCTTATAAGGGTTCTTGGTTAGCCTATTGTAAAACTAAGTAAGGTTTTTGGTAAGTCTTGGAAAATCAATTAGGTTGGTGGTTAGCCCGCAAAACCACTAAGGTTCTTGGTTAGCCCGGAAAACCAAGGGAGGTTGTTGGCTAGCCTTGTGAAAACCAATTAAGTTCTTGATTAGCCCGTAAAACCAAGTGAGGTTTGACTTGTGAACCTTATGAAAACAAGTCAGATTTTGATTAGTGAGCCCGGAAAACTAATCGGCTGTAATCGTGTGATTATAGTGAATTCCCAAGGAGATCTTAGGGAGTGGATGTAGGTGCATTGGTTGGCACCGAACCATTATAGCTTTTGATGTTTGTGATTGCTTGATATCTCTCTCCTTGCTCTTTATTTATTGCTCTTAATTTTCGCTGTACTTTTATTTAGAACATTGCATTTAAATCATAGTGCCTTGCTTTATATACTTGTTGAATTGGATTGCTTTGCTTAGCATCAAGTTTTATTAAGTTAGTAGCTTGCCTTGTTATATTAAATTAATTTTTAGAAACCCAATTCACCTCCCTCTTAGGCTGCTTACTAGGCAACAAGGATATCAGAGCCCTGTTCTCAGTGTATAGGCTTTACCGTCTTGAGTAAAGATCTATGGCAGCCCCAATTGGTACTAGTGTAGTGAGGGACAAGCCTCAGATAGACTTCCATTTTTAATGGAACAAATTATACTTATTGAAAAACTTGGATGAGAATTTATATGCATTCTATTGATTACAATTTATGGAAAGTAGTTGACAAGGGTCCTCATATTCCTTTGGTGGTGATTAATGGTGTTTCTATCCCAAAGCTCGAAGAGGATTGGAATGAAAATGACATTAAACAATCCAAGATCAATGCTAAGGCAATGAATATCCTTTATTATGCATTAGATCCTAGTGAATTTAATAGGATATCTACATGCATATCTACCAAAGAAATATGGGACACACTTGAAGTTATCCATGAGGATACCGATCAAGTGAAGAATACTAAGGTTAATATGTTAGTGCACATATATGAGATGTTCCGGATGGAACCAAATGAATCTATCACTGATATGTATACACGATTCACAAATATAGTTAATGGTCTGAGAAGTCTTGGTAAAGTCATGTCTAATGCTGATCTTGTGAATAAAATTCTTAGGTCACTTCCAACATCATGGGATCCAAAGGTGACCGCAATTCAAGAACAAAGGATGTGGACAAGCTACCTCTTGAGCAGCTAATGGGATCGCTCATGACTTATGAGCTCAATCTAAAACAGAAATCCATGGACATTGATAAGAAGAAGAAGGGGATTGCTTTCAAGTCAATATACAAGAAGAATCCTCAATTGATGAGTCTAAAGATGAAGAGGAAGCAGAAGGTGAAGAAGCCTCCTTACACAAAAGTTTAGAAGATTCATAAAGAGGAGGAAGTTTCCCTACAAAAAGAAATATCAGTCTAAGGAAAAGGAAAAAGAAAAAGAGAAAGAAAAAGAAAAAGGAAAGGAGAAGGAAGTACCTACATGCTTCGAGTGCAAGAAGCCGGACATTACAAGTTTGACTATCATCTCCTCAAGAAATCAAGAAAGAAATTAAGAAGAAAACCATGATGGCCACTTGGAGTGATAGCGAAGACTCCAGTTCAGAAGAAGAGCAGACTGAAGTTGCAAATCTTTGCTTCATGGCACATCAGGACAATGATGAAGTATGTTCAGATACTAAAATTGATTTCACTTTTGATGAACTTAGGAATGCTTTTGAAGAACTTATGCATAATTATAAATAGTTTTATCTGAAAACAAGAAATTGAAAAAGCATGCAAATAGTTTTCTTTTGAAAACAATTCTTTACTAAATGATGTTAGTACTTTGAAATCTAAATTAGATGTTTTAGAAAAGAAATTAATACTTTATGTATGGAAAATGAAGTTTTAAAAATACCTAAAAATGTTGTTTCTAACAATGATCTTTTAAAGAAAAACAAGGATTTAGATTTTGAAAATGCTAAATACAAAAATGAATTGAAAAGATAAAACCTTTTGTTGACAAATTTACTTATAGTTCATAAAAGTTAAATTTACTTCTAAAAATCAAAGAGTAGTTTTTAATAAGGCAGGTTTAGGATATAAACCACAGAAGCACAAAAGTATTTCAAAAACTTTTTTGTACCTGCATCATCTAGCATTACTTATTTTACTTGCAAAAAGCTAGGTCATAAATCAGATCAATGTAATTTTAGAAAAATCATTTCTTTTGGTAAAGTGTGGGTTCTGTTGCCACCCGGATCGTCGTGGCCCGTAGTTGCTGATGGCATCGAGGATCGCGCGTCTGCCTCCTTAGGATGGCTCCGGTGCCTCGGGACCTGCAGCAAACAACATCAGTGACCCAGGCCGGGGATTCCGACGGGGGCACTCCGACGGTCAAGTCAGTGACGGTCCAGGAGAACAGATCCTCCTGGTTGAGCCCCTGGATGAGCTCCACGCTAAGAGGAGTGAGAGTAGTGTGTATGGAAAATGAGAGTGAAGTGGGAGAGGTGGTGGCCGAGGTGGTCATCCCTCATTGTTTTGCATCTCTTTCTCTCTTGTGTTTGCTTTAGTTACCTCTCTTTTTGCTTACTCTAGCTGGGTCTTTTATTTTGGCTTGCCTCGGGATCTTCCCATACTGTCAGACGTGTGCGACGAGGTATCGTGCTATGGAAGGGACGCCTTTTCTATCAGGTGGCTGGGGAAGCTTCTACACGCTTCTGACATTCCTTCTATTTGACCCTCTCCCGGGAACCTGGTGGAGCCTCGGTTGGCAGGCCGCCACCCTCGGGACTCGCACTCTCGGTGGGGTCTTTTCTCCGATCGTACGGAAGGTCGGTGGAGGGCATGGTGCCTTGATATGAGTTAGAGACCGAGCTGGAAAGGTGGGGCCCGTCTCTGGTGGATCCGCCTCGAGGCGGCTCGGTTGGGCGGAGGAGGGCCGAGCTTGACTCTGGGCCAGTGGGGCCCAGCTTCGAGTGAGCTCGAGCTGGCAGAGGTGGGCGAGGTGCCGCCCAGCCTAGGGGACCCGACCTCGAAGGGGCTCCTCGTGACGGAGGAGGCTTGAGCTCGACTCCTGACCATGGGACCTGATCTCGAGGGGTGCGCCTCTGGTGGGGCTTGTGCTAGGCTCCGGCCTAGGCATCCCGACCTGGCGGGGACCGACCTGGTGGAGGATAGAGCCCAAATTCGACGGACGGCCCCATTGCTCCCGGGGAGCTCAGCCCGGCGAAGGGGCTCGAGATGGGAATCCATCATGGCATCTAATGAGGTCTCCACATCAGTCACCCCGTCCCACGTCAGCGATCCAGCCACATCATTTGCCCACCACTCCCGAGGCCCGTTGGCGCGCGGCGCTCGGGGTGAAGAGAGTAATTACGGTGCTGACTTGGAAAGGTAGGAAATCTGGTACAATAATGACCGATATCGGTGATGCCTCGCTCGGCAGTCCTTCGAGCTTGTGCGAGGGTGCCATGCAGCCACGTCTTAGAAATGGTGATGACGGGCATGGAAGTCAGAGCGGTCACGATCGGATCAGAACGTTGGCCCCTTTGATCGGCGACACATGGCAAGTCTCTTGGGAAAGCCATAACGGTACGGTCGGGCGTATGTTGCCTCGAGAAGAAGGGTAAGTCTTTCGAAACTTACTTTCTTTCGAACTTTTCGTGCCCGGCGTCGTACAACGGTCTTCTCCTTCTCTCTCTCGGGCCATCGTCATTCTCCTAGAACCCTAGTAGGTTAGCTCCCTCTTCTTCTTCCTTGCCGACCAGAAGTCGTTGTAGGTCTTCCTCACCATCTTCTTCTTCTTCCATGGATCGCTTCGGTCCGAACTTCCATCCTTCTTGCCAAGCGAGGCCATACCTTCCCGGTCAAAGACTCCTTCTTCCTCCGATAAGAAAATGGAGGCGGCACGTTATGAGTTTAGTAGGAGACCTTTTCACGGCCCTATAGCCATTAGGGAACCTGAGTCTTTCCTCCACCTCGTCAAGCCCTTTTTCTGCTCCTCCTCCTACTCCCATTCTTGAACCCGAACCTTCTTGGTCGACAGGTCCCGGTGGGATTGCTTCGATGATCACCGTCGAGGATCTTGTGACCATCCGGGATGCTTACAGCATTCCCGAGTCCATTCATCTTTCCGTCCCTCGTCCTGGGAGTGGATCATATCCAATGGCCTCAGCAGATCGCCTTCTATGAGAAGGCCTTCGTCGGGGGCCTCCGCTTTTCTGTCAATCCTTTCTTTCTTTCCTTCTTGACCAACTACCGACTTGTCTCAGCCCAGTTGGTCTCCAATGCTATCAGAACGATATTTTGCTTCATCATTCTGTGCCACTTTCACGAGATTGTTGCCCGTTTCTCCTTGTTTAGGACTTTTTTCACCCTGAAACGTTACCCTACGTTACCCTACCGAGGATGGGTGGTGGTCCCTTTCTTCTCACCCTCTGGGCATCAGATTTGAGCTCCCCTCTTCCATCAAAGATGGAAGAGTAGGTACTTCTTCACCTCGATCGAGGGATCGACTGGTTTGTAGCGCCCTAGATCGGTCTCCAAATAGGCACTCCTCCATCGAAGTAGCCAACCTCGACCTGTACAAGCTGTTCAGATCGGCTGAGATCCCCTCGCTTGAGGTCTCGCTATTGGAGCAGAATCTCTGCGAGGGCCGGTTAGCTCGGTGCAGAGTCGGGTGAGTTTTGACTGGCCACTCCCTTCTCGTTTTCTTCTTCTTGCTTGTTCTTTCTTCTCTTTCTCTTTTCTTCTTCTTTTTTTTTTTGCCTGAATTTGACCATGTCTTCTACTATGCAGGGATGAAATTTTTCATGGATGAGCTGCTCTCATTTTTCGAGGAACAAGAGCAGGCAGCCGAGACAGGCGAGCCCGCTCTGAAAGGGCTCAGGTCGATGACAGTGCGAGGACGGTGCAGGCCGGGCCGGATGCACCGGTCTCAGAGCGAAGGTGGAAGAGGGTAACCGAGCCCATCCATAAGCCTTCAGGGCAGCACGAGCTGGTGCCGGCGCCCGAGCCCGAGGTGGTCGTTCGAGCCAGATCAGCAGTCACCGCCGCCCGAGTAGGAGCCCCTCCTCTGGAGATCGTCGACGTCTTGAGAGATAGGGGACCAAGAGAAGCGAGGCCGGCACCCCAAGTGCGGCCTGAGATGGCACCGAGCTCGTAACTGGTGCTGAATGGGCCTCCCACCATCGAGGGATCCGAGCCAGCGGGAAAGCAGGGCAGGGACTATCGTCAAGTCCCTTTTCGGCTGGGACCCAACGTCTCCCTGATGAAGGATCCGAGTCTTGCTGAGCGGATGATAGACTTCTTCGTCCAGTCCTGTGACCGGCGGGAAGGGAGCGGGAGACTCCTGGGCGATGTCGTCAACTCGACCTTCACCAATTTATACACCGTAAGTTTTTCTTTGCTTGCTTTGATGCCTTCTGTCCTTTCTCAGCACTGTAGCTAACATGCTTCCTTTGATGCAGCAAGGCAGAGAGCTGATCCTCATCAGGGATTACTACCGCAATTGGGTGAAGAGGGACAAGGAGTGACAGGCGGAGCTCGGGTCCCTGAAGGCTGAGGTGGGCCAGAAAGATGAGGAGACCTGGGAGGCTAGCCTGAAGGTTAAGAACCTCCAAACTGAGGTCGCTGATGCCACCCGGGCCAAGAAGGAGCTCGAGGGAGAGCTCGAATCAAAGAGGACCTGACTAAAAAAGCTCCAGGACGAGGTGGAGGTGGAAAGGGACCGTGCCACCTCTGTCAAAAAGAGGGTGGCAGTCGCGGAGAAGAAGGCCGCGGAGGCTGAGGAGAAGACCATCGTCGCCATTCGCTCCACTGAGATCGCCGAGAAGGCAATGGCGATGGCAATCCAGTAGCTTGAGCATATCAGGAAGCAGCTGGAGGAAGGCAGGCAGCGGGAGGAGGCTACGAGGAAGGAGGCTACAGACGCGGTGGCCGCTTTCAAGGCCTCCCTCGAGTACATAAAGGATTTTAAGGAGGTGGCGACGGATTCCTTTGCCAAGGGGTTCGCCTACTGCCGCACCCAGCTACGGGGAATTCTCTTTGAGGAGCGACTGGCTGCACTTCGGGCCCTCGGGAAGAAGGATCCAGCTCTAGCGGCAGTTGCAGCAAGGCCAAGGGCTGCTCCAGCCAGGCGGGAAGAAGGATCCAGCTCTAGCGGCAGTTGCAGCACGGCCAAGGGCTGCTCCAGCCAGGGCTCGCCTGAGGTGACCTCGGGGGTGCCTGGCCCTGGTGAGTTGACATTGGCGGCGTCGATGGCCGAGCCCGTGCCGCAGTGTGGAGATGGTCGAGTTCAGTCCCGGCGGTGCCAATAACTGAACCCCGCCCCTCCGGCGGAGCCTGCTCAGGAAAGTTCCCCCACGACAGAGATGGAAGAGGGAGAATTCCTGGCCATGCACCGCCCAGGGAAGGAGCCGGCCCCATAGAATAGGACCCCTTGTATGAGTTTTTCCTTTTCCTTCTTTTTCTTTCTTTGGACTGGCTACCTGGCTTGTCAGGGCCCGGGAGATAATGTAAACATTTCTTCTAATTAATGAAAGATATTCCCATTAATGTGTCTTTCCTCTCTCTTCTCTTCTCCTCTTTTCCCTTCTCTTTCAGTGCGGGAGGTCGGAGAGGGGAGCTTTGTCTTGTGTGGGCTTGAGCCTCACCGCCTTAGTGCTGGGCTCAAGCTCCGAGGCCGGCGAATGTCGCTTCGGACTTGGATGTCTGAGGGCTCTTAGATCTTGAATGTCTTGGAGCCAGGCTCGGGACTTGATCTTCGAAGGTCGGCTCAGGAACTTGGGCGTCTCGGAGCTGGGCTCGGAGACATGCTGGCCGTAGAGTTGGTCTCCAGGACTTAGTTGGCCCGAGAGCATGGCTCAGGAGCTTGGACACCTCGGAGCTGGCTCGGAGACGTGCTGGTCGGAGAGCTGGTCTTCGGACTTGGTTGGCCTGAGAGCATGGCTCAGGAGCTGGACGCCTCGGAGCTGGGCTCGAGACGTGCTGGCCGGAGAGCTGGTCTCCGGGACTTGGTTGCCTGAGAGCATGGCTCAGAGCTTGGACACCTCGGAGCTGGGCTCGGAGATGTGCTAGTCGGAGAGCTGGTCTCCGAGACTTAGTTGGTCTGAAAGCATGGCTCAAGAGCTTGGATGCCTCGGAGCTGGGCTCGGGGATGTACTGGCCGGAGAGCTGGTCCCCCGGGACTTGGTTGGCCTGAGAGCATGGCTCAGGAGTTTAGACACCTCGGAGCTGGGCTCGAAGACGTGCTGGTTGGAAAGCTGGTCTCCGAGACTTGGTTGGCTTGAGAGCATGGCTCAGAAGCTTGGATGCTCGGAGTTGGGCTCAGAGATGTGCTGGCCAGAGAGTTGGTCTCGGGACTTGGTTGGCCTGAGAACATGGATTAGGAGCTTGGACGTCTCAGAGCTGGGCTCGGAGACGTGCTGGCCAGAGAGCTGGTCTCTGGGACTTGGTTGGCTGAGAGCATGGCTCAGGAGCCTGGATGCCTCAGAGCCGAGCTCGGAGACGTGCTGGCCGGAGAGCTGGTCTTCGGACTTGGTTGGCCTGAGTGCATGGCTCAGGAGCTTGGATGCCTCGGCTAGGCTCGGAGACGTGCTGGCCGGCCGAGAGCTGGTCTCCGGGACTTGGTGGCCCGAGAGCATGGCTCAGGAGCTTGGATGCCTCAGAGCTGGGCTCGAGGACGTACTGGCCAGAGAGCTGGTCTCCGGGACTTAGTTGGCCTGAGAGCATGCTCAGGAGCTTGGACGCCTCGAAGCTGGGCTCGGAGATGTGTCAGGAGCTTGGACACCTCGGAGCTGGGCTCGGAGACGTGCTGGCTGGAGAGCTGGTCTCCGGGACTTAGTTGGCTAAGAGCATGGCTCAGGAGCTGAGTGCCGAGGGCTTCTCATGTATTTGTGCCGAAGGACTCTTCTCTAGCTTGGATGGCCGAGGAGCTAGGCTCGAGGCTTGAGTGCCTGAGGGTCTGCACATGGCTTGGTGCCAGAGGATGTTTCTCCGGGCTTGAATGCCGAGGAGCTGGGCTGGCGGCTTGAGTGCCTGGGGGCTACTCAGGGCTTGGTGCCGGAGGACGTTTCTCCAGGCTTGAATGTCGGGAGCTGGGCTCACGGCTTGAGTGCCTGGGGGCTGCCCAGGGCTTGGTGCCGGAGGACATTTCTCTGGGATTGAATGCTGAGGAGCTGGGCTCGAGGCTTTAGTGTGTGGGGACTGCCCAGGGCTTGGTGCCGGAGGACGTTTCTTCGAGCTTGAATGCCAAGGAGCTGGGCTCGTGGCTTGAGTGCCTGGGGGACTGCCTTGGGCTTGGTGCCGGAGGATGTTTCTCCGGGCTTGAATGTCGAGGAGCTGGGCTCGTGGCTTGAGTGCCTGGGGGCTGCCTGAGGCTTGGTGTCGGAGAACGTTTCTTTGGGCTTGAATGCCGAGGAGCTGGGCTCGAGGCTTGAGTGCCTAGGGGCTGCCCAGGGCTTGGTGCCGGCGGACATTTCTCCGAGCTCGGATGCCGAGGAGCTGGGCTCGAGGGTATTAGCATTCCTACAAGGCAAATAAATGGTTGTGCAGAGAAAAGTCTTTATTTCTAGTGGAGGAAGAACTTACATCACTGGTAGTATCTCCTCAGATTTATAGTATTCCATGTTCGAGCGAATCTGGTGCTATCTAGGTTCTCAAGATAGTAGGCTCCCTGTGAGAGGGCCTCAACTACTTTATAAAGGCCTTCCCAGTTCGGCGAGAGCTTGCCACACTCCCAGGGTTGGGGATGCTTCTGCCCGGCGTAGCACCAGGTCGCCAGGTCGGAAAATCTTCGATTTCACCCGTGCATTGTAATATCTGGCAACCCGTTGCTGGTATGCCACCATCAGAAGCCGGGCTTTGTCCCTTGTCTCTTCGAGGAGGTCGAGGTTGAGCAGGAGGTGTGCCGAGTTCTGTGCCTCGTCATACCGCTGCACCGGAGTATGGGCACGCTAAGCTCGATTGGGATCACTGCTTTAGATCCAAAGATGAGGTTGAAGGGTGTTTTGCCTGTTGCCGTTCTGGGCGTTATGGTAGGCCCATGTGATGCTTGGAAATTCTTCTGCCCTTCGCTTGATCTAACTTGGTGCGGAGTCCTTAAAGGATAGTTTGGTTAGTCACCTCAGCTTCGCCATTGGTTTGGGGATGAGCAACCGAGGTGAAATGGTGTTGGATCCCATGCTCAGTGCAGAATCCTTCAAACTTCTGGTTGTCGAACTGTCGCCGTTGTGGTGATGACACAATTGGGGAGTCCGAAGCAGCAAATGACAGACTTCCAAAAGAATTGTCAAACATTGGCTTCTGTAATTCGAGCTAGCGGCTTCGCCTCGACCCACTTGGTGAAGTAGTCGATCGCCACTAGCAAGAACTTTCGCTGCCCTGGCATGGTGGGGAACGGTCCCAAGATGTCCATCCCCCATTATGCAAAAGGCCAGGGGGATGACAATTGGGAGATCAGTGCGGCCGGTAAGCGCTGTACGTGGGAATGGCATTGGCATTGGTCACACTTCTTGATGAAGTCGGCGGCATCTTCCCTCATTATTTCCCAGAAGTATCCCTGGCGAAGAGCCTTGTACGCCAAAGTCCTCCCTCATACATGATTCCCATAGAGACCCTCGTGTATCTCCTGGAGCACAAAGGAAGCCTTCGTGGGTCGGAGACACTTCAGGAGTGGGTAGGAGTAAGACCGGCGATAAAGGTGACCATCCATCGAAACAAAATGGGTGGCCTTCCTTTTGATGAGGCTAGCTTCTCTACGATCCTCTGGTAGTAGGCCGTTCTGGATGTACTTGATGTACTTGATGTACTTGTCCATTTAGCTCGGCTCGTGGACGGTGTTGCACCTCTTCCGGGCTCTTGTAGCTTAGGCTCTCGAGATACTCAACGTAGGCTCACCCCAGGGATGAGTCCGATGGGGTTGCGAGCCTCGATAGTGCATCCGCACGAGCATTTTCTTCACAAGGGATGTGGAAAATGCGGAAGTAACGAAAGTCTACCATGCTCGAACGAACCTTCTCCAGGTACTTCACCATCTGGGGATCTCGGGCTTCGTATTCTCCGGAGACTTGTCTGGCAATCAGTTGGGAGTCGGTGAAAACCATCAGGTTCTATACGCCCAGCTTGCGAGAACCCTTTAGGCCCGAGAGGAGCGCTTCGTACTCCACCTGGTTGTTTATGGCAGCGAACTTGAAGCGGAGGGCGCACACTGTCACCACCCCGTCGGAATTGGCAAGGATGAGGCTCGCTCCACTTCCACCGGAGTTGGAGGCACCATCCACGTGGAGGATCCAAGGGTCCTCGTGCGGTCCAGGCTCAGCTTGGCTCTCCGGGATCATCTGTTCTGGCTCCTCGGGGGGGCCCGTACATTCGACCATGAAGTCGGCTAGGACCTGGGCCTTCTGCGATGACCTCGATCGGTATGCGATGTCGAACTCGCTCAGTGTCAGGGACCATTTGGCCAGTCTCCCAGAAGTCTCGGGTGGCTTAGCATGGTCCTTAGTGGCTAATCGGTCACAACTGCAATGGAATGCGCTTGGAAGAAGTGCCTGAGGCGCTTAGCAGACATGATTAGTACAAAAATGAGTTTCTCGGAGCGAGTATACCTGACCTCCGCGTCATGGAGGATCTTGCTGGTGTTGTGTACACCAGCTTTTGACATCCGTCCTGGTCTGTGCAGACAAGGACCGAGCTGACGGCCCTGGTGTGACCGCCTTGTAAAGTAGGAGCTCTTCCCCTTCTTCTGGTCTAGACAGCAGAGGTGGAGAGGTTAGGAACTCCTTTAGCTCTTCAAAGGCCACCTTGCACTCTTTGTCTAGGTGAAGTCATGCATCTTGCATAACGCCTTGAAGAAAGGGAGGCAGTGGTCAGCCGACCTCGAGATGAACTGGCTTAGGGCTGCGACCCTCCCCGTCAGACATTGAACTTGCTTCTTGGATGTGGGTGCTCCTATCAAGGATCGCTTGGACCTTCTTCAGATTCGCTTCGATGCCTCTCTGGGTGACCATGAAGCCGAGGAATTTCTGGCCACCACCCCGAAAGTGCATTTGCTGGGTTGAGCTTCATTTGGTGCTTCCGGAGATTGTGAAAGGCTTCGACGAGGTCGGTGATGTGGTCCGAGCTCGGTTTGCTCATAACGAGCATGTCATCCATGTACACTTGCACATTCCTGCCAATCTGGTCTTTGAAGACCTTGTTGACCAAACATTGGTACGTGGCTCCAGCATTCTTCAGGCCAAAGGGCATCATCTGTAGTAGTACGTCCCTCAGTCGGTAATGAAGGCAATATGCTCCTCGTCCGCTGGGTGCATCCGGATCTGATTGTACCCGGAGAAGCATCCATGAAGGAGAGTAGCCTTGGCCTTGCGGTGGCATCCACCAATTGATCTATCCTCGACAAAGAAAAACTGTCCTTGGGCTTGCCTTATTGAGGTCTGTGTAATCTACACAGATCCTTCACTTGCCATTGTTCTTCTACCATCACCATGTTCGGCAGCCATCTTGGGTATTGCACCTCTCGAACAAAGCCAGCGGCCAAAAGTTTCTCAACTTCTTCATTGCCTGCCTTTCTGGGGCGAAGCTTCTCTTCTTCTATCGAACTGATCTGTGCCTCGGATCGACATTAAGCTTATGGGTGTTGACTTCAGGGGGAATACCTGGCATGTCCACTGCCTTCCAGGTGAACATGTCCGCATTCGCTCGCAAGAATTCCAGCAATAGAGCCTTCTCCTCCTCGGGCAGCTGGGTTCCGATCTGCACGGTCTTCGTCGGGTCGGCTCCGAGCTGGTAGGAAAGCAGGTGCTCGGCTGGGCCTCCCCTTGGGTCCTGGGCCCTCTGGTTGAGCTCGTCCGCCTTGGGCCCTCCTCGGGCCTCTGGGCCCCGGGGAGGGTTTGGAAGCAGTGCTGCACCAGCTGGGGCGTACCCCTCATTTTTCTCACACCACAAGGGGTCGGGAATTGTACAAGTAATCTCTTGGTAGAGACGACAGCATCGAGAAGATTGAGCCCAGGTCAGCCCAAGATCATGTTGTAAGGTGAAGGAAGCCTGACAACCATGAACGTCATCATGACGGTACTCTGCCGAGGAGGGATCCCGGTAGTGACCGAGAGAGTGATTTCTCCCTCCACCCCTATGGAGTCTCCTGTGAAACCAACAAGGGGGGTATGTACAGGCTTGAGCTGAGCAAAAGAAAGATTCATTCTGGAGAAGGCATCATAGAAAAGCACATCCGTAGAGCTTCCACTATCTACCATGATACGTTTTACAGGATGCTTGGCGATCATCATTTCAACGACCACAGCATCATTATTTACATTTCTCTCCCTGTCCCCCTCTCTCCTCATAAAGGGGAGTACAATCTCAGGATGCCCTGTCCCCCCGGGTCCTCTTGAAGGCATGCTCGGCTCCCCAGTGCATCATCCCCACCGGCTTCTCAGTAGGGCGATTGTCAATCACTGGAATTGGTGGATAGGCGATGAGCGCCTGAGACTCTGGTTGAGGTCTGCCCCCCACATATTTTCTGAGGTAGCCCCTCTTGATGAGCTCTTCGATCTCCCACTTGAGGCTGCGACATTCCTCGGTATCATGGCCATGGTCGCGGTGGAAATGACAATACTTCATCTTGTCATGGCTAGAGGACGGCCTCAATGGTGGTGGGCACCTCAGATAGGTCTCGCCCTCGATCTCCATGAGGATCTTCATTCTCGGGGTGAGGAGGGGAGTGAAATTCCCCTCAGGGATGGGAGCGCTTCCTGGCTTTGGTCCAGGTCGGGAGCTCTGAGCTGGCGGTCCCTGCCTCCGTGCCCCAGGTGACTCGGCGGGTGCCGATCTTTTCAACGGCTGCCCATCGAGCTCCCGCCTTGTATGATCCACCTCCTCGGCATGGATATACTTCTGAGCCCGGAGGAGGAGCTCGGCGAAAGTCTTCGGGAGCTTCTTGTCAAGCGAGTAGGTCAGGCGAGAAATCCTGAGCCCTCGCTTCAGAGCTAGCATCATGACCGGCTCCTCCAAATTATAGATCTCCAGTGTGGTAGCCTTGAAGCGAGCCACATAGTCCCGCAGCAGCTTGCGATCTTATTGCCTGATGGAGAAGAGGCTGTCCGCCTCTCGTGGCATCTTTCGACATGCGTCAAAATGAGCCACGAACTTCTGTCCCAGCTAGGCAAAGGAGTTGATGCTCTTAGGTTCAAGGCGGGCAAACCATACCCGAGCCACCTTCCGAAGAGTAGCAGGAAAGGCGATGCACAGAAGAGCGTCAGTGGCCCCCTGGACCCTCATGAGGGCCTCGTAACTTTCTAGGTGGTCCAGGGGGTCAGTGGTCCCGTCGTAAGGATCCACCTGTGGCATGCAGAACTAGCGAGAGATCGACTCCGCTTTGATCTCCTGGGAGAATGGAGGGCGGGCGTCATGGCCCGCTGGCTCAATAGCGAAGCCGGGCAAGTTAGCAAACCGGTGGGATAACTCCGCCAGCTTGCGATCATGCTCTTTCAGGCGCTTCTCCATCATGCGCCTGATGGCTTCATCCATCGACCCCTCTATTGAGAGTGACGGGGAAGGTGACGCGGGTGTGCGGTGCCCATGACGAGGAGCTTTGCCCTTCCTACCTTGGCGGGGTTTAGATGCCCCCCGGTCAAGGTACGGTGAGCAGCTTTCTTCGTAAGTGGACCCAGCCCGCTGTCACTTCATTGGGGCTTGATGAGTACCCCGGGGGTCTGTAACAGCCCGAAGCTGTGAAGGCCTCCTTTGAAAGGAACGCAGGCTATCGCGGGGAGCTGCGACATGGGCCGCAGGGGTCTCTGGCTTCTGGAGTGTAACCAGGGACCGATGCTGATGTTGGAGTTGGTGCACTGCTGTAGTGAGAGTGTGCATCTATTGAGCAAGTGCGGTCAGCTGGATCTCTAGTGGGGGTGGTTGAACCGAGGTAGGTGGCTCCATCTCCGGACCGTGTGGGTTCCGTGGGAAGGGGACACTTCTGCACGACTGGGAGAGGCTCCCCTCACCCGAGTGGTCACCATCCTCCCAACGAACTGTCTGAGTGGGGCCTGAACTGGATCAAGTATCATTCTGCCCCCCTTCATGGTGCGCCAATCTGTTGCCGCCCAGATCATCGTGGTCCGTAACTGCTGATAGCATGGAGGATCGTGCGTCCGCCTACTTGGGATGGCTCCGGTGCCTCAGGACCTGCAGCAAACAATGTCAGTGACCCGGGCCAGAGATTCTAGTAGGGGTGCTCTGATGATCAAGTCAGTGACGGTCCAGGGGAACAGATCCTCCTGGTTGAGCTCCTCTGGATAAGCTCCATGCTAGAAGGAGTGAGAGTAGTGTGTATGGAAAATGAGAGTGAAGTGGGAGAGGTGGTGGCCGAGGTGGTCGTCCCTCCGTGTTTTGCCTCTTTTTCTCTCTTGTGTTTGCTTTAGTTACCTTTTTATTTGCTTACTCTGGCTGGGTCTTTTACTTTGGCTTGCCTCGAGATCTTCCCATGCTGTCAGACATGTGCGACGAGGTATCGTGCCGTAGATGGGATGCCCTTTTTGTCAGGTGGCTGGAGAAGCTTCTACACGCTTCTGACATTTCTTCTGTTTGCCCCTCTCCCGGGAGCTGGCGGAGCCTTAATTGACAGGCTGCCACCCTCGGAACTCGTGCTCTCCGATGGGGTTTTTTTCGGTCGTACGGCAGGTCGGTGGAGGGCATAGTGCCTTGATGTGAGTTGGAGACCGAGCTAGAAAGGTGGGCCAGCCTCCAGTGGATCTGCCTTGAGGCAGCTCAATTAGGTGGAGGAGGGCCGAGCTCGACTCCGGGCCAGTGGGGCCCAGCTTCGAGCGAGCTCGAGCTGGCAAAGGTGGGCGAGGTGCCGCCCAGCCCAGAGGACCCGACCTCGAAGGGGCTCCTCATGGCGGAGGAGGCTTGAGCTCGACTCCTGACCACGGTGTTGGGAATTGTGTCACAAAGCCAATCGCCTGGGTTATTGGCGGTTGAGCTAAGTATTGTACTCTTTCTTTGAATTAATAAAATATTATTTTTGGCAGCTCATCACATTGTATTTCCCTGAAATGAACTCTTTCCATGTGATGAAGTCCTTAGGAACACTAACTTCGATACAGAGAGGATGTATCGAGTGGTCCTTAAACCTTGTTCACAACCAAAGGATATATTATACTGGATGGCAATATATCAAGTATAGGTTGTTGTAGTTCACATCATTTGGTTGTCCTCTTGACCAAATGAGTGTGGTGACACTAATGTGATCTACAAGTGGGATATGTGGTATCTCATTGAACGTGACTCCGTGCAGCCTCTTTCTGCCAAAGGGAAACTGATGCAGAACAAAAAAACAAAGAAGCGTATGTGGAAGTAATTAAGATTAATTCTTTTTTTTTTTAGATATATATTTCAGAAATTGGCTTCGACTCAAAGTAAAGCTAAACTACGTTGAAGGAAACTAGGTAAGGATTGAAAGCACAGTTTAGAAGAAACTAAATTATTAGAGTAGTTCAGAAGTAACGGATCGCTGGGGGTTGAGAAACTCCCAGACCTAGGGTTTCGCTCTGAACTTTCAACAGAACAGAAATAGAGAGGAGAGACGGTTTACTAACCAGACAGTGATCTTCTCAGGATTCTGGTGGAAGAACTCTCTCGAGTAGATTGTGGGATCCTCAGAGTCGGCTATCTTCGCAATGGATCCTCCAATACTGGTCTCGTGGTTTGGTCGGCTTCTCCTGGACTCAAGATCTGGGAAAGAAGAGGAACAAAAGATGGAATTCAAAAACTCAAGAAAAGATTTTACCAGGTTGAAAAACTTGAAAGCTGAAGTTGCTGAAATCGAATTCTCCTGGCGGCTGATCTGACTTCCTCTTAGAATTGTTGTAGATCTGCAGTATCTGGACTGGGGCTGGATGCTGGTGGTCGGCCTGGACTTGGAGATGGTGGCCGTGAGAAGGAAATAGACTAGGGCTTGGTGGAAAGAGAAGGGTGATGGCGGCTAGGGTTGGGAGTGGAGTGGCTAACCTAGGATTTGGGGTTTGGAGATCTCTCACCTCCTCAAGGTTCCAGGGGAACCCGGATTTACTCCCTCACGGAGCTCAACACCTGGAAGCAAGTGCGGAAAAGAGAAAACACAAGTTTGCTCATAAAAAAATTTCTTTCATTCATCTGATTGTTGTAAACTTACAAGAGGGGTTTAATTTATAAGGCATGACAAGGGGGGGGTTTCACATCTTCCCATGTGGGACTAAAGGAGGGGATCTCCAAATTAGGGCAAATCCCTTACATATGGTCGGCCAAAATACCAAAAAAATAGGATTTGGGTTATAAATGGCAGGTAGATGGCGCCACATTGCTTGGATTTTCAAGAAAAATTTTCTTCCTTCCCTGGATCAACTCTTTTGGACTCCTCCTTTTCTTCCTCCCTAAGTCAAGGTCCTTCCCATCTTTGTTTTGATTGTTTTTGGCAGGTAGTGGGCGCCCCTTGAAGTTCTCTTCCAAGAGAATTTCTCCCTTCTTTGTTTTGGAATTCTTGGGAAAGTCTTGGCCGCCCCCTTGATTGGTGGTCTCTTGGTGGACTTCTCCTTATCTGGCGCATGAGAGAAGGAGGTTGCCATCTGTGGAGTGGGACCAAAAGCTGCTGGATGTGGATATGGCGCCCCTGGACTGGGAGTGTGGTGTCCACTTGCCTGGTCTTGGAAGAAAGTGTAACATCCCAGTTTGAAACCCTAGTCTACTGAGTCAACATGACTCAACAAAATAAAATGCAGGTAATGTAGACTCAAGCTAAATTAAGTTGATCTAGTCAACTTTTATTAAAAAACCAAAATCCCTAATTCTTCGGGCAAGGTTAATCAGAGATCCAGATGGAGCTCTGAAGTCTTCTTCTGAGTCTGGTGCCCGCACCAATTCTCCCAGGGTGGGAGGAACTCGACCCTGTCGAGTAAGGATCAAGTTGGCTCTGGTATCTCTCCAAGAGGTCTGGGTCCAGCTCTTGTAACTCTTCTCGGGAGATCCAAGAGTCATCAGAATCTGGCCTTCCTAGCCAGCGGACCAGGTATCTTTGGTATCCTCGATTACGAGTAGAGATAACCTGATCATCCAGGATCTTTTCAATCTACTCTTTCCTCACAGGCCAATTGTTGGTGGACACACAGGGTCAGGTTCACTCTCAAGAGCAGGATTAGGTTCAAAAATCTCACTGGGAATCACAGCTAGCTCCCTATACTCTACTAGGTCTGTAATGTTGAAAGTGGAGCTAATGCCTAGTTCTGGAGGCAACTCGAGCATATAGGCATTGGATCCTACTCTCTTTACCACTCTAAATGGTCCAGCTCCCTAGCATGTAACTTTCTAACGGTTCCAGGAGGAAAACCGTTCAGGCCTTAACCTAATCATACATAGTCTCCTTCGTCAAAAGTTTTGACTCGCCTTTGAGAATCAGCCAATTTTATAAGTTTCGTTACTTAAATTTATTTTGGCTTGAATTTCTTTATGCAAGTTTTTATATGCTGTGCAAGTGCATCAAGAGACTTGTGTGTGTGGGCTAATAGTGAAATCAGATCAAGTGGTGTGTGAGGCTTGTATCCATGAACAATTTCAAAGGGACTCTAGCCTATAGACCTATTGATCGAAACATTGAATGCAATTTCAGCCCTGGACAAAAAACAAATCCCAATTCCTGGTGCTCTCAAAATCTGAGACAATGTCCTAAACTCGACTGACGATGCATTCCTAAAGAATGGACTTTATTCCAAGGAACCCTAGGTCTAAACCTAACAAACTACGGCTCTCTAGGTTTGACCTTGGGTCGGAGGATGGCATGCAGAGCATGAAAACTTATCATGGGTGCCTAGTAGGTGCCATAAGGTCTTCCAGAAGTAGGTGGCAAACCTAATAGGTTCTGACACGTGGTTTACTCTAAAGACTTCGACAAAGTATACTTGGATGGTATAAGAAGCATTGAAAGTCCTAGAGAAAGGGAGGAGATATGAGGTGGAGTCTCGAATTACCTGTTGACTAAAGGTGGTGACCTAAAGGTTTGAAAGGTGATCTATGAGTGTCAACTGGTCATCCTTACGAAAGGAAAAGTTTGCTACTCCCAGGAATGGATCAGGAGATGGTTCGGGAAGTAGCCTAGGACATGTGATTGCAATAGTTAAGGTTTGTTCTCTAAGTAAATAATAATCCACTTTCTCAAGAACTGGATTAGAGAATGATTCAAGGGAGGGCCTATGGATGATGACCTCAAGACTTGAAATTTGACCTATGGGTGCGGAAAGGTATACTCTATAGAAGGGTAGGTCAGTCATGCGAAGGAAGGGGTCTGGGGCCATAAGGAGGACTTCTACAGGACTGGGGGAATCAATCCGTTCAAGACAAGGATGTTCAACTGAGATTACGGGAGAGACCTTAGTGGCTGGGCATGGGATAAGGTCCAATTGTAAGAGGCTTGATTCAGTCATCCTAAGGAGAGGAGGATCTACCATAGGGTGGGCAAACGTAAACAGCTCAGTGCAAAAATCTTCAATTGGTACTTGGGGAATGACTGTTATTAGAGGGTACGAACTGATAGCTCGGGCTAACACTATGAGTTCTTCCTGGGGGTATTTGACTAAAGGAACCTGGTTCTCACAAATCTCTTGAATTTCTGAACTAGGTCCTACCAGTTGGTTGGTTTCCAAGGGTCTCCTCAGGTAAGGAACCAATAGTATCAATGTCACATTCTTCAAGTTCTTCCCCCTCATATTCATCAACTAGACTCAAGCCAGCATCATATACTTCCTCGATGCCATCTCCAATGGGTTTCGGGTCAGTGGTAATCGGGTCAACTGATTCTAGGCTTGTCATACCTAACCGTTCTTCCTCATGGTAGGCTTGGGTTCTCCTCATTAATGTCATCCTTAGGATTCTTACCACTTAGCTGTGCACAAGCCAGTCCTATGCATGGGCACTGACTAGATTTATGGCCTCTTTCTCCACAAACAAACATTCTTGCGATATAGGAACCTGGGTCACACGGGTTTCAAGCTAGTAGAGACCTTACTTGGGCATGGTGTGGATCTAAATGGTTTGATCTAGAAGACTTGGGTTGTTGAGTGACTGGTCTAGAATATTGTAAGGACCTCTCATAGACACGATCCACACTATAGATATCATGGTTAGGCTTCCTAAGGTTATGCTCGGATCACGGTATAAGGTCCTCCTAGGTTCCTGGCATGGGTGAGGTTGGGCCTATTAAATTTTGGATCAGAGGTCCAATTTTGATGTCTACGTTTCTCAAGTACTTGGACTCGATCCCTAAACTGGGAAAAACCCTCATTCATGTCCTGACTCAATTTGGTCATACTTTCGGTAAGATTTCTAACCATGGCCTCTAAATCAGGTTGGGTTTGACCAGGTTGGTAGGGTACTCCATTCCGGGTAGACATGATGCAATCAAGCACACAAAATGAGACTCAACTGAACGACTACGGGCTAACTAGACCTAGAGCCCAAACTAGATGTCCAATCAGAGTGGCAAGCTAGCCTGTAGTAACTCAGGACTCAGCAGGCAGGTGTAAGGGGAGTGTTAGGTCCCTGAATGCCAATCCTAGACACCAATCAGAGATTGGCCAGGTAGGCAGACCAGCACACAAGCCCTTCGGGATGGAATCCCTGAACCACCGTTCTAGACACTGAGTACAAAGCATACACAGAGTAACCAGACAAATTGACTCAACACTAGCCTTGACCCGACTTGTTGATGTCCCTAGCCCACTAGGGCAAATTAGGTCTAATCAATTTTAGATTAAAGGCTTAGGTTCGAATGAAGGGATGGGTTTTGGGCTAAGGAGAGGTTATCAACTCCTCCCCTTATCTTAGATGCTCAATTGCCCTTAAGATGAATTAAGAGATGTACACTTAAAAATAAATGGATTGCAGAACACAAAAATAGAGTTGCAATAATTTAATTCTCAGAAATTGCACGGAAACCAAAAATCATGAAAAATTATGCAAATTAGTTTCAATTATATTGGTTTCAACAAAATAAAAATCACTGAATTTGGAGTTACCTTCAGTGAGAATAATTCCTGCAACAGGGAAATTACGGGCTGAAAATAGAGCACTTCCCGTTTACAATTTCTGCTATGAAGTTGTAACCCAACGGATCCCCTACACGCCCTAGGAACACCCGTGGAATGGGAAGAGGAGGTTTGCACCTCGCTTCGTTCCTAGGACCGGACGTCCTGGGGAGTCTACTTCGAGCAGACAAAGTAAAAAGAGAGGGACTCAACAAGCAATCAAACAGAAACCCTAGACAGGGCTCTGATACCAAAATTGATGCAGAATGAAAGCTCTGATACCAAAAATGATGCAGAACAAAAAAACAAAGAAGCGTATGCAGAAGTAAAATTAAGATTAATTCTTTTTTTTTTATATATATATATTTCAGAATTGACTTCGACTCAAAGTAAAGCTAAACTACGTTGAAGGAAACTAGGTAAGGATTGAAAGCACAGTTTAGAAGAAACTAAATTATCAGAGTAGTTCAGAAGTAACGGATCGCTGGGGGTTGAGAAACTCCCAGACCTAGGGTTTCGCTCTGAACTTTCAACAGAACAGAAATAGAGAGGAGAGACGGTTACTAACCAGACAGTGATCTTCTCAGGATTCTGGTGGAAGAACTCTCTCGAGTAGATTGTGGGATCCTCGGAGTCGGCTATCTTCGCAATAGATCCTCCAATACTGGTCTCGTGGTTTGGTCGGCATCTCCTGGACTCAAGATCTGGGAAAGAAGAGGAACAAAATATGGAATTCAGAAACCCAGGTTGAAAAA
This sequence comes from Areca catechu, assembly GCA_021397845.1. Taxonomy (NCBI): domain Eukaryota; kingdom Viridiplantae; phylum Streptophyta; class Magnoliopsida; order Arecales; family Arecaceae; genus Areca; species Areca catechu. Next base: position 197,755,873 of record CM038039.1, read on the forward strand.
CTTGAAAGCTGAAGTTGCTGAAATCGACTTCTCCTGGCGGCCGATCTGACTTCTCTTAGAATTGTTGTTGATCTGGAAGTATCTGGACTGGGGCTGGATGATGGTGGTCGGCCTGACTGACTGGACTTGGGATGGTGGATGTGAGAAGGGAAATAGACTAGGGCTGGTGGAAAGAGAAGGGTGATGGCGGCTAGGGTTTGGGAGTGGAGTGGCTAACCTAGGGTTTGGGGTTTTGGAGATCTCTCACCTCCTCAAGGTCCAGGGGAACTCGGATTTACTCCCTCACGGAGCTCAACACCTGGAAGCAAGTGCGGAAAAGAGAAAACACAAGTTTGCTCATAAAAAAAATTCTTTCATTCATCTGATTGTTGTAAACTTACAAGAGGGGTTTAATTTATAAGGCATACAAGGAGGAGGGTTTCACATCTTTCCATGTGGGACTAAAGGAGGGGATCTCCAAATTAGGGCAAATCCCTTACATATGGTCGGCCAAAATACCAAAAAAATAGGATTTGGGTTATAAATGGCAGGTAGATGGCGCCACCTTGCTTGGATTTTCAAGAAAGATTTTCTTCCTTCCCTGGATCAACTCTTTTGGACTCCTCCTTTTCTTCCTTTCTAAGTCAAGGTCCTTCCCATCTTTGTTTGATTGTTTTTGGCAGGTAGTGGGCGCCCCCTTGAAGTTCTCTTCCAAGAGAATTTCTTCCCTTCTTTGTTTTGGAATTCTTGGGAAAGTCTTGAACCCCCCTTGATTGGTGGTCTCTTGGTGGACTTCTCCTTATCTGGCGCATGAGAGAAGGAGGTTGCCATCTGTGGAGTGGGGACCAAAAGCTGCTGGATGGGATGGATATGGCGCCCCCTGGATGGATGTGGAGGGTGTGGTGTCCACTTGCCGGTCTTGGAAGAAAGTGTAACATCCCAGTTTAACCCTAGTCCACTACTGAGTCAACATGACTCAAAAAATAAAATGCAGGTAATGTAGACTCAAGCTAAATTAAGTTGATCTAGTCAACTTTTATTAAAAAACCAAAAACCCTAATTCTTCGGGCAAGGTTAATCAGAGATCCAGATGGAGCTCTGAAGTCTTCTTCTGAGTCTGGTGCCCGCACCAGAAACTCACGATTGGATATGGGTATATGTGTCCCTCTGACCTGAGGTCATCACGGTAGCTTGCAAGCAACTCCCTGTGCTTTGGTGCTGGACTACCCGGATTTTTAATCCGGTGATGGAAGGTTCTGGGTACAGGAAAGTACTTGTGGAGAGTGCAGTGATGGACCAAGATGGAATTGACCTGTCCAAACAGTTTGGATTGAATGTCTCGCAGTATCTCAATTACCAAATCCTCGACCGGGGTAGCCCTAGTGAAGAGTCACTGGGCTTGCGAGGTTGAGACACATAGTGGACTGACTCTGTCTAGGTTGGCAGCCCAATCTCAGTCGTCCTGAGCATTAGAGGTCAAAGGAATGAATTATATGGAAACCATATGCCAGAGGTTCGATAGTTTGCTCCGCATCTTCGACCTATCTGGATGCCAGGATCCATTGCTAGATGGTTTCATGTGCTGGTACTGGAATTGTTCTAGTGCTACCGTTTAGGTTCGAACCTATGAGGTCACACGCCACAGAGGATTACTTTCTGATCCGGATCCGATTATGATTAGGAATCGTCTCGGTTTTATGGTCACAGTATTTTTTTGAGCACTCTGTTCCTCGTCTTGCCCTTGTCTGTGTTAACCGAAAATTGTTCCGGGCTGACCAGGACCAGGATTGCGCCAGAATTTTTCTGAATCAGTTTTAAACTGATTCGAAGTTCGTTTCGGCCTCCAATTGGTTGTGAACCAATTGAACCATTTAATTAGGCTAGAACCGGTCAATTGGATTGAACCAAGTGGTTTAATGGGATTGAACCAATTTTGGGTTTGGATCGGTTTTCCTTTGAACTGGTGTTTTATTTCTCCCTTGACCGTTTTACATGGTTTTCTCATGCTGGAATGAGTCCAAGCGTCAAGAAGCCAAAACGACCGCAGTTCTTCTCCTCCTGCGACGTCCCTTCTTCTTCTCCACCCGATGGCTTTCACTCCCATTTATCTGCTGGTTAAGGGAGATGGCAGCTGCTGCCTCTTGGCCTCCCTGCCTCTCCATCTCCCTCTCCCTACTGCCCTATAAAACCACGCTGCAGTCCCCTATTTCAAGAGAAGTGTTTTCAGCCGTGAAAACAGCGTGATTTCTCCACCTGGTGTTTCTTCTTTGAGAGGTTGAGAGATCCCCAGATTGGAGCTTAGACTCTCCTCTTATAGGCTAGGTTTTGGAGGGTGAGAGGGAGAGTCTCAGGCACCTTTTCATTGTCCATTGAGTGCTCAAATCCCTGGACTGCAACAAAGCTTACTTGCTGCCATTCACTATGGCCGAATTCACTTCCAGCGGCTAGCACCGCGTGTGGAGTGGAATCCGAGAGCCCCAGGCATGTCTCCCCTCTAGAGGGAGTATCCTTCTACTCCTAGGAGCAAGCCACGCGAGCCGGGATCGCTCCAGCTGCTCCAAATCGAAGGCCAAAGCATGCTGCCCTGTTCTGCTACAGAAATTCTGGCAGCAGACTTTGATGAATTTTCATATTTTTTGGCTGACTTTTTCTTGCAGTTTTCAATTGGAGATTGAAGAGCACTTGTCCAAGTTGCTGCTGCTGATTTTTGGGAGCAAACGGAGGTCCGGAAGTCATCGTTTCGGTGACGTTTTTCAAGCCAAAAACAGAGCTTCTTTCAGCCCAACGAGGAAGGCTGGAATAGATTTATTCCAGCTATTCCAGCCTATTCCAGGTTTATCCCAGAGTTATTCCAGCCAGAATAAGGAATGAAAAATTGTTTTTTTAATCATGCATGATTTGATTTTTAATTCAAATATTTTGCAAATATTTTATATTATCCTACATGCCTAATTGCAACTAGAATTAGATTAGTTTCTGGGTGGAGCAGATTTTCACTGTGCGGATTTTTAAATTATTTTAAAATCCTTTCTACTCCCGCTGTTGTTTGCATGCCTAGTGTAGGAACATGTCAAACCACTAGCACCTGTTTTCTTTCATTGGTATCAGAGCCAGGTTGCTTGTGTAATCTAATCTAGTATGCATGTTTAATAGATTAAAATTGGTTTAATCTAATATGTATCCAAATTCTTTTTGGAACCTAGTTGAGACCTTCACCATGACCGTATGTCTTTGACACGATGCGGATCGTCTGTGTTGGCCTCTTCAGAAGGATACTTAAAGAATATTAAAAATTAAAAATTATTTTAATTTGGTGATACATGATTTTAGGCATGTTTAATATGAATATAAAATATGTGTAAAATATCTTGATGCATGATTTTTGGTTATGTAAAATTATTTTACATAGAGACTTAATTAAAATTATTTTAATTAAGAGTTTGGCTTATTAAAAAAAAATTTTAGGTTATGAAATCTAATCAAAATTTGCATAAGCCATTTGGGTTAATTGGGTTAGCTGACTAGTTGGGTCCATAACTGGGTTAGACCTAAGTTTAGTTGAACCGGATTACAAGAAGATTAAACAAAAGTTGTTTAAGGCCTTCTTTAGAACTATCTAATAGTTAGATTAGTTGATCCGTTCATCTAAAATGGATCCAATTAGTGGCTCAGAGGATGCCCGAGTCTTTAGGCTAATCTGATCGAGTCTGGTAAACTGACTAGTGTCGAGGTAGGTTGGCATTGTGATCATGGTTTATAAGGCTACCTCTTTCCTGGCCAACTTGGTTGGTTTCTAAGAAAGATGGTTAATGACGGATACTCACCCAGGATCTAACCTACCTGGCTAGTCGAGTCGACCAGAACTGATTGGAAAAGCTCAATGACTCGAGTTAACCCATGTCACCCAGGTTGATCGGTCTGACTGATCTATAGGTGCCCATGTATCGTTTGTTGATTTATTTCAACCCTCCTGAAATCTGATTGATTCAGTGGGAGGATGATCCATGTCCTTGTCTTTTCTTCTGTTACAACTAAAAAATCCTCTAAAATTATTAGGTCCTTAACAAGACTAAGTCAAGGAGTTGACAGTGTCTTAGCCTCCTATTAAGTCGGTTAAAAATGTGTCCCTAGCTTGGTGTGCATCGACAGTTCCAAAGAACGGTGTACATCCGGCGACTGGAATTTCTATTTGATCGATGATGGTTCAGTGCAACCTCCTTAACGGGACCAGGTGGGCCGGCCAAAGTCGGGCTTGGTCTTTAGTTAGTTGGAAGCATTGGATTTGTCATTTTAATGGTTGGACCTAACCAGAGACCCGCAATAGGAGGCCCCAAGGCCGATTGGGGTGTTCTCTGGGGCAAAATGAAATACTGAAAATTTTTAGGGAAATAATTGGTTTACGAACCTACCTTTAGGCTCGTATGGGTGAGCCGGCCAAAGTCGGGCTCATGCGAGGCCTATTGGATTTCAGTACCCACTTGAAAAAGTGTTTTCATGGATTGGAGTTAGAGGCTACCAATCTAAAAAATTAGTGGGAGAAACCTTTAGACTAAAGTCCAAGTCTTTTGGTTAAATTAATTCATACACTAATTTGGTCTTATTTTCTTTTCAGATGTCTTCCAATTTATCGCTCCGTCACTTCTCGATAACGAGAAGTTAAAGGGTCACAACTTCGATAGTTTGGTATCGAAGGTTGAGAATCGTTGTGGAGCATGAACGGATCCTTTATGTGATAACGGATCTGGCACCTGAAATCCCTCTCACTAATGCACGGAGTGCAGTCAGAGACGCTTATCTGAAGTGGGTCTCTGATCGGACTACTGTCTGTTGCATTATGTTAGCGGCGATGAACGACGAGTTCAGTCGCAAATTCGAGGAGGCCCAACTGATGAATCCTTCAAAAGTTGAAGGAATCCTTCGGCACCCGGATGATGTAGAACGGTACAAATTGTCTTGTGCCATCTACAAGTCTAAGATGCCGAATGGTGGTTCAGTCACTGATCATGTATTGTACATGATCGAGCTGATTGAAAAGCTGGGCAAACTCGAATGCCCCTTGCACGAGCAGCTCGGCAAGGATGCGATCCTGAATTCTCTTCCCTCCTCCTATCTTGATTTTCTCGATCATTACAGAATGAACAAGCTTGCAGTTAACTACCATGGTCTTTTGGGGTTGTTGCAGACTTTCAAGAAAGACCACCAACTGAATAAGGGGGTGGTGAATTTAGTGGGAGGAAGTAGAGGTCGTCGTCCCTTTAAGAAAGGGAAGAAGAAAACAAATAAAAAGGGAAAGAAGGTGCTGAATGCTCCTGGCCCTAGTCAAACCAGGAAGTATAAGGCTGATGAATCTTCTACATAATGTTTCTACTGCAAGAAGAAGGGACACTGGAAAAGGAACTGTCCTCTTTATATTTCGTCCCTTGATTCGAACAGGCCGAGGAAGCAGAAGTCTGCTGAACAAGGTATTTATATGATAAAACCTTGTAATTACTCAATTGTTGATACTGCTAACTGGGTATTGGATACTGGTAGTCCAATTCACGTTTGTAATTCGTTATAGGGACTTCAAGTTAGCAGAAGATTTGAAGATGGAGAATAGTTTCTGAGCATCGGGAATGGAAATCGTGTTCCAGTACTGACGGTCGGAGTTCTGCATCTAATCTTTGAGTCTTGTACTATCGAACTAGTCGACTGTCACTATTGTCCTAGTTTCATTATGAGCATAACTCTGTAGGCCTTTTGGCCAATTGTGGTTTGAATTATCAATAAAAAGAGATTTTTGCAATGTTATTTTGAATAACTCTGTTATAATGAAAGCTAGATTAAATAATGGCATATATGTACTATCAAGGCCTGTTAGTGTAATGTACACTTCTAGCAGACACCCAAGGTAGATAATGTCAACGATTTGTATCTTTGCACTATAGTATAGGTCATATTAACCAAAATAGGATAAACAAGATGCGAGGAGATGGACTCCTCGAGGTCAGTGATTCTGAATCATTGCCCACTTGTGAATCCTGTTTACTTGGTAAAATGATCAAGTCACCTTTTACTGGAAAAGGTGAACGAGCTACAAAACTTTTAAGTCTAATACATACTGATGTATGTGGACCGATGACAGTTAGTGCCAGAGGAGGATACAAATATTTCATTACTTTTACAGACAACTTTTCAAGGTTCGGTTATATCTTTTTAATGAGACATAAGTCTGAGTCATTTGAAATGTTCAAACGATACCGTAATGAAGTAGAAAAGCAAACTGGAAAAAGTATTAAAACCCTTCGATCTGATCAAGGTGGTGAATACTTATTTGGTGATTTTTTGACATATCTTTAGGAGAATGGAATTCTCTCTCAGTGGACTCCTCCAGGAACACCACAGTTGAATGGTGTGTCCAAAAGGAGGAATCGAACCTTGTTGGACATGGTTCGATCCATGTTGGGCTTTGCAACTCTACCGCAATCCTTTTGGGGATATGCGCTTCAGACAGCCTGTTACTTATTAAATGATGTTCCAAGTAAGTCTGTTGTCTCCACTCCGTATGAGATGTGGACTGGACGTAAACCCTCAATCTCACACCTTCGGGTCTGGGGTTGTCCGGCTTACGTAAAGCATTTAGACTCAGACAAACTTGGTCCTAGGTCTGATCGGTGTTTATTCATTGGTTATCCTAAGGAAACCAAAGGATATTTCTTCTACTTGAAGAAGAACAAAAGGTGTTCGTTGCTCTTAGAGCTATCTTTTTGGAAAAGGAGTTCCTTGGAGAAGGAACTATAGCCTCTAAGATTGAACTTGATGAAGTTCAGCCAATAGAAGAACCTGCACACCCTAAGGACATTGTAGAATCGACTGTGATTGAATCATACCCAGAATCCATTAGGAGATCCGGTAAAATACCGCGTCAGCCGGACAGATACTACGGTTTCTTGGTCCGGGACAGCGATCCCATTGAGCTCGATGAGAACAATGAGGATCCGATCACCTATATGGATGCACTTCAGAGATCTGACTCTGAGGCATGGCTTGGAGCTATGCGATCCGAAATGGAGTCCATGGAAATCAACAATGTTTGGACATTGGTTGATCCGCCTGAAGGTATAAAACCCATCGGTGGTAAATAGATCTTCAAGAGGAAAAGGAGCGCAGATGGGAAGGTAGAGACCTATAAAGCCCATCTAGTTGTAAAGGGATATCGTCAACGATATGGTATCGATTATGATGAGACTTTCTCCCCTGTGGCAATGCTTAAGTCTATTCGGATCATGCTTGCTTTGGCAGCATATTTTGATTACAAGATCTGGCAGATGGATGTCCGAACCACTTTCCTAAATGGGGAGCTGGAAGAGGAGGTGTAAATGATACAGCCTGAAGGGTTCACATCCACAGATGAATCAAAAGTATGCAAGTTGCAGAGGTCCATCTATGGACTCAAGCAAGCGTCTCGAAGTTGGAACTTACGGTTTGATAGGTGTATCAAATCGTATGGCTTCGTTAGGAACGGAGAAGAACCGTGCATCTATAAATGGGTTAATGGTTCTGTGATAGTATTCCTAGTACTGTATGTTGACGACATTCTCTTAATCAGGAATGATGTCACAGCATTACAAGGAATAAAGATCTGGTTATCATCTCAATTCTCCATGAAGGACTTGGGTGAAGCTTCTTACATACTAGGTATGAAGATTTATAGAGATAGATCTAAGAAGCTTTTGGAACTATCCCAGTCTACGTACATTGACACCGTGCTGAATGGTTCAGCATGAAAATTTCAAGAAAGGCTATCTCCCGATAGGTTATGGAATTACTCTTCCAAGAAGGATTGTGCGACAACTCCTGAGGAAGAGAGCGCATGAGTAGGGTACCTTATGCTTCTACAGTAGGCTCTATCATGTATGCTATGACTTGTACTAGACCAGACGTGGCATACTAACTAGGAGTAGTGAGCAGATACCAGTCTGACCCAGGTGAGGCGCATTGAAAGGTGGTTAGTCTATCCTTAAGTATTTGAGAAATACTAAAGATCAATGGCTGATTTATGGAGAACCTGACTTGAAACTTGTGGGATACTCTGACTCCAGTTTTCAATCAGACAGAGATGATAGCAAGAGTGTGTCAGGGTTTGTATTTACCCTGAACAGATGAGCGATCTGCTAGAAAAGTTCCAAGCAGGCAACTGTTGCAGACTCGGTATGCGAAGCAGAATACATTGCAGCATCAGATGCAGCAAAGGAAGCTGTGTGGTTACGAAAGTTCCTTGGAGAGCTAGGGATGGCACCTTCCCTAGATGGTCCTATTTCGGTGTACTGTGATAGCACTGGAGCCATTGCTCAAGCTAAGGAACCTAAAGCTCATCACCGCACCAAGCATATACTGCGGTACTACCACCTCGTACGAGAAATCATGGAACGAGGTGACATCAATCTTCTGAAGATCGATGGAAAAGAAAATCTGGCCGACCCCTTCACTAAAGCCCTCGAATAAAAGAGTTCGACTATTGTAAATGGGAAATGGGTATTAGATACTCTTCTGATTGGCTTTAGTACAAGTGGGAGTTGTTGGGAATTGTGTCCCAAAACCAATCGCCTGGGTTGTAGGCAGTTGAGCTAAGTATCGTACTCTTCTTTGAATTAATAAAATATTATTTTTGGTAACTCATCACATTATATTTCTCTGAAATGAACTCTTTCCATGTGATGAAGTCCTTAGGACTACACTGACTTCGATACAGAGAGGATGTATCAGTGGTCCTTAAACCTTGTTCACAACCAAAGGATATATTGTACTGGATGTCAATATATCAAGTATAGGTTGTTGTAGTTCACATCGTTTGGTTGTCCTCTTGACCAAATGAGTGTGGTGACACTGATGTGATCTACAAGTGGGATATGTGGTATCTCATTGAACGTGACTCTGTGCAGCCCCTTTCCGCCAAAGGAAAATCATGATTGGATATGGGTATATATGTCCCTCTGACCTGAGATCATCACGGTAGCTTGCAAGCAACTCCCTGTGCTTTGGTGCCGGACTACCCGAATTTTTAATCCGGTGACGGAAGGTTTCTGGGTACAAGCAAGTACTTGTGGAGCAATGATGGACCAAGATAGAATTGACATGTCCAAACAGTTTGGATTGAATGTCCCTAGTGAAGAGTCACTGGGATTGCGAGGTTGAGACATGTAGTGGACTGACTCTGTCTAGGTTGGCAGCCCAGTCATCGTCCTGAGCATTAGAGGTCAAAGGGATGAATTATATGGTAACCATATGCCAGAGTTCGATAGTTTGCTCCTGCATCTTCGACCTATCCGGACGCCGGGACCCATTGCTAGATGGTTTCCTGTGCTGGTACTGGAATTGTTCCAGTGCTACCGTTTAGGGTCGAACCTATGAGGTCACACGCCATAGAGGATTACTCTCTGATCCGGATACCGATACGATTGGGAATCATCTCGGTTTTTTGGTCACATTTTTTTTTGAGCACTCTGTTCCCCGTCTTGCCCTTGTCTGTGTCAATCAAAAATTATTTCGGGCTGACCAGGATTGTGCCAGGATTTTTCTGAATCAGTTTTGAACTGATTCGGAGTTCGTTTCGGCCTCCAATTGGTTGTGAACCAATTGAACCAATTTAATTGGGCTTGAACTAGTTCAATTGGATTGAACCAAGTGGTTTAATGGAATTGAACCAATTTTTGGGTTTGGACCGGTTTTTCCTTTGAACTGGTGTTTTATTTCTCCCTTGATCATTTACATGGTTTTCTCATGTTGGAATGAGTCCAAGCGTCAAGAAGCCAAACGACCACAGTTCTTCTCCTCTTGCGACGTCCCTTCTTCTTCTCCACCCGATGGCTTTCACTCCCATTTATCTGCTGGTTATAGGAGATGGCAGCTGCTGCCTCTTGGCCTCCCTGCCTCTCCATCTCCCTCTCCCTGCTGCCCTATAAAACCATGCTGCAGTCCCCTATTTCAAAGAGAAGTGTTTTCAATCATGAAAAACAGCATGATTTCTCCACCTGGTGTTTCTTCTTTGAGAGGTTGAGAGATCCCCAGATTGAGAACTTAGACTCTCCTCTTATAGGATAGGTTTTGGAGGGTGAGAGGGAGAGTCTCAGGCACCTTTTCATTGTCCCATTGAGTGCTCAAATCCCTGGACTGCAGCAAAGCTTACTTGCTGCCATTCACTATGGCCGAATTCACTTCCAGCGGCTAGCACCGCGTGTGGAGTGGGATCTGAGAGCCCCGGGCATGTCTCCCCTCTAATGGGAGTATCCTTCTACTCCTAGGAGCAAGCCATGCGAGCCGGGGATCGCTCCAGCTGCTCCAAATCGAAGGCTAAAGCATGCTGCCCTGTTCTGCTGCAGAAATTCTGGCAGCAGACTTTGATGAATTTTTATATTTTTTGGCTGACTTTTTCTTGCAGTTTCAATTGGAGATTGAAGAGCACTTGTCCAAGTTGTTGCTGCTGAATTTTGGGAGCAAATGGAGGTCCGGAAGTCATCGTTTCGGTGATGTTTTTTCAAGCCAAAAACAGAGCTTCTTTCAGCCCAACGAGGAAGAAGGCTGGAATAGATTTATTCCAGCTATTCTAGCCTATTTCAGGTTTATCCCAGAGTTATTCCAGCCAAAATAAGGTATGAAAAATTATTTTTTTTAATCATGATTGATTTGAATTTTTAATTCAAATATTTTGCAAATATTTTATATTATCCTACATGCCTAATTGCAAATAGAATTAGATTATTTTTTGGGCGGAGCAGATTTTCGCTGCGCGGATTTTTAAAATTATTTTTAAAATCCTTCTGCTCCCGCTGTTGTTTGCATGCCTAGTGTAGGAACATGTCAAACCACTAGCACCTGTTTTCTTTCACACGGGGCATGACCTCGAGGGTTCCACCTCTGGTGGGGCTTTTGCTCGGCTCCGGCCTAGGCATCCCGACCTGGTGGGGACCGACCTGGTGAAGGATGGAGCCCGACTTCGACGGACGGCCCCATTGCTCCCGGGGAGCTCAGCCCGGCGAAGGGGCATCCAATGAGGGCTCCACGTCAGTCACCCCGCCCCACGTCAGCAATCCAGCCACATCAGGTTTCAAAAGGAACCATTTGAATACTAACCCTAAAGGACCCAAGTCGACTTGGGTACCTAAAAACAAAGCTTTATCTTATTGCAGGTGTGTCTTGCAACCAAAGGAAAAAGAGTTTGGTATCTTGATAATGGTTGCTCAAGGCACATGACTGGAGATGTGAAACAATTCACTTCTCTTAAAGCTTTGAATGGAGGAAGTGTGACCTTTGGTGATAATGGCAAAGAAAAAATCATTGGTATTGGTAAGGTTCACATAACTCCTTCTAATAGTATTAGTAATGTACCTTTAGTAGATGTTTGAAGCATAATCTTTTAAGCATCAGTCATTTTTATGATAAAGGTTTTCAAGTAGTTTTAAAATCATATATTGTATGATTACTAGTCCGGATATAATGGTGTACAATTCATTGAAAAAAGACATGAAAATATTTATTTGGTAGACCTTGATGATCTATCTTTACCTAATGGAGAATGCCTTGTTGCAATGAATTCTACTAAGAAAGAGACTAGTTGGTTATGGCATAGAAGGTTAGGACATGCTAGTATATCCTTATTTCAAAACTTTGGCAAAAAGAATTTAGTCAGAGATTTATCTGAAATTTGTTTTGAAAAGATAGAATTGCCAAGCATATCAATTTGGAAAACAAATCAAAACTCTTTTAAACCAAAAGAATTTGTAACTACTAGTAGGCCACTTGAACTACTTCATATGGATCTCTTTGGACCAACTAGAACATCAAGTCTAGGAGGCAAGAGATATGGATTAGTCATTGTGGATGATTTTTCAAGATTTACTTGGGTTTTCTTTTAACACACAAAAGATGAATCATTTTCTGTATTTATAAAATTTTATAAGAAAAGTTTCAAATGAAAAGGTGTTTCAGTCATTTGTAGTCGTAATGATCATGGAACTGAATTTGAAAATCAAGATTTCGAAAACTTTTACAATGAAAAAGGCATAGAACATAATTTTTCTGTACCTAGGATACCTCAGCAGAATGGGATGGTAGAAAGGAAAAACCGTACTTTGAAAGAAATGGCATGCACTATGCTTTGTGAAAATGATTTGCTAAGGTGTTTTTGGGCTGAAGCTATAAATACAGCCTGTTATATTTAAATCGAGATTTAATCCTCCCTATCTTAAAGAAAACTTCTTATGAACTTTGGAACCAAAGAATTGACTTTGAATATTTTCAAGTTTTTGGTTTAAATGTTTTTTTTGAACAATGAAAATGATCATCTTGGAAAGTTCGATGCCAAGTATGATAAAGGTATCTTCTTAGGATACTCTATATCAAGCAGGGTAAACAGAATATTTAATAAACGAACTTTGGTTGTAGAAGAATCAGTATATGTGTTTTGAAGAATCTACTAACAAGTCCTCGAGAAAAGAGGATACATCTGATAAATGTATAGGTGCTGACAAGCTTCAAAAGTTGACATTGAATGATCAAGCTCAACCAAATGAAGAAAATCAAGACAAGGATGAGAAAGAAGATGATACTCCAAAGCATCAAGATCTATCTAAGGAGTGGAGGTATGCTCATGGACACCCTAAGGAATTAATCTTAGGTGATCCATATAAAGGGGTAAGAACTTGAGCTTCTATTAGAAATAAATGTGATAATATAGCATTTGTATCTCAAGTAGAGCCTAAATATTTTGAAGAAGTTGAAAAAGACTCTAATTGGATTAATACTATGCAAGAAGAACTAATACAATTTGATAGAAAAAATGTTGGGACACTTATAGAAAGACCATCTAATGTTTCAATTATTGGCACTAAATGGGTATTTAGGAATAAATTAGATGAAAATGGTATTGTTATTAGAAATAAAGCTAGGCTAGTTGCTAAAAGCTACAATCAGGGAGAAGGAATTGACTTTGATGAAACTTTGGCCCTGTTGCTAGACTTGAAGCAATTAGACTATTATTGGCATTTGCTTGTTTTATGAATTTCAAATTATTTCAATGATGTTAAGAGTGCTTTCTTAAATGGTTTATATCTGAAAAGGCTTTTGTTGAACAACCACCTGGATTTGAAAATCATGCACATCCTGATAATATTTTCAAATTACACAGTACTTTATAGATTAAAGCAGCACCTAGAGCATGGTATGAAAGATTAAGCAAATTTTTGATTGAAAATAAATTTTCTAGAGGAAATGTTGATAAGACTCTATTTTTGAAAAGAAAGATAATGATTTATTAGTAATACAAATATGTTGATATTATTTTTGGTGCTACTAATAAATTCTTTATCAAGAGTTTGTTAAGCTAATGCAGGATGATTCGAGATGAGCATGATGGGAGAACTCAATTTTTTTCTCGGACTCCAGATCAAGCAAACTACAGATGGTATCTTCATCAACCAAGCTAAGTACACAAGAGAAATTATTAAGATGTTTGAATGGAGACTATTAAACCATAGGTATTCCTATGAGCCCCTCTTGTAGACTTGATAAAGATGAACATAATAAATTTGTAGATCAAAAGTTATATAGAGGTATGATAGGCTCCTTATTGTATCTGACTGCTAGTATACCATATAAGGTTTTTGTTTGCATGTATGCTAATATCAGTCTGAACCTAAAGAATCACATCTTATGGCTGTTAAGCGCATATTAGATATATGTCTGGTACTATTAGTATTGGTTATGGTATTCTAGAAATTCATCTGCTGAATTGATTGGATATTCTGATGCAGACTTTGCTGGTTGTAGAATAGATAGAAAAAGTACTAGTAGAACTTGCCACTTTCTTGGAGTGAACTTAATCTCATGGTTTAGCAAGAAACAACTTAAGTTGCACTATCCATAGCTGAGGCTAAGTATATTGCAGTGGGAAGTTGTTATGCTCAAATCTTGTGGATTAATCAACAACTTGAAGACTTCGAAATCAAGTTGGCTAGTACTCCTATTAAATGTGATAATACCAGTGTTTTTACTTGACTAAAAATCATGTTCAACATTCTAGTCGAACCACTTCCAATGATCGACGAATGTCGGTCAGCCTTCGAAGCACTGAAGGCTTATCTGAAAATGCCTCCCTTACTCACTAAGCCTGTGGATGGAGAGCCCCTATATTTGTTTCTGTCGGCATCGGATGAGGCCGTGAGCTCCGTCCTCGTCGGGATAAAAGAGGACAACTAGCAAAAGCCGGTCTACTATATTAGAAAGGTACTCCACGACGCCGAAACAAGGTATCCCAAGATGCAAAAGCTTGTCTACTCCCTGATTATGGCAGCCAAGTGACTGCGACCCTACTTTCAGGCACATTCTATCATCATCCTGACTGAGCAACCTCTTAGGACAATCCTCAGAAGTCCCGATACCTCGGGGCAACTTTCCAAGTAGGCCATCAAGCTTGGCGAATTTAACATCTCCTTTCAACCTCGTCAGCCATGAAGGCTCAGGTGATCACCGACTTCATAGCAGAGTGTACCTCGATACAAGACACCCTTTGCAAATAGTCGACACACCTGAGGATGATATTGCTAGAGAGTCAAACCCGACTTGGACACTCCATGTGGATGGGGCATCTAATCTTTCTGGTTGTGGAGTAGGCTTGATCTTGGTCGACCCTAATGGACAGAGCCTAGAATATGCCCTGTGTTTCGCATTCCAAGTATCAAATAACAAGGCAGAATATGAAGCCCTCCTCGTGGGACTGAGGATAGCTGATAAGCTGGGCATCGATCATATCAGAGCCTTCTCTGATTTCTAACTGGTGGTAAACCAGGTAAGGGGCGAATTCGAGGCAAGAGATCTAACCTTGGCCAAGTATTTAAGTAATGTACAAAGCCTCGTGACTCGGCTTAAATCTTTCGAGATACTCTATATACCTCGAGCATAAAATTCTCAGGCAGATGCCTTACCACGACTGGCCACTGCCATCGCTAACCCCTCCGACCAGACCCTCGTGGAGCACCTACAAAGCCCAAACATTGCTGAAGAGACATCAGGAATCCATCAAGTGGAGCAAGAAGCCTCTTGAATGGACCCTATCCTTGCATTCCTCAATGAAGGAATCCTGCCAGAATATAAGATCGAAGCCAAGCGTGTGCACTGGACTGCCTCAAAGTATGTCGTCCTCGATAGAAATCTTTATAAATGATCGTTCATGCAACCACTGCTGAAGTGCTTGAGATCATCGGACGCCGATTACGCCTCAAAGAAGTGCACGAAGGTATATGTGGCGACCACCTAGGAGGTAGATCTTTAGCCTACAAGATCATCCGATAGGGCTTTTACTGGCCAACCATTCAGAAGGATGCTTTGGACTTTGTTAAAAAATATGATGCATGCTAGAGGTATTCCAACATTCAAAAATGACCAACTAGTCAACTAAACCCGCTGACTACCCCCTAGCTATTCACACAATGGGGAATGGACATCCTCGGGCCGTTCCTCCCAGCGTCAGGACAATGGAAGTTCCTGATTGTAGCCATCGACTACTTTACCAAGTGGATGGAAGCTGAGCCACTGGCGTAGATCACCGAAGCCAAGGTGGAGGCCTTCATCCGAAACTTCATCATCTATTAGTTCGGCATACCATAGGCAATCATCATCTACAATGGGCGGTAATTTGATAACCCGAAGTTCTAGGATTTCTACCAGCAGTATCATATCTCCTACCGGATAACTTCAGTCAGGCACCCCCAATCCAATAGGGAGGTCGAAGTCACCATTGGACGATCTTACATGGGTTGAAGACCTGACTAAATGACACCAAGAGACTCTAGATGGAAGAACTTCATTTGGTGCTCTGGGCCTATCGAACTACCTTTCGAACAGCGACTGGAGAAATTCCATTCAATCTCACTTACGAGAGTGAGGTGGTCATACGGTGAAGTCTCCTTGCAGTCCTTCCGGATTGATCATTTCATCGAACCAGCCAATTCTGAACAGAAAAGGGCTGATCTCGACTTGCTCGAAGAAACCCGCCTCCAGGCGACCTGAGGATGGCGACCTATCATCAAAGAATGGCCAGATAATATAATTCTCGAGTTAAGGCTCGAAGCTTCCGAGTTGGAGACTTGGTTCTGTGGAGATTAGAGATATCCAGGCCAACTGAACAAGAAAAGCTCTCCCCCAACTAGGAAGGCCCCTATCGGGTGGTCAAAGTGATCCAGGCTAGAACTTACCAACTTGAGCATCTAGATGGATGGTAGGTGGCACGTCCTTGGAATGTATATAACCTTCACAAATATTATCAATAAAGACAATAATTTACACTACAAACAAGTCCAATTCTGATCGATAAAGGCTCTAAGGCAGCCCACTCAAGTCCGATCCAAATGGGCAAAGGCTCTAGTGTAGCCCACTCAAGTTCGATTCTGATTGGTAAAGGCTCTAGTGTAGCCCACTCAAGTCCGATCCCGATCGGTAAAGACTTTAGGGCAGCGACTCTAGGGCAGCCCACTCAAGTCCGATTCTGATCGGCAAAGGCTCTAGGATAGCTCACTTAAGTCCGATTCTGATCGGCAAAGGCTCTAGTGTAGCTCACTCAAGTTCGACTCCAATCAGCAAAGGCTCTAGTGTAGCCCACTCAAGTTCGATCCCGATCGGCAAAGGCTCTAGGACAGCCCACTCAAGTCCAATCTCGATTGACAAAGGCTCTAAGGCAACCCACTCAAGTCTGATCTCGATTGGCAAAGGCTCTAGGACAGCCCACTCAAGTCCGATTCTGATTGACAAAGGCTCTAGGGCAGCCCACTCAAGTCCGATTTTGATCGGCAAAGGCTCTAGGACAGCCCACTCAAGTCCAATTCTCATCAGCAAAGACTCTAGTGTAGCCCACTCAAGTCCGATTCTGATCGGCAAAGGCTCTAGGGCAGCCCATTCAAATTCGACCTCCGTCGGAAAGCACTTTGTGGGATCCTTAAATACTTAAGGGATTTCCCTATAAACGACTAGTTCAAAGGTTCCTTAGAAATGTTTCTAAAAGAGATGATTTCGGGCTAAACCAACCTCTCGACACTTAGTAATTTTTCCAAAAGTGATGAGTTCGGACTAAGCTGACCGTTTCACGTTCAGAAAAATAAATGTCGAAGACATATACCAAAGAAGAATCATTTCATTCATTGATAAGAAGTTCTTGTACAAGAGTGGGTAGACTTTTACAATCAGTTTTAAGTCTTGCCCTAGGGGTACAAGGGGGACTGGTTGGAGAAGCTTCGGCTTCAACCTCCTGTGCTGTATCCAAAGTCCAACTAGTGCCTTCATCAGCCCTGTGTCAGCAGTACTTGGGCATCGGCCTCGATGTCAGTCGGCCCCCCTTCTTCTTCCCGCCGGCTGCCTCAACTGTATGGCAGATAGGTCGAGCTCCAGAAAGGCTTCGACTACCTTCTTCAGAAATCATTGAAGCCGTACTCGTAGCTCGTCTCTCTGGCCTCCTCCATCTCATCATTGAAGCTGGCGGAAGCCTTGTATTCTACCATAGCATCACGGACCTCACTCCCTCTCGTCGGCATCCTTCGCTTCTCTTAGGTCAGTCAAATATTCCCTGCTAAGGCCTTGAAAGACCACACGATCATCTCTGCATCAGCAGACCACTCCTCCTCTTCGGATAGCCAACGGATCAAGGACTTAACCCTTATCTTTTTCTTCTTCAATTGAGCCTCTACGCGGTCAGCTGGGTTTGCAGGTGCTCTACCTGCTTCTTCAGTGACTCAACTTCGGTCAAACTGGCCGAAAGTCCTTCCTCGGCAGCCTTCTGTGATGCCAGCACCACACTCTTGCCACCTTCAGTGCTTTGGCCTCCCCAGCTAAGGCCTTTGCCACACGGACCATTTCACCGAGGCCCTTGTCCATCATCGAGACCTTGTGAATAAGCTACGGACAACAGACCATATTTGATGGGGGACTAATATGCATGCAATTTTTTGTATGTTTTACATGTTGAGTTAGGTGATTAATTCTCGAATTTCAGATCAAAATTATTTGTAGGGAATTTGGTATGAATTTTTGAAGATCAACATGCAGATTAGGACCCAGAAAAGTAGCAAAGAAGGACCGACGGGGCTGAGAAGCCTCGGTTAGGGCAAGTTCTCCTACATATAACTACTGGAGGTAGAGGGGTTGTACTTGACAACATCTGTGAAGATCGCAGCGAAGGGTCTCTCGTTCCTCGATGGATGCAGCCTGGAAAACTGAGCCAATGATGCGTGGATACCGGCTTTCTGCTCGGTGGTCCGATTGAGGCTTGGCTGGAGTCGTTGGATTCGTAGGAACTCAGGGACCTGCAAATGACCTGTCAGGGGTTAGAAAATTCACAAAGGAACAAGAAAACAAAGGAAAAAAACAGCGGAAGGCTTCTTTGGAGTGGGCGTCTAGGGATCTGGAGGGTTTGTTGGCAGCAGGAAGATGATTGCAACACGGGAAGAAGAAATCTCACAAACCTTTATGCACACAGCAGGGTATCACAAACTCAATAGAAGAACTCAAGGTTTTAATTCATATCAAAAATTAGGTTTCATATAAGAGGTTAGGGTCCTTAAATAGACCCTTAACCTTGGGCTCCAAGTAAGGGCACTTTAGACTTACATAGGACTCCTTTTCCCTTTCAAACTCTAATTGGAATACAAGGTAATAGGTAGAAAACTTTAACTCAAAATACTCCCCTCTTGTCCTTCTCTTGGGGCCAAGGTGGTGACCATAAGTGGCCCGACCAAGAGGGGAGGTGACCCTAGGGAGGGGCGCCCTAATTCTACCTGGGCTAGGCTGGCCCAAATTCCTTCTGGCGGTCCAGGGTTTGAATTTGTTCTGATTTTGTCTTCTCTTCCTGGACTCTTCAAGTCTTCAAGCTGGGTTGGACTTGGGCTTAACTTTTATGTCTTCAATTAGGTTGAACTTGGTCTTCACTTGTATGATATGGTCTTGAGTCTTCAATTCATCTGATAGGACAGGACTCAAAATTGAAATTAGTCAACATGAGCGGCTAGCATTGGACTGAACTAGCTCAATAAGAATGGACTAATTACAGGACTCAAATGTAGTGGACTAAGCTTTATTACAGGGACTCAAATATTAACTAAGTGATCCACAGAGGGTTGAGAAGCCTCTGCCTTATTCTGGTGCCTCTGGTGTCCGCACCAATATTAGCCGTCTATAAGAAGTGAGAAGAAGAAGGAAGAAAATAAAAGGATGACGAAAGTACCTTAAGCAGATTGAGGTAGGCGCCCCCGCCACCTCATTCATCTTACGCCGGCTCGTTTCATCCCAGTCAGCATCGGTGATGGCCCCTTTAGCAGGTCCCTGGCCTGCTGGGGGTTGTGAAGAGCATGCCAGCACTGGTAGGTGTCATGGCTGGCCTCTTTAGCCTCCACCCCTTTGGCCACCCCTCTCTCTTCACCTATGGGGCGGACTACCTCCGTCCACTCGGCTAATGGCAAGGCTAGGGCTGTCCATTCTTCAGTCAGCTCTGACGAGGTCGGCTTCGGTCAGACAGCCAACTCCCCGGCAGTGGGCGGAGGTCCCGACACCTTTGTCACCCATCGCTACGACAAGGGTACATCGTCCTCATCAAATTTCGATGCCACTATGATTGCGGGTCATTCCTCCACCCGCTGCTTCTTTGACTTGTCTGCAGTCGGCACCGCAGACTGGGTGGCCCTCTTCTTTGCCCCCTGCTCTGCTACCCTCGCTCTATCGGGCTTCATCTTCTCTCCTGTTGTAAGGGCAAAATCGAAGTAAGTAAAAAAGAAAATATAGCCGACATAATAGAAAAGAGACCGACGATAATGGTTTCTACCCTACCTATGTGTTTGTGGCGGCTGACTTCGGCCAAGTGGAGGCTATCCTCCCGAAGCAACTCTGGCACCATTATGACACTGATCGCCTCCATCTCATTGAAGTCCGCTTGGTCGGCCATCAGCACCACCCTCCCTTCATTAGCCTTTAGTCTTGGTTCCCCCCATAATAGGTCAAAGCCCTAAGGCCGAAGGCAATGCATGAAGAAGAACTTGGATTTCCATTCGTGGATGGCCGATGGAAGACCTCCGAGTATCTTTTGCCTGGGATGGAGGCAAGCACCCACCACTCTTTGCTCCTAAAGTCTTTCTTCATAACAAAGAAGGTGGTGAAGAGGGAGGTCCTAGGCTCTGCTCTGGCTATCTAAAACAAAACCATGAAGCAGCTGATAGCCCGAATGCTATTCGGGGGGTCAGCTGCATAAGAGTAATTCTATAAAGATGGAAGATCTCAATGAAAAAGTCATACAAGGGGAACCTAAGGCCAGTCTTTAGGTGATCCTCATATACCGAGAGGGCTCCGGGCTCAGTGGCCCGATCACCCTCCCTTCCTAGTCTGGGACAGTGAGGTGCAGGGTGGAGAAAATGTTGTATCTAACCCTAAGGGCCTCTACCCGATCCCGTGTTAATTCAGACTAGACCTGATTGGGACCTAGTTCCTTCTCCCTATGATTGGAGCTCCGACTACCGGAGGCCATTACCATAAGGCTTGAAGAGAATGAGGATTAACCTGGGGACTAGTTTCCTAAGAGGATAGAGATGGTGGAATGTGGCACTCTCTTTCCAAGAGCGGATGCAGCAAGAAAGAAACTCCATCCAAAGTCTTAATGCCTCCTTTTTATAGCCCCTAGGAGAACCGGTTCTCACTATCCCTCAAATGTCATGACCCAGGCATCGGGCGGTATGACTCCCCACGTGGCGGAAGTCGATGCAACAGAAAGAAGCACATTCAAGCTATGATCTGCATGATCGCCAGATCAATGGTGGAGGGGTCGCCCCAGTGTGTCATTAACCACCCAAATGTCGCCACGTCACTCAAGTCACCTTTGAAGCCCGATGGCCAAGCGGGCCAGGTTGGACACTCATCATTGTACCCCTTCTATATTAACTGCCCACTCCCTCTGCCTCCAATATGGTGTCGACACTTGTCCCAAGCACGAGTTTCTAGGATGGGAAACGATCGAACACAGCATGCCCAATCAGATCCACAATCATCTCAAGGACAAATGCATTCAATCCGAGAATTATGCTCTCGCTCGTCGAAGCTACAAGCCCTTCAAAGGCTAAGAGCAAGGGGGCAACTGTTATACTCAATCTGCTTTCCTCCGAACCAGATTGGAGCCGACGGCCCTTCGGCTAGGTCGGAGCAAAGGTCTGGCTGACCCATCGAAGGTCCAACCGACCCACTTGAGGTCCGACTGACCCACCAGAGGTCCGACCTATTCACTAGGGATCCGACCGATCCACTTGAGATCCGACTGACCTACCAGAGGTCTGACCGACCCACCAAGGATCCGATCGATCCACTTCAGCCAGGCCCATATGGACCCAAGGTGGGCTGCTCCAAGGATGACCCGGAGGCTCCAGAGGCTCCTTCTAGCTGGTACCATGATGCCGTTATGATAGAATCCTAACATCTTGGTGCCATTACTCTGTGGATCCCATGATCTCGAAGCGGTTACCCTGTAAGTCCCACGATCTGGTGCCACATGGTCACTACCAAGATTCCTCTTGGGGCAGATTGGCCATTCCCAGCCTAGCCCCTAATAGATTATGGTGAAGTTTCATGCCTATATAAGGTAAAAGGGGGACTCCGAGTGGTAAGAGAGCTTGTCCTTCCCCGCGAGCTATCTCCTTTGATTCCTCCATTCTGTTGCTCTAAGCCTCCCACTAACTTAGCCATCGGAGGGTCCCCCGCCGGAACACCTTTGGCCCGTGGGACATTTTTGCAGGAACCGGGAAGGTGCGCACTCCAGCCAGGTTGAGAGAACCCGGTCCGGGAGACTCAGTGGAAACAAACTTCACTCTAGAGTCCTTCCATCTCACATGTCCAACACATGAGTTCTTTTTTCTTTCCTTCATTGCTCTAATATTCATATAGAGAAAATGTTGGGCGTGTGAAACTTTTAAAGCTAGTCAATGGACCAAGCCCTTACAAATCCTCATAGTCCCAAAGGAATAGGATATCCTATGCTCTCTGACCAATCTACTAGGCTCTACTCTGCAATGCCAATGTCTTCTTGCCATACACAAAAGGTGGAATTGTAATGCAAGTTCTTGATAATATCCTTGTTCCAGCAAGTCCTTTCTCAATTAACACATTGCATCTTGCTGGAGTCAAAACACGATCACAAATAATTATACCCAGGATAAATTTTAACCCCCGTGTGCTAATTAAAATAGGCAATAGCCAACAATATCAATCTAGCAAAAGCAAATCAAACCAAGCACAAGAAAATCGGATTTACGTGGAAAACCTCAATATGAAGGTAAAAAATCACGAGACTTGGAACCATATCAAACTTTCACTATAATCAAATAATGGGTACAGCAAGGTTTTTCTCTCTAGCAAACTAGAGGCTCTCCAAACAGCATATGATGATCATCTCGGTATAAAATATAAATATTACTGAGAAATACAAGAAGAAAACAAGGAAGATCTCACCATAGTCAAATATTTGCTGATTACACAAGAGTAATCACAGCGATCCGAACCGTTCACTTTGTAGAGCTCGCTGCCATGAACAACATACTAAAATTTTATCTTGATCGAGTTTTGAATTACCATCCGATTACCATCCGGCATAGCTCCATTTCTTTCCGGTGTCGCACGCTCAAAATCCAGAAAAACTTGGTCTCAGCCCTAAGCCCTTTTAATAGGGCCGGGCCCCACGACATGGGCAGGATCCACAACAATTTTTCCCCTCATGCCCATATGGGGAGAACCAGCAAACCAGCACTAGCTCTGCAAGCTGCAAGCTTCTCTGCAGATGAAGGCTTAGTCATCATATCTGAAGCATTATCATCTGTATGAATCTTTTCCAACTGTAGCAACTTCATCTGCAAAGCGTCTCGTATCCAGTGATACCTCACATCAATGTGCTTCGACCTCGAATGAAAAGTTAAATTCTTGCTGAGATGAATTGCACTCTGACTGTCACAATACAGGATAAATTTTTCTTGCTTCAAACCAAGTTCTTCAAGAAACTTTTTCATCCACAATAGCTCCTTGCTGGCTTCTATCACTGCAATATATTCTGCCTCTGTACTTGACAAAGCAACACATATCTGTAGTCTGGACTGCCACGAGATAGCTCCCTCTGAAAAGGTCATCAAGTATCCCGATGTGGATTTTCTAGAATCAACATCACCTGCCATGTCTGCATATGTATATTCATCTGATATAGGTTTATCTGTACCAAAGCATAACATATTCTAGAAGTTCCTCTGAGGTACCTGAGATCCATTTCACTACAGTCCAATGCTCCTTCCCAGGATTAGAGAGAAATCAACTGACGACACCAACAGCATGAGCAATATCCGATCTAGTGCATACCATGGCATACATCAATCTACCAACTGCGGATGCAAAAGGAATGTTCTACATTTTCTCCTTGTCTTCCTCACTAGTAGGACATTGTTTGGAACTCAATCTGAAGTGACCTGCAAGTGGAGAGCTAACTGGCTTGGAGTCGCTCATCTGGAACCACTCTAACACCTTCTCTATGTATTTCTCCTGGGATAGCCATAGTTTCTTATTCTTCCTGTCATGAGCAATCCTCATACCAAGTATCTGCTTCGCTGATCCAAAGTTTTTCATAGCAAAGCACTTGCTCAATTCAGTTTTCAAGCTTTGAATCCTCTTGGCATCATGAACAACAA
Organism: Areca catechu; assembly: GCA_021397845.1. Lineage (NCBI taxonomy): Eukaryota > Viridiplantae > Streptophyta > Magnoliopsida > Arecales > Arecaceae > Areca > Areca catechu. Next base: position 197,779,566 of record CM038039.1, read on the forward strand.
TCAGCATGTCATCAACATATAACAGGAGAATAATAAAATCATCATCACCGAACCTCTTTACAAAAACACAATGGTCAGAAATGGTTCTGTCATATCCATGATCTACCATGAAGGAGTCAAATTTCTTGTACCACTATCGAGGAGCTTGTTTCAAATCATATAAGCTCTTCTTCAGTTTGCATACCAGGTTTCATTATCTTTAGCTATAAACCCCTCTGGCTGCTCCATATAGATTTCCTCTTCAAGATCACCATGAAGAAATGCTGTCTTCACATCAAGCTGCTCAATCTCCAAATTCAAACTGGCTGCCAAGCTAAGTACAACTCGGTTGAAGACATCTTGACCACAGGTGAAATATCTCTTCAAAGTCAATACCTTTCTTTTGACTGAAGCCCTTCACAACTAGTCTTGCTTTATACCTTGGTTGTGAGCTGTGCTCCTCTATCTTAAGTCTGAACACCCATTTGTTCTTCAATAATCTCTTCCCCTTAGGCAGCTCCACTAGATCAAATGTGTGGTTCTCATACAAGAATGTCATCTCTTCTTGCATGGCTTCAAACCACTTTTCTTTTTGTGCATGTGACATAGCTTCCTGAATGCATTCTGGCTCTCCTCCATCAGTCATCATTACATACTCATGTGGAGGGTATCTTTTAGAAGACCGGCGCTCTTTGGTAGACCTTCTCAACTGCTGTTTAGCCATTTGCTATGTAGGAGCCTACTCACTATGCTCATCTGTTGCACTGTCACCATGTATAGGCTCATCATCCATTGCAACACCATCCTCTGCATCCTATCCATCATCATCTACTCTGGCTTGAGAGATAGGAGATGGGTCAACAAATAATTTTGTAGTAGACTTTGGCTTATTTTCATTTTCTACATCCTCAATGGTTTGATCTTCAAAGAATACTACATCTTTGCTTCTAATCAGCTTCTTCTCTACTGGATCCCATAGCCTGTATCCAAACTACTCACATCCATATCCAAGAAAATACAGTCCTTTGACTTGCTATCAAGTTTTAACCGTTCATCTTTTAGAATATGAACAAATGCCCTGCATCCAAATACTTTGAGATAATCATAGAAAATTGATTTTTCTGTCCATACCTTCTCAGGAATATCACCATCAAGGGCATATGATGGAGAAAGATTAATTAGATCAATTGCAGTCCTCATAGCTTCACCCCAAAAGGAACTAGGTAACTTTGAATGAGAAAGCATGCATCGGATTCTTTCAACAATGGTATGATTCATCCTCTCTGCTACACCATTTTGTTGAGGTGTCTTGGGAATTGTCTTCTCCAATCTAATGCCATGTTTGTAGTATCTCTCGAATGGATCCCGGTATTCACCACCATTATCTGCTCGGATGCATTTCAGTTTTCTTCCTTTCTCCCTTTCAACACTGGCATTGAATTCTTTAAAGACATCTATTACCTGGTCTTTAGATCTCAAAGCAAAGGCCCATAACTTTCAAGAATGGTCATCAATAAAATTGACAAAATAAAGTACACACCAAGTATCTTTGTGGTCATAGAGCATACATCAGTGTGAACTAAATCTAGCACATGCGATCTTTTATGAAAGGAAAGCTTATGAAATAAAACTTTATGCTTCTTGCCATGTAAACAGTGAGTGCAAGGTCTCAGGTGCGTACCTTTTAAAGGAAGCAGGTTGTGTCTGAATAGAGTCTCAAGTCCCTTCTCACATAGATGACCAAGCCATCGATGCCACACATATATGGAGGTTTCTTCAACTGCATTCACCACTCCACTGCATACTTTAGCTTGCAATCTGTAAAAGCCATCTTTTTTGCCTTTTGCTACAACCAGGAAACCTTTGGTGAGCTTCCATTTTCCTTTGTCAAAGTGACTAGAGTAGCCCTCATCATCTAGGATACATGCAGAAATCAAATACAATCGGATATCAGGAACATGCCTTACATTTCTTAACAACAGTCTGCACCCGGTATTGGCCTCCAAACAAACATCTCCCATACCAATAATGTTAGCTATCGCATCATTTCCCATCCTAACATGCCAAAAATCACCTTTGGAGTAGGACGGGAAGAAGTCTCTCCGAGATGTAACATGATATGTGGCAGCTAAATCAATTACCCAACTGGGTTCTTGACATGTGAGGTTAATACATGCATCATCACATGCAATCATGACCTCATCATCAAATGCAACTACCGTCGTACTCTGTGTCTCTTCTTTCTTTCCATTAGTTTTATCCTGATCCCGTTTATATTTTCTACACTCTCTCTGAAAATGTCTTAGCCTTTTACAGTAGTAGCAAGTAACATCCTTTTTAGACTTTGATCGGCCTCTGGATTTTTCATGGTTATTTTTATCATGGGACCCACATCTCTTTTACCGTGGAAGGATCTTGATGTGGCAGGATCGCTGACGTGGAACCCCTGTCAGACGCCATGTCGGATGAAGCTGCCATATGGGACACCTCTGCCCGAACTCCTTTGCCCGACCGTGCTCCCTTTGGTGGAGAGGCCGAGGCCAAAGTCGAGCTCCACCTCTTCTTCGCCCGGTCATGCTCCCTCCAGGTCAAGACGCCGAGGCCAAAGTCAAGCTCCGCCTCTCCTTCGCTTGACCGCACTCCCTCCAGGTTGAGACGTCGAGGACGAAGTCGAGCTCTGCCTCTCCTTCGCTCGACCGCACTCCCTCCTGGTCGAGACGTCGAAGATGAAGTCAAGCTCCGCCTCTCCTTCACCCGGTCGTGCTCCCTCCGGGTGGAGAGGTCGAGGCTGAAGTCGAGCTCCGCTTCTCCTTCGCCCGATCGCGCTCCCTTCGGGTCGAGACGCCGAGGCCGAAGTCGAGCTCCGCCTCTCTAGATAGGCTCCACCTTGGACGAAGAGATCTGCAGCCAAAGGAAGTCGCCGCTCTCCCTGGATGATGGAACGATACTTGAGGACTGTGAAAAGATGCCTACCAGGCCACGACGATGGTAGAAGAAACCACTTTTACCAAAATGGAAAGAATCCTCTAATCGAGGCTCTCCATTCTCCACCAACCGTCTGCACCCTCCAAAAGAGGAAGTCAACCAGCATATCCAGATCCAGGAGGTGGTGGCTCGTCGATCGAGGCCCTACTAAGTTATCTAAAAAGGAGTGACCAGAAGGAATGTCAGCGTGAACGGTAGCTTCCACACCACCAAAATGGAAAGGCAACTTGTCCACGGTATGAAACATCGCCGCACACACCCATAAGCATGGAAAAGATCCCAAGGTAAGCGGCACGCAATGTCCCTAACTAAAAGGGGTCTCCCATATTCAAACGAGGTACGCATTCAAGCTAAAGCGCACATTCAAACTAAGATTCAGTCGAGTAAGGTCCACCGAGCAAGAAGGGGGCAGCAAACAAGAAGACAATTCTCAGGCTACTGCAAAATCCCGAGGTGGGGTGTAGACAATACAACCGCTCAGCTCGAGCTCTCCTATACTGCCATTTCCATACTTTGTGCTCGGCCCGCTCGCACTCTCTCACCTCACAAATTCTCTTCCTAGCATGAAGTCCACCCTCAGGGCTCGACCAGGAGGATATGGTCCCTTGGATAATTACTGACTTGACCGTCGGAGTGCCCCGGTCAAAATCCCCGACCCAGGTCAGTAACTCTGTTTTGTAGGTCCGGGCGCCCGAGCAAGATCCCGAGCGACAGGAGCGTTCCGACCTCGACCTTAGCTACAGGCCACGATGATCATGGCGGCAATAGATTGGTGCACCAGGAAGGGGGCGGGGGCAAGACACTTTCTGATCCAACCCAATCCCCTTGCAAGCAATCCATCGAAAGGATGGTGACGACACGAGCGAGAGAAGTCTCCACCAGCCGTGCGAGAGATCCCCCTTCCTGTGGAGACCTGCACAGTTTAGAAGGGGAGCTCCCCACTCCAGCTCAACCACCTCCGACGGACACTCAGCTTGCCGCACTCGCCCAGTAGATGCAGATTCTCACAGTAGCAGTGCACCAGCTCTTGCACCAGCACCGATCCTTGGCTACCCACCAGTAGCCGGGGACTCCTGCGGCCAATGCCACAGCACCTCGTGATAGCCTGCATTCCTTCCAAGGAAGGCCTTCGCAGTCACGGGCTACCACTAACCACCGGGATAGTCACCGGACCCCAGTGAAGAGATAATGGGCCATATCAACCGATCGGGAAAGTCGGTCCCCGACCCTCGAGCGGGTAATAGCTAGATCCCATCGAGGTCGGAAAGGCAAGATTCCACCTCATTTGCCTTACATGTCACCTTCTCCGGCTCCATCAACCTCTGTGGAGGGTTCAATCGACGAGGCCATTAGGTGCATGGTAGAGAAGCGCTTGGAGGAGCAGGAGCGCAAGTTGGCTAAGCTTTACAGCCAGTGTGCAAATCTACAGGGCTCCACTAGCGAGTTGACGAGCTACGACGCCACCCCCCTTTCTCCCGAGAAGTCCAAGGGGAGTCGGTTCTGAGCCGGTTTCGCATGTCGCAGGTGGGTCCTATGACTGGACCACCGATCTCCTGAATCATCTTAAGAGCTACAAGGCTCTCAAGAGAGTTCAGGACACGACCGATGCTCTCATTTGCGTCGCCTTTCCTGCTACTCTCTGGAAAGCAGCTCGGGTGTGGTTTACCTGTCTCGAGCCAAAGAGCATCAGTTGATTCGCTCAGTTGGAGCGAAAGTTCGTGACTCACTTCGATGCCTGCTGAAAGGTGTCACAAGAGGCAGACAGCTCTTCTCCATCAGGCAGTAGGACCACGAGCTCCTATGGGACTACGTGGCCGCTTCAAGGTTGCCGTACTGGAGATCTATAACCTTGATGAGCCAGTCACTATGCTGGCACTGAAGAGAGGGCTCACGACTTCTCGCCTGACCTACTCTCTTGACAAAAAGTGCCCTAAGATGTACTTCGAGTCTAGAAGTACATCCATACCGAGGAGGTGGATCGCACGAGGAGGGAGATAGATGGAAGGCCTACGAAGAAGCCAGCTCTCGGGGAGACCTCCGGGATGCAGAAGCCTGGACCAGCCGCATTGAACTTCCACAAGAGGCCAAAGCCGAGGAGAGACCCCATCCAGGAAGAGAGCTTCATGCCTCTCCTTGCCCCAAGGATGAAGATCCTCATGGAGATCGACAGTGAGCTCTATCTGAAGCACCCTCCTCCATTGAAGCCATCTACTGGCCATGACAGGACAAAATACTGCCAGTTCCACCGCGACCATGGCCACGACACCGAGGATTGCTGGCACCTCAAGAAGGAGATTGAAAAACTCATAAAGAGGGGCTATCTCGGAAGGTTCGTGGGGGGTAGACCCCGAGCAAAACCTCAGGTGCTCGCCGCTCTCCCTCTAATCCCTATAGTCAACAACCGCCCTACCAAGAAGCCGGTGGGGATGATATGCTGGGGAGTCGAACGCCTTTCCAAGAAGGCTCGGGGGGAGGATCTTGAAAATGTATTTCCCTTTATGAGGGAGAGGGGGGTTGAAAATAAAAATGTAAACAATGATACTGTGGTCGTCAAGAAGATGATCGTAAAGCATCCTGTAAAACGCATCATGGTTGATAGTGGGAGCTCCACGGATGTGCTTTTTTACGATGCTTTCTCCAGATGAATCTATTCTTTACTCAGCTCAAGCCTGTGCATACACCCCTCGTTGGTTTCACAGGTGACTCTGTAGGAGTCGAGGGGGAGATCACTCTCCCCGTTACTGCTGAGATACCACCTCGGCAAAGTACTATCATGATATCCTTCATGGTTATTAGGCTTCCTTCGACCTACAATGTGATCCTTAGCCAACCCGGGCTCAACCTGCTCAATGTGGTCATTTCTACAAAGTGGCTATTGGTACAGTTTCCAACTCCCTACGATGTCGAGGAGATGAGGGGGGCACCTTAGCCAATCCAACATTGCCTCCAAACCATCCCCGGGGCCAAGGTTACTAAGGACGACCCTAGCACAGACGACCTCGACCAAAGGGCATAGGACCACAGAGGTGGCCCAGTCGAGCGCCTACTATCGTATCCCCTCAGAACCTACCCGACGAAGATGGTGCAGATTGGGGTGCAGCTACAATGGTGCGGGCACCAGACTTATAAGAAAACTTCAGAGCTCCATTTGGATCTCTGATTGACATTGCCCGAGAAATTAGGGTTTGTAATAAAGGTTGACCTGGTCAACCAGTTTATTTATTTTTATTTATTTCTTGAGTCACCATTTAAATTTTGTTGAGTCATGTTGACTCGGTGCAAGTCCCGATGTGGTTTCAATTTTATCCAAAATGGTGCCGCAATTGTCTTCCAATCAAATCAAGGTCCAAGAAAGTGGAGGCCACACTCCAAGCCACACGCCCAGCCACACTCCGAGCACATGCCAGGGTCCAGGAGGCGCCACAGAGGCATCCCAGTGTCATGGTCCCCACATCCAAAGAAGAAAAAAATCAAATTGGAAGCCAATTTAAAGGAGGCGCCCATACTTGCCAATTTTGTCTAAGCAAAGAAGGAAAGGGACTTTTCTTGGAGAAAAAATCAAAGAAGGACATCCAACCTACTCCTAATTGAAGTTCAAATCAAAATCAAAGAGCTTAACTTGGAGTGGAAGAAAAGAAGAAATGCCATAAGAAGAAGAGGACTCCAAATCCAAATCCAACTCCAAAGAAGGCGCCATAAAAATTCCAAAAAATTCCTTTATGGCCGTCCCAAATTTTTTTGAACTCTTGGTCGGCCAAGAGAGGAGATTTTCTACCTAATCTAGAGGTTGGAGGAGTTTAGTCCCACATGAGAATTTGTACAAGCTTGGAGAAAATTTAGGTCTATATAATAGACCTCTCTTTGTAACTTTAAAAAAATCAATGAAGAAAATTATTTTTGCTATTCTCTTGTGTTGAGTGACCTAGGTTTCTCTTCTTCCGCACTATTCTAAGTGTTGAGCTCCGTGAGGGGGTAATCCGGGTTCCATTGGAGCCTTGAGGAGGTGAGAGATCTCCATCTTTATCCAAAACCCTAGGTTAGCCACTTAAAAATCCAAAACCCTAGCCACCTTTCATTATTTCCAATCCATCAAACCCTAGCTCCTCCCATCTCCCATGGCCTCTCTCTCTCTACAAGTCCAGGCCGTCCACCTTCATCCAGATCCAGTTCGGCTACTTCAGATCCAGAGCAAGTTCCAAGGAAAATCACATCAGCTTCCAGGAGAATCCAGTTTTCAGCAATTTCAATCTTCAAGTTCATCAACCTGGTAAATTTTTTCCTTGACTCTCTGATTCCATCAATTGTTTTTCTTCTCTTCCAGATCTTGAGTTCAGGAGAAGCCAACCCGCCAAAGGACCAGTATTGGAGGATCCATTGCGAAGAAATCTGAATCCGATGATCCAACAATCTGCTCGGGAGAGTTCTTCCACCAAAATCTGTGAAGATCATTGTCTGGTTAGGTAAACCATCTCTTCTCTTTATTTCTGTTCTGTTGAAAGTTCGGAGTGAAACCCTAGGTCTGGGAGTTTCTCAACCCCCAGCGATCCGTTGCTTCTGAACTACTCTGATAATTTAGTTTCCTTAAAATTGTGCTTTCAATTATCATATTAGTATCTTTCAATGTTAGGTTAACTTTTCTTTGATTTGAAGCCAACTTCTACAAACATATAAAAACAACAAAAAAATTAGTTAATCTTAATTTACTTCCGCATCGCATCCCTTTATTTGTTCTGCATCATTTTTGGTATCAGAGCCCAGGTTTAGGGTTTCTGATTTGCTTGCTTGCTTATTTTGATTGTTTTCTTTTTTTATTTTGTCTGCTCGAAGTAGACTCCCCAGGACGTCCGGTCCTAGGAACTAAGCGAGGTGCAAGCCTCCTCCTCCCATTCCACGGGTGTTCCTAGGGCGTGTAGGGGATCCATTGGGTTATAACTTCGTAGCAGGGATTATAAACGGGGAAGACAATCTAGTTGTAGCTTGTAATTTCCCTGTTGTCTGAATTATTTCTCCCTGCATAAAACTCAGAATTGCATGATTTTTATTTCGTTGAAACCAGTATAATTGAACCTATTTTCCATAATTTCTCTGTGATTTATTGGTTTCAGTAAAAATTCTGAGCATTAAAATACAACAACTCTGTTTTTTTGTGTTCTGCAATTCAATTCTTTTTGGAATGATCATCTCATAATTTACTTAAGGGCAATTGAGCATCTAAGATAAGGGGAGGAGTTGATTACATCTCCTTAGCCCAAAACCACCATCCAATCATTCGAACCTAGACCTAATTTAAAATCAGTTAGACCTAATTTGCCCTAGTGGGCTAGGGACACCAATTGGTCGGGTCTAGGTTAGTGTTGAGTCAGTTTGCCGAGTTATTCTGTGTGTGCTTAGCACTCAGTGTCTAGAACGGTGGTTCAGGGATCCATTCCCGAAGGGCTTGTGTGCTGGTCCGCCTACCTGGCCAATCACTGATTGGTGTCTAGGATTGGCAATCAGGGACCTAACACTCCCCTTACACCTGTCTGGCTGAGTCCTGAGTTACTACAGGCTAGCTTGCCACTCTGATTGGGCATCTAGTTTGGACTCTAGGTCTAGTGATCCAGTAGTCGATTTAGTCTAGTCTCATTTTGTGTGCTTGCTTGAATCATCATGTCTACCAGAAACGGAGTGCCATATCAACCTGGTCAAACCCAACCTGATTTAGAGGCCATGATCAGAACTCTTACTGAAAGTATGGCTAAAATGAATCAGGATATGACAAACACTGTGGCCCAGTTTAGCGCACAAATTCATGAGGATCTTACCCAACTTAGGGACCGAGTCCAAGTACTTGAAGAACCTAGACATCGGAATTGGACTCCTGACCCCGATTTTAATGTGCCTCAACCTCACCCACATCAGGAGCCTAGAAGGCCTTTATATAGAGATCCTGAACCTAATCATAGGAGGCCTGACCCAGAGCCTGAAGATAGAGATGATAGGTTCATCAGGAACATCAAATTAGATGCACCCACTTTTGATGGTAGTCTGAACCCTAAGGTGTATTCTGATTGGGAGGGTGAGATGGACCAATACTTTGAGTGGTATGCTATGTCTGAGGAGAGGAAATACAAGTTTGCCAAGATGAAATTAGTGCATCAAGCTAGGTTATACTGGGGGAACATTGAGCTAACCACTAGGAGATGGAATGTTGAGCCCATAACCACTTGGCAGGGTATGAAAGAAAAACTGAGAGATAAATACCTACCCATTTCATACCAGCAAAACCTGTTAGACCAATGGAAAAACCTGAAACAAGGAAACCGATCTGTCTCATACTACATAGCTACTTTTGATGAATACCTAATGAGATGTGATGTGAGTGAAGCCCACGAAGTCACTTTGTCTAGATTTAGGGCTGGACTGAGGGAAGATATCAAGAGAGAACTATTTCTGAGAGAGGTTACTGATCTAGACCAAGCCTACCAGATTGCACTGAACACTGAGAAATTTCAGAGAGGACCTATACCTTCTAGGGTTAGTGCCCCAATCCCAAGGAATGGACCTAGCCAAGTTATCCCTAGTAAACCTTTTCAGGGTACTTCTACCCCTAGGCCCATGGACAAAGGTAAGGCACCTGACACCCAGAGAACCCCTAGTTCAAATATCACCTGTTTTAAGTGTCAGAAACTAGGTCACATTTCCAGTCAGTGTACTGCCATAGCCTGTTTCAAGTGTCATAAGGTAGGTCATGTTGCTAGCCAGTGCCCACGAAGATCCCTTTACATAGAAGAGGGAGAGAATGATAATTCCGAGCCCAGTGAGGAATTTGAAGAAGAAGTTTATGAGGCCGGAATGAATTTGGTTGAGGAGTATGAAGGAGAGGAGGAACCCAATGAATCTGACCAATTAGGAGTTGTAAGATGCATCCTATCCCAGAATCTAGTTCAAGAGGATTGGCGTAGGACTAACATCCTACAGACTTTTCTTAAATTAGGGGATAAGGTATGTAAGATCATCATAGATAGTGGGAGCTGTGTAAATGCCATCTCTACTAGCACTGTCAAGATGTTAGGCTTAATCCCAGTTCCCCATCCCAACCCCTATAAGGTTTCTTGGGTAGATTCTACCTCCATACCCATCCAGTCTAGATGTCAAGTCCAAATCCAATGCAATCTTATCATGAAAAGATTTGGTGCGATGTCTTACCCATGGGGGTGAGCAGTATAATTCTCGGAAGACCTTGGTTGTATGATCATGATGCCACCCTCTTAGGAAAATCCAATACCTGTGTCTTTAGTTTCAATGGGAAGAAGATTACGATCCATTCAGTTCCCCCTAAGGACAAGGTAACTAAAGGAGCCGGTAAGGTTAAGGAGATGAAAACTGGAGTGAACCTAATCAGTGCTAAGGATCTAGAACAAGAAATTCATAGTGGTTCACCCATCTGGATGTTGACTGCTAAGGAACTTAGAACTTCGGAACCCTCAGAGCCTCCTCAAAAGTTAAACCTGTGTTAAAAGAATTTGAGGATGTCTTTCCCGAGGATTTGCCAGACCACCTTCCACCTCTTAGGGATATCCAGCATGCCATAGATCTAATCCCAGGAGCGACTTTGCCCAACTTGCCCCATTACAGGATGAATCCATCTGAGCATGAAGAACTGCAAAAGCAGGTTGGAGAATTATTGAGGAAGGGGTTTATTAGAGAAAGTCTTAGCCCTTGTGCAGTCCCAGCCTTACTGACCCCAAAGAAAGATGGCACGTGGAGGATGTGTGTTGACAGTCATGCCATCAATAAAATTACAATCAAATATAGGTTTCCCATCCCTAGACTAGATGACATGCTTGATATGATGGCTGGTGCAATGGTTTTTTCTAAGATTGATCTCAGAAGCGGCTATCATCAGGTTAGGATTAGACTCGGGGATGAATGGAAAACTGCTTTCAAAACTAAGGATGGTCTTTATGAATGGGTTGTTATGCCTTTTGGGTTGTCCAATGCCCCTAGTACTTTCATGAGAATTATGACCCAGGTACTTAGAGCTTTCATAGGAAAATTTGTGGTGGTCTATTTTGATGACATCCTGATCTATAGTAAGACCCCAGCAGATCACCTAGGCCACCTTAGAGCAGTCTGCCAAGTTTTGAGGAATGATAGACTCTACGGTAATCTTAAGAAGTGTGAATTCATGACTAGTAGTGTTATCTTTCTTGGTTTTGTAGTAACCCCTGACGGCGTGGCGGCCGATCCTGAGAAGATTAGGTCCATAGTAGACTGGCCAGAGCCAACCAATGTGCATGAAGTTAGAAGTTTCCATGGCTTGGCTACCTTCTATTGGCGATTCATCAAGGGGTTTAGTACTTTAGCTGCTCCTATCACTGATTGTATTAGGAAGGGAGAATTTTATTGGACTAAGTCAGCCCATAAAGCCTTCTTAGATCTTAAGGATAAAATGACCCAGGCACCCATTCTGAGATTACCCGATTTTTCTAAAGTATTTGAGGTTGCCTGTGATGCTTCAGGTGTAGGAATAGGTGGAGTCCTAAGCCAAGAGAATCATCCCATAGCATTCTTTAGTGAAAAACTTAATGATGCTAAGCTTAGGTATTCTACCTATGATAAGGAATTTTATGCGGTGGTGCAAGCTTTGCGTTACTGGAGACATTATTTGCTACCGCAAGAATTTGTACTATTTTCGGACCATGAGGCTCTTAGATTTCTGAACTTCCAAAAGAAGCTTAACCCTAGGCATGCTAAGTGGATAGAATATATCCAGTCCTATACTTTTGTCCTGAAACATAAGGCTGGAGTTGAGAATAAGGTAGCTGATGCCCTTAGTCGCCGATCTCTGTTATTAACTTCTGTTAGAACTGAGGTCATAGGGTTTGAGCAAATCAAAGAGGAATATGAGTCTTGTCTGGATTTCACAACTGTGTATCAGGATCTAGTTCAAGGACCATCTAGTAATCACCAGGATTATACCCTTGTAGATGGTTTTTTGTTCTTCAAAAATAGGCTTTGCATCCCTAAAACTTCTCTTAGGGAATTTTTGATTTGGGAAATCCATGCTGGAGGTTTAGCCAGCCATTTTGGAAAAGACAAGACCATTCTAGCTATTGAAGACCACTTTTTCTGGCCTAGCTTGAAAAGGGATGTAGCTAATATTGTAGCTAGATGTCGAACCTGCGCTGTTGCCAAACAGCGAAAACAAAACACTAGCCTTTATACCCCACACCCTGTCCCAGATCGTCCTTGGCAAGATGTGAGTATGGATTTTGTGTTAGGTTTACCTAAGACCCAGAGGAGACATGATTCTATCTGTGTCGTAGTCGACCGATTCTCTAAAATGGCCCACTTCTTGCCTTGTTCCCAAACCTTTGATGCGTCTAAGGTAGCCACACTTTTCTTCAATGAGATAGTTAGACTCCATGGCCTACCTAAGACAATCGTTTCAGATAGGGATGTCCGGTTCACCAGTTACTTTTGGAAGACCCTTTGGCATAAGTTAGGGACAAAACTTAAGTTTTCAACTGCCTATCATCCCCAAACTGATGGCCAAACTGAAGTAGTGAACCGTAGCCTAGGAAATCTGCTGAGATGTCTTGTTGGTGAAAACACCAGAAATTGGGATTTATACCTACCAAGGGCAGAATTTGCGTACAATGACTCGGTCAATAGGTCTACGGGTAAGAGTCCATTTGAAATTGTACATGGGTACAAACCTCACACACCTCTTGACCTAGTCCCTTTACCTGTCCACACTCGAGTCTCCGAGTCTGCTGAGAATTTTGCACAGCATGTAAAAGACTTGCATAAAGAAATTCATGCCAAAATAAATTTAAGTAATGAAACTTATAAGAAGTTGGCTGATACTCAAAGGCGAGTCAAATCTTTTGTTGAGGGAGACTATGTGATGATTAGGTTAAGGCCTGAACGGTTTCCTCCTGGAACCGTTAGAAAGTTACATGCTAGAGGAGCTGGACCATTTAGAGTGGTAAAGAGAGTAGGATCCAATGCCTATGTGCTCGAGTTGCCTCCAGAACTAGGCATTAGCTCTACTTTCAACATTACAGACTTAGTAGAGTACAGGGAGCCAGCTGTGATTCCTAGTGAGCCTTTTGAGCCTAACCCTATCATTGAGAGTGATCCCGACCCTGTGTGTCCACCAACAAACTGGCCTGTGAGGAAAGAGCAGATTGAAAAGATTCTGGATGATCAGGTTATCTCTACTCGTAATCGAGGATATCAAAGGTACCTGGTCCGCTGGCAAGGAAGGCCAGATTCTGATGACTCTTGGATCTCCCGAGAAGAATTACAAGAATTGGACCCAGACCTCTTGGAGAGATACCAGAGCCAACTTGAGCCTTACTCGACAGGGTCGAGTTCCTCCCACCCGGGAGAATTGGTGCGGGCACCAGACTTATAAGAAGACTTCAGAGCTCCATTTGGATCTCTGATTGACATTGCCCGAGAAATTAGGGTTTGTAATAAAGGTTGACCTGGTCAACCAGTTTATTTATTTTTATTTATTTCTTGAGTCACCATTTAAATTTTGTTGAGTCATGTTGACTCGGTGCAAGTCCCGATGTGGTTTCAATTTTATCCAAAATGGTGCCGCAATTGTCTTCCAATCAAATCAAGGTCCAAGCAAGTGGAGGCCACACTCCAAGCCACACTCCCAGCCACACTCCGAGCACACGCCAGGGTCCAGGAGGCGCCACAGAGGCATCCCAGTGTCATGGTCCCCACATCCAAAGAAGAAAAAAATCAAATTGGAAGCCAATTTAAAGGAGGCGCCCATACCTGCCAATTTTGTCTAAGCAAAGAAGGAAAGGGACTTCTCTTGGAGAAAAAATCAAAGAAGGACATCCAACCTACTCCTAATTGAAGTTCAAATCAAAATCAAAGAGCTTAACTTGGAGTGGAAGAAAAGAAGAAATGCCATAAGAAGAAGAGGACTCCAAATCCAAATCCAACTCCAAAGAAGGTGCCATAAAAATTCCAAAAAATTCCTTTATGGTCGTCCCAAATTTTTTTGAACTCTTGGTCGGCCAAGAGAGGAGATTTTCTACCTAATCTAGAGGTTGGAGGAGTTTAGTCCCACATGGGAATATTTACAAGCTTGGAGAAAATTTTAGGTCTATATAATAGACCTCTCTTTGTAACTTTAAAAAAATCAATGAAGAAAAATTATTTTTGCTATTCTCTTGTGTTGAGTGACCTAGGTTTCTCTTCTTCCGCACTATTCTAAGTGTTGAGCTCCGTGAGGGGGTTGATGGGGGACATGTATCGAATGATGCATTTGAAGAATTAAATGGACTAAATGAAAATGAAATAGATAAACATGTAGCTATTCTACGTAAAAGAAATAGAATTATATGAAAGGAACATAAGGAAAAGAACTAGAAGAGAAAAGAATCTCTCAAAGTAATTAAGAAGGGATCTTCGTGGTTAGGAAACCACACAGGTTAGGGCTAGCCTACTTTCCTATTTCAGATCTGAAAGAATATTATAAAGATGGCTATCCGTCTATTAATAATCTGAAATTCAGAAAATGGACACTCAAGATGAAGTACTAAGAATAGCAAGGAGTTACTATAGATCTAAAGGCACCTTGTTTATGATTCCTTGGCACAGTAGACCTTCACCTCGAAAACTAGGAGACCCAGGGATCCTGCATAGATACATAGTAAAATTAAAAGATTTAGGTAGAAAAATGGAGAAACGGAAGAGGAAATTAGGAATGGAAGAAATGGCTTAGATTTGGCTTTAAGTAGATCTCCTTTGGCGTCCTTTGCGTGAATCATCTTCAATTGTTGGCGTGGAGAACTCCATTATAGATGACCTCTTTTGGAAGATGGGAATGTTGAAATTGGAGAGGCTTGAAGAGGATTCTTCAAGGGTGGCCGAATGGGATTGGAAAAGGGACTAGTAGCTTGTTTGGTTAAGTATCCTAGGTCTCACACCTACCTTCTCTCAAGGGTCTTTGGCTAGCAAAGGAAGAAAGATTTCTTAGAAAAAAATTTCATTTCATTCATCATTCCCATTACAAGAGAATTCTAGGAGCTTTTATAAACCTTAAGCTCCTTTTCAAATTCAAAATGCAACACTTTTCATGGAGAAAATCAAGGGGTGTCCCATGAAGATAGGAGTGGCCCATTCAAATTTAAATCTCCTAATTACAAGGTGGGCACCCATAAATAGTGGAGCTTCATTCAAATTTGAAAATTCATGGTTGATGTGTCTTGGTGATGTGGCATGATTTATCCTCCAAGTTGGCATGACTTGTCTTCCAAGGTGGCATGGTGCTTTGATGATGTGGTGCTCCAAGTAGTTGGTGAAGTTGGTTGCACTCATTCTTGCTTAATTGACGCCCAATGCAAGTAGATCTTGAACCCGACTCAATACAAAGCCAATTTAACTCTAATTGGACCCAAATTAAAATAAAACAGGACTCAATTATTCAAATAAAATAAATACAGGACTCATAGACTTATTACAGGACTTAAATTTCTAGTCTTCTATCCATAAAGAACTTGGCATTAGCTGAAGCCTCTTCCTGAGCCTGGTGCCCGCACCAATTCTCCCCGGGTGGGAGGAACTCGACCCTGTCGAGTAAGGATCGGTTTGACTGTGGTATTTTTCTAATATATCTGGGTCAATTTGTTGTAGATCCTCTCGGGTAATCCAGGAGTCTTCAGATTCCGGTCGACCGTGCCAACGAACCAGATAACGCTGATAACCCTTATTTCTAGTAGTAATCACTTGGTCATCTAAGATACATTCAATCTTGTCTCTCCGGTCTAGTGAAATTGCTGGTGGACACTCAGGTGGGTTTCACTCTCAAAGGCAGGGTGAAGTTCAAAAGGCTCTCTCGGAATTAATGCCGGTTCTTTAAATTCTTTCAGATCAGAAACATTAAAAGTGGAGCTAATGCCATAATCAGGTGGTAACTCTAATACATATGCATTAGATCCTATTTTCTTAATTATTTTGAAAGGTCCAGCTCCCCGGGCATGCAATTTCTTCATAGTTCCCGGTGGAAACCTTTCAGGTCTAAGTTTTATCATGACAGAGTCCCCTTCATTAAATTCCTTTATCCGTTTATGTGAATCAGCCACATGCTTATAAACTTCATTACTCATTTGAATTTTCTTACCAATTTCCTTATGTAATTCTTTAAGATGCTGTGCATATGACTCGGCAGACTCAGATACACGTGCGTGTGTGGGTAATGGGATAAGGTCGATAGGTCTCCTAGGTCTGTAACCATGGACAATCTCAAAGGGACTTCTACCAGTAGACCTATTGACCGAGCTGTTGTATGCGAACTCAGCACGAGGTAAAAGTAAATCCCAATTTCCCAGATTCTCTCCAACAAGGCACCTTAATAAGTTCCCTAGACTTCTATTTACAACTTCAGTTTGTCCATCAGTCTGAGGGTGGTAAGCAGTTGAGAATTTTAGTTTTGTTCCTAGTAGGTGCCAAAGAGTTTTCCAAAAATAGCTTGTGAAACGGACATCCCTATCTGAAACAATGGTTTTAGGTAACCCATGTAACTTGACTACTTGATCGAGAAAAAGCTTGGCTACCCTAGAGGCATCAAAAGTTTGGGAACAGGGTATAAAATGGGCCATTTTCGAAAATCTGTCGACCACTACAAAGATTGAATCGTGTTTTCTAAGGGTCTTGGGCAGTCCTAAAACGAAGTCCATGCTAAGATCCTGCCATGGACAATCCGGTACAGGTAAAGGAGTGTATAACCCGTGTTTTGTCTCTGATGTTTGGCAACCGCACATGTCCTACATCGGGCAACAATATTGGCTACTTGTCTCTTAAGGCCTGGCCAGTAAAATTTCTCCTCAATTATCAATATGGTCTTATTTCTTCCAAAATGGCCAGCCAAACCTCCAGCATGGGTTTCCCAAATTAGAAAATCTCTCAAGGAAGTCTTCGGAACACAAAGCTTGTTTTCCTTAAATAGATAATCATCTAAAAGGGTGTACTCACTGTGGTCACTAGATGGTCCTAATTTCAGAGCTTGGTAAACTTCACTAAAGTCTGGACAATTATCATACTCATCCGTAAGTCTTTCAAATCCAACGACTTCAGTGCTAATCGAGTTCAGAAGTAGGGCTCTACGACTTAATACATCGGCCACCTTATTCTCAGTTCCAGCACGATGTCTTAGGACAAACGTGTAGGCCTGGATGTATTCGACCCACTTGGCATGCCTAGGATTCAGCTTTTTCTGGGAACTAAGGAATCTAAGGGCCTCGTGATCAGAAAACAGGACAAATTCATGCGGTAGTAGATAGTGCCTCCAATACCTTAAAGCTTGCACTACCGCATAGAGCTCTTTATCATAAGTGGAATACTTAAGCTTGGCTTCATTTAATTTTTCACTAAAGAAAGCTATGGGATGGCTCTCTTGGCTTAAAACTCCACCTATTCCAACTCCAGATGCATCACAAGCAACCTCAAAAACCTTGGAAAAATCAGGCAATCTTAAGATAGGTGCTTGTGTCATTTTCTTCTTAACATCTAGGAAGGCCCTATCAGCAGCTTTTGTCCATTCAAATTGGCCTTTCCTAATGCAATCTGTGATTGGCGCAACTATGGTACTAAACCCTCGAATGAATCTTCTATAAAAAGTAGCTAGGCCATGAAAACTTCGTACTTCATGAATACTTTTTGGCACTGGCCACTCAACAATTGATTTGATCTTTTCAGGGTTAGCAGAAACTCCGTCAGGTGTGACAACAAAACCTAGAAAAATGACTCTATGGGTAAAAAAGTCACATTTCTTAAGGTTTGCAAAGAGATTATTTTCCCTAAGAGCTAAACAGACTTGATTCAAGTGGTCCAAATGGTCCTTCTGGGTCCTGCTATATATAAGAATGTCGTCGAAGTAAACTACGACAAACTTTCCTATAAATAATCGTAGGACTTGATTCATAATCCGCATAAAGGTACTAGGAGCATTGGACAGTCCGAAAGGCATTACTACCCACTCAAAAAGACCCTCCTTGGTCTTGAATGCAGTCTTCCACTCATCCCCTGGTCTAATCCTAACCTGATGATAGCCACTTTTAAGGTCAATCTTTGAAAATATTGTTGCTCCGGCCATCATATCTAACATGTCATCCAAACGGGGTATGGGAAACCTATATTTCATTGTGATCTTATTAATGGCATGACTATCAACGCACATCCTCCAAGTGCCATCTTTCTTAGGGGTCAGTAATGCTGGTACTGCACAGGGACTCAAACTCTCTCTAATAAATCCTTTCCTAAGGAGATCCCCTACTTGTCTTTGTAACTCTAAATGTTCGGTAGGGTTCATCCTATAGTGTGGAAGGTTGGGTAGGGTGGCTCCTGGGACCAAGTCAATGGCATGCTGGATGTCCCTAAGTGGTGGAAGCTGGTCAGGTAGGTCATCTAGAAATATATCCTTAAAGTCTTCTAACACTTTAGCCACTTCCTGAGGGCGTTCTTTTGGGAAGGCTCCTGAATTTCCTTAGTGGTTAAAATCCAAACATGTGTACCCTCGGTGAGTTCTTTCTCAATTTCCTTTTCAGTGATCAAATTGACTCCCGTTTTCTTTTCCTTTAGGTGGCTTGATCCTCTCTTAACAGTGTCCTTAGGTGGTGTTGGGTTAATCACAAACTTCTTTCCTAGGTGCATGAATGAGCAAGAATTTGATCGGCCGTATAGGGTCGCATCATGGTCAAATAACCAGGGTCGACCTAGGATGATACTGCTCACTCCCATTGGTAAGACATCATACCACACTTTCTCCTGATAGGAATGTAACTGGATTTGGACTAGGCACCTATGTTTGATAGGAATCGAAGTGGAGTCTATCCAAGAAACCTTATATGGAGTCGGATGGGGAACAGTGGACAAGCCTAAAGTTTTGACAGCACTAGTGGATATGGCATTTACACAACTCCCACTATCTATGATTATTTTACATACCTTATCCCCTAACTTGATGAATGTTTGTAGGTTGTTAGTCCTACGCCAATCTTCCTGTGTCGCGTTTTGGGTAAGGATGCATCTAACTACTCCCAACATATCAGGCTCTATTTGTTCCTCATCTCCTTCATACTCTTCAGCCAAATTGTCCTCAGCCTGATATACTTCCTCGACATTATCACCTAGGGGTTCTTTGGGTTCAGACTCACTTTCTTCTAATTCTCCTATGTGTAAGGCCCTAGTTGGACAATTGCTAGCGTAATGGCCTAACTTATGACATCTATAGCAAGCCACATTAGAATTTGGAGTCCTCTGAACTTCTGGTGCTTTACCCTATCATCTCTATGGGTCAGAGGGGTGCTAGGGTTGGGTCGACTGGGTCGCATCTGATTTGTTCCTGGCTGCTGACTAGGTGCACTAGTTCTAGGGGGTTCGGGTTTGCGATAAAATGGTCCCCTATGAAATCTCTCGGCATCTCGTGCTACCTGGTAAGCTAGCTCTAAGTCATGGACTTCTCTCAAAATAACTCTTTCTGGATCTCTTCTCTCAATCCTGCCCTAAATCTCGACAAAGTAACTGACTCAGACTCATCTACATTGCATCTCATTACAAATTCATCAAATTTGGCAATGTATTCGGCTACACTCTTGGTTCCCTGGGTCAATCTCTGCCACTGGTCTAGAAGTCTCTGGTGGTAGGACATAGGAAGGTACTTCTCTCTAAGCCTAAGTTTCATTGCCCTCCAGGTTACTATGGGAACATCACCTCTTTGCCTAATGAACCTCTCGACATTTCCCCAGTACAGCCTAGCCTGACGAATTAACCTAAGCTTCGCGAACTTGCATTTTCTCTCCTCTGTCATGTCATACCAATCAAAGTACTGATCCATCTCTCCCTCCCAATCTATGTAAACCTTAGGATCCAGATTTCCATCGAATGTTGGTGCTTCCAATCTAATACTCCTAAGGGCTCGCTCATCACGGTCTGTCTGATCCTGATTGTGTCTGCTAGGGTTTGGCTCATAGACTGGATCATGGTGTGCTATCCTAGGATTTGGGTCATGGACTCGATCAGGATTGGGCCTCCTAGGATTTGGCTCGAAGAAATGGTCTTGATGAAGAGTTCTTCTAGGGTTGATGGGTGTCTCAAACTCGAATTCAGGCTCTAACTCATTTTGGACTTCATGATTTCCTCCAGGGGTATGAGCTTCTAATCGATCAAGTCTAGCAGTGATGGGTTATCTGATCAGTCAAGTTTTGATTGGTCTGGGCTAATTGATCAGTTAAGTTTTGGTTCAGCCTGGTCATTTGGTCATTCAAGGATTTCATTAGACTCTCAAAGTTTTGTTCCATGGTTACACTAGATTGGGATTGGGTTTGCTGATAAGGTGCTCCTGATCTAGTTGCCATGCACACGGACTCAACTCGGACTAGGGGTTTTGCTAGACCTAGAGTACAAATCAAATATAAGGTCAAATTGACAATCCGGGTTGTAGTAACTTGGCACCTGGCCAGGTAAGTGTAAGGTTAGTGGAGGTTCCTCTTTGCTTGCCTTAGACACCAATTTGAAATTGGCCAGGTAAGCGAACCAACCCACTTTCCTTCGGGCTCTAGTCCTTGAACCACTTGCCTAGACACCAGATACAAGCACACACAAACAGGGTGTCAAAGTTGGCTTGACACTTGACTCGACCCGACCTTGTGGGTGTCCCTAGCTCGCTAGAGAAATTAAATGTCTAATCCGTTTTAATTAGGGTTGGGCTCGTTATGCAAGTTGATGATTTTTGGACTAGGGACAGGTAATGAAATCCTGACCCTATGTCAATTTGATGCCCTTAATTTTGTTTACCATGAAATGAATGCAACAAACATATGGATCCAAATTTCAGGTGCAGAATTAGTGTGTTGTAGTTCTCAAGTGATGGAAAAGTGCAATGTAATAGATTCAAAAAAATTTAAAAAACTCACAGAAGATTGCTAACTTCTAGATGATATGCCATACGAAAGGAAATTTAAAAATAAATTTTATACTATGCTGAGCAGATACTGAAAACTAGATTAAAAAAACAGGACTGAACATAAAGGAATTTCAGTGATAGTGATGGGATGCAAGAATTTTTATTTTTTTTGTAATTTTTTATGAAGATGAATTTTACGTGATGATAACTGACTTAATATGGAGTATAAAAAAAATTATTTCAATAAAAAATAACTACTTTCATTCAGACTTTTATGCAAATCTCAGTCAGCTCATTCAGAAATATAGCAAGCAGAATTTAAACAAACAAAGGCATTTACATACCAAACTTCAACCTAAAAATTCACGTCCGGCCAGGGGCTCATTATTCCCATGGGTCGTGACAGTGTACTGGTGTACACCCGCTCAGGAGGCATGAGTTTTAGATCTAGATTGGATTTTAAAAATAATAACTAAGTAGCATGTATGAATGCTATGCATGCAGAAAATTTCAGCAACCTACCTAAATGCACAAATTCAAAAGTAACCCTAACCTACCATGCTCTGATACCAAAATGATGGGGGACATGTATCGAATGATGCATTTGAAGAATTAAATGGACTAAATGAAAATGAAATAGATAAACATGTAGCTATTCTACGTAAAAGAAATAGAATTATATGAAAGGAAAATAAGGAAAAGAACTAGACTAGAAAAGAATCTCTCAAAGTAATTAAGAAGGGATCTTCGTGGTTAGGAAACCACACAGGTTAGGGCTAGCCTACTTTCCTATTTCAGATCTGAAAGAATATTATAAAGATGGCTATCCGTCTATTAATAATCTGAAATTCAGAAAATGGACACTCAAGATGAAGTACTAAGAATAGCAAGGAGTTACTATAGATCTAAAGGCACCTTGTTTATGATTCCTTGGCACAGTAGACCTTCACCTCGAAAACTAGGAGACCCGGGGATCCTGCATAGATACATAGTAAAATTAAAAGATTTAGATGGAAAAATGGAGAAACGGAAGAGGAAATTAGGAATGGAAGAAATGGCTTAGATTTGGCTTTAAGTAGATCTCCTTTGGCGTCCTTTGCGTGAATCATCTTCAATTGTTGGCGTGGAGAACTCCATTATAGATGACCTCTTTTGGAAGATGGGAATGTTGAAATTGGAGAGGCTTGAAGAGGATTCTTCAAGGGTGGCCGAATGGGATTGGAAAAGGGACTAGTAGCTTGTTTGGTTAAGTATCCTAGGTCTCACACCTACCTTCTCTCAAGGGTCTTTGGCTAGCAAAGGAAGAAAGATTTCTTAGAAAAAAATTTCATTTCATTCATCATTCCCATTACAAGAGAATTCTAGGAGCTTTTATAAACCTTAAGCTCCTTTTCAAATTCAAAATGCAACAATTTTCATGGAGAAAATCAAGGGGTGTCCCATGAAGATAGGAGTGGCCCATTCAAATTTAAATCTCCTAATTACAAGGTGGGCACCCATAAATAGTGGAGCTTCATTCAAATTTGAAAATTCATGGTTGATGTGTCTTGGTGATGTGGCATGATTTATCCTCCAAGTTGGCATGACTTGTCTTCCAAGGTGGCATGGTGCTTTGATGATGTGGTGCTCCAAGTAGTTGGTGAAGTTGGTTGCACTCATTCTTGCTTAATTGACGCCCAATGCAAGTAGATCTTGAACCCGACTCAATACAAAGCCAATTTAACTCTAATTGGACCCAAATTAAAATAAAACATGACTCAATTATTCAAATAAAATAAATACAGGACTCATAGACTTATTACAGGACTTAAATTTCTAGTCTTCTATCCATAAAGAACTTGGCATTAGCTGAAGCCTCTTCCTGAGCCTGGTGCCCGCACCAGGGGTAATCCGGGTTCCATTGGAGCCTTGAGGAGGTGAGAGATCTCCATCTTTATCCAAAACCCTAGGTTAGCCACTTAAAAATCCAAAACCCTAGCCACCTTTCATTATTTCCAATCCATCAAACCCTAGCTCCTCCCATCTCCCATGGCCTCTCTCTCTCTACAAGTCCAGGCCGTCCACCTTCATCCAGATCCAGTTCGGCTACTTCAGATCCAGAGCAAGTTCCAAGAAAAATCACATTAGCTTCCAGGAGAATCCAGTTTTCAGCAATTTCAATCTTCAAGTTCATCAACCTGGTAAATTTTTCCTTGACTCTCTGATTCCATCAATTGTTTTTCTTCTCTTCCAGATCTTGAGTTCAGGAGAAGCCAACCCGCCAAAGGACCAGTATTGGAGGATCCATTGCGAAGAAATCTGAATCCGAGGATCCAACAATCTGCTCGGGAGAGTTCTTCCACCAAAATCTGTGAAGATCATTGTCTGGTTAGGTAAACCATCTCTTCTCTTTATTTCTGTTCTGTTGAAAGTTCGGAGCGAAACCCTAGGTCTGGGAGTTTCTCAACCCCCAGCGATCCGTTGCTTCTGAACTACTCTGATAATTTAGTTTCCTTAAAATTGTGCTTTCAATTATCATATTAGTATCTTTCAATGTTAGGTTAACTTTTCTTTGATTTGAAGCCAACTTCTACAAACATATAAAAACAACAAAAAAATTAGTTAATCTTAATTTACTTCGCATCGCATCCCTTTATTTGTTCTGCATCATACAAGATGATGAAAAAGCTCATCTTCTGGAGTTTCTCCAGGTGAACGCTGACGTGTTTGCTTGGATGGCTGCCGACATGCCTGGGATCCCACCTGAGATCACAACCCACAAGCTGAGCATCGACCCAAAGTATCGCCCTGTGCGGTAAAAAAAAAGAAGTTTTGCACCGTAGAGACAAAGGGCGATCAACTAGGAGGTGGACAAACTCCTCGCAGTCGGCTTTGTTCGGAAAGTACAGTGCTCCAGCTGACTGGTAAATGTGGTTATGGTAAAGAAGAATAACGAGAAGCGGAGGATCTGTGTAGACTACACCGATCTCAACCGAGCCTATCCAAAGGACAGCTTTTCTTTGCCGAAGATCGACTAGTTAGTGGATGCCACCTCAGGGCACCGCTTGCTCTCCTTTATGAATGCATTCTCCGAATTCAACCAGATCCAGATGCACCTGGGGGACAAGGAGCACACTGCCTTCATCACTGACTGAGGGACGGACTACTATCAGATGATTCCGTTCGGCTTGAAGAATGCTGGCACAACATACCAGCGCCTAGTCAATCGGGTCTTCAAGGACCAAATCGATAGGAACATGCAAGTCTATGTGGACAACATGCTTGTTATGAGCAAGCCGAGGTCAGATCATGTTGCCGACCTCATGGAAGCCTTCCATAACCTCCGAGAGCACAAGATGAAGCTGAACCCGGTAAAGTATGCTTTTGGTGTAGCAGTAGGAAGATTCCTTGGCTTCATGGTGACCCAACAGGAATCAAGGCAAACCTAGAGAAGGTCCAGGCAATCATCGACATGGAGCATCCAGCCTCAAAGAAATAGGTGCAATGACTGATGGGCCAGATCGCTACACTGAGCCAGTTTATCTCGAGGTCGACAAACCGATGCCTTCCTTTCTTCAAGGTTCTGCGTAAGATGAACGACTTCACCTGGATAGAGGAGTGCAAGGCAGCCTTCGAGGAGCTTAAAACTTCTTAGTGTCACCACCACTACTCTCCAAGCCGGAGAAAGGAGAGGAGATCCTGCTGTACCTGGAGGTCACCCCTGGAGCTGTCAGTTCAGTCCTCGTCCACACGGATCAAGATGGATCCCAGAAATGGTGTACTACGCCAGCAAGATCCTTCAAGATGCCAAGATCTGGTACACCAGATCCAAAAAACTCATTTTTGCTCTTATCATGTCTGCTCAACGTCTCAGGCCGTACTTCCAAGCATATCCGATCGCGATCTTAACGGACCAACCCCTGAGGGCTGTGCTCAGTCATCCTGACACATTCGAATGTTTGGCCAAGTGAGCACTAAAGCTCAACGAGTTCGACATCGTGTACCAACCGAGGTCATCTCAGAAGGCCCAAGTGCTGGCTGACTTCCTGGTTGAGTACGCAAGACTTGCCGAAGAGCCAGAGCAGGCTATCTCGGAGCACCAAGTGAAGCCTGGAGTCGAGGAGGAGTCTTGGATCCTCCATGTCGACGACGCATCCAATGCGGGTGAAAGCGAAGTAGGTCTCATCCTCGCTAATAGCAATGGAGTTGTAGCTGAATGCACACTCTGCTTCAAGTTTACCATAACAAATAACCAGGTGGAGTATGAGGCACTCCTCGCAGGCCTCAAGATCTCCCGCGAGTTGGGTGTATGAAGCCTGAAGGTCTTCACCGACTCCCAACTGGTGGTCAGATAGGTCTCCAAAGAGTATGAGGACAGAGATCCCCAGATGATGAAGTACTTGGAGCGGGTCCGCTCAAGCATGATAGGTTTTCGATGCTTTGGCATCTCTCATATCCCCCGAGGTAAGAATGCTCGCGCCGATAAACTGTCAAGACTTGCAACCTTGCCAGACTCGTCACTGGGGCACGCCCACATCGAGTACCTCGGAAATCCAAGCAACAAAGCCATCATGGAGGTGCAGCAAGTCATCCCAGAGCTGAGCTGGATGGATAGGTCATCAGATACATCATCGATGGCACCCTGCCGGAAGATCGAGCGAAGGTCGACCTTACCATGAAGAAGGCCTCGCGGTTCATCCTCATGGAAGGATAGCTCTACCACCGATCCTACTCCTATCTGCTCTTGAAATGCTTGAGACCCTTGAGGCAACCTTTGTGCTCCAAAAGATACATGAAGGCCTTTGCAGAAACCATGTCGGGGGGAGGACTCTTATGAAGGCCCTCTGATAGGGATACTGCTGGGAGACCATGAGGGAGGATGCTGCAGACTTTATGAACAAGTGTGACCGGTGCCAGCGCCACGCCCACATACAGTGTCAACCAGCGGCGCCACTCTCCCAGCACTCCGCCCCATGGCCGTTCTCCTAGTGGGGGATGGACATCCTAAGTCCATTTCCTCCTGCATCAGGGCAACGGAAGTTTTTGATAGTGGCCATCGACTATTTCACCAAGTGGGTAGAAGTAGAGCCACTGGCACGGATCACGGAAGCCAAGGTTTGCCAGTTCTTCTGGAAGTCAATCATCTGTCGCTTTGGACTTCCCCATAGCATCATCACTGATAACGGGTGACAGTTCGACAACTGGAAATTCAAAGAATTTTGTGCCGAGCTCGGCATCCAGCATCGTTTCACCTCGGTGGCTCACCCTTTGATCAATGGAGAAGCTGAGGTGACCAACCAGACCATTCTCCAAGGACTCCCTAGCATTCTCTGGGCCTACCACACAATGCCCAAGATGGCAACAGACGAAACACCTTTTGATATGGCAAGATCGCTGACATGGAGCATGTGTTAGTGCCAGCTGGTGGCCAAGTAGAGCCGCACGATTTTCTTTTCAAAAGCGCTCCTGCCAAGTGCTCGACTAGCGATCGGGCCACCTCGACCCAAGCTCGACACCTCTGCCCCTTCGCCAGGTGTCGACCCGAGAGGGGTTCAACTCGACCGAAGTGGACGTGCCTCTGCCCATTCGCCAGGTGTCGACCCAGGAGGGGTCCACCTCGGTCGAAGTAGGCCTACCTCTGCTCCTTCGCCAGGTGGCGCCCCCTGACGGGTCCACCTCATCAAAGTTGAGCCCGGCAACCCTGCTCCTTCGCTAGGTGGCACCCCTTGATGGGTCCACCTCAGTCGAAGTTGAGCTTGCCTCCAACCCTTCGCCAGGTGTCAACCCAGGAGGGGTCTGCCTTGGTCGAAGTGGGCCTGCCTCTGCTTCTTCGCCAGGTGGCACCCCCTGATGGGTCCACCTCACCGAAATCGATCCTGATACCCCTGCTCCTTCACCAGGTGGTGCCCCTTGATGGGTCCACCTCGGTCGATGTCATGCTTGTCTCCGCCCTTTCACCAGGTGTTGACCCAAGAGGGGTCCACCTAAGCCGAACTGGACCTGCCTCTACTCCTTTACCAGGTGGCGTCCCCTGATAGATCCACCTCACCGAAGTTGAGCCTGGCACCCCTGCACCTTCATCAGGTAGTGCCCCTTGATGGGTCTACCTGGACTGAAGTCGTGCTTGCCTCTGCCCCTTCTCCAGGTGTCAACCCAGGAGGGGTCCGCCTTGGTCGAAGTGGTCCTGCCTCTGCTTCTTCGTCAGGTGGCACCCCCTAATGCGTCCACCTCACCAAAGTTGAGCCTGACACCCCTGCTCCTTCACCAGGTGGCACACCTTGATGGGTCCACCTCGACCGAAGTCGAGCTTGCCTCTACCCCTTCGCCAAGTAATGACCCAGGAGGGATCCACCTCGGTCGAAGTAGGCCTGCCTCTAATCCTTCGCCAGGTGGCACCCCCTGATGGGTCCACCTCGTCGAAGTCGAGCTTGGCACCCCTGCTCCTTCGCCAGGTGGCACCCCTTGATGGGTCCACCTCAGTCGAAGTCGAGCATGCCTCTGCCCCTTCGCTGGGTGTCAACCCAAGAAGGGTCCGCCTCAGTCGAAGTGGGCCTGCCTCTACTCCTTGGCCAGGTGGCACCCTCTAATGGGTCCACCTCGCCGAAGTCGAGCTTGGCACCTCTACTCCTTCACTAGGTGGCACCCCTTGATGGGTCCACCTCGGCCAAAGTCGAGCCCTCCCCGTGAAGCATCCGCAGGACCGGGTCGTAAGCCCCGAAGATGCTGCTGAGGATGGCATGCACAGGGTGGCACATCCAGTACAGCATCCCTAGGCCTGTAACAGTGTGTGAAGCCTTGTTTGTACCAATTTAAAAGGGACATCTCGATCGAGGAACCAAATTCGGTGACCTGTGACCTGGAATCCCTAGAACGGGAGGGCCACGATCAATGCCTCAGACCCAGGTACACCCATGCACGGATCGAGGTCCTGCCCGGCTTCTCCTTTCATGACTACATGGCAACCGAGATGGGCTCGCCACTTAACTTCCAACCATGGGGGAGACGACCTCAAGAGAATAGTCAGTATGTGTCGCTGACCTCCAAGGCCTCCCCAAGGGGGAGAATCGAGGCACCAAAGCATCCAACGATCTAAAAAGGGCACCTCAGGCAAGGATGAAGGTAAGCAATCAAGAGGGCAAATGCACGCATGGAGAGGGAGGCGATTCTGAGACAGAAGCTAATAGGGGACTAACTAAATGCTAGGATGATGCAGGTGATTTTTAGGATTTTAAATTAGGTTGAGGATTCTCGAAGACAAGAGAGAGTAATTCTAGGAATTCAATAATAATAAGAACTATCAAGCAAGCAAGTAGTCCCTAAGCAATGATAAAGAGAGGACCTCGGGATTGAGAAATTTCATAGGACTTAGCTCTCAGATCAATACCTACTTAGGAGTCAGGGGACTTTCCTTGGTTGCTCACCCTTCTTTGGAAAGAAGCTTGATATGAGGCTTGGAACAAGGCCTTTGTCTTTAACCTTTCTTTGATTGCCCATGACTCCTTTAGTAAGTGGCTTGATGGAGGGAGGGAAAGGAGGAGACAATATTTGATGTGTCTCCATTTGGCATCCAAGAAAATCTCACTTGTGCTGCCCACATGGCTGGATGAGGTGGTGCCACATGGGATGATGAAGTGGTGCCACATGGGGTGGTGAAGTGGTGCCCTAGGGTTGACATGTTGACCTTCAAGGCTTGGCCCAAAGTAGTTGAGCTGGACTCAAAGACCACTCCGGCTTGGACCCAGACTTGGACTAGACTCAATACAGGACAGGCCTCAATACAGGACACAACTTGATTCAATTGGTCAAAGTTCAGGACTAGACACAAACATAAGAGACTCAATTCAAAACTAAAGAAATTACAAGTTTTAGGCTTGAATCCTTATTTCAAGACCTGAAAAAAATGGAACCCTAATTGGACATCCACAGAGGGTTAAGGAGCCTCTGTCGGATTCTGGTGCCCACACCAGTTCTCCTGGGATGGGAGGAACTTAACCCTGTCGAGTAAGAGTTGAGTTAGCTTAGGTACTCATCCAGAAGGTCGGGATCGAGGCGCTGCAAGTCCTCCTGGGTAATCCATGAGTCATCGGACTCAGGTCGGCCTTGCCATCAGACTAAAAAATGTTGATAACCTTTGCCCTGGGTAGTGATAGCTTGGTCATCTAGGATATGCTCTATCCACTCTCCTCTCTCAGGTATAATTGGAGGTGGACACTCAGGTTCGGGTTCACTCTCAAAAGAAAGGTCAGGCCCAAATGGCTCGCTAGGTATGTTTGCTGGTTTCCTGTACTCGACTAAGTCTGAGATATTAAAAGTCGAGCTAATGCCATAATTCGGGGGTAGCTCAAGAACGTAGGCATTAGGGCCAACTCTCCTTATCACTCTAAAGGGGCCAGCTCCACGAGCATGAAGTTTCTTAACAGTCCCAGATAGAAATCGTTCAGGCCTAAGCCTAACCATTATAGAATCCCTAATTTCAAACTCTTTAGTTCGCTTTCGAGAATCAGTCAAATTATTTTAAAAAAATTTATATTTAATGCATGATGCAAAATGCAGACCTAACAATGCATTCCTATAGAACAAAATTTTATTGAACACTCTAGGATCTAAACCTAACATACTAATGACTCTCTAGGCTTGATCCTGGTCTGATATGTACAAGAAAAATTATTATGGATCCCTAGCAAATGCCATAAAGTATACCAGAAGTAGAGGGCAAAAGGGATGGGCTCTAAGGAGTCACACATTCTGGTAATCTCAATAAAAAGTAACCCCATGGCTCTAGAAATGTGAGAAGGTTTAGGGAAGGGTAGGAAATAAGGAGACTCAAGGACTAGTTCAAAGCTAAATAGACTGACCTTAATGTGTGAATGTTGGCCTTTGGGTGTGCTGGTCCTAACCTCATGATCAGTACTAGAAGGATCTATAGGTGCAAGTTCTAAGGCAGGCTGGGTGCTCCTAGAAGGTGGAAGGTCATCAAGATGGTCTTTGAAAAGTTTATCTTGAAAGTCCTTTAAACTAATGTCTACTTCTTGTTCCTGGACCTTCTCTATGGGCAATACTTGAGAACCTTCAACTTCCTCTACTATGTTCGATCCTAGCTTAGTTACTCCTTCAAATTCTATAGTGGGTTCAGGATCTTTTTCTATGAGTTCCTTAGTGGTTTTAGCCTTGGGTCTATCTACATCACACTTCACCACTAGACTTGATTCCGAGATGTCTTCTTTGGATTCCTCAATAAGCTCAGGGGTTTCTTCACTTAGATTCTCAGTGGGCTCAATCTTTTCTCCCTGAATTCTTCAAAAGGTTTCTCTTGCTGGGTTGGTTCATGAGTCTCTTTAGTAGTAGGGGTTCTCTCAGTAGTCTCATCAGGTGGAAGTTGATTAGTTAACTCATCGAGAAATATGTCATCAAATTCTTTCACTTTCAGGGCTTCAACTACCTCTTTAGGGAGTTCTCTCTGGGTCGACTCATGAATTTCACTAGTGGTAGGGGTTCCCCCAGTATTCCCCTTCTCTAACTCCTTGTCACTAATCAGGTTGACTTCAGGTTTCTTTTCCTTAAGGCTACTCGATTCTCTTTTAACCTGGTCCTTAGGCTGAATTGGATTAATAGTAAATTTCTTTCCATGGTGGTTGAAGGTACAGCTATTGGTCCGACCATAAAGAGTAGCATCGTGATTGTAAAGCCAAGGTCATCCTAAGATAATACTACTGACACCCATGGGAAGGACATCACACCAAATCTTCTCTTCATAAGATTGCAACTTGATCAAGACTTGGCACCTAGACTTTATGGGTATGGAAGTTGAATCGATCCAAGAGACCTTGTAAGGGTTGGGGTGAGGGACTGGGGTCAATCCTAAGGCTTTGACAGTACTTGAAGAGATAGCATTGACACAGCTCCCACTATCAACTATGATATTGCACACCCTATCCCCTAGTTTGACAAAGGTTTGTAGGATGTTTGTCCTACGCCAATCTTCTTGTACTAGGTTTTGGGTAAGAATGTATCTGACTACTCCTAGAAGGTCGTTAGATTCAAACTGTTCTTCATGGTCCACGATCTTTGGATTGGGTCTCCTAGGTTCAAACTCCTGGGCTAGGTTAAAACAGGGAACTCTCCCGGGTTCGGTCCCTATGGATGGTTCATGGTGAGTGTTACACCGTGACAGTGACGTGGCCAGGCTCAGATACCGTCGAATACGATCGAGCCACGTGGAGTTTTCTCCGGCCGAGTCAGCGCCACGTCTTCAAGACCAGGTTCGGCAAGACTACAGCGCACAGCAAATTTTCTAAGGCAAACTGCCCTCGCCGAGGTCGAGCTCGGATCAGAGCTCCTCTACCAACTCGATGGCGCCCAAGCCCGGAGGGGTCCGCCTAATTGAGGTCGGCCAAAGCCAGGCGACCTCCTGCCATCTCGCCAGGTGTCCACCAGGAGGGGTCCGCCTGGGCCGAGGTCGGCCGACCCTTCGCCCTTCGCCAGGTGGCCCCCTGGAGACGGGCCCACATCGCCGAGGCCAGGCGACCTCCTACCATCTCGCCAGGTGTCCACCCAGGAGGGGTCCGCCTGGGCCGAGGTCGACCGACCCTTCGCCCTTCGCCAGGTGGGCCCCCGGAGACGGGCCCACCTCGACCGAGGCCAGGCGACCTCCTGCCACCTCGCCAGGTGTCCACCCAGGAGGGGTCCACCTAGGTCGAGGTCGGCTGGTCCTTCGCCCCTTGCCAGGTGGCCAGAGACGGGTCCACCTCGGCCGAGGCCAGGCGGCCTCCTGCCACCTCGCCAGGTGTCCACCCAGGAGGGGTCCACCTAGGCCGAGGTCGGCTGGTCCTTCGCCCCTTTGCCAGGTGGCCTCCCGGAGACGGGCCCACCTCGGCCGAGTCCAGGCGACCTCCTGCCACCTCGCCAGGTGTCCACCCAAGAGGGGTCCACCTAGGCCGAGGTCGGCTGGTCTTTCGTCCCTTTGCCAGGTGGCCTCCCGGAGACGGGCCCACCTCGGCCGAGGCCAGGCGACCTCCTGCTACCTCGCCAGGTGTCCACCCAGGAGGGGTCCACCTAGGCCGAGGTCGGCTGGTCCTTCGCCCCTTTGCCAGGTGGCCTCCCGGAGACGGGCCCACCTCGGCCGAGGCTAGGCGACCTCCTGCCACCTCGCCAGGTGTCCACCCAGGAGGGGTCCACCTAGGCCGAGGTCGGCTAGTCCTTCGCTCTTCGCCAGGTGGCCCCCGGAGACGGGTCCACCTCGGCCGAGGTCAGGCCGCCCGTACGGAGAAGGTCTCAAGGAAGAGTCGCGGGCCCCGAGGCCATCCCTCGGGCCGTACGAATCCCAGACGGTGCCCCGTACGGAGGGCGGTGGCACGCGGACCATCACTTGCATCGGCCCGACAAGTTCCATAGCCGAGGGGCACGATTCTGACAGAACATGCCCTATAGATGGATGGCGCCCATGCTTGGGAAAGGGAGAGCGCTCTCGCTGGGCCCGAGGCCTGACCGGCCGCCTTACCAGCGCCGCCCTCCCTTTTTCTCTTCTGTCTTTGCCTTTTCCCTGCTGGGCTCGGCGGACGAGGTCAGAAAGCCGCCTGGCCCCCCTTCACCGAAAAGGGAAAAGAGAAGAAGACAGGGGAGGGGAGTCTCCCAGGAGGAAAAGACAAGCGCACGATGAAAGGAGATAAAGATGGAGGAATCTGGGGATGACAAGGTAAGCAAACAAGCCTGGGGACAAAGGAGAAGCAGCGGCAAAAGGCCTCGCTCCGGAGAGTGAAAACCAGAGATCCCGAGAGGGAATCACTGGGCGTGAGCTCGGCAAGGAGGCCCAGTCGAGATTCTGGTCCCCAGAGCGTCTCTCTCACCAGTAAACTCTCTAAGTCTGGAACCCTTTTGGGGGTCCGTCTGGAGAGTCTGTTCCCTCTCGTCATCTACTGACTTGACCGTCGGAGTTCCCTCGCTGGGATCCCGGCCAGGGTCTTCTAACCCTTTTTTGCAGGTTAGCCGCAGCCAGGGAGGCTCCTTCGCCAGGCGGTCAGGAGGGATCGGCGGATCCGTGGCACGGGCGCGACGACGGGAGCGGCAACAGATTGGCGCCAGGTAGGGGGGTAGGACACTGAACCCCAGCGGGAGCCAGCTTTCTGCAGGTATCGCGCTCTCCGACAATGGTGGTCACTCGTGGACACGAGGCGTCCACCAGCCATGTGGGGGAGGTCCACTCCCCTCCGGGGGCCCATAGCCCTGAAAGGGAGCTTCCGGCTCCCCCTCCTCTTGCACAGCAGCCTACCCCGGCGGACGGACCCCTTGCGGTCGTCATCTAGCAGCTGCAGACCTTGACCTCAGCGGTCCGGCAGCTTCAGCATCAGCAACGGTCCCTGGCCAACCAGCCGCAGCCAGGGACCCCCGCGGCCCGAGCCGCGGGGCAGCGTGGGAGCCTGCGCTCAATCCAGGGCAGGCCATCCCATCCAAGGGCCACCTCCAACCCCCGGGGGAGCCACCAAGCTCCCACAAAGAGAAACTACTCCGGTTCGGAGGATCACGAGAGCCGATCCCCAGCCGACGGGGTCGAAACGGTGCATCGCAGTAAGCGACGCCGAGGCCAGACCTCGCGCCGAGACCGATCGATGCCTCCTTCACCCACAGTCTCGATGGAAGACTCCACCGACGAAGCCATCAGGCGCCAGGCCGAGAGGCGCCTGGAGGAGCATGAGCACAAGCTGGCGGAGTTCGCCCACCGATTTGCCGACCTGCAGAACTCGTCGGCAGACCCGGCGGGCTATGACTCCCGCCCCCCTTTCTCTGAAGAAATCCAGCGGAACCGATCCCAAAACGGTTCCGCATGCCGCAGGTGGATCCCTACGATGGGACCACCGACCCCCTGGACCATTTGGAGAGCTATAAAGCTCTCATGAGGGTCCAAGGTGCCACCGACGCTCTTCTGTGCATTGCCTTCCCGGCAACCCTCCGGAAGGCCGCTCGAGTCTGGTTCACCCGCCTTGAGCCCGGATCCATTTGCTCCTTCCATCAGCTGGAAGGAAGGTTCGTGGCACACTTCGACGCTTGTCGAAAGGTGCCAAGAGAGGTGGACAGCCTCTTCTCCATCCGCCAGCAGGACCAGGAGCTGCTCCGGGACTACATCACCCGGTTCAAAACTGCAGCTCTGGAGATCTACAACTTGGACGAGCCCGTCGCCTTGCTGGCTTTGAAGCGCGGGCTCAAGACGTCCCGCCTGACCTACTCCCTGGACAAGAAGCCACCCAGGACGTACTCCGAGCTCCTCCTCCGTGCCCACAAGTACATCCGAGCAGAGGAGGCTGACCGCACCCGTCGAGAGTTAGACGGGAAGACTCCGAAGAAGCCGCTCCCGAGGGATGCCCCAGGAGCTCGGAGGCCCGGGCCGTCTGCCGACCCTCGCCCGAATCCAAGGCCGAGGGGCGAAGCCACTCCCGAGCGGAGGTACACCCCTCTCCTCGCACCTCGAACGAAGATCCTCATGGAAATCGAGGGCAAGCCCTACCTCCGTCGACCTCCTCCTCAGAACTTGAGAGCCGTCCGAGATAAATCGAAGTACTGCCAATTCCATCGCGAGCACGGGCATGACACAGAGGAGTGTCGTCACCTGAAGCGGGAGATCGAGGAGCTGATTAGGAGGGGTTACCTCAGAAGTTCGTCAAGAACGAGGCCCCTCTGAAGGACAGCCGCTCGCGGCCTTACCGCCCATCCCTGCGATCGACAACCGCCCAACGGAGAAGCCCATGGGCATGATCTCACGCGGGTCCGGTCGAGCGACGAAGAGAACCCGGGAAGTCAGGAACCCGGAGAATGTAATCCCTCCCAAGGGGGGGAAGCTAATGATAATGTAAACAACGATGCCGTGGTGGTCGAGATGACCATCGCGAAGCATCCTGTACATCGAATCATGGTGGATAGTGGAAGCTCGGCTGACGTACTTTTTTATGACGCTTTCTTCCACATGAACTTGTCCCACGATCAGCTGAAACCGGTGCACACCCCCCTGGTAGGTTTTACAGGGGACTCCGTGGGGGTCGAGGGGGAGATCACTCTCCCGGTCACCGCCGGATCCCCATCCCGGCAGGCGACCGTCCTAGTAACATTTACCGTCGTCAGCTCCCCTCGCCTTACAACACCATTCTCGACCGTCCCGGGCTCAACCAACTGGACGCCACCATCTCCACGAGAAGGCTGTTGGTACAGTTCCCCACGCCTTCCGGGCTCGGGGAGATGAAGGGGACGACCCAGCCAGTCCCGCTCTGCCTTCAGACGGTCCCGGGCGCCAGGGGTGCGGAGCTCGCCCATGATATCGACGACCTCGATCTGAGAGAGAAAGAACCTAGGGGAGGGCCCGTAGAGCGCCTGCTGACTTTTTCCCTCGGTTCGGATCCCCTGAAGACGGTGCAAGTCGGGGCCCAGCTCCCTGAGGAAGAGCAAACCCGCCTGCTGGAGTTCCTCCGTGCCAACACTGACGTGTTCGCCTGGTCAGCAGCCGACATGCTGGGCATCCCGCCCGAGGTCATCATGCACAGGCTAAACGTGGACCCAGGTTGCCGCCCGGTCCGCCAGAAGAAGAGGAGCTTCACCATGGAAAGGCAGAAGGCGATCAACGAGGAAGTGGAGAAGCTCCTCGCCGCCGGTTTTGTGCGGGAGGTCCAGTATCCCAACTGGCTGGCAAACGTGGTCATGGTAAGAAAGAGTAGTGGTAAGTGGAGGATCTGTGTGGATTACACCGACCTCAACCGAGCTTGCCCAAAGGACAGCTTCCCTCTTCCAAAGATCGACCAGCTGGTCGACACCACCTCGGGGCATCGCCTCCTGTCGTTCATGGATGCCTTCTCCGGATACAACCAGATCCGAATGAGCCCGGAGGACGAAGAGCATATCGCCTTCATAACTGACCGCGAAACTTTTTGCTACAGGATGATGCCGTTTGGCCTCAAGAACACGGGGGCAACATACCAGCGCCTGGTCAGTAGAATTTTCAAAGACCAGATCGGCCACAACATGCAGGTGTACGTGGACGACATGCTGGTAATGAGCAAACCCGAGTCGGATCACGTGGCTGACTTGGCGGAGACCTTCGGCAACCTCCGACGCCATCAGATGAAGCTGAACCCGGCGAAGTGCACCTTTGGCGTCTCCGCCGGGAAATTCCTAGGATTTATGGTGACCCAAAGAGGAATCGAGGCCAACCCGGAGAAGGTCCAGGCCATCCTGGATATGGAGCAGCCTGCCTCCAAGAAGCAAGTGCAGCAACTAATCGACCGAGTTGCGGCCCTCAGCCATTTTATCTCCAGGTCGGCGGACCGCTGTCGTCCCTTCTTCGAGGTACTAAGGAAGATGAATGACTTTGCTTGGATCGAGGAATGCCAGCAGGCCTTCGAGGAGCTGAAGAAGACCCTCGCATCGCCACCGTTGCTGTCCAGGCCTGAGGAGGGAGAGGAGCTTATCCTCTATCTAGCGGTTACCCCAGAAGCCATCAGCTCAGTCTTGGTTCGAACCGATGGCCAGGGGCTCCAGCGCCGGTGTACTATACCAGCAAGCTTCTCCGTGACGCGGAGCTCAGGTATTCTCGGCCCGAGAAACTTATTTTTGCACTAATAGTGTCTGCCCAGCATCTCAGGCCCTATTTCCAAGCGCACCCCATCGCTGTCTTGACGGATCAACCGCTGAAAGCGGTGCTGAGCCGACCCGATACTTCGGGACGATTGGCCAAGTGGGCTCTGAAGCTCAGCGAGTTCGACATCACGTACAGGCCAAGGTCGGCCATGAAGGCACAGGTGCTGGCCGACTTCTTGGTCGAATGTGCAGGCTTGGGCAAGGAGCCCAAGGAAGGCCCCCCGGTCCAGCCGATGGAGGTTGGCACCGATGAGCCCGGAGAGGACGCCTGGATCCTCCATGTGGATGGAGCCTCAAACTCCGGCGGGAGCGGAGCTGGGCTCATCCTTGCCAACGGCGACGGGGTCATCTCCGAGTGCGCGCTCCATTTCCAATTCCCCGTAACAAATAATCAGGCGGAGTACAAAGCACTTCTTGCCGGACTGAGAGTCTCCCGTGAGCTGGGCGTGACCAAACTCAAAGCTTTCTCCGACTCCCAGCTCGTGGCGGGGCAGGTATCCGGGGAGTACGTCTCACATGACCCCCAAATGGTGAAATACTTGGAGCTCGTCAAGGCGGGCGCGTCCAGATTCCGGCGCTTCAACATCTTCCACATCCCCCGCAGGGAGAACGCCCGCGCGGATGCTCTTTCTCGGCTGGCGACCCTGCCGGACTCGATGCTGGGACGCGCTCATGTGGAGCGTCTGGAGATCCCAAGCCTCGAGGCCCCGGTGGAGGTCCATCAGGTCAGCCATGAGCCCAGCTGGATAGACAAGTACGCCGCATACATCACCAGTGGCGCCCTGCCGGAGGACCGTGAGGCGACTCGCCTCATCAGGAAGAAGGCCGTGCGGTTCATCCTGATGGACGGACAGTTGTATCGAAGATCCTACTCCTACCCCCTCCTCAAGTGCGTAGGACCCACGGAAGCCAAGCTTGTGCTCCAGGAGATTCACGAAGGCGTCTGCGGGAACCATGTGGGGGGCAGGGCATTGGCGTACAAGGCCCTCCGTCAGGGCTACTTCTGGGAGACGATGAAGGAAGACGTTGCTGACTTCGTGAAGAAGTGCGACCGGTGCCAGCGTCACGCCACGGTGCAGCGGCAACCCTCCAACCCAATCTCCCAGCTCTCAGCCCCCTGGCCATTCCCAGTGGGGGATGGACCTCCTCGGCCCATTCCCGTCGGCGTCTGGCCAGCGGAAGTTCTTGATAGTGGCCATCGATTACTTCACGAAGTGGGTCGAGGCCGAACCCTTGGCGAGGATCACCGAAGCAAACGTCGCCAAGTTCTTTTGGAAGTCCATCATCTGTCTCTTCGGCCTCCCCCACACCGTGGTCACTGACAATGGGCACCAGTTCGACTGCCGGGTGTTCGAAGAATTCTGCAGCGACCTCGGCATCAAGCATCGCTTTACCTCGGTGGCGCACCCCCAGACCAATGGGGAGGCCGAAGTCACGAACATGACCATTCTTCAGGGCCTCCGCACGCGGCTGGACCAGGCCAAGGGCAGGTGGGCCGACGAGCTTCCAGCATCCTCTGGGCATACCACACCACCCCGAGGACGGCTACCGATGAAACCCCGTTCAACCTCGTCTTCGGAGCCGAGGCAGTTATCCCGATCGAGCTCAGCCTACCCACACTGCGTGTGGAGCAATATGACGAGACAGAAAACCCAGCCAGGATGATGTCAACCTTGACCTTCTCGAGGAAATGAGGGACAAGGCCCGAGTTCGAATGGCGGCGTATAGGCAACGTGTGGCCAGATATTACAATTCCCGAGTGCGGCCGAAGGTTTTCCGTCCCGGAGACTTGGTCCTCTGGCGCGCTGAAGCTTCCCAGCCACGGGAATGCGGCAAGCTATCACCCAACTGGGAAGGCCCATACCAGGTGGCAGAAGCCCTCCCTCATGGCGCATACTACTTGGAGGAGTTGGGAGGTGCCAGGTTCCCCCGGACGTGGAACGCCTCGAACCTGAGGATGTACTATCAGTAATGTAAGGTTCCCTGCTCCTGTAATAAAGTTCCCCCACTTCAAACACTCCCTTCTCACTTCGACAAGAAAGCCTACGGCATCGGGTTCAGTCCGGAGATCCTGGGCTTCGGCCTGGAAGGCGGCGCAGAACCCAGTTCGCACACGAAAGCCTGGAGAACAGCTCGGCAAGCCGCGCAAGGCTTGAGAAAGCCTGCGGCATCGAGCTCAGTCCGGAGATCCTGGGCTTCGGCCTGGAAGGTGGCGCAGAACCCAGTTCGCCCATGCAAGCCCGGAGAACAGTTCGGCAAGCCGCGCAAGGCTTGAGAATGGAAAAATGCAGAAATTTAAAGATGAGATCTAAGATGCAAATTTTTTTTTTGTTCTTTTAAATCTATTCTTCTTGTAGTCTCCTTCAAAGGCCTATCACAATGGCACCCCTACACGCCTTAGGAGATCCCCGTGGAATGGGAGGAGAGGGTCTTGAAACCCTACTTTTCTCCTAAGACCGGATGGCCTGGTGAAGCACCTAATCCAGGTACTCAAAAAGTGCTAAGTCCTAACCATGCTTTGATACCAGAAATGATGGGGGAGTAACTAAATGCTATGATGATCCAGGTGATTTTAGGGTTTTAAATTAGATTAAGGATTCTCGAAGACAAGAGAGAGTAATTATGGGGATTCAATAATAATAAGAACTATCAAACAAGCAAGTAGTCCCTAAGCAAAGATAAAGAGAGGATCCCGGGATTGAGAAACCCTATAGGACTTAGCTTTCAGATCAATACCTACTTAGGAGTCAGGGGGCAAACCTCAAAGATCTGAAGCACCCGATGCCAAGGTCACTCACTCTAGCGGATGCAGCTTGGATGATCGAGCCGTCAACCTTGCGAATGCGCCGGCTGGCTATCCGAAGATCTCAATGGCAAGGGCAACCGATTCCATACTCGTGTCACCTAGAGGACCTGCGAGCATTCAAAGAGGGATTAGGTTTCAATCGGAAGAAAGCAATAGAAGAAGGAAAGAGAGTTGTTGTGGTGATGGCAGAGTTCTTCTTGACTCGAAGTTGGAGGATGGAGTTACGGAAGTGACGGTAACTTGAGGCCTCACACCTCTCGATGCCCGAAGGCGAAGGTGCTCCCTCATGGAGATCGACGTTCTTAGTGAACGAAGGCAACTAAAGAGAAATTGGATCTCAAGAAAATTGGTTTTTCATTCATCAAAGATTAACCTTCCAATGGAGGGGGTAAGGTCCTTTATATAGGCACCTTATACCCTTTCAAAATACATTTCTTCTCTTGCTAAGGCACCAAAAAAATATTCAAAAACCTGAAATTCAAACTCCTTGGCCGACCAAAGCTTCTTGGATTTGGGCATGTCATGATAATGGGCTTGGAAGAAGGAATTTGGCTCCCTTGGACTTGGAAAGTTGACCTTCAATTTTGGGAAGAAGGCATGATGCAAGGCTTGTGTCTCCCTCTTTCCTTGGTTGCTCACCCTTCTTTGGAAAGAAGCTTGATATGAGGCTTGGAGCAAGGCCTTTGTCTTCAACCTTTCCTTGGTTGCTCACCCTTCTTTGGAAAGAAGCTTGATATGAGGCTTGGAACTAGGCCTTTGTCTTCAACCTTTCCTTGGTTGCCCATGACTCCTTTAGTAAGTGGCTTGATGGAGGGAGGGAAAGGAGGAGAGAATATTTGATGTGTCTCCATTTGGCATCCAAGAAAATCTCACTTGTGCCGCCCACATGGTGGTTGAGGTGGCGCCACATGGGATGATGAAGTGGCGCCACATGGGGTGGTGAAGTGGTGCCCTAGGGTTGACATGTTGACCTTCAAAGCTCGGCCCAAAGTAGTTGAGCAGGACTCAAAGACCACTCTGGCTTGGACCCAGACTTGGACTAGACTTAATACAGGACTGGACTAAATACAGGATATAACTTGATCCAATTAGTCAAAGTACAGGACTAGACACAGACATAAGAGACTCAATTCAAAACTAAAAAAATTACAAATTTTAAGCTTGAAGCCTTATTTCAAGACCTAAAAAAAATGGAACCATAATTAGACATCCACAGAGGGTTGAGGAGCCTCTGTCGGATTCTGGTGCCCACACTAGAAACTCCAAAGGAACTCACAGGAGCGAGCTCGACGAGCCCGGTCGCATGAGATGGAGTGCTGATCCCTCTCGTTCTCACTCATCTTCTCATCAAAGATTTCTTTAATCATGGAGACCAAACGGGGATCCATCTTAGTGGATCTATTCCACTTTACTGCTCTCTAACTTCACCATCGGAGCGCCCCCACCGAGATCCCCGGCCTGGGTCTCTAACCTCATTTTGTAGGTCTGGGAGTGTTAGGATTTCACAGCAAAGGAGACCGCAGTCTGGTGCCAACCCATAGCAACAGGCCATAACAGCAAGGTCAGCAATACCTTTCAACCTTACTTTCGGTGCAGATGCCATTATTCCAGTCGAACTCGGCATGCCCACATTGCGGATACAGCAGTACAATGAAGCAGAGAATCTGGTGCACCTTCTTCTCAACCTGGACCTCCTCGAGGAAACCAGGGACAAGGCCCGACTTTGGATGGTGGCTTACCGATAGCATGTAGCTCGGTACTACAATGCATGAGTGAAGCCGAAGGTCTTCCACCCCGGCGACTTGGTGCTGCACCGAGCTGAAGCATCTCAACCCCGAGAGTGTGGCAAGCTCTCGCAGAACTGGAAAAGCCCCTACAAGGTGGTCGAAGCTCTTCCACATAGAGCTTACTATCTTGCTGGTCTAGATGGTGCCAGATTCCCGCGGACATGGAATGCCTACAACCTAAAAATATACTATCAGTAATGTAAGGCCTTTTCCTAATAATAATAAAGATCCCCTTTCGTGCAAACTACTTTTGCCTTGCAAGGATATCGCTACCCGGCCCAAGGTCTGGCATGCTCAAGCCCGGGGTCCAGCTCTCCGACAATGAAGCTCGGAGTCCAGCTCTCTAGCAACGAAGCCCGGAGCCTAGCTCTCCGACACCAAAGCCCGGAGCCTAGCTCTTCGGCACCAAATCCCGGAAACCCTGGCACCAAAGACCGGTCAGCTCGGCACCAAAGCCCGGAGCCTTGCTCCCAGGCACCAAAGACTGGTCAGCCCGGCACCAATGCCCGAAGTCCAGCTCTCCGGCACCAAAGATCGGTTGGCCTGGCACCAAAGCCCGGAGTCCAGCTCTCCAGCACCAAAGACCGGTTAACCCGGCACCTCAGGCCCGGAAACTCTTGAAGATCGGAGCCCCGCAATCACCTGGCGTTTCCAACAAATGCAACCTCCGAGCTCAGCCTTGCCGTGCACACCTGGAGTTGATCCCAGTGAGATCGAAAGGATCTTATCAAACAAAGCATTTAGAAACATTCATCCACTTCGCACACAAAGTGGAAACAACTCAGCAAGTTGAAGAACTTCTCTCTAACTTTATCGCATGTTTGGGACTCAAAAAAGAAGAAGAAAAGAAAGAGGGAAGAGAAAGAAAGAAGAAGTTTCAAGCTAGGGATGACTGAAAAATTTTCATCACTGGTAGCAAACAGCTTGATGCAAGTGCTTCTAGGCCCCGACATGCCGGGTAGCCCAGACCAAAGGCAAGAAAATGAAGAAAAGAAAAATTACTACAAGGGTCCCTACTCTACGTGACCGATCCCTTCCCGAAGTGGTGTGCCGACGGGATGTTACCTTCCGGGGCCTCAGGTTGCGCGGCTTCGGCTTCAACGACCATCACTGGCGGAGCAGGATCGGAGGCTACGACCAGCTCCTCAGCAGTGCCCAAGTCTGGGGCCGTTTCCTCGTCCGGGACCCCAGGATATCTAAGGAAGCTTTGGCCCTTATCCAAGACGAAGTCCTCCACCCTGGAGTAGAGATACATAAAGCCCTTGTAGAAGGAGTCCGACGCCGTCTCATAGAACTCGACGGCGAACTCCTCCGAAGCCCTGTACCTTGCCATGACCTTCGTGGCTCCCTTCTTGGTAGCTTTGACCTCGTCGACCACCTCGACAGCCTCCTTCTTTGCCGCCTCTATCGCCTCGGCCACCGCAGCTGCCTCTTTCTCAGCGGCGATGACCCTCCTCTCGGCGAAAATCAATCTCTCCCTTGCCACCTCCAGCTAGGCCTGGAGAGATTGGGCACACCCCTTTTGCCGGGGAGCTTCAGCTCGGTGGCCTTGAGGTCCTCTGCCTTGCTCTTTGACCAGCTCTGTTCCTAATTAAGGCTCTCCTGAAGCTCCTTCAAGTGCATCTCAGCACTTGCGAGCTCCCCTCGAAGCTCCTTATTCTTTTGACTCGCCTTCTAGGCATCATTATTCTTCTATCTCAGCTTGGTTTTCACAGACTCGAGCTCTGTCGCTCACTGTCGGTCCTTCTTCAATCAGTTCTTGTAGCAGTCTCTGATCAGAAGGAGCTCAGCGCCGAGTTGCACCAAAGAAGGCTTTAGCAACCAATACAGAAGAGAGAAGGAAGAAATGCAGCAGATGAAGTTACTTACCGAGAAGAGATGGGGGAATATGCTGCTGATTGCATCCCCCAATAATTTTTTGGCCTTCTCCCGTCGGTTGCATGATTGGATTGCAAAATCCATCATGCGCTCTGCCAGACCCTGGTCCCAGACCAGGGAGACATTTGGCACCAGTTTGAAGGGGACTCGATGGTAGTCCCTCTCCCTCCTACTCGCCCTGATGTGGAGTCGCCTGCTCCACCAGCAGAAGAAGCTTCGGGGGTGTGGGGGGAGCTTGGCACCTCCTCAGATGGCACCCCCAGTGTCGGCTCTACTCCCCCTTGCTCCTCCTCCTCCTCCTCGACGACGACGATCTCCGGGGGAGGAGAAGACATCACGGCAACGGCTATGGCAATGGCCCTGGCCCGGACAACCACCTCAGGCTCTTGGGCCGGGACCAGCTCTCGCCACCTCGGTTGCTCTAATGCGGGCTCAGTAGCCCTCTGGCCCAGCTCGGGCTTCACCTCGACCGCCCTCCTTCCTTGCTCAGGGACAATCTCGGCTTCCCTTTTGCTCTGCTCAGTCGGTGCGACTAGGGCAATCATCGCACCACTTTCGTCGCAAGCCCTCTTTGAGGGGGACTCACTGACTGCCGCTGGAGGACCCCTCTTCTTGGTGATCGAGAGTAGATCATCCAGTGAGAACTTCTTACCTGCACACAGAAGAAAGAATGTCAGCTCCAAGCTTGGAAAGACAAAATAAAAGGCACAAGGAGAAAAGTTCAAGCCGATCTCATCCAACTCTTTTGTTGGGTCGACCCCAGCCTCAAAGAGGTTCTGCTCTGACAGCAGAACCTCGAGGAAAAGAATCTGGATGGTGGGGAGCTGCTTGAAGAACTCTCGGTCAGCTGCTTCGATCATGGAGTTTCGGTTAGGGAACCGATCTGGGTCACTCAAAACCCAGTCGACCCTCTCAACCATTGCAAAAAA
Source organism: Areca catechu (assembly GCA_021397845.1). NCBI lineage: Eukaryota > Viridiplantae > Streptophyta > Magnoliopsida > Arecales > Arecaceae > Areca > Areca catechu. The sequence continues at coordinate 197,823,441 of CM038039.1, forward strand.
GTACTTGCTCTTCCATCCTTTGATGGAAGAGGGGAGTTCAAACTTAATGCCCTTCAGGTGAGAAGAGATGGACCACCACCCCTTCTCAGAAGGGTGGCGTTTCAGGTAAAAAAGGCCCTGGACAAGGAAAAACGAGCTACAATCCTGTGAAAGTGACAGAGTACTATGAAGCAAAAAATGATCTTCATAGTGTTCAGGACGAGCTGAGCAGGGACGAGATGAAAGTTGCTCAGCATGGAAAGGAAGAAAGAATGGAAGGAAAATTGCAATCCCCCTGTGAGAGTCTCCTCATAGAGGGCGATCCGGCCAAGGCCACTGGAGGTGACCCGTTCCCCCGATCGAGGGACCGAGAGCCGGACAGTGTATGAGATGCCATAGACATCACAGATGGTTGCCAGTTTCTCAGTAGAGTTTGTCGAAGCAACCCCACTAGGACCTGTCGATCGAGGATGTTCGGGGATAGGTTCAGGTGGAGGAGGAGGAGGGGGGCTAGCTCTGGGCTCCCTAATGACTATACCGGTGGGGGAATGCCTCTTGCTAAGCTTGAAGTGTATCTCTTCCTCCTCCTCATCAGAGGAAGAAGGCAGCCTTGACTGAGAGGGCCCCGCCTCATCCTGGTTAGTTGAGGGACAAAAGTTGGGGCCGAAGCGAGACATCTAGTGGGTAAAGAAGATGAAGGCTGGAAGAAAAGAAGAGGAAGACGGACTCCAACCGAGAAGACCCTAAGCTCCAAGATAAATCATACCTTGCTGGGAGACGAGGGAAGAAAGAGACGAACCTGGTTAACTAGGGGAGTCTAAGATGGCCAAGGGAGAAGAGGAAACTTTGGTATGATGGCGGGCACACGAGATTTGAAGGAGAAGGTGTTTTGGGAAAAGCTACCTTTCATTTTGAAGTGACTGGATGCCTAACCATACCGTTACAGCATCTCCACCTATGGATCTACGCCACACATTGACCATCGACTAATGGGACGCCTCGCTTCAATCGTGACTACTATGATTCCGCACCAGCAATAACTGCTCCTAGGACGTGTCACGTGGCTCCTCCGCACTGGCTTGGAGAATCGCCTCATAAAGTGCCGACGATCATGGTCATTTGTGTGCCAGATTTCTGCCTTTCCACGTCAGCACCGTAATTACTCCCTTCTCCCCGAGCACCGCGCACCAACAGGCCTCGGGAGTGGGGGGCAAATGATGTGGTGGGATTGCTGACATGGAACCCCTGTCAGACACCACATTGGATGAAGCTACCACGTGGAATGCCTCTGCCCAGACTCCTTTGCCCGGTCGTGCTCCCTTCGGGTGGAGAGGCCGAGGCCAAAGTTGAGCTTCGCCTCTCCTTCACCCGATCGCGCTCCCTTCGGATCGAGATGCCAAGGACGAATTCGAGCTCCGCCTCTCCTTCGCTCAACCGCGCTCCCTTCAGGTCGAGACACTGAGGATGAAGTCGAGCTCCACCTCTCCTTCGCCCAGCCATGCTTTCTCTGGGTGGAGAGGCCGAGGCCGAAGTTGAGCTCCACCTCTCCTTCGCCCGGTCGCGCTCCCTTCGAGTCGAGACGCTGAGGCTGAAGTCGAGCTCCGCCTCTCTAGATCGGCTCCACCTCGGACGAAGAGATCTGCAGTCAAAGAAAGTCACCGCTCTCCCTGGATGATGGCTCGATGCCCGAGGACTGCAAAAAGATGCCTGCCAGGCCACAATGATGGTCCCAGCAGCCACTTACACCAAAATGGAAGGAATCCTTCGATCGAGGCTCTGCATTCTCCACCAACCGTCTGCACCCTCCAAAGAAGGAAGTCAACCAGCAGATCCGGATCCAGGAAGCGGTGGCCTGCCGATTGAGGCCCTGCTAAGTTATCCAAAAGGGAGCGATCAGAAGGAATGTCAGTGTGAACGATAGCTTCCACACTAGCAAAATGGAAAGGCAACCTATTCACGAAACATCACCGCACGCACCCATAAGCATGAGAAAGATCCTGAGGTAAGCAGCGTGCAACGCCCCCAGCTAAAAAGGGTCTCCCAGATTCCAACGAGGTACGTATTCAAGCTAAAGCACACATTCAAACTAAGATTCAGTCGAGTGAGGTCCAACGAGCAAGAAGGTGGCAATGAATAGGAAGACAACGCTCGAGGCTACCGCGAAACCCCTATGAGGGGTCTTGATGGACACAGCCACTCAGCTCGAGCTCTCCTATGCTGCTATTTTCACATTCTATGCTCGGCCCGCTCGTACTCTCTTACCTCACAAATTCTCCTCCTAGCATGGAGTCCACCCTCAAGGCTCGACCAGGAGGATTTATTTTTCTGGATCGTTACTGACTTGACTGTTAGAGTGCCCCCGTTGGAATCCCCGACCAAGGTCACTAACTCTGTTTTGTAGGTCTGGGCGCCCGAGCAGGATCTCGAGCGATAGGAGTGCATTCCGACCTCGACCTCAGCTATAGGCCACGACGATCTTGATGACAACATATCTATTTTTACCTCTCCCCCTCTGCTATGTAACCAATGCCTCTGAATTTGTATCTATCAAACCCTGCTCCTTTCGTGTATTTGCTTCATTCAATATACTATCATTGCCCATAGTTAGGATAAGTTTATCACTGGTAGTGTAATTACTCATCGTCACCACCAACATCTCCCAGCTATCTGGTAAGGAACTCAGCAAGATCAATGCCTGCACCTCATCATCAAGAAGCAACTTCATTATAGCCAACTGATTCAGGATCTCCTGAAAATTATTTAAGTGCTCTGAAGCATTCTACCCATCTTTATACTTCAGGTTCACCAGTCTTCTGATCAGGTAAGCTTATTCTATGTATTCTTTCACTGATATAAATCTTCTAGCTTCTTCCAGACCTGATAAGCATCCGTTTCTGTCGCAACATCATGGATTACACTCATATTAATCCATTGTGGTGCGGGCACCAGACTCAGAAGAAGACTTCAGAGCTCCATCTGGATCTCTAATTGACCTTGCCCGAAGAATTAGGGTTTTCTGGTTTGTAATAAGGGTTGACTTGATCAACTCAATTTTAGCTTGAGTCTGTATTCCCTGCAGTTTATTTTGTTGAGTCATGTTGACTCAGTAGTGGTCTAGGACTTCAACCTGGGGTGTCACATTTTCTCCCAAGGCCAAGCAAGTGGGGGCCACACTCCCAGCCACACTCCTAGCCACACGCCTGAGTCCAGGGGGCGCCACATCTCCATCCAGTATGCTCTGGTCCCCACACCACAAGATAGCAGGTCCCTTCTCTCATGCGCCACTTAAGGAGAAGACAATCTGGGATCCACAATTCAAGGGGGTGGCCAAGGAGTTTCCATAAGAGCCAAGCTATGAAAAGAAAGGAGCAAAGCTTGGGAAGAAGACTAGGAGGTGCCCAAGTAATTCCAAATAAAACCAGGTATAAAAGGAAGGAAATTTCTCTTGAAGTGCAAGGTTAAGGAGGCGCCCAAATACTTCCAAATAAGACCAATCATGGAAGGAAAAATATTTTTCTTGAAGATCAAGGCTAGGAGGCGCCACCCACTTTCCTTTTGAAGCCACCAATCAACATTTGTGGAATCTTTTGGCCAGCCATAAGTGTAGGGAATGATCCTACAATCCTAATTTGAAGATCCCCTCCTTTAGTCCCACATGGGAAGATGTAAAACCCTACTCTCTTGTAAAGTCCTATAAATTAAACCCTTCTTGTAAACTTTAAAGTAATCTGATGAATGAATTCAAACTTTTGTGTGAGAAAACTCTGTGTTTTCTCTCTTCCGCACTTGCATCCAGGTGTTGAGCTCCATGAGGGAGTAAATCCGGGTTCCCAAGGAACCTCTAGGAGGTGTGAGATCTCCAAACCCCAAACCCTAGGTTAGCCACTTCACTCCCAAACCCTAGCCGCCCATCATCCTTCTCTTTACACCAAGCCCTAGCCTATCCCACCTCTCACGGCCACTCTCTTCAAGTCCAGGCCGACCACCAGCATCCGGGTCCAGTCCGGATACTTCAGCTTCAGAGCAAATTTCAGAGGGAGCCAGATCCACCTCCAGGATAATCAGGACTTCAGCAACATCAGCTTTCAAGTTCTTCAATCTGGTAAATCCTTCCCTGAGTGCCTGATTCCATCACTTGTTCTTCTTTTTTCCCAGATCTTGAGTCCAGGAGAAGCCGACTCAGCCACAGGACCAGTATTGGAGGATCCATTGCGAAGATATCCGAATCCGAGGATCCAACAATCTGCTCGAGAGAGTTCTTCCACCAAACTTTATGAAGATCACTGTCTGGTTGGTAACCCATCTCTTCTCTTTATTTCTGTCCTGTTGAAAGTTCAGAGTGAAACCCTAGGTCTGGGAGTTTCTCAACCCCCAGCGATCCGTTACTTCTGAACTACTCTGATAACCCAGTTTTATTTAAATTGTACTTTCAATTATTACCTAGTTTCTTTCAATTAGTTTAACTTTCCTTTGAGTCAAAGCCGACTTCTGAAAATATAAAAATAATAATAATAATAATAAAAGAATTAGTCTTAATTTACTTCCGCATTGCATCATCTCTCTTTTGTTCTGCATCATTTTTGGTATCAGAGCCCAGTCTAGGGTTTCTGTTTGCTTGCTTGTTTTAAGTCTCTCTCCTTTTACTTTGTCTGCTCGAAGTAGACTCCCCAGGACGTCCGGTCCTAGGAACGAAGTGAGGTGCAAACCTCCTCTTCCCATTTCACGGGGTATTCCTAGGGCGTGTAGGGGATCCGTTGGGTTACAACTTCGTAGCAAGAATTGTAAACGGGGGAAGCACCCTGTTTTCAGTCTGTAACGGCCCTGTTGCAGGAATTGTTTCTCAGTGCAGGTAACTTTGAATTACATGATTTTTATTTTGCTGGAACCAATATAATTGAATCTATTTTACATAATTTTCTGTAATTTATTGGTTTCCATAAAAGTTCTGAGAGTTAAATTACTGCAACTCTATTTTTGTGTTCTACAATGCAATTATTTTGAGTGAACATCTCCTAATTCATCCTAAGGGCATTTGAGCATCTAAGATAAGGGGAGGAGTTGATAACCTCTCCTTAGCCCAAAACCACCATCCACTCATTCGATCCTAAGCCTAATTTTAAAATTTATTAGACTTAATTTGCCCTAGTGGGCTAGGGACATCAACAAGTCGGGTCAAGGCTAGTGTTGAGTCAGTTTGTCTAGTTACTATGTGTGTGCTTTGTACTCAGTGTCTAGAACGGTGGTTCAGGGACTACGTCCCGAAGGGCTTGTGTGCTGGTCCGCCTACCTGGCCAATCACTAATTGGTGTCTAGGATTGGCAATTAGGGACCTAACACTCCCTTATACCTGCCTGGCTGAGTCCCGAGTTACTACAGGCTAGCTTGCCACTCTGATTGGGCATCTAGTTTGGGCTCTAGGTCTAGTTAGCCCGTAGTCGTTCAGTTGAGTCTCATTTTGTGTGTTTGCTTGCATCATCATGTCTACCCGGAATGGAGTACCCTACCAACCTGGTCAAACCCAACCTGATTTAGAGGCCATGGTTAGAGCTCTTACTGAGAGTATGAACAAATTGAGTCAGGATGTGACTGCTACTGTTGCCCAGTTTAAGGAACAGGTCCATGAGAATTTTGCCCAGCTTAGGGATCGAGTCCAAGTACTTGAGGAACCTAGGCATCAGAATTAGACTCCTGACCCAGATTTTAATGTGCCTCAACCTCACCCACACCAAGAGCCTAGAAGACCTTTATATAGAGATCCTGAACCTAATCATAGGAGGCCTGACCCAGAACCTGAAGATAGAGATGATAGGTTCATTCGGAACATCAAATTAGATGCACCCACTTTTGATGGTAGCTTAAACCCTAAGGTGTATTCTGATTGGGAGGGTGAGATGGACCAGTACTTTGAGTGGTATGCCATGTCTGAGGAAAGGAAGTTCAAGTTTACCAAGATGAAGTTAGTATGTCAAGCTAGGTTATACTGGGGGAACATTGAGCTAACCACTAGAAGATGAAATGTAGAGCCCATAACCACTTGGCAGGATATGAAAGAGAAGCTTAGAGATAAGTATCTACCCATTTCATACCAGCAGAATCTGTTAGACCAATGGCAGACTTTGAAACAAGGGAACCGATCTGTATCATACTACATAACCACCTTTGATGAGTACCTGATGAGATGTGATGTGAGTGAATCCCATGAGGTCACTTTGTCTAGGTTTAGGGCTGGACTTAGGGAAGACATAAAGAGGGAGTTGTTTCTGAGAGAGGTTACTGACCTAGACCAAGCCTATCAGATTGCACTGAACACTGAGAAATTTTAGAGAGGACCTATGCCTTCTAGGGTTAGTGCCCCAATCCCAAGAAATGGACCTAGCCAAGTTACCCCTAGCAAGTCTAATCAGGGTATTCCCACCCCTAGGCCCATGGACAAAGGTAAGGCACCTGACACCCAGAGAACCCCTAGTATCATCTGCTTTAAGTGCCAGAAGCCCGGTCATATCTCCAACCAGTGCACAGCCATAGCTTGTTTTAAGTGCCACAAGGTAGGTCATGTTTCTAGCCAGTGCCCTCGTAGATCCCTTTACATAGAAGAAGCAGAAAAAGAGAATTCCGGACCCAATGAAGAGTTTGAAGAAGAAGTTTATGAGGTCGGAATGAATTTGGTCGATGAGTTGAAGGAGAGGAGGAATCCATAGAGTCTGACCAATTAGGGGTTGTGAGATGCATCCTATCTCAGAATAGAGTTCAGGAAGATTGGCGTAGGACTAACATCCTACAGACTTTCCTTAAACTAGGGGATAAGGTTTGTAAAATCATCATAGATAGTGGGAGCTGTGTGAATGCCATTTCTGCTAGCACTGTCAAAATGTTAGGCTTAATCCCAGTCCCCCACCCCAACCCCTATAAGGTTTCTTGGGTAGACTCTACCTCTATACCCATCCAGTCTAGATGTCAGGTCCAAATCCAAATGCAATCCTATCAAGAGAAGATTTGGTGTGACGTCTTGCCCATGGGGGTGAGCAGTATAATTCTTGGAAGACCTTGGTTGTATGATCATGATGCCACCCTCTTAGGAAAATCGAACACCTGTGTCTTTAGTTTTAATGGGAAGAAAATCATAATCCATTCAGTTCCTCCTAAGGACAAGGTAGCTAAAGGAACCAATAAGGTCAGAGAAATGAAGACTGGAGTGAACCTAATTAGTGCTAAGGATCTAGAACAGGAAATTCATAGTGGTTCACCTATTTGGATGTTGACTGCTAAGGAACTTAGGACTCCTACACCATCAGAGCCTCCTCAGGAAGTTAAACCTTTGTTAAAAGAATTTGAGGATGTTTTTCCCGAGGATCTGCCAGACCACCTTCCACCTCTTAAGGATATCCAGCATTCCATAGATTTAGTCCCAGGAGCTACTTTACCCAACTTGCCCCATTATAGGATGAATCCATCTGAGCATAAGGAACTACAAAAGCAGGTTGGAGAATTGTTGAGGAGGGTTCATTAGAGAGAGTCTTAGCCTTTGTGCAGTCCCTGCACTTCTAACCCCGAAGAAGGATGGCACGTGGAGGATGTGTGTTGATAGTCGTGCCATCAACAAAATCACAATCAAGTATAGGTTCCCCATCCCTAGACTAGATGACATGCTAGATATGATGGCCGGTGCAATGGTTTTTTCTAAAATTGATCTCAAGAGAGGCTATCATCAGGTTAGGATTAGACCAGGGGATGAGTGGAAAACCGCTTTCAAAACTAAGGATGGTCTCTATGAATGGGTTATTATGCCTTTTGGGTTGTCCAATGCCCCTAGTACTTTCATGAGGATTATGACCCAGGTACTTAGAGCTTTCATAGGGAAGTTTGTAGTGGTCTATTTTGATGACATCCTGATCTATAGTAAGACCCCTGCAGGCCACCTAGGCCACCTTAGACAAGTCTGTCAAGTTTTGAGGAATGATAGTCTCTACGGTAATCTCAAAAAGTGTGAATTCATAACCAGTAGAATTATCTTCCTTGGTTTTGTAGTAACCCCTGACGGCGTGGCTGCCGATCCAGAAAAAACTAGGTCCATAGTAGAATGGCTAGAGCCGACCAGTGTGCATGAAGTCAGAAGTTTCCACAGCTTGGCTACCTTCTATAGGCGATTCATCAAGGGGTTTAGTACTGTAGTTGCTCCTATCACAGACTGTATTAGGAAGGGAGAATTCCAATGGACTAAAGCAGCCCATAAAGCCTTCCTAGATCTTAAGGATAGGATGACCCAGGCACCCATTTTGAGGTTACCCGACTTTTCAAAGGTATTTGAGGTTGCCTGTGATGCTTCAGGAGTAGGTATGGGTGGAGTCCTAAGCCAAGAGAACCATCCCGTAGCATTCTTTAGTGAAAAACTTAATGATGCTAAGCTTAGGTATTCTACCTATGATAAGGAATTTTATGCGATAGTGCAAGCTTTGCGTTACTGGAGACATTATTTGCTACCGCAAGAATTTGTGCTATTTTCGGACCATGAGGCTCTTAGATTCTTGAATTCCCAGAAGAAGCTTAACCCTAGGCATGCTAAGTGGGTAGAGTATATCCAGTCCTATACTTTTGTTTTGAAGCATAAGGCTGGATCTGAAAATAAGGTAGCTGATGCCCTTAGTCGTCGATCTTTGTTGTTGAATTCTGTTAGGGCTGAAGTCATAGGGTTTGAGCAAATCAAAGAGGAATATGAGTCATGTCCAGATTTTAAGACTATATACCAGGATCTAACTCAAGGACCATCAAGTGACCATAAGGATTATACCCTTTTAGATGGCTTTCTGTTCTTTAAGAATAGGCTTTGCATCCCTAGAACTTCTCTTAGGGAATTTTTGATTTGGGAAATTCATGCTGGAGGTTTAGCTGGCCATTTCAAAAAAGATAAGACCACCCTGGCTATTGAAGACCACTTTTTCTGGCCCAATTTCAAAAGAGATGTAGCACACATTGTGGCTAGGTGTCGGACCTGCGCTGTTGCCAAACAGTGAAAACAGAACACCGGCCTTTATACCCCACTCCCTGTCCCAGATCGTCCTTGGCAAGATGTGAGCATGGACTTTGTGTTAGGTTTGCCTAAGACCCAGAGGAGGCATGACTCTATCTGTGTTGTAGTCGACCGATTTTCCAAGATGGCCCATTTCTTACCTTGTTCCCAAACATTTGATGCGTCTAAGGTAGCCACCCTGTTCTTTAATGAGATAGTTCGACTCCATGGCCTACCTAAGACAATTGTTTCCGATAGGGATGTCCGGTTCACCAGCTATTTCTGGAAAATCCTTTGGCATAAGTTAGGGACAAAACTTAAGTTTTCAACTGCCTATCATCCCCAGACTGATGGCCAAACCGAAGTAGTGAACCGTAGTTTAGGCAATCTGTTAAGGTGTCTTGTTGGTGAAAACATTAGGAACTGGGATTTGTACTTACCTAGAGCTGAATTTGCATACAATGACTCGGTCAATAGGTCTACGGGTAAGAGTCCATTTGAAATTGTGCATGGTTACAAACCTCACACACCTCTTGACCTGGCTCCTTTACCAGTCCACACACGAGTCTTCGAGTCTGCCGAAGTTTTTGCAAAGCATATAAAAGACTTGCATAAAGAAATTCATGCCAAAATAAATTTAAGTAATGAAACTTATAAGAAGTTGGCTGATTCTCAAAGGCGAGTTAAAACTTTTGATGAGGGAGACTATATAATGATTAGGTTAAGGCCTGAACGGTTTCCTCCTGGAACCGTTAGAAAGTTACCTGCTAGAGGAGCTGGACCATTTAGAGTGGTGAAGAGAGTATGATCCAATGCCTATGTGCTCGAGTTACCTCCAGAACTAGGCATTAGCTCTACTTTCAGCATTTCAGACCTAGTAGAGTATAGAGAGCCAGCTGTGATTCCCAGTGAGCCTTTTGAGCCTAATCCTGCTCTTGAGAGTGAACCCAATCCTGTGTGTCCACCAACAAACTGGCCTGTGAGGAAAGAGCAGATTGAAAAGATCCTGGATGATCAGGTTATCTCTACTCGTAATCGAGGATACCAAAGATACCTAGTCCGCTGGCAAGGAAGGCCAGATTCTGATGACTCTTGGATCTCCCGAGAAGAATTACAAGAATTGGACCCAGACCTCTTAGAGAGATACCAGAGCCAACTTGATCCATACTCGACAGGGTCGAGTTCCTCCCACCCCGGGAGAATTGGTGCGGGCACCAGACTCAGAAGAAGACTTCAGAGCTCCATCTGGATCTCTGATTGACCTTGCCCGAAGAATTAGGATTTTCTGGTTTGTAATAAGGGTTGACTTGATCAACTCAGTTTTAGCTTGAGTCTGTATTCCCTGCAGTTTATTTTGTTGAGTCATGTTGACTCAGTAGTGGTCTAGGACTTCAACCAGGGGTGTCACATTTTCTCCCAAGGCCAAGCAAGTGGGCGCCACACTCCCAGCCACACGCCTGAGTCCAGGGGGTGCCACATCTCCATCCAGTGTGCTCTGGTCCCCACACCACAAGATAGCAGGCCCCTTCTCTCATGCGCCACTTAAGGAGAAGACAATCTGGGATCCACAATTCAAGGGGGCGGCCAAGGAGTTTCCATAAGAGCCAAGCTATGAAAAGAAAGGAGCAAAGCTTGGGGAGGAAGACTAGGAGGCGCCCAAGTAATTCCAAATAAAACCAGGTATAAAAGGAAGGAAATTTCTCTTGAAGTGCAAAGTTAAGGAGGTGCCCAAATACTTCCAAATAAGACCAATCATGGAAGGAAAAATATTTTTCTTGAAGATCAAGGCTAGGAGGCACCACCCACTTTCCTTTTGAAGCCACCAATCAACATTTATGGAATCTTTTGGTCGGCCATAAGTGTAGGGATTGATCTTACAATCCTAATTTGAAGATCCCCTCCTTTAGTCCCACATGGGAAGATGTAAAACCCTACTCTCTTGTAAAGTCCTATAAATTAAACCCTTCTTGTAAACTTTAAAGTAATCTGATGAATGAATTCAAACTTTTGTGTGAGCAAACTCTGTGTTTTCTCTCTTCCGCACTTGTATCCAGGTGTTGAGCTCCGTGAGGGAGTAAATCCGGGTTCCCCAGGAACCTCTAGGAGGTGTGAGATCTCCAAACCCCAAATCCTAGGTTAGCCACTTCACTCCCAAACCCTAGCCGCCCATCATCCTTCTCTTTCCACCAAGCCCTAGCCTATCCCACCTCTCACGGCCACTCTCTTCAAGTCCAGGCCGACCACCAGCATCCGGGTCCAGTCCGAATACTTCAGCTTCAGAGCAAATTTCAGAGGGAGCCAGATCCACCTCCAGGATAATCAGGACTTCAGCAATATCAGCTTTCAAGTTCTTCAATCTGGTAATTCCTTCCCTGAGTGCCTGATTCCATCACTTGTTCTTCTTCTTTCCCAGATCTTGAGTCCAGGAGAAGCCGACTCAGCCACAGGACCAGTATTGGAGGATCCATTGCGAAGGTATCCAAATCCGAGGATCCAACAATCTGCTCGAGAGAGTTCTTCCACCAAACTTTGTGAAGATCACTGTCTGGTTGGTAACCCATCTCTTCTCTTTATTTCTATCATGTTGAAAGTTCAGAGCGAAACACTAGGTCTGGGAGTTTCTCAACCCCCAGCGATCCGTTACTTCTGAACTACTCTGATAACCTAGTTTTATTTAAATCGTGCTTTAATTATTACCTAGTTTCTTTCAATTAGTTTAACTTTCCTTTGAGTCAAAGCCAACTTCTGAAAATATATATATAAAATAATAATAATAAAAAAGAATTAGTCTTAATTTACTTCCGCATCGCATCATCTCTCTCTTTTGTTCTGCATCACATTGTCTGATCGTAACCGTGGCTTTCCTGTTCAACCTTTTTCCACTCATCAGCTTTCACATTGTTTGGAATTATTCCCTGCAATTCAATTGACTCAAATAGATCTCGACAATATAATAAATATTCCATCATCATCCTCCATAAAGAATAATTTTACAAAGTTAATTTAACTATACTGGATTTCTCCTCCATTTTAATTAGCACAATTACTGACTAACCAGGCTCTAATACCAGTTGTTGGGGTCAAAGCACGATCACAAATAATTATACCCAGGATAAATTTTAACCTCCGTGTGCTAATTAAATAGGCAATAACCCAACAATATCAATCCAGTAAAAGCAAATCAAACCAAGCATAAGAAAACTGGATTTACATGGAAAACCCTCCAATGTGGAGATAAAAAATCACGGGGCCTGGAACCAGATCAAACTCCACTATAATCAAATAATGGATACAGCAAGATTTTTCTCTCTAGCAAACTAGAGACTCTCCAAACAGTATATGATAATCATCTCAGTATAAAATATAAATATTATTGGAGAATACAGAAAAAAAACATGGAAGATTTCACCAGAGTCAAATATTTGCCGATTACACATGAGGAATCACAACGATCCGAACCGTTCACTTTGTAGAGCTCGCTGCCGTGAACAACTTACTAAAATTTCATCTTGATCGGGTTTTGAATTGCCATCCGATTAAGACCTGTAAAGATTAAATATATTTTCTCCTTTTTGTTTTTCTCTCTCGGCGTCGCTCCGTTACTTTCCGGTGTCGCATGCTCAAAAATTAGAGAAACTCAATCTCAGCCCTAAGCCCTTTTAATAGGGCCCGGCCCCATGACATGGATGGGACCCACAACACATCTTTCACAAAACTTTTCTAAAATAACTGTGAATTATGATTCAGGAGGAATCACGGGTGCAGTTTTGGGATTTTGGACGCAAATCACCTAGATACTGTGAATTGCGATGTTAGGTTTACACATGAGAAATATAGCAAGCAAGCCATGCTCTAACCTTGTTAGCAAGCTCTAAGATCAGCTGATCTTCAATTGGTGGCAAATTGGCTCGACTAGGCCAAAGATGTGACTTGGCTTGTCATATATGTCATATGGCCATGTCACTGTTTACTTGATAATACATATAAAGTAATTAATTGAGCCAAATGGTTTCAACAACAAAATGTTACTTAAATTGTATCAACATCATTTTCTAATCTTGATTTCCAATGCATCACCCAGTTGCATTGCATTAGTTAGGTGTTATAGCAATCACTTTAGTGAAGCTACCACATATTTACATTTCATAAAGTAAATGCCACAAGCATGACTTGTCATGATTTATAACTGAATTCAAGCATATAAAAGTTTGTAATTATTTTTAAATTAATTGAAGAATGAATGGAGAAAGGACATTTAAAAGAAATATATGTTTATACCTCATACAATTATCTTTGTAAAATATAATATTACTCTTTAGGTTTACAATCTTATATTTAGCCAGCTTCTTTATCATATTTATTTTGTTCAAGATTGTTTGATGTAAAATATTGGAGGAAACCAATTCAAGGTATAGGAAAACATTTATCTGGAAAAAAAATATCATAGTTAAAACAAATTATTAATAACGTAGAATAATGAAAGTGTTTTTCAATTGAAAATTTTGTTTATTAATTTGCAAGACTAGCTGAATAAAATTTTTATTTACACTCTTCTTCTTAACTATTTTGTACATTACAATATTCCATAATCATAATATAAAATTGAACTTAGGAAATCGTAAGGCCAAAGACTTTAAAATGACTATAACTTGTATAAATAAAAGAATCTCATCCCAACATTAGCTTGGGTTAAGTATATGGGATTATGATTGCATATAGAATTATTCTATGTTTCTAGCTTATTTTGAATCAAACAAATCCAAGATATCATGTTACCACCACTCTTATATTATCTTCACATCCCAAATTATGACTTTACATTAATTGCTCTAAATTATTTAACTCCATTTCCAATATAAATAATTTCTCTAAACCATTTAGCTTTCTATGTTACTAAAACTTATCTTTTAATTTCACATAGTAATTAAATTTTTATATCAAATTTTAATTATACTATTATCTATTATAAATCTATATTTTATACAAAGTAATCTTAGAAATGATATTAATATAAATTTAGAAACGGTGAGCTTAGGTCAAATCTAATCTCCACGTGAGATGGTGGGTGATAACTACATTATACATATATTTATATATAAATATTAATTTAATAATCAAATTATATTTATTTATTTAAAATTAATATTTTTATATATCATTGCAGGAAAGAAGAGTGCCAACATGAAAAGCTCGATTTATGGATTCAAATGAAACAAGTTTGAAGCAAATCGGGCTTGAAATGAATCCAGAAATGATTTTTAAAAAACTTAACAAGGAAATGGATGAATTTTGGAACTGAAAATTTGCCAGAAGTTGCTACTTCTCTCTTTATTTGCTGCTACTCCACGTTTCTCAAGCAGCACACTTTCCAAGACTATCGGAACTCCTGCCTAGTCCACCGTCGATCGAAGAAGTCGTCAGCACCCTTTTCCTCGCTACCAAGAAGACTCCCATGGTCAGCCATAGCCATCCAAGAGCTGCCTCCCAACGCCATCGATCACAGCAGCCCCTCTCCACACTGTCTATCGCTGGTCGTGCCTTGCTACCCTATTGCCAATCACACCATGCCGTTGGCCACACCTCTATTGTCCAAAACCATTGATTGGGAGTTTGGTTGAAATCCGTTGGAGCAAGCTGAAGTTCGGTGAAGAAGTTGGAGCTCGGTTGGAATGATGAGAACTGAAACTTTTTGGAGCAAGCTGGAGTTCGGTGGAGAAGTTGGAGCTCAGTTGGAATTGTGGAACAGATTCAGGCAGTTGGAACTGAATTAGTTGGACCGGTGGAACAGTAGAACATATCGTTGGGTTACTGCCTATAAAAGGGAGTCCGAGGAGGAGAGTTGGTAGCCATCAATTGAATCATCAGTTCATCAGTCCAGAGAGCCCTATTCTCTGCGCCATCTCTCTTCAATCCCTTCTCTGCTCCACCTCTTTTCAATCCCAATCACCTTGACTAGTTTCCACTTCCACTGCACTGGCCTATTTCCCACTCTCCGCTCTCCACTACATCCTCGGACTGCTCCATCTTCGGATATGCTGCAGCTTACTCTGGAAGCTTAGGAAAAGGGGGTTTATGTTTTAGTGTTCAATTAATGTACTCCTCATTTATAAACTGAAAAGAGCTTTTAATTAATTCATGTTCTTTTCTTTACTTTATCTTGTTTGAAGCAGATTTATAAGCAATGAAAAGCTTTAAAGGTAAGTCACTCTACGTGAATATAATCCTGACTGATCTATTCCCAAAAGGGACGGGCCGTGATCTACGGGTATGGGCCATATTCATATTCTCTCTAAGATAGGTCATATCTTGATTATTTTTACTATGATTTTGACTGATCTATTTTCAAAAGGGATGGGCCGTGATCTATGGGTATGGGTCGTGCTCTCGCTAAGATAGATCATCTCTGGATTACTTTCAACACTAATTTCCTATTAATACCCTTTTCTATTTGCACATATCTGGATTATTTTACTTTTAAAATAACTCAAAGGTCCCTGTGGATTCGACCCTTACTCCTACTACACTTCATAAGAATAGTGGAATTAAGGTACTAAATCAATGTGTTGTGACACGTATCAGATTTTTGGCATCATTGCTAGGGACCTTTTGGCATTTTTTTAAAAGAAAGAAAAAAAATCAATCGAAATTTTTTTTTTGAAAAAATGTTTGTTAGTTTTTTTACGTACAATTGAAGATTTTTAAAAAAAAAATTCTTGACATTCTCATAAGTTGGTAGGAGATTAGAAAATTAACCATCAAATTAAAAGAAAGGTAATTAATATAATTTTGTTTGTTTGATAATTACAAGATTTAGACACCCTGCTTGCTGCATTCATCTTTCCATAATTGACTTAAGGGCACTTAACCTCATTAATTAGATAAGGTGGGGAGTTCATTACCCTTCCTTAGTCCATAAATCATTCTCCTGCATGTGCATTGACCCAAACCCTAACTCTAAAATTAACTAGACACTAGCCCTAGGAAATCTGAGCTTAATAGGACAAGAAAATCCAAGAGTTGGACTGGGTTCAGATCATTTAGTTGCTCGGTGTCTAAGACAAATGGTTCAGGGACAAGAGCCCAAAGGAAGGTGGTTCTTTAATTAGTTCCGTTCACTTACCTAGCCAGTTTTTTTTTGTGTCTAAGGCAATCAATGGGGGGACCCCCACCAACCTTACACTTACCTGGCTGGGTCAGTTGATTGATCTTGGGCTTGGAGTGCTCGAAGGTAACCTTAGAATAGTTAGGAGCTATCTAGTTCCAGGTTAACCCTAGGATAGAATTGATTTTATTTGTGTTACTTGTTTAAAAAAAGAAAAGAAAAGGAAAAAAAAATTAGCATAGCTCTCTTTTCCCTCTAGCCTAGGATTCTCTTAGGAGTCTTTCCTTTAGATCCTTTTTCTATCATTCTTCCAATTTCTTGTAAAAAAAATATTGAATTGTTGTTTGCTTTAGAGTATTTCTATAGGGTGTATGCTAGGTCGTTGATCTTTAGAACCTGAAATCATATCTTAGATCCCGAAATGGATAGAACCTGTAGAGCAAACAAATCACATACTATGGATCCCAATCAAGAAATCGATCCTCCATGATAATTGAAAGAATACTTCACTCCTTCAAAGTATAATTTTTTACCTTGTATCCAAATACCTCCAGTAGAAGCTGTCTAGTATAAAATTAAGTCCAGCATAATTCAGATATTGCCATCTTTCTATGGACTTGCAAATGAAGACCCCTATAAATACTTGGATAAATTCCTGGAAATATGTTCAACTGTCAAGATCCAAAATTTCTCCGATGATGCCCTTAGACTTAAGTTTTTCTCTTTTTTCTTAAAAGATAGAGCCAAGTACTGGTTGAATTCTCTAAACACTGTAACCATATCAACTTGTGATCAACTTCAGAGGGAATTTCTTAAGAAATACTTTGCAATAGAAAAATGAATCAAATTAGAAAAGCCATAACCAGTTTTTTTTCAATTAAACAGAGAAATATTTCATGAGACATGGGAGAGGTTGAAAGAATTGATTAGAAAATGTTCACACCATGCCAACTAAATAGTAGTTAGTCCAGTATTTTTATGATGGCTTGTCAGAAAGGCACCAACAAATGGTGGATGCCTCATGTGGGAAAACATTCATGCTCAAAATGAACATGAGGCTTCTTTGAAACCCTGAGTTAAAATTTCTTGTATCACATGTCTGTTGCTTGTAGAGATCCTCCCATAGGATCTAAGAGAGGTAGAATATATGAAGTAGGTCATTCTATAGATATCTACAACAAGATAGATTTGTCCCAAAAGTTTGACCAAATCTTACAAAGTATAAATATTTCATCCTCACCTCGTCAAAACCATAATGTTTGCATTATCTGTTCAAGTCCTACCCATTTGATAGGTGATTGTCCAGCATCTCATCAATTTTTTGAGCTCATTCAGGAGTAAGCCTATCAAGTACAAACCCGAGTGGCTCCTAAACCAGGAAATGATCCATTTTCAAACACCTACAATCCTGGCTGGCGAAATCATCCAAATTTCTCTTGGAAACCCCAACCTGTTATTAATCCAACATCAGTTAGGCCCAACTATCAGGAGACCAACTTTAGAAGCATGGCATATTTGCAACACTCGAGTTCCCCACAACCTCCACCGAATAATCATGATCCTACCTTTGAAGAAAGGATGTGCCAAGTACAGAAAGGGATAGAAATAAGTAACCAACTCCTTCATTCCCACACTCAGTCCATTACCAAGCTAGAAGCCCAGATAGGTCAGCTAGGTACAGCTCTCAATAGAAGGGAGAAAGATAAGTTACCTAGCCAGTCCATCAGTAACCCGAAAGGGCAATACATGGTTGAGAGCTCGTCTAGTCCTAAAACTTTCCTAAAACATGCTAAATCAGTCATAACCTTAAGAAGTAGGAAAACATTAAACCAGCCTGACTTGATCCAAAAACAAGAATTGGCTAAGCCAGAGAAAAAAAGTAATGAAGAAGAAAAGAAATCCATTGACCAAGCACCTAGACTTAAGGCCCCATTCCATAATGCTTTGGAAACTCCTTTATCTTTGGATAAGAAGACCTTAAAAAAGAATGAGATGCTTGAATTATTCAAGAAAGTCCAGTAAACCTACCTCTTCTGAATGCCATTAAACAAGTTCCGGCTTATGCCAAATTTTTTAAGGATCTGTGCATACAAAAATGAAAATCTAAGGCACACATACCAAAAAAGATCTAGTTGGTTGAGTAAGCCAGCTTAGTTTGTTAGCAGATAGCCCCACCTAAACTAAAAGATCTTGGTACCCCGATTATATCTTGCATCATAGGGGACCTTACTATCAAGAAAGCCTTATTAGATTTGGGTGCAAGTGTAAACCTTCTTCCAAGCTCAATGTATGATATATTCAGATTTGGAGAATTGAAATCCATGACGGTGACTTTACAATTAGTAGACATATCAGTTAAGGTACCTCGTGGATGTTGAAAGATGTGTTGGTGAAAGTAGATGAATTCTACTTTTCTGTTGATTTCCTTGTTTTGGATATGGAATCTAGCAGTAATCCTAGCTAAATATCCATCATTCTTGGAAGACCTTTCCTAGCCACTGCTAATGCTTGTATAAATTATAGGACGGGAGTTATGGATGCATCTTTTGGAAATAAGAAGATGAGGTTGAACATTTTTAATGCATCCCAAAGATCACCTGTGTATGATCATAATGAAATAAACATGCTAGAGGAAGTTGTAGATGAGAAACTCCCTATTTTGCTTAATTCGGACCCTCTACAAGCATGTCTGACACATTTTGAAGTATATGATTTTGATATTGATGAATATACAAAGAAAGTAAATGCATTGTTAGAGCCGCCTAAGTTTAGCACCACTCCTCCTTGGACTGTAAAGTATGTAAAATTATCGACTCAATCAAGTTCCTTAGTACCATCCTTAGAAGCACCACCCCTGTTAGAGTTGAAACCTCCTCCTGCAGAATTGAAATATTATTTCCTTGGACCTAATGAAATCCTTTTGGTAATCATTGCATCTACCCTAACCTCTAATCAGGAAGATAAATTGGTGGATGTACTTAAGGAACATAAAGAAGCAATTGGATGGACGATAGCTGATCTTAAGGAAATTGACCCTTCTATTTGCATGCATCACATTTACTATGAAGATGAATCTAAACCACATAGGGACATGCAACGGAGGCTGAATCCAAACATGTGGGAATTTGTTAAGAAAGAAGTGGCAAAATGGCTTGATGCTCGTATTATTTACCCAATTTCGGATAGCTAATAGGTCAGTCCAACCCAAGTAGTACCTAAAAAGTCAGGTATTACTATCATAGAGAATGAAAAGGGCGAGTCAATTTCTACCCGAGCAACAACTAGTTGGAGAGTGTGTGTAGATTTCCAAAAATTGAATGTTGTTACTAGAAAAGATCACTTTTCTTTACCTTTTATTGACCAAATCTTAGAACGATTAGCAGGGCAGAGTCTTTTTAATTTCCTGGATGGATATTCAGGATATAACCAAGTCCCAGTATTTCCTGCAGATCAAGAAAAGACCACCTTCACCTATCCCTTTGGAATATTTGCCTTTAGACGCATACCTTTTGGTCTCTAATGCATCGGCCACCTTTCAATGATGTATGTTGGCCATATTTTCTAACATGGTTGGTCAATTTCTTGAAGTATTTATGAATGATTTTTTGGTATTTGGGTCCTCATTTGATGATTGCTTCTGGAACTTGACTAAGGTACTAAAACAATGCATAGATATGAATTTAGTCTTAAGTTGGAAAAATTGTCATTTTATGGTTCGTGAGTGAATCGTGCTCGGACACATTGTTTTCGAGCATGGGAATATGGGATAGAGGTCAACAAAGCTAAGGTTGAACTAATCTCAAAACTGCCTCTCCCAACCTCAATGAGACAAGTACGATCCTTCCTTGACCAATTTTATAGATGCTTCATCAAGGATTTCAGTAAAATTTCTCGACCCTTATGTAATTTGCTTACAAAAGATAATTCTTTTGATTTTAATGAAGAATGTCTGACCGCCTATAATATGCTTAGAATTGCTTTGACCATCGCACCAATTATCCAACCTCTAGATTGGACCATCCCCTTTGAAATCATGTGTGATGCCTCTGATTTTGCTGTAGGAGCAATTTCAGGATAGAAGTTTAATCAGGAATCTCATGTAATTCATTATGCTAGCAAAACTCTTTCTGATGCACAAATGAATTATACCACTACTGAAAAAGTAATTACTAGTGGTTGTATTTGTCCTGGAAAAATTTCAATCATATCTGTTAGGATCTAAGGTCCATAGTTTATTCTGATTATGCAGCATTGAAACATCTACTATCAAAAAGGGATACAAAACCTAGACTGATTAGATGGATCCTTCTGCTATAGGAATTTGATCTAGAAATCTTAGATAAGAAGAATTCTGAAAATGTGATAGTAGATCATATTTCTAGGATTTTGGTAGAATACAACAAAGAAACAATCAGTGATAGGTTTCCTGATGAGCAACTACTCTTAATTTCTTCCAGTAGTCCTCCCTGGTTTGCCTATATTGTAAATTACTTAGCAACAGGATAAATTCCTTCTCACTGGTTGAAACAAGAAATTGATAGATTTTTCTCACAGATCAAATATTATTTTTGGGAAGAACCTAAATTATTTAAGTATTATTCGGATCAGGTGATCAAATGATGTGTCCCTAAGATTGAATTTAAAAGTATACACTCTTTTTATCATTTTCTTGCCTATGGGGGACATTTTAGTGGACGAAAAACTACAACCAAGGTACTACAAAGTAGATTTTACTGGCCAACTCTCTTCAAAGATGTACACGAATTTGGCCATAATTGCCTTCGATGCCAGCAAACAGGAAATATTTCACGAAAAGATATGATGCTGTTAACCCCTATTTTGGTTGTTGAAATTTTTTATGTATGAGATATTGACTTCCTGGGACCATTTTCCCCTTCCTTTAGATTTGAGTACATTCTGGTAGTGGTTGATTATGTATCAAAATGGATTGAAGCCTTGGCAACTCGAACCAATGACCATAAAGTTGTGATCATGTTTATTCAGCGTAACATCCTAAGTCGGTTTGGGTGCTAAAGGGCTATTATTAATGATGGGGGTGCACATTTCATGAATAGGCACTTTGAAGGATTAATGAAGAAATATAGAATCACTCACAAAATAGCCACACCTTACCATCCCTAGTGGTGGGGGCACTAGGCTCAGAAAGAAGAAGCTTCAACTAATACCAAGTTCTTTATGGATTGAGACTAGGAACTCAAGTCTCGTATGAGTCCTGTATGTTTATTGAGTCATGTTTTATTTTCTTTTGGGATTTTAAAGTTCAATTAGAATTCAATCAAGAGTTCAATTAGAGTCAATTAGGCTTTGTACTGAGTCAAGTTCAAGAGCTACTTGAAATTAGGCCAGACCAGCTTTACTTGGAATGCCACATCATCATGGACCACCGGTGCCAACTCATCACCAGAGGACGTCACATCACCTTTGCCATGTCATCTGCAAGGGGTGCCATGGAGAAGGATGTGCCATGTCACCATGCCACCTTGCCACACCACATCATTGCCACCTCACCTGCCACGTGGCATCATTCAAATTTTAAATTACATGAAAGCTACAAGTGGTCGACCAAGGAGTGTTTTCAAATTCAAAGGAGGTCAGCCAACTCCATCCATAAATCATGCAACCAGCTCCACCAAATCCTTCACATTCCATGTAACCCTCCACCAAATCCTCCACATTTCATGTAACCCCCCCTAATATTTCTCCATGATATGGGGAATTTCAAATTGATTGAAAGGCCATTAAAAGCCTCTTGTACGCCTATGGTAGAAAGGAAGCTTTTGGATGAAATGAAATTTAAGTGAAGTAGTAGTTGAAGAAGGTGTTTTTTTGGTAGTATCCTTTTGTTTTCTTTAGGTGTGTTTGATTTTCTCTTCTCAAGCTTTCAAGTGTCCAACGCCAACATCCACCTCTAGGATCCATGCCTCTATCGAAGTTCCCTTGCCTGTTTGGTTTCTTTGTTTTGATATCTTTCAAATTGGTCCCAGTCTAACCTGTTCATTGTGCAGGATCCTTCTACGATTCGGAGTTCAAGAAAGGGTTCTCTTGCCAAAGATCAATGTTGAATGAAACTAGTTTCTTTGGAATGCCAATCTTCCACTTCAGGGCTAGTTCGTCTAAGAGCTTCAATGGATCTACCAGGGAGTGATCATCTTGGGTAAATAACACCTCCTAATCTCTTAAGTCTGAGTTATTGAAGATCGTTGCTAAGATTTAAATTCAATATTCATTAGCCCTAATCTTCTCTAGGATTTAAATAACTACATTGCGGCGTAAGTTCCAAATTTCCGTTCTCCTTCCATAGCTTTACCTTAATACTTTTGATCTGAAATTTAGTTCCTGTTAATAGGCTTCATTGCTCTCATTTCTCAATTCATCATTTAGATTGCATTCTCATCATCGTGCCGCATCATGAGTACAACTACTAGTTCTTCCTTGATGACTGATAAGATAAAGGAATATCTCACAAAACTAAAGAAAAATATTGGCAAACTCACCAAGATAATCTCCAGATTGACATTACCTTTAGTGCAAGCACAAGCACAAGCACTAATAACTCCTATTATAAAGTTGTCCCCAGTTTTTGGAGATAAAGATTATCCAGCAAGAAGGATGAGCAACCTAGAGGTATAAAAAAAAATTTATTTAATTATTTAAAGTTGAAGCTTGAATTGAGATCCTTGTGTATGATGGGATTGTTAGTATAGAAAAGCTAGATAACTAGTTAGACTAGCTAGAGATTTATTTTACTATCTATGGGTATTTTAGATCTAGAAGGTAGCTTTTGTCTATTTTAAGCTTTTTAGCCATACTCTAACATGGTCGAATTCATAAGTGAGAAACAACGATGTTTCTAATATGGCATGGAGCAAATTCAAAGGCTTAATCAAGAAGTAGTTTTATCCAATCAACCATGAGGAGGATTGGTGGATCAAGTAACAGCACCTATGGCAGAAGTATGATCAATCTATTCAAGACTAATGGACTACACCACCAAGTTTCACAAGCAAGCAAGCTCCTTTAAAATTTCTATTGATGATTATGCAATTTTCATGAAGTATATTAGAGGTCTCTATAATAGCATCCAAAAAGGGTTGGAGCTCTTCAAAGTTGAAGACATTAGCGAAGTGAAGGCCATGAAAATTAAGGAGAAGAATCGGCCTAGAAAAGGTAAAAGGGCAACAAATTCAAGAAAAGTAGTGGTAAATCAATCCAAAAAAGAGAGCCAAGCAAGAAATAGGCCAACACAACTTAGAAAGTTTATTGTGATCACCATAATTTTAAGAAACATAGCAAGGTAAAGTCTTGCAAGCTTTATCCTGAATTGAAGATGAAGAGGAAAAAAATAAAGGATGATGGTTCTAAGAAGAAGGAGAAGGCAATCCTCAATGTTGTGGAGGTTAAGGAGCTACCTGAGATTGAATAAGCAAACATTAAATTGAGTGTAATGGCAAGAAACCCTAAGACATCAGTTGAGGTAGATCTAAAGGGGCATGAGGAACTCTTTTGCTTGAAGATCCAAGGGAAGCAAAGCATCATCAAGGCTATTTTAGATTCTAAAAGCCAAAATAATGTTATCTCCAAAAATTTAATTCAAAAGTTGGTGTTATAGACCAACTCTCATCCATTTACTTACCCTTTCAGCTAGATCCAAAAAGATATGGAGTTGAAGATCACCAAAATTTGTCATCACTGAGAGGTATATTGATGAGATAACTTATGAAGTAGTTTCTTTGAATGTTTGCTAGGTTATCCTAGGAAGCTCATATCTTTGAAATAGAGATACAATCTTCTATAAATGATAGAAGAAGTATCATCTTGTAAAAGATAGGAAAGAATTTATGATCAATGCCTCAAAGATGCAAAAAAGTGTAGACCTTGCAATTGTTGTTCAAGCAAAGCAACTTGTTGATGCCTGCAGTAAGTTCATAATAGTGGTATGAGAAGTTGATATTACTCATGATAGGCCAAGTTCTCATCCTTTGATTCTATCAACCAATTAATTGAGATGAAGATTAAGATTAAGATCGACATCGAGGAGTCCTTATAGTCATCATCAATAATGAGAAAGAACAACAAGAAGTGTCCCTACCACGAAGTCCAAATTTGAGAGCAAATCAAGTGGTTCACCAAGATCCAAGACCAAAAAAAAAGCAAGGTCAAAAATCATCTTTAAGCAAAGCTAGGTAGTTCAACCACAAGATGGAAAAGCAAGCATTTTCCTACATTTAGTTTTGATTTAGTGGGAGTTAAATCCCTTAAAAAGGGAAAGTTTTGATACAGGTAGATTATCAGATCAATGTAGACCATTTTGACTACTATGAATATCCAGGAGGATTACTAAACTTGATGTGGATCACTTTTACTACTACGAGGACTTAAATGGATCGTGTTGGCTACCACAAATAAGGCTAGATAGAATTCAAGACTAAGATCTATCATATGAGGAAGCAATTCATAAGCCAAACTTCAAGCAGCATAACTTGGTCATATAATGCTTAATTGATATAATCTTTTTTTTTAGATTGGATATCTTTTCAAAATTTATAACTTTTAATAATCTTCTGAAAGAGCTAAATTAGGCCAAGATTTTATCATTTTGACCTTGAAATAGACTAGTCAATCCAAGATTTTTCTTTTCGGAAAAGAACTTGACAAGAGGTTATCATTCAATTCATAACAAAATGGATGGAGTGATAGAAGGTAAAGTTAATGTAAAAGTCAAGAACTATTTTCTTTAATTTTTTTATTTTTTTCATGATTTCTTATATTTAAAATGTTTTTAAAGATTTAGTCCCAGTTAAGTTAGGAAAAGGAGTCCAATCCAACTTATTAAAAGATAAATATCCTTTTAGGAGATCAGAAGATAAATTCAACCTAAATTATATAAAAATAGATTTCACTATTATAAATAGGGATATGTATCTTAGTTTATACTACAGAGAATTAATCAATGAAAGACAGGGGATTTAAGCCATACTTTCATAATTCTTGATTTAAGCCATATTTCCATAATTTTTTTATCATCTTTTTTTTTCTTTTGAAAGATTCAAGTAGTGCAGCTTAAAGGAACTTTTTGCTTCTTCTCGATTAGATCAGGTGTAAAGAAACTTTTTGGGATATTAGCTCACCTTTTATTTTTTTTGGTCTTTTTAGATACTAATGAATAACTTAGAAGGGATTATAGGACTAAGCATAGGAGAGTTAGGAGTTACAAGTTGTCTTTTTCTATTTTATAATAAAATGTTATATAGTTAATGTGTAATCAAGTCTAAACTCAAGAATTTATATTATTTTAACTTTTATTATTTTAAAATATTCTAAGTGCTATAGTTTTATCCGGATTGATATAATGCATGAAATATTTAAAAAGTTTTTAATATTTCATGTAGATCTTGCATGTCTTAAGGATCAAACCTTAAAGGACTTGGGGCTATTTGTCATGTGCTTTCTCATGATAATGGGATGAAGCATGGCATCTTCTTTGATAATTACATCCCTTCTCTCTCCCGAGTTCAACTCCTGTTGATAGTTTGCACAATGAAAAATTATATTGTCAAGGATAGTCATTATGTCATCTATCTCAGAGATAGCTATTTTGATGCTTGGGAACAAAGAGGGTCCTTTTGGATGCTAAATATGGCACAGTGAAAGCTAACCATTTTTGGGATGGATGATATGGTGGCTATCTTTGGCTGTACAACTATATATGATACCAAACATATATAAAGGATCCCAACTCCCCCTCTCCATCCATCCTCTCACTCCCTCCCTCCCTCCCTCCTCACCTTATGAGTACCTCTAGTTGGCACTTCCTCCTTTCTCTGCTCCCTAGGCACTTGCACACACACTCGCTCTCTCTTTGTTTGTGTTCTATGGGGTAGGTTGAATTGGAATAGGTTAGATAAGGCAAAGCCCAACTAGCCTGATTTGTCCAGGCTAGTAAAGTTGGGCCTAGGCTCTCTTATTTTGCACCAACACAAGTCAAGCTTTAGTTTTTAAGCCAAAGATGAAGCTAGGCCAGACAAAGACATGATAATATATCTTGTGTTGACACTATTTTTTGTCCAGTCACCAGGGTATACTGGATGAGAGGTGCCATGGGCTATACTTGCAAAAAAAGCCCTAACTGGAGGTAGCTCCGATGAAGGTCCTTTGAGGATCAAGTTAGTCAACAGGCAATAGGAAGAAAAAAAGTAGAGTAGAGCTATGAGAGAGAATATTGTGCATATCTTAGGAGCTCCCTTTTATAGGTGAGTGATGAGGGCATTTCTGAAATGTCGAAAGCCACTGTGGGGCTGGTGAGAATAGATAGGGCATCAAGTCCAGTCAGGAGATTCCAGCAAAGTATTATTCCATTTATCTAGAATGTCCGCCTCTACATTAATAGAAACTTTATCTTAATTGTGTTGCCAGCTACTTTCTTTAATAGTGATAGGGATTGTAGCCCAAAATGGGTCATGTCCCTCTTAATTGAGAAGATTTGTCAAAGATCACAGGATGCGGTCCCTTAATTATGCTATTATGTGCATAGAAATGAGCATCGGATGACTCTTTCATGAGTTGCCTAGTAGTATGTTGCTATGGGATCTTAGCTTCCCTTAAGCTCAAGGGTTCTGGGTTAGACCTAGCAATTTAGCTAGGTCAGAGCATCGACGGAGGCCAAAGGTCTTTGGGGAATGGCCTAGATGCACTAAAGCTTGACTTGGATGCCAAAGGGGTAATGGTCCTTTGCCTGGACTGGACATCATGTAGACTGAAGAGGCTCAGTGGCCTGGCTTCATCTTGCCTGAGGAATGGTTGGCCTTGGACATAGGAAGGGGCCTCGTTTGTTGGACCCTCAGCTGGATTACTTAAGGAATTGTGATATGCTAGAACATGGCATGTAACTGGTGTTTTTTCAAGAAGCTCATCTTATCAATCTTGTCATACATGTTTGGTTGATTTTATATTTGAGCAAATACTTCTCATATAAATAGTCTGAGGGTGAGAGGTCTAAGGTGAGGGTCATGGAGATTAAGGGGAATCAGTAACCTTTCCTTTGGCTGAGAGATGGAAGGTGACCGCCTTGGTGCTTAGTGATGGGAATTCTCCCAGGGTGCCAGGGATCATGCAGCATGTGGAATTGACTTTCAAAACAAAATTTCATAGCATGATACCCTAACATGTATAATATGTATAGAAAATCCTAATTCCCAAGAACCCCTTATGCAATATCAATTAATGAATCATAAAATAGAGTCAAGAAAAATACCTGGATCGCTGAAACCCAACTTTTTCATAAGGTTCACAAGTGCAAACCCTCCAACGGTGATCCACATGAAACTCAGACCAAGGAAGAACTCCTTCTTCAAGTTGCTTGGAGAAGTGAAACTCTTTCGGTAGCCTTTGATCTTTTGACCACTGTAGGACACCCTGTCCTATTGAAGGGCACTCAAGACACTGTCCTAAACTACTTTAGGTTCTAGGACTACCCTCCACTAGGACCCTATAGTCTTATGTCCTAAAACCAAGCCTTATCCTAGTGTAGAAGAACTTGTCTTGACAAGACAAGTCTTGTCCTAAAACAAGAAGGGAGGGAGAAAGTGGAAGACTCTCAGACAGACTCTCGGGAAAATAAAAACACTGATCTCAGAAGACCGAAGAAGAAGAAATAGTGTTTCTCATTTCATCGTATCCCTATTTATAATCCCAGATGGGGCATGAAATGCATCCCAACAATACTTATCAGATATGAAATATCATATATGATAAGACTCTTTGGGAATGGAGAGTCATATCTGTGTTCTTTCACTTACCAGATCAATCCCCATCATGCCATGTGTCAAATATCGATTTTTGAGATAGGGAGATGCCTCTTCTAATTTGAAGTAACGCGAGGCTTGAAGTGGTGCGGGCACCAGACTCAGAAGAAGACTTCAGGGCTCCATCTGGATCTCTGATTGACCTTGCCCGAAGAATTAGGATTTTCTGGTTTTGTAATAAGGGTTGACCTGATCAACTC
Source organism: Areca catechu (assembly GCA_021397845.1). NCBI lineage: Eukaryota > Viridiplantae > Streptophyta > Magnoliopsida > Arecales > Arecaceae > Areca > Areca catechu. The sequence continues at coordinate 197,851,548 of CM038039.1, forward strand.
AATTTTGAGTCTGTAATTTTGTCATTTCAATTTTTGTTGGGTCATGTTGACTCAGTCCAAGTCCAAGGCCCAGGTAGGTGTCATTCCTTTTGCCATAGGGCACCACATTTTCTAGCTACAAGTGGGTGCCACACTCCCTGCCACATCTCCATCCAGTGTACCTTGGTCCCCACGCCTCAAGTAAGCAGGTTCTTTTTTCTTGCACCACTTGGGAGAGAAATCCATCAAGATACCTCAATCCAAGGAGAAGACAACTTCTTTCCAGATAAACCCAAGCCAGGATGGCAAGAATTTTTCTTGAAGAAAGGATCAAGGAGGTGCCCCACAATGTTCCATAAAAATCCAAGTTATAAAAGGGAAGAGAGCATGTCTTGGGGAGAAAATCAAGGAGGCACCCAAAAGTTTCCAAAAGTGCCAAAGCCATGAAAGGAAGAAGCCTAAACTTGTGGAGCAAGACTAGGAGGTGTCCAAATGGGCCAAACCATGAAGGGAAAATCCTTGATTCATGGAGAGATACTAAAAGACACCCCCATAACCTACCATTTGGAGCTGATTTTCAAGTTTTCTTGGAGTTTTTGGGCTGCCCACTCATGGAAGGAGTCTTGGGAAGAGAATTTGATGCCTAAAGTGTGGGTTAGTCCTATTAGTCCCACATGGGAAATGTATAAAATTTTATTTCTTTGTTATGTCTATATATTCAACTCTATGTAACTCTTGAATTTAAAATGATGATGAATGAAATCAATTTCTTTGTGAGCAACTTTGTGTTTCTCTCTTCCGTACTTGTATTCAGGTGTTGAGCTCCGTGAGGGAGTAAATCCGGGTTCCCTAGGAACCTTGAGGAGGTGTGAGATCTCCAACCCCAAAACCCTAGCTTAGTCCACCCATCTCTACTCCACCACCACCAAACCCTAATTTTCCATCTACATCCCATGGCCCCTCTCTTCCACATAGAGGCTGGCCAGCAGCATCTAAGTTCAGATCAACTGTTTCAACTACAGAGCAAGTTCAACGAAGAGTCAGATCTGTATCAAGATCTCTGAAACTTCTACATCCAACAATCTTCATTAAGTCCTCAGGTCAGTGTCTTTCTTTGAGTTTCTGGTTCTTTTTTTTTTTTGTTCTTCTTCTTCCAGATCCTGAGTTCGAGAAGAAGGCCAGCCTTGCCATAGGACTACAATCCGAGGATCCATTGCGAAGATACCCCGTCTCCAAGGATCCTACAATCTGCTCGAGAGTGTCCTTCAATTGAAGCAACGAGAGATATCACAGTCAGGTATAAAACCTTCTCTTCTCTCTTCGTCTGTTTCTTGAAAGAGGAGTAAACCCTAGGTCTGGGGGTTTCTCAATCCCCAGCGATCATACTTCTGAGTTACTCTGATAATCCACTCCTTTTAATTGTGCTTTCTGTCATTTCTTAGTTTCTTTCAACATTAGTTTATCTTTCCTTTGAGTCATAGCCGACTTCTGAAAATAAATAAATAAAAAAAATACATTAATTTTAATTTACTTCCGCATCGCATCATCTCTTTTGTTCCGCATCATTTTTGGTATCAGAGCTTCCGTTCTGCATCATTTTTGGTATCAGAGCTCTCCTCCTGCATCATGAAGTGTTTCAGAGACAGAAGGACTCTGCCCTCTGTTGTGCGCGTGCATAAGAAGAGGCGTGACTCTTCATGTGCGCGCCACCTTTCACACCTCTTCAAGCCATCCCATTCAAACTTTAAACCGGTCTTTTGACTTATCAAGGTATGGGGATTGAGCTAAGAGGCGCCTTCCTGATGAAGCTTCCAGAGTCTCATCTGCAAAAGGACTCTTAGTCCATCTGCATGCCATACATTCTCCCGGGTGCGCCAAAGGGAGCCAATAATCTTTCCATTTCCATTTAGTCCACCCAAAGCATCAAATTGACTTGGTCAAACATATGCAATATGGGTGTCATTGGAAAGGGCATCAAATAAGCTTTCTGACCATATCTTTTATTTTCATATCAGAGATCTGTAGCTCCTTCTGTGCCTTTTTGAAGTTAAGGTGTTATTTAGGTACCAAGAGTCCCATGCCATTGGGACTCTTCATATATGGCGCCTAACATGCCCAAAAATCCAAATAAAAATTAGATCAAGCTTTGATTTGGCTAGCCCCACTTAGGACTCAATATAATTTAGATTTTTATAATTAGGTTAGCCCAATTAGCAAGCAACCGAAACTAATCCGATTGGGCTAGGAATTAAGTTAGCCTACATATGCTAGTATGCAATCTGGCTAACCAATTAGGATCCTATGACCCTAATTAAATCATGAATGACTTCCTTGGCCAAGTCTCTATTGTGTGTGACCCATTGGGTTCCATATCTAGCCAGTAGTAGGTTTAGGTTTGAGCCAATTCGATCATATCGAACCCGATTTACCTAATTAGGTCAAATTGGCTCACCTAATTATCCAATTCGAATCACACATCGAATTGACTCATGAAACCAAATAAATTAGTTCATGAAAACTTACAAGACAAGATTGACATCTAGCAATGTGTCATGCCTACCCGGAAGATGAGGAATTTGGTAAAAAATACCAAAATATCCTTCAGTAGTAAGTTACCGTGCAATTCAATCTTTCAATCTTCCATTATCCCGATTAAGTGATAGGTATGGATATATGTCAAATTCTAACACTTAATCATATCGAATCTCAGCTCGATCATGAGGACTCAACTGATGACTGATTAGATTCCACTAATCTCATCCTGCTTTGATCAAAGGCTCCTTGAGTCTCTCATCGAAGAGATTGCATGGGATAACAATTCCTCTTACCAGGAATGATCAATTCCTTGTTGGTCCACTCACATCCTTCGTACACCTTCCACCATACCCAGAACACCCCATACATGCTGCAATGGCATGAATGAGTATGAACCAAAATATGGCTTAGTGTGCACAAGGAACCATGGTGACCTCAGGTCTAAAGATCACATGCACAACTTCTACTCTGGGATCTATCTTTTGACAAGTAGTAAGACTTCCATAAGATAGTCCCGGTGCGGATCAGTCCAATGTACTCATACCCTGATGAGCACCCTTATCCTTGTATTAGTGTCTCTACACAAGTGGTTGTGAGATCAACCACCCTCATCAACTGAGCATACATAGGATAAGCTAGTCTTTCCGGATTCATCGATCCCCGAATCGATGGTCCAACGACCAGGAACATTCTAGATTAGGGTTTATAAGAATTAGGTCTCACTGTTATGAACTTCATTATAACCCTAACTCCATTGCCCTAATTTATGGGGTTCATCATAATCAATAAAAAAATATGACAGCAGTATATGATGAATTAAATGCCTTTATTAATATGAAAGTATGTCATACATGAGCTGGAAGTTTACAAAAAGGTCCTCATAATGATTGGCTCTTAGGGCACTTTTCTATCACTTAGTTCGAGGATCCTTGGGATTTTGAGGGTGGGGGGTTAACCCCCATATCATTTGCTCTCCACTCTTTAGGCCAAGCATGAAGCATCTCAAGCTAAAGAGTAGATCCAGCCATAACTTGAAGGATCCTGAGCTCAAATTAGAGTTATTACATTCTTGATAAGGTGTGGATTGGAAGTCAGAGGAGCATTGGATGTGCAATTATGCCGCTCCTCGAGATGAGAGACCTATTAATGGCTATCTCTCTTTAAATAGAGAGTCTATGATGTTCCTTTTTGGTGTCACTTGGCTTCACTAGGGGGAGGCTCTGCATCGCCAGAGGGGCAATTTCTGGCATCAAGGCAATTTCTGACGAGTCTTTGGCAAGTTTCAGTAGCGAATTTTCACATAGATGGATCTAGTTAAACTAAAGGAGGTTTGGAGGGTTGCTAAAAGGCTTCGAAAGTCGGGCATCCCATTTGAGATAGTAATCAACCAATATGCAAGGCTACCTCCAAAGGAGGGAGAACCAAAGGCATCTGCTTTAGGACCATTCCCCACAAGTTTTGCTAAAGTCTTGAAGTTGGTTGAAGATTTGGTGCAATCTCAATTATTGCCTGCTGACATTCTAATGATGCAGGAAACCAACCTCGAGTCAGTGATTCAGGTATAATGGTGTATTTTTCTTAAACATCTTGTTTTGGGCACTCTATTGTCAATAGTGTCACAATTGGGATGGTATTTAAATTTCTTCATGGAATTGGCCGAAGCTATGGAGAAGAAGATAGTGGAGGCCAAGGAAAGGACTTCCATTGAAATGTTGCTCCAAGAGGCCAAAGAAAGAGCATCAAAAGTGAACAAGTTGCTCCAAGAGGCCAAAGAAAGAGCATCAAAAGTGGAACAAGAGTTCCAACGAATGAAAAGCTTCACCAACTACATGGCCAAGGAAGTTACAACCTCAGAGAGGAAAGTTAACAAGCCACAAAATGGTTGGCATCAATATGCAAGCGATTTGCCAAGGCTACTAAAATTGCTGAGGAATCACAGAAGGAGATCTCCAACTTGAAGGAAAATTTTTGCACTAAAATTTTAGATTTGAAGTATAAGTTTCAAGCTCAAATCAACTAGTTATGCGATGAGCTTCAATCAGCAAGGAAGGAGAACAAGTGGCACTGGGATGAGCTTCATCAAGCTTATAGTAAAATTTATCATCAGGGGTCTTCAAGCCGAGAGCAACAGAGAATCGGTAAAGCAGAATAGGCTTGAGATAAAGCATTACCTGAGTCCAGTTCTTGCACCAAGCACTCACAGATGAGCAAGCAAGAATCATGATCGAGTCGTCCTTCATCCAAAGGGTTCTTGCCAAGGAGATACAAGAGGGGGTGGTTTTGTAGAGCAAGCTCAAGATTGCTGAGAGGACCATTGAGGGCCTAAAGGATAAGGCTAATTGACATGGACAGGAGGTTGTGATGCTACAGAGTAAGCTATTTATGTCCAAGGCAATAGCTGAGCTAGAATGATACCTGGCTTCGATATGTAGAAAGACGGACTATGAAACTGGTTTCAATGAGTGTTAGGCTTTGGCTGTGCAGATTCTTCCATCAGGTGAAGCAAATTTACTCCAGAACCCCATTCCGACAATCTCTAATGCTATAGCAATCCTCCAAACCGATCGAGGTCGGGGATGAGGGCAATAAGCATTTATGTACTTGTTGGGTGATCCTAGATTTTATTTCTCCTTGTATACTTGTAAATGGGAATGAATAAAATGGATACCCTCTTTTTTTTCAAACTACTTGTGTTTTGGTTTTACTTTTGCGAAAGTAATTCCACGGTGTTAATGTCCCTTGCTTTGATTCACAGGGGCCTTCGGCTTTTTATCAAGCTGGCCAAAGGTTGCCTCAGTCGAGGCACCACGGGAAGAAGGGAGCATCATTAATGGGATTTGATGCCCAAAAAAGTGCCCCATCATGAGTTTTGTGAAAAATAGAGATAACCTAAAATGCCTCGCATTGTTACAGGAGGGCACGGCACTTGAAACTAAACTGGCCATCCCTTCTCATAGGAAATAAAGAGTCGGAATGATTACTTCAAAACTTCTACCGATCCCAATCCGTGAGACTTTGGCTCTATCCGCTCTTAGCCAGCCAAGTATCCAATGGGGGTGGTCTTTTCATCGTTATATCTGAGCTATCATGGGGTTCTATAAATAGCCAATGCTCGTCCCATTGAGTATTTTGCTTCTTGGTCTTTTTTTTTTCCTTTTCCTTCCCTCCCCCAGAAGGTTTTCCCCACCAGTGACCACCTTCGGTGGTCATCTCCATCTCTGATGGTGTGCTTCATCATCATTTTCTTCTTCCCTTCCCTTTCTTTTCTTCTAGGTAGCTCTTCTTTGATTCTTTTCTTTTTTCTATTATACCTGCAATTTGGCTCTACAAGGAGTTCATCCATAGATAGTTCCTTATTTTTTGTTGATTTTATCTGATTCTTATTGGCTTTTTTTCAATCTTTAAGATGGAGGAATCTCTTAACTCTACCAGTTCCTGGCCTTCAAAGGAAGGTCCAGTTGAATCTCCTACTTCAATCAAAGCTTTGGCTTTGGTTGAGGTTTCAACTCCAGTTGGAGCTTTGGCTCTCTGCCTGAGGCTTCGGTGGCTCCTCCAGAATTCGAGGACTTGGATTCAGGGAGTTTATGCCAGGCGACGTCCAGTCTGAACTTGTGGGAGCAAAGCTAGACAGACTTTGATATGAGTTCCAGATCCCACTCGAGTTCGGGTTGGAAGTCCCATTGCCCATAGACTGAGCCTGCAGCCCCCACAAGTTGGATCACACTATGAATAATGCCTTTAGGCCAGGCTCCAACTTCCTCTTTTTTACTTTTTTATTGAACTTCTCCAATTTTTTTCAAATTTCTCCATGTGCAATTATGCCTAATTCCTAGCAGTTCATCATTGGCTTTACGGTGGCCTACCTCTTAGTAGGCATTGAGCCAATGATGAACCTGTTTAAAACTTTCCTTAATTTTGGAAAACATCCTGGTTCCCACAGGTGGTGGTATATCTACCCCAAAGGAGGTAGAGGGTCAATCCTTCAATCTGAGGTGCACCTTTCTCTATTCATCAGTGAAAAGAGTGCTTCTTTTTTATGAGGCATCCCTCGAGAGATTGGAGATTAGAGTCATGGGGTGCTCTTCGGCACCCATCAACTCAAGCCTGGGCATTAAGTAAAGAGGAGAATGTGCAGTACGAAGTTGTTCTCCATTTTGAGGTCCCTGCATAAAAAGTTTTTTGTTTGACAAAACCCTTTTTGAAGTGGGCTTGTGTCAAACACGATTGAAAGGTGTGGGAAGAGCTTTTCTACTTTGCCTTTTTCTCTTTGCACCATTTCTGCTTCTGCATTTTTAGCAATTTTCTTTTGGATAGATATGGATCCTTCAAAATTAAAGAAGATGAAGCGAGCGACAAGGGTTGGACCTCCTCCAGTGCTAAAGCCTAAAAAAGTTTGCTTCGATTCTTGGAAGACCCCAATCATTGATGTCGCCCCTGGACATATTACCCCTAGGGATGCTATACGCCAGGCCGAGGGTGTTATTATTGCCATGCCCTCAAAGGCTCTGTCTACCGCTACCACCAGAAAGTAGCCACCAACTATGTCGCATACTAGGGCATCATCTTTATGGGGGCATCTTCGTCTGCCCCCAAGCCTAAGGCCCGACCTAAGGGTCTCGGGGGATAGACTTCTGCCTCTATCTTGTGCGAGGAGGCCATCCTTAATGATTGGCCTACTACACGGGCATTATTCAAAAGCATCCTCCTCCCCAGTGATACTTAAGAGCTTGTCAAGACTAGGCTCTCCATCATCGAAGAGAGGCAATACAGACCTTTCTCTAGGTAAGTACTTTTATTTGCCTCGGATTATTACTTGGTTCTTTCAGATTATTTTGCTAATGCTTCTTCTTTTGTAGATGTTCCATTACGTGAATGACTATTTTGAGTTATGGGGCCATGTTGGGGAGTTAGAGAAAAAAGTGCAACACATTAGGCCGAAGTCAGTGCCACTGAAGTAGCCAAGTCTATCACCGAGGTAGCCAAATCTTCTTCTAAAGCTAAGACTGATCATCTGAACGAGGCAATCTCTTAGGGGAAGAAAAGGTAGTGGCTTGGGAGAGTGTGCAGCCTACAAGGCTTTCGATGAATGCAACGAGGATTGAAGAAAATATGGTGCTGTGACCTACCATATTGGCAAGCAAGAGGTTTGGTCCAAAGTGGAAATCCAATTTTCGAATCTCGTCTTGGTCTTCCTTGATATACCAACAAAGTCAGAGGATGAGGCTATGCTGAGCTTGAAGACGACGCCGATCCCTTGGGCAACCTAGATTTTCCTCTATCGACTGTCTAGGTTTTTTTCTTGGTTGTAAGTAGCCTCGGTCTGCTTTCAAATGGGCCAATTTTGTAAAGGCCTTTAGCCTTTTAGAAAATATTAATGAAGCTTTCTTTTCTTTTCATAATTGAATTCCTATCATCATTGTTTTCATTGTTTTCCATCTCCCATGATTTGGGATTCTGTAATTGCAAGGTCATCAACAAAGTTACATAGCGTACTAATAAAGGGCAAACACCATAATAGGTCTATCGCTTTACCCACTAGTAGGTCTTAGAGGGACTGCAGGATCACTAATAGTAGGTAACTCCGAAGGCCTCCATTGATAATCATTTGACCCTCGGTTCCTTGGCAAGGACAAGGAATCTACTAACTAGCCCTCATCACTATAGCAAGAGAGGGTGCTGTGGTTAGCCCTCGATGCACAGGCTGCATCTTCATGGTTAGGTCGATGCATAGATAGGCAAGGTTCCTAGTGATTGACCCTTGTCATGGAGCCAGGTCCTAGTGATTAGCCTGATGCACAAACGGGCAAGGTCCTGGTGGTTAGCCCTTATCGTTGAGCCAGGTCCTATTGATTAGCCTAAGGCATTGATGGGTCCTAGTAGCTAGCCTAATGTACTAATGGGAGAGGGTCCTAGTGGTTAGCCTTCACCATTGAGCCGGGTCATAGTAGTTAGCCCAACTTGTTCATGGATTATGCCAGGACTCAGTTTCTCTTGTTTGCATTGGATTAAATTGGGCCTAAGGCTTTCTGATCTATGCTTTTCTTCTAAAAACATTCAATGCATTGTTGTGTGGTGGGTGCCTTGGTATTGTCCCTTCAAGCCATAGGACACCATATGGCAAAGTGTGCCACTTGTCAGGAACTTGATCCCCAGAAAATTTTGACTGTTGCTAAATCGACAATGCAAGATGAGGGGTGAATTTGGTTTTGCAAAAAATAAACAAATATGTACCCTTTAAGAAAAATAAAGCAATATGTAATACTAGTATTATGTGAAGTGCAGAAGCTAAATAAGAAAGGAGAGAGACAAGAAAATATACAAACATAAGAGATTTATAGTAGTTCAGAGCAATCCCAGATCCTACGTCCACTATCCAAGGACATCTTAAAATTTTCACTATATTCTCGTAAGAATATAGTTGGATTATTTTATACCAGGATCACAATCCAAAATCTAATACAATGTTTATTTCTTAGGCTCACAAATAACTTAATTAGTTTTTCAAGATCAACCAATTAAAATCTAAATCCAATCCACAAGTCTTAGCTCCCTTCTAGACTTGTAACAAAATAATCAACACAAAATAAAGCAATAAAGGAAACAAACTCCAAAAAAAGATGAGTTATTGCAGATGGAACTTGATATATAGCTGCTCTAAGGCTTCAAAGGTTGCTCTTCAATGCTCTCATTGTTCATCACTGAATGTCTCAAGGGGGTGGTGGAAAGGAGTTATACTTATTTTAAGTTCTCAGGTGATGGCACTTGAGTTTCACTTATTTGTAATGATTGAAAAAATATTCTTCAAAGTTGTTGTGTCCTTAACTTGAATCCAATAATTTATATTACTCCAAGTATTTTTCATTGGTTCTCAATGATTTCTAGCCATTTAGAGTCATTAGGAAATGAAATATGACCGTTAAATGTCTTGAAATTTGAATTCTACAAGCTCTGGAACTAGCCATTACTATTGTAGTTCATGGGATCTAAGTAGGCTCATTGTAGATGAGTCAACTCATTTCTCAATATCCAAAATTTAGGTTTCTATCAATCTGAGAGAGAAGGATTGTAGGTCATGAGTTGGCTCATTTGAATTGACTCCAAAAAGTGCTTTCTGTCATTCCTGAGAGAGAAGGCTTGTAGCTGGTAAGAAGGCTCATTCACAAACTCACTTTCTTGCTCTACTTGTTAAAGAAGGCTCACAGAAAATGAGTCAGCTCATTTTCTTAGTATCAATCATTATGCCATGCCAAAGTTAGCTCATTTGTAATGAGCTAGCTCATTCAGCTAGTTCTTCAATTTTTCAAGAATTTGGTACAATTTACCTCTTCCATGCTTCCAAAGGTCTTCCAATGACTTCTAATGACATACAAGACCTTTCTAACTCTCTCGAGTATTATTAAATATAGGTTCTAATGTTCTAATCCTCTCATGATATAAAGAGTTTCTCAAAGTGACCTAAGAGTGTTTAAAGTTACAGATGAACTTAAGAGACTCAAGTTACATAAAATCTCACTAGATATCCCAATTAGTACAAGGAAACCTTAAAGACTGAAGGTGTTTACAAACCATACCAAAAATCTATAAAGTTGTCAATTAAAGGATGTTCATTGGAAAGCTTTGTACAAAAACATTCTTGATAATTCAAAAAAGCTTTGTACAAAAACATTCTTTATAATTCAAAAAGCATTAATATAGTATTCATGCTCTAATATTTTGTAATCATCAAAATCATTCCTGAGGTTAACAATTTCTTCTTTTTTAATGATGACAAAACAATGGGCATAGAAGATAAAAGCTTTACAATGTAAAAAAATATATTAGAGCAACATATATATGTATAGAAACATTACAATATAATGTATCAGAGTTTGTAAAATGTCAAAATATCAAAAAAAGCCTTTCTATAAAATGTATTAATTCATAATACTTTGAAATTTACATGTATCATAGCATATTGATGTGTCAATTATGTATCGTTACATCTCGAGTTTGCAAAAAAAATTAGAATTCAATATCAGAGCATAGGTATTAGAGAATGAAACTTGGATTTTAGTATTGTTAAAAAGCATACCAAGACATGAAATAGGGGTATAAGGGTTTCAAGAAAGCCTATAAGATCTTAAATTTTGTCAACACAATGCTCTCCCTCAAGGTTTTAGTCATATATTTCCAACACACATAATAATTCTCCTCCTTTTTCTTAGTCTCATGCATATGCCCTTATTTTTTTTTCTTTATCCTCATACATACAATTCATGCTCATGCCCATTCTTCTCTCCTCCTTTTTGTTATCAGCAAAGTGGGTGCCAAAACATTAAGATACCACATATGATAAGCATAGAAAAGTAATGACAAGTAGTTCATATGAAGGCATATTATAGCAAAAAATTGATAACCAAAATTTGTTCACAAAATGTTCACTACAATATGAGTAACATCAAGATAGTGCATAAGATTGGATTATAATGATCCAAATGAACATATAGCCTAATACAAATAAAGCCCTAAGATCTATTCATTGTCACATTCTTATGGAATGTACAAGGTGAAAGGTGCAACAGTCCTAGATGAAGGGATCTAAGGTGGAGGATCGTGGGAATGGCGAGTCCTTGAGATAGGTCCAACTCTAGGTACAGGAAGGAAACCTATGCCAGGTCAAATAATAGTAATGAAAGGTGGCCTAAGTACCTAACTAGGAGAAGGCTTCGGTGCTCTCATGGACGTCTAACTAGAAGTCAGATCAAAGACAGATCTAGATCCACTAAAGCCAAGTAGAACACTCCCCAACTCAGACTCCAATCGATAAATCCCCTGCTATATATGGCAGTCCTCTCATCCTGCTCTCTAGTAAACTGAGTAACATCACCTCTCATCCTCTACATATCAACCCTCAGCTCATCAAACTTTGTGGTCTGGGCTATCTCTTTTGAATGTCTCTACTCAACAATCGCAACTCTAAGAGTGAGCTATCTCATATCCTCTCTGAGCTCTTGATAACTACGAGTGAAGTCCTCTCTCAAATCATGATAGCTACAAGTGAAATCTGCTTTTAGATCTTGACAACTATAAGTGAGGTCCAATCTAAAATCAAAGAACATGGGGTTAATCTGGGTGATCAGTTCACCGGCAAACTGAGTAAGGTGCTTTAAGGTAACCCCAATAGAAGAGGCAGGTGGTACAGATGGTCCTATAGTAGAAGGTCCAGTAGGAGGTGTCTTCGATCTAGCTGGCTACCCTGATGTCTCTCTAATGAAGGGTCCAGCTACTCTAGGTGCCTTAGCCTCAACCTCGTCATCATCAGCATCAGCATCATCTTCCTTCTCATCATCATCACTAGCAACAATAAAGTCCTCATTGAAAGAATTTGATCTAGCTGGTCTCTGACTTGAGGCTTTCTTTACCCAATTTCCATCAACTTTGTGATACCCATCTTGTGAAATGATCTGTCACTATACTAGTTGTTGCCGATCTTACCGCGGTGGCCTGTAGCTTATGAGCTGGCACCGGTCCTTGGACTCCTTCACCTCAGGATCTCCAAGCCTCTGGACCTGCAAAACAAGGTCAGAGACCCGGGCCCGAAATTCTGATGGGGGCACTCCGATGGTCAAGTTAGAGAACGGCAAGATGGAACAGATCCACTAAAACGGGTCTCTGATGGATTCCCGTGCTTAGAGGAGGTTTTGATAAAGGAAGTGTGGGAAAAAGAGGGGTTGACGCCCAGCTTCTTGTGCTGGACTCGCCGGACTTGCATTTGGGAACTTCCGAGAGCCCCAAGATCATTATCCCTCGGTCTCCTTTCCTCTCCGTGGCTTACCTCCTCCGTCCACTTTCACAGTCCTTTTTATACCATCGAACTACCTTCAGCCTTTGCTTCTCCCCAGAGGTTCCCGGAGGTCTCCGGCCCCTTCCCCCTCCTCCCCTCTTCTTCGAGCCTGGGAGTTAAGCAGCCAGCTCAGCTCGCCTCGTCCGCTGTATTGTCACGAAAAGGAGAATCTAGCAGGATCTCAAGCCAAGCGAGAGCACTCATCTCGGGGTGTTGACTGTAGATTTCCTAGGTTCCAGGCCCCTGATCGCGAGGGTTCAATACCTTGATTGCGGGGCACTCCTTAACTAATGTAAACGAGGTTCCGTGCATCGTTGCAGGCCATACTGGGAACCCTGTACGAAACGCACCACATGCCAACTCTATCAGCGACCTCGTGGCCCGTGCCTCTGATCCCCGGAGTCTTTATAGAGTAGGGCTGACTTCGGCCGAGGTGGACCCATCAGGGGGTGCCACCTGGCGGTGGAGCAGGAGCGCCTGGCTTGACCTTGACTGAGGTGGACCCATCTTGGGGCACCACTTGGCGAGGAAGCAGAGGCCGCCAGCTTCGACCGAGGTGGACCCCTCCTGGGTGGACACCCGGCGAAGTGGCAGAAGAGGGCTCGACTTCGGTCGAGGTGGACCTATCTTGGGGTGCCACCTAGTGAAGGATCAGGAGCGCCTGTCTCAACCTCGGCTGAGGTGGACCCGTCTTGGGGTTTCACCTGGCGAGGGAGCAGAGGTCGCCAGCTTCGATTGAGGTGGACCCCTCCTGGACGGACACTTGGCGAAGTGGCAGAGGAAGGCTCGACTTCGATCGAGGCGGACCCATCTTGGGGTGCCACCTAGCGAAGGAGCAGGAGCGCCAGGCATGACCTCGACAGAGATGTACCTATCTTGGGGTGCCACCTGGCGAGGCAGCAGAGGCTGCCAAATTCGACCGAGGTGGATACCTCCTGGGCGGACACCTGGCGAAGTGGTAGAGGAAGGATCGACTTCGATCGAGGTGGACCCATCTTGGGGTGTCACCTAGCAAAGGAGCAGGAGCGCCAGGCTCGACCTCGACTGAGGTGGACCCATCTTAGGGCACCACCTGGTGAGGGAGCAGAGGCTGCCAGATTTGACCGAGGTGGACCCCTCCTAGGCGGACACCTGGCGAAGTGGCAGAGGAAAGCTCGACTTCGACCGAGGTAGACCCATCTTGGGGTGACACCTGGTGAAGGAGCAGAAGTGCCAGGCTCGACCTCGTCAGAGGTTGACCCGTCTTGGGGTGCCACCTAGCGAGGGAGCAGAGGCTGCCAGCTTCGACCAAGGTGGACCCCTTCGGGCGGACACCTGGTGAAGTGGCAGTGGAAGGCTCAACTTCGGCCGAGGTGGACCCATCTTGGGGTGCCACCTGGCAAAGAAGCAGGAGCGCCAGACTCGACCTCGACTGAAGTGGACCCGTCTTGTGGTGCAACCTGGCGAGGGAACAGAGGCCACTAGCTTCGGCCGAGGTGGACCCATCCTGGGCAGACACCTGGTGAAGTGGCAGAGGAAGTCTCGACTTCGACCGAGGTGGACCCATGTTGGGGTGCTACCTGGCGAAGAAGCAGGAGTGCCAGGCTCAACCTCGTCAGACGTGGACCCGTCTTGGGCGCCACCTAGCAAGGGAGAAAAGGCTGCCAGCTTCGGCTGAGGTTGGCCCATCCTGGATGGACACCTGGCGAAGTGGCAGAGGAGGGCTCGACTTCGACCGAGGTGGACCCATCTTGGGGTGCCATCTGGCGAAGGAGCAAGAGTGCCAGGCTTGACCTCGACAGAGGTGGACCCGTCTTTGGGTGCCACCTAGCGAGGGAGCAGAGGCTTCCAGCTTCGACCGAGGAGGACCCCTCCTAGGCGGACACCTGGCGAAGTGGCAGAGGAAGGCTCGACTTCGACCGAGGTGGACCCATCTTGGGGTGCCACCTGGCGAAGAAGCAAGAGTGCCAGGCTCGACCTCGGTAGAGATGGACCTGTCTTGGGATGCCTCCTGGCGAGGGAGCGGAGGCTGCCAGCTTCGACCGAGGTGGACCCCTCCTAGGAGGGGATGTTGCTGCCTGGATCGTCGTAGCTCGTAGCTCTGACGCATCAGGTTCCCGCTGGATGCTCGACTTTCCACCTTGTGGTCGGCTTGCTCGCTCACTTTGGGGGTCCTGTAAGATAGAGAAAACCTTGGACCGGGGATTCCGATGAAGGCACTCCGATGATCAAGTCAGTGGGACGATCAAGGAGAACAGAAACCTCTCTAGCAAAGATCTTGGGAGACTCTCCATGTCGAGAGGGCGATAAGAGAGAAGATAATGCTGAAAAATGAATGAGTCGTTATTGTTTTTTCCTTACTTTTTGCTTTGGCTTCTGCTTACCTTTACTTACCTTTTTGTGTGGGTCATATATAGGTGAGTGGCTTCTTGTTGGCTTTCAGGTTCTCTCCTTCGAAGGAGGCTTTCCCTCACCTACTGTCATCTCTCTGTCGGGCTGGTTCTGCGCTTGAGCCTTTAGCCATAATGGGATGTTGCCATTTTGAAGGAGGCGACCCGGGTACCACAGCATCTAGAGTCCAGGGCCTAGGGTCCAGGCGCTCTATCATGGAAGTCACAGTCTCCCAGTCATGCGGTCGTCGACATGTCGGTACACCGCAAGGCTGGGAGCTTGGTGCTGTCCAGATCATGTAGATCATACACATGGCGTGCCATAGGAGGCTTGCACCCATGGCAGGGCATGTGCCAGCTCTCGGAGGTCTTGTGTGATCAGATATTCCCTCGTCTTTATTTTGAATCATGGTCGCTCCCCTTCTTTACACCTTTAGCGAGAACCCATGCTCCTGCTGGTAGGAGGGTCCGCTTCGGAGGGGTGGACTCGACCTCGACCGGGAGCTGATCTCAGATGGGGGGGCTACCCAATGAGCCCTACCTTGGCTGGGAGCTGACCTCGGCAGGATGGCCCATTCTGGAAACATGAGCTCGACTCCAATTAGGAGTTGTCCTCAATCGGGGGGCTCACCTTAGAGGGATGGACTCGACCTCGACCGGGAGCTGACCTCAGACGGGGGGCCCGTCCAATAAGCCCTACCTTGGCTAGGAGCTGACCTCAGCATGGTGGTCTGCCTTGATTATTCGTCATGCAGCCTTGCCCAGGTGGTGGGTCTCTTGTCGTCGTGGCCATCCACAGGCTCCACGTCAGTGGATATCGCCATATCAGTCCGCAAGCTCCACGTCAGTAGATGCCGCCATATTAGTCCACATGCTCCATGTCAGCAAATGTGCCACATCAGGGGAGTATGACAACAAAGAAATATCCAGTTCAAGCACCCTTACAGGTGGTCTCTTTCCTTGTTATATATTTTTAATATCTCCTTTCATTAGGGACAATGGAAATTAAGTGGAGGGGATAATTAAATCCTCGAGTAAAACTTTAATTAGTCTTTGTGTACCAAACTTTATCTCAATTTGAAAATAATCAAGCTTGCTAAATGATGAATGATTAACGGTTTAAGCAGTTTTAGAGATATCGAGGGATAACTTATCAAGGAAACCCAATTAATGGTAAAGTTTAGCCCAGAAAATTCTTGAGCAATTCCAAACCCTTCTACCTATTGATCTCGATAAAGACTCTACCTTATAATGGTATAGATGGAAATATCTAAAAAGTTTTGTTTAAAGTGAAAAGTAAAAATAAGGTTTTAAGCATCTCTTACTGAGTAACCGGGTCCCTTCGTCTAAGTAAGCATTATTGTTCGCGTCAAAAGGTAAGGATGCAAACAAATTTTGTAGAGATAAGTCTTACCACATAGCCTTTTTGACTCGAGTCGTTAAGCTTGAAGGGTGTTTTACATCTAATGCCCTAAAGCTAACTGGTTTGGGAGTCATTGGCCTAAAGCTCACTATAAGGGTCATCTGAAAGCAAGATATCAGGACATTGCACTAACTCTATATTATTCCAATTAATTCAAAAAAAGGGGACTAAATAAATGATACAACACCATAACCAAAGTAAGTTAGAGGACTTAAAGAGTGAGGTAGAAAGTTGGGAAAAGAAGAACTCTTGAGATTTTCATGGATTTTACTCGACCATTAAATGGGTAGAATTGGTAATCTGATGAAGTACCTCTTCAATAGTCTAACTGGGTATCAACTGATTTTAGAATGAGTAAGATAATTTTACTTATAGGATAAGTTAGTATACATAGCTAATTTATTTTCTTTACTCGAGGATGAGCAAAGTTCAAGTTGGGGGTGTGATAACTATGTTATACACATATTAAAAGTATTAATTTAATAATCAATTATTTTTATTTATTTAAAATTGATATTTTTATATATCATTTGTAAGAAAGAAGAGCGCCAACATGAAAAGCTTGATTTTTGGGTTCAAATGAAATAAGTTTGGAGCAAATTGGGCTTAAAATGAATCCAAAATTGATTTTTAAAAAAATTAACAAGAAAATGCATGAATTTTGGCAGTCGGTCCACCATGGACCGGCCGCTTAGTCTACAGCTCGATCGGTGGTCTACATGAAGCCATTATCGCGGTCCACGAAATAGAGCCATGGACCATGAAGTTTGGTTTGCATCGAAACTTGCCGGAGTTGTACCTCGTCACCACCCAAGCCGCCGTCACCTCCCTTGCCAGCTGGAGAAGCCCCCAATGGCTGGAAAATTTGTCGGAAGTTGCTGCTCCTCCATTTATTCACTGCTACTCCATGTTTCTCAAGCATCACACTTCCCAAGACCGCCAGACCTCCTGCCCAGTCCATCGCTGGCCGGAGAAGTTGCTGGCACCCTTTTCCTCGCCACCAGGAAGACTCCCATGGTCAGTCGCAGCCATCCAAAAGCCATCTTCCAATGCCATCGATCACAGCAGCCCCTCTCCACGCTACCCGCCGCTGGCCACTTCATGTTGCCCTGTTGCCGGTCACACCATGCCGATGGCCACACCTCTGCTGTCCAAAACCATTGACTGGGAATTCGGTTGAAATTTATTGGAGCAAGCTGGAGTTCGGTGAAGAAGTTGGAGCTCGGTTGGAATGATGAGAACTGAAACTTTTTGGAGCAAGCTAGAGTTCGGCGAAGAAGTTGGAGCTCAGTTGGAATTGTGGAATAAATTCGGGCAGTTGGAACTAAATTCAATTGGACCAATGGAACGATAGAACAAATCATTTGGTTACTGCCTATAAAAGGGAGTTCGAGGAGGAGAGTTGGTGTCCCTACTCTCTACTTTCGATTGCATTCCCGGACTGCTCCATCTTCGGATATGCTACAGCTTACTCTGGAAGCCTATTTGGAAAAGGGGGTTTATGTTTTAGTATTCATTTGATGTACTCCTTATTTTATAAAATAAAAAGAGCTTTCAATTAATTCATGTTCTTTTCTTTTCTTTATCTTATTTGAAGTAGGTTTATGAGCAGTAAAAAGCTTTATAAGTAAGTCACTCTATGTGAATATAATATTGACTGATCTATTTCTAAAAGAGATGAGCCATGATCTACGGGTATGGGCCATGCTCTCGCTAAGATAGGTCATATCTTGATTATTTTCACTATCATTTTGACTGATATATTCCCAAAAGGGACGGGCCGTGATCTACGAATATGGACCGTGCTCTCGCTAAGACAGATCATCTCTGGATTACTTTCACTGCTAATTTCCTGTTAATATCCTTTATATTTGCACATATTTGGATTATTTTACATTTAAAATAACTCAAAGGTCTCTATGGATTCGACCCTTATCCTACTACGCTTCATAAGAATAGTAAAATTAAGGTACTAAATCAGTACGTTGCGACGCGCATCAATGGAAACGAGGGGAAAAGGATGCATTGCTTTCAATTCAAATTGAGAAAAGAGTATATTGAATAATAAAAATTGTAGTGGTCCTAAAATGATTCTAAGAAAAGAAAAAAATCTAAACATAAATCTTTAATTTTTTTTTAGAACCTCTCTATATTATCTTTTTTTTTTTTTTTGATAGAAAAGGGTGAGGGAGGGGGGAAAACCCCTCGGTGTAGCTCCCCACTCGGGTCCCAATCCATTAGACCTTTGTTCGATTCGGATCGTAATTTTTCTGCGTGCCCTCCCCACAAACTGGATGAGTACGTCAGCCTAACTTCACTACGGTGCCGGAGTTTCGGCCGCTCAGTCCCCCAGTCACGTGTCCCAGAATTAATCTGGAATTTAATCGAGTCACCCGCGATATCATTTCTCAACCCGTGACCAGTGGATTATTCACAAGAGCTGAACCGCGCCTTAACCAACCGAGCTACTATGCTCTATATTACCATTTGAATGAGATAATAAATTGGCTTTTAGTCTCGCATAAAAAAAAATGTTTTGCAACCATACAAGGAAATTATGCTTTCCTCCTCGATCCGGCTTAGCTTCTCAAGTTGATATTGTATTGAAACTTGTCATATTGATCGATAATCCCTTTGATTTAGCTAACTATATGTTCTAGTTCTGAGTTTGGATAGTGTATTTCAAAAGTATTAAAATCCGTTCAAATACATATGATGGGCTATACCTAAAATAGAAAGAAAGGAAAAAGAATTACCCGGCGCATAGTGTGCAAGGCTCATTGTAAAATTACATGAATAATAGAGCTTATTATTATTATGTAACTCATTTTGATTAAATTTTTAAAGTGTCAATGATCATGTTGTTATGTTTTTTTTTTTTTTTTTTTTTTTTTTTTTTTTTTTTTTTTTTTTTTTTTTTTTTTTTTGTTGTTGTTGTTGTTGCATCAACTAGATTTAAAGACAAAACCTGATGTTCAGAGCTACCAAAAGCTATGAAACAACAAAATACAACCCGGGTAAACTTATCAAAATTACAATTAAATTGATAATTTAATTTCCAATCTAGGCCCTATCTTCTGAAGGTAGAAATTTCCAATCCTTCCAAAAGCACCTCCTCTTTCTTCTAACGTAGTAATGAACTAGACTCTATCTTTTGATGGTATAAATTTCCAATCCTTCTTGAAGCACCTCCTCTTTCTTCTAACGTAGTAATGAACTAGACTCTATCTTTTGATGGTATAAATTGCCATCCCCTGCAACTCCTAATAAAAACAGATGAGGTAGCCTTAATAACACACAAAGGACGACGAGGTTAGTATTGTGCCACTCATTCCCAAATCAAGCATTCCTAACAAAGGAGGTAGAGCAAGCACCAACCCAAATTATAGCAGCAAAGTCCGAGTCCAACTCCCACTGCACATCTCCCCAAATAGCATGGTTCGCCATATACTCTGCACTTCGGTTGGCTTCTTGCTAAGTATGAATATAAAATATACCAAAAACAAGATGCCTTTTAAGTTAGCAAATCCTTGAAGATGGAGAGATGTTGATATTATGCTCAGATGGTTTGGAAAGTTAATTAACAGTGGTCATGGAGCTCCTTTCGAACTAGGGCTGAAAATGGGCCAGTCCAAAATTCATTGAGCCGGTCCAAAAATTATATTTTAAAAATTTTTGGATCAAATCCGGGCATCCATTTGGTCCAAAAATTAAATTGACTCTATTTTACAGTCCGAAGACTAGTCCGATATACTTAAAATTTGGTCCGAAGTCTGAACCAATTTCAGGTCAGTCCAAAATTTATTGAGCTGACCTAGCCCAGTTTCAAATAATAGGTTTTTGGACAGGCCCATTTCCAGCCCTACTTCGAACCACACTTGCTGAGATAGAAGGGAGTTCGCTACTGTTTGGAAACCAAGCCAGGTAGTCATCGATTTTGCTTGAGGAACCGATGAAGGCAATAATTTTTTCCCCCAAGAACAAATCAACTGGCCAACATGGTTCATAACATAGCCAATAGCTACGTGATCTTGTGTGATAGAGGCATCAAAATTAATTTTTGAAACTCCAATGGGAGGGGAGCACGGCTATCACATATATCAAGGAACTTTTAGAAGAATGTGCTGCTGCATAACACTGTCCTGGTGCCATGATGGAGCAATACCATTACCTATTTGATGATCAACTCCATAATCCAAATACATCATGAGGGCCCTTCGGATGACTTGAAAAGGGGAAATATAATGTTGGTTTGTCGAAAAATTCCCTCGTTTTTAGTCATCCACAACTGCCTGGCAGAGACACTAGCGACAATGTATTTTATACCCTCCTCCACCTTGGCACCGAACAACTTTGTCCACAAGTGCCGGAAAAGAAGTGGGAACAAAATGCATGTTATACAAATATTGCTTACTAGCTCCCAACAATATATTTCTTTTACTGCAATCCTCATTGGGAAACTCCATACCTCGTAAATTTTTTTTTACCACGAAAGAACGGGTTCATCGGGAAAGAGGAATCCAAGCCGACGGGACCGATCGGGATCGATGTATGTATCATGTAAAATAGGCCGATATGCCTCACCAATTCACGAAATTTTTTTTAAATAATATAAAAAAAAATTAATTATCAAAATAAGTGATCTATAATATATTTACGGATTTAGATGGCACATGGCAAGACAGGAATAATTCGGAAAAAAAAATTTAACACGTCGGAAGGAATCGATTACATCGCCTGAATTCGTCTTTAATTCTCAGTCGAATTCATCTTTTCAAAAGACGAATTCAAGCTCATCATGCCACCCTTTTCGGAAACCAAGCCATGCTCCTATTCTTTTTCTTCGCGTTGTCTCCCC
Organism: Areca catechu; assembly: GCA_021397845.1. Lineage (NCBI taxonomy): Eukaryota > Viridiplantae > Streptophyta > Magnoliopsida > Arecales > Arecaceae > Areca > Areca catechu. Next base: position 197,872,535 of record CM038039.1, read on the forward strand.
CCCCCCCCCCCAGGCCCCATCTTCGCGTTGTCCCCCCCCCCCCCCCAGCCCCATCTTCGCGTTTGTCCCTCCTTATCGACCCCATCCTTGGTCCCATTTTTAGATTTTTAGTTTGTTTATCTCTAATCTGGGACCATTTTATTTTTTATATTTGTTTATATCCAGTCCGGTCCCATCCTCTTTCATTTTGGTTTGTTTTATTTTGTGCTTTGTTTATCTCCGGTCCGGTTTAATTTTTTTGGTTCTTCAACGATCGCCGATCCATTGAAGGTATGATTTTAATTTTTCCTCCTCTTCATGATATATATATATTTTGATAAATAAAATTGATATTATTTAAAATTTTTGTTTGTTTGTTGCTACATCTTCGAAGGGATCCGGTTCAAGTGCAGGAAAGAAGTCCAAGAATATTCATAAATATTTTCTTCTAGATAATTACAATATTTCTTTTGTTATTATAATTTTTTGAATATTATTATTATGTTGTTTGTTTGGTATGAAATTTAGAATAATTAGTAGGATATTTTAGAAATTTATGATGTAATGATATGCTGTTTTTGTTATAATATAATTGTAATTATTATTTTTGTTATATTATATAATATGTAATTGATAATTGTATAATTATAATTGTATTGATAATGATAATTAAATTAAAAATATATATATTATAAATAAATGTATTGATATTATATTTGTAATATAATTATTCTAATTATTAAGATTTTAATATTTAGTATTATAATATAATTGTAATTGTATTGATAATTGTTGTCGATCTTACCGCGGTGGCCTATAGCTCGTGAGCTGGCGCCAGTTCTCGGACTTTCTCATCTCGAGATCTCCAAGTTTCCGGTCCTGCAAAACAAAATCAGAGATCCAGGCCGGGAATTTCGGTAGGGGCACTCCGACGGTCAATTTAGAGAGCGGTAAGATGGAACAGGTCCTCTAAGGCGGGTTCCCGAAGGATTCCCGTGCTTAAAGGAGATGTAGATGAGAGAAGTGTGAGGAAGAGAGGAGTTGAAGCCTGGCTTCCTGCGCTGGGTTCACCGAGCTCGCGCCTGAGGACTTCTTGGGAGCCCCAAGATCGTTCTCTCGATGTTCTATCCTCTTTTTGACTTACCTTTCCATCCATTTTTACCGTCCCTTTTATACCACCGGACCGCCTTCAGCCCACCTCCCCTCCCGGAGGCTCTCCGGACCGCCATGTGTCACGAAAGGGGAAAGATTGGCGAGACCTTAGGCCAAGTGCGGGAGCTCTCCTTTCGAGGCATTGACGGTAGGCTTCCGACCATTTCAGGCTCATCCCGCAAGAATTTCGTTCCTCGATCTCGGGGCCCAGTTTAATCGATGTAAACGAGGTTTCGCGTACCTGCGGGCCGTACTGGCATCCTATACGGGACGCGACGCGCGCCGGTTCCAGTGGCGACCTCATGACCCGTGCCTCTGCCTCCCCGAGGCTTTACAGAGTAGGGCTATCTTCGATCGAGGTAGACCCATCAAGGGGTGCCACCTGGCGACGGAGCAGAAAGGTCGCCAGCTTCGGTCGAGGTGGACCCCTCCTGGGTAGATACCTGGCAGAGTGGCAGAGACGCTCGACTTCGGCCAAGGTGGACCCGTCTTGGGGTGCAACCTGGCGAAGGAGCAGGAGGGCCTGGCTCGACCTCGGTGAAAGGATTATGCCCTATAAGCCAATATTTGTATCTTCCAGACCATTGTAAATTGACAAGTTAATAAAGGCAATATTTTTTTCATCATTCGCTGTGTCATTATATGATGAACCCCATAGATTAGGGCTATGGTCCTAGGGCTATGATGAGATCATACCAGTGAGATCTAAGGCCTAAAACCCTAATCTAGAATATTCCTAGTCATAGGAACACTGAGTTGGGGATCAGGGTTTCCGGTTAGACTGGCACATCCTATGTATGCTGAAAAGGGTGACTGCTCTCACAGTCACTTGTGTGGGACACTAATACAAGGATGTGGGTGCTCATTAGCGAATGAGTTCACTGAATAGATCCAGTTTGAGAACATCTAATGGAGCCTTAGCTGCATGTCAATAGATGTTTCACATAGTGGGAGTTGTACAAGTAGTCCTATGACCTAAGACTGCCATAATACCTTATGTACATGAACCCATGCTTTGGTTCAATCTCAATCATGACACTGGGTCATGCACGAGGTTGATGCTGGGTATGATGAATTGTATATGAAGGTAATGAGTAGGTCAACAAGGAATTGATCACTCCTAGTAGGAGGAGATTGCATCCAGCCAAATTAGGTCAGATGATGATTCAGGAAATCTTTGATCAAAGTACAGATATTAGAAATGATTTTTAATATCGAATTAATTGAATCATTAGTGTATGACTGAGCTGGGAATGAGTATAAGCTGGTTTGACATGTTTCCATATCCATAGTTATATTCGGGATGCAAGATGATTGAAGGATCGAATTGTACGGGAACTTTCCACTGAAGGGTAGTTTTGGAATTTCACCAGAATTTCCATATCTTCCGGGAAGACATGACACGTTGCTAGACGTCAATCTTGTCTTGTGGGTTGATCAAATTAAATGGTTTAATTGGATCACTAATTAGGAGGAGTCCTAATTGACTAACTCGAGTTAGCTCGATTTGACCTAAATCGATAGAATGAGTTCTGATCAAATTAGGTCAACTTGCACTCGGACCCACTGCTGGCTAGGTATGGAACCCAATGGGTCACACACTTAGGACAGATAATCAAGGATTTAATTTGGAATTAAATCTCATTTACAGATGAACACACTAGCATGTGTTGCAAACCATGGCTTCTACTTGAATCGGATTCGAGTTAGGGTTCCGATTTGGACTTTTTTAGATCCAAATTCATTCCGGTTTGAATCTAATTGAAGATTCAAGCCATTGGGCTAATAATAGGCTAGCAATTGGGCTAACCTAAGAGGCTAAAACCCCTTTCCACACATCGCCTAAGCCCCTTCCCCTCTTTTCCCACGCGCGTGCGCAAGGAGAAGAGTCCACGCGCGCGTGGACTCTCTCCAAGTGGCGTTTTTGCGTGAGAAAAGAAAGGGTCGGCGTTTTTTGGCTGAAGAGGCGTGGAAGAGAGTCCACCTAGGCGTGGACTCTTCAAAAATGGGATTACCGTGAGAGAAAGAAAAAAACAACCGAAGGGGCGCGACTCTTCTCTTCTGCGCGCGCCCTTCTGTGTTTTTCGTGACTCTTTCTTGCGTCTTCCCATCCCAAAGGCCGTGAGATTAATTCAAGGGCTGTGAGATAAGGGAAAGGATGTGAGAAGGGAGAGAGGGGGCGTGAGACGGTGATTACAGAGGGTAGGCGCCTCTCTGTCGCCTATTTAAGGAGAAGACTTCACCGTAAAATCATTCTAGTTTTTCTACAGCGAAGCCTTGCCTCTTTATTTCTCCCTCTCCAGAAGATTGTTTCCCCCTCCTCTCTTTCCTCTTTGATTCCTTTACAGAGCCTGGCTCTGTCGAATCTCAGAACAGAAGGAGAGTCAGAGAGAAACTCTCCGACGGTAAAGGAAGAAGGCGCCTCTCCTTTCTTTCTTACATTAAGACAATCTTGTCTTAATTTCTTCTCCCCTCCAAGACAAGCCTTGTCTCATTTTAGGACAAGGGCTTATTCTTAAGACAAGAGTGTCTTAAGGGGCCAAAGTTGCTAGAAGACAAGGAGAAGGGTAAGAGAGAAGGTTTAGTCCCAGTTTGGCTAGAGGAGTCCTAGCCAATAGCCCATATATCAAGTTCTTGGGTAGAACTTGATTGGAAGGAACCCAATTAAGGAGTCAGTGTCTTGATCATCTGCCCGTGTGGATCACCATCGGAGGGCGGACAAGTGGACGCCTGGTGTGTTTCAATTTGGAGTTCATTTCTGCATCAGACTGGTATAAGCAATCTGAGGTTAGTATTTAAACAATGTTTTAAATTTGGACATGCATGTAGTCATAGTTTTTTAATTGCTAATAAGAAGATTTGATTAGGGTTCGGCCTTGGTTTCATAAATTTTTGAAATCCAGCTTCGCACTGGTTACCGAAACCAACAGTGGTATCAGAGCCTCCTTATTAGGATTAAAACTTATGCAGTTCAAGTCATGATGTAGTATCATGTTAAAGTTTTTATATTGATACACAATGCATATCTTGATTGAACATGAGTTTGATGATTGCCACCAGTTAGGATTTTCCACTGAAACCCTAATTGTCTTAGAGATATGATTAGCCCTGGAGCCATCATATGAAATAAGGTTGCCCGGCATAATGGTGTATCCATTAGTGGTAAATGGTTGTCCTAGTATGATGGCACACATTTCACATATTTGCTTAGTTTAAAGCATGTATTAATATTGTGATAGCTTTTAATTGAATGTGCTGGCATTGCATGAATCCCTCTTAAAATATATTAAGTGGTAGTATAGTTAACCGATAAGCATTATTAGTCATGATGGATAATTAGTCATTTCGGTGTCTAGAAGGTGGTTCTGGGAAGGTAAAGGGAATCATGGTTTTAATTGGTTCCATTGACTGACCTGGCCAATTTTAAATTGGTGTCTAGGAAAGCAACGGGGGGACCCCCACATCTCTTCCACTAGCCTGGCCGATCTGATGATTTAATTCTTGACTAACATGCTTGGTGTTAAAATACTATTATTGGCCTCCTTCATGATAGGTCATTATTGTGTTACGATCTATACTAGGTTTGTTGTGTACACACAAGACCTAATATGGTGACTAACACAATTTTTGCCTAATACAATTATTTGTTTATGGCATGATTAAAGTAATATTTTTGTGTGTACACACAAGGGTATTACTATAAAGTCATGACTATATGGCTATGAAGGGTCTTACTTAACTAAAAATATTATAGTTTGTTGTGTATACACAAGGCTATTAATATTTTAGAGGCCGGGATAAGTGAGAATTGTAGGGTTACAATTGGAAAGAGTTTTCCTACCTATGAACTTATATAAGATTTGTTGTGTACACACAAGGTCTTTTATAAGGGATTGGGATCTCAACCCCACTAAGAAAGACTAATTAGGGTTTTCTCGATCATCGTATAGAGGGTTATGATGCTCGATAAAATAGTGGGAGACATAATTAAATTAAAGTCCTAATTTAATTATGTATTGTCATTTCATGGTTGTTTGCTTATGTATTGTTCTTTGTTTAAATGTAGATAAATGGCCTCTTCACTCTCACTCCGTAGTATTTTAGATGCCAACAAATTGACTGGGCCTAATTATGTTGATGGCTGAGAAATTTAAAAATAGTACTCAGTCAAGAAAGAATTTTCTATATTCTTGATACCCCAATTTTGGAAACACCAAGGGAAGATGCCTCGCAAGAGGAGAGACACATATAATATGTGGCAAAATGACTCACTTACTGTCAAGTGTGTTATGCTTGCCTCTATGAAATGAGTTGCAGAGGCAGTATGATAGCATGGATACTAACTCCATACTGCTCAATTTAAAAGAGCTTTATGGAGAACACAGTAGAACTGCTAGATATGAAATATCTAAGCAGTTGTTCCGTGCAAGGATGACAGAAGGTACATCAGTACAAGACCATGTATTAAAGTAATTGATCTAATCACTCGATTAGGTCAATTAGGTTTTGTAATGGATGGGGAGTTGAATCAAGACTTGATCTTGCAATCACTCCCAGAGTCATTTTCACAGTTTGTTCTTAATTACCATATGAACAAACTTAATTCTTCCTTGCCTGAGCTGTTGAATATGTTGAAGACAGCAGAGAGCATGTAAAGAAAAATAAGGCTCCAGTTCTTCTTGTGGATAAGAAGAAGACAGGCAAAAGGGGTTCCAGTAAGAGGATGAATCCCAAAGGGGGCATTAAGAAGAAGAAAGGAAAGAAGGCCTCCGGACAGATGACCTGCTTTCATTGTGGCAAGCGGGTCATTGGAAAAGGAACTGCAAGGTTTACCTTGCAAGTGTGAAGCCTGGTGCATCAGAGGCACCAAAAGGTATGAAAGAAGTTCATACTATTTTGTCATTGGATTCTTCCATTTCAAATACTGGGTGTTGGATACCGCCTGTGGTCATAACATCTGCAAATCATTGCAGGGACTTCAGGGGCTTAAAGTATTGAAGGAAGGTAACTTTGAGCTCTACGGTGCTGGAGGGGACCCCATCCAAGCAGAAGCTGTAGGGACTTATATTTTGAAGTTACCTTCAGGGAAGATCTTGGAGCTAAGGAATTGTTACTATATGCCAAAAATCATTAGAAATATCATATCTGTATCCTTGTTACTTAAACAAGGATATACTATGAATGTAATGAGCAGTGGCTGCTCAATTTCTTTATCTAATGAAATTATATGTTATGGCATATTCTGCAATGGTCTATTAACTCTTTCCACTAATGACAATATTTTCATGTTTCTAACAAACGGAAAAGAGATGATGTAAACAATACCTTACTTTGGCATTGTCGACTTGGACATATTAGTGAGACTAGGATTAACAAGTTATACAAAGAAAATTTCTTTGATCCTTATGACTATGAGTCATTAGGAACTTGTGAATCATGTCTCATGGGTAAGATGACCAAGACTCCATTTAGTGGACATGGAGAAAGGACAAAAGAGTTATTGGGACTCATACACACAGATGTATGTGGGCCTATGACAACTCAAGCCTATGGTGGATACTCATACTTCATCACATTTACTGATGATTTTCAAGGTATGGATTTGTGTATCTAATGAAACATAAGTCCGAGGCTTTTGAAAAATTTTTAGAGTATCAAAGTATGGTAGAGAAACAGACAGGAAAAAGTATAAGATCCTCCGATCAGATAGAGGAGGTGAGTACTTATCCACTGAGTTTCTTGATCACCTTAAAGATAAGGGGATCATCTCTGAATGGACTCCTCCTTACACACCACAATTAAATGGTGTTGCTGAAAGGAGGGAATCGTACTTTATTGGATATGGTACGGTCCATGATATGCTTCACGGAGTTACCTTTTCTTTCTGGGGATATGCTTGGAAACAGCAACTTATATCTGAATAGAGTACCATCTAAAAACTGTCTATCTAGCCTCCATATGAATTATGGAGAGGTAAAAAGCCCAATCTTAGTATATTAAGATATGGGGATGTCCAGCCTATGTAAAAAGAAATTTTGGACATAAACTAGATGCTAGAGCAGACAAATATCTATTTATGGGTATCCTAGAGATAGTATAGGAATCTGTTCTACCACCCTACTGAACAAAAGGTTTGGTCAGTAGGCATGCCACTTTTATGGAAAAGGAATTATCCTACAAAAAAGGGCACTGGTAGAAATATCGAACTTAATAAGTTCAACAAATAGACACTTCTCATCAAAGTAACAACATAGTTAATATAGAACCTGAAACACACTCCTATCCGTAGGTCTGATAGGGTGCGACATGCACTGAGAGGTATGGGTTCATAATTGAAAATAATGAAGCCAAATCATTCAAAATGATGAGCCTCTAACCTATACGGAAGCAGCATGAGTAGAGACTCAGACAGATGGCTGGAAGCCATGAGATCCGAGATGGACTCCATGTATGTCAAACCAAGTATGGTCTTTGGTTGATGCATAGAGGGTATTAACCCTATTGGGTGTAAATGGGTCTCTAAAAGGAAGATTGGGACAGATGGCCAAGTTGAACTTATAAAGCCAGATTGGTGGCTAAGGGTTTCAGACAAAAACAGGGAATAGATTATGATAAAATATTTTCCCTGTGCCATGCTCAAATCTATTCAGATTATGCTTGCTATAGCAGCATATCATGATTATGAGATCTGGCAAATGGATGTAAAAACTGCATTCCTCAATGGTTTCCTTGAGGAAGAGGTATATGTCACAGCCAGAAGGTTTTGTCTTGGAGACTAAACCTAATCAGGTATGTAGGCTAAAGAATCCATTTATGGATTAAAGCAAGCATCCAGAGAGTTGGAACATCCGATTTGATAAAACAGTCAAAGAATTTGATTTTTTCAAAAATGAGGATGAACCTTGTGTGTACAAGAAGACTAGTGGGAGTGCCATAGTTTTCTTAGTTCTATATGTGATGAATACTTCTTATTGGGAATGATATCCCAATGTTACAATCAGTCAAAGTGTGGTTATCGAAACAGTTTCCATGAAAGACTTGGGAGAAGCATCCTATATACTGGGTATAAAGATCTATAGAGAAAGATCAAGAAGGATGCTAGGCTTATCCCAGTTAGGTACATTGACCAGGTGCTAAAGAGATTTAGCATGGAGGAAAGTAAAGAGGTTACTTACCTATTGGTCATGGTATACGTCTTTCTAAGAGGATGTCTTCTAAGACACCTGAAGAAAGAAATAGAATGAGTTCTATACCTTATGCTTCGGCTATAGGGTCGATTATGTATGCTATGTTATGTACCAGGCCTGATGTGGCATATGCCTTGGGTTGTAGCTAGTAGATTTCAGGCTGATCCAGGAGAGGATCACTGGAAGGCTGTGAAAAATATTCTTAAGTACCTGAGAAGGACTAAGGATATTTTTTCTTATATACGGAGGGTCTGATCTTAAACTAGAAGCCTATTCAGACTCTAGTTTTCAATCAGACCCAGATGATAGTAAAATCCATTTCAGGGTATGTCTTTACCTTGAATGGTGGAGCAGTAAGTTGGAAAGAGCACTAAACAGCAGACTGTAGCTGACTCAACTACCGAGGCAGAGTACATAGCTGTCAGTGACCACCAAGGAAGCTGTCTGGATGAAGAAATTCATCACAGAGTTGGGAGTAGTTCCTGAGATTGAGAGCCCGATGCACTCTATTGTGATAACACTAGAGCAGTTTCTCAAGCTAAGGAACCGAGAGCCCCATCCACATCCAAGCACATTCTGAGACGCTTCCATCTTGTCCGAGAGATAATCGAGAGACAAGAAGTCTGCATCAATAGAGTGGATACAAAGAACAACATAGCAGACCCGTTCACTAAGGCTCTACCACAGCGGGAGTTTGATCGCCACCTCGATTGTATGGGGTTAAAGAATAAGAGCGATTGGCTTTAGTGCAAGTGGGAGATTAAAGGATTATACCCTATAAGCCAATATTTGTATCTCCCAGACCATGTAAATTGACAAGTAATAAAGGCAATATTTTTTCATCATTCGCTGTGTCATTATATGATGAACCCCATAGATTAGGGCTATGGTCCTAGGGCTATGATGAGATCATACCAGTGAGATCTAAGGCCTTAAAACCTAATCTAGAATATTCCTAGTCATAGGAACCTTGAGTTGGGGATCAGGGTTTCCGGTTAGACTGGCACATCCTATGTATGCTAAAAGGGTGACTGCTCTCACAGTCACTTGTGTTGGGACCTAATACAAGGATGTGGGTGGCTCATTAGCGAATGAGTTCACTGAATAGATCCAGTTTGAGAAATCTAATGGAGCCTTATCTGCATGTCAATAGATGTTTCACAAGTGGGAGTTGTACAAGTAGTCCTATGACCTGAGACTGCCATAATACCTTATGTACATGACCCATGCTTTGGTTCAACCTCAATCATGACACTGGGTCATGCACGAGGTTGATGCTGGGTATGGAATTGTATATGAAGGTAATGAGTAGGTCAACAAGGAATTGATCACTCCTAGTAGGAGGAGATTGCATCCAGCCAAATTAGGCAATGATGATTCAGGAAATCTTTGATCAAAGTACAGATATTAGAAATGATTTCTAATATCGCATTAATGAATCATGTGTATGACTGAGCTGGGATGAGTATAAGCTGGTTTTGACATGTTTCCATATCCATAATTATATTCGGGATGCAAGATGATTGAAGGATCGAATTGTACGGAAACTTCCACTGAATGGTATTTTGGAATTCACACCAGAATTTCCATATCTTCCGGAAGACATGACACGTTGCTAGACGTCAATCTTGTCTTGTGGTTGATCAAATTAAATGGTTTAATTGATCACTAATTAGGAGGAGTCCTAATTGACTAACTCGAGTTAGCTCGATTGACCTAAATCGATTAGAATGAGTTCTGATCAAATTAGGTCAACTTGCACTCGGACCCACTGCTGGCTAGGTATGGAACCCAATGGGTCACACACTTAGGAAGATAATCAAGGATTTAATTTGGAATTAAATCTCGTTTGCAGATGAACACACTAGCATGTGTTGCAAACATAGCTTCTACTTGAATCGGATTCGAGTTAGGGTTCCGATTTGGTCTTTTTTAGATCCAATTCATTCTGGTTTGAATCTAATGAAGATTCAAGCCATTAGGCTAATAATAGGCTAGTAATTGGGCTAACCTAAGAGGCTAAAACCCCTTTCCACATCGCTAAGCCCCTTCCCCCCCTTTCCCGCGCGGAGCGTAAGGAGAAGAGTCCACGCGCGCGTGGACTCTCTCCAAGTGCGTTTTTTCGTGAGAAAGGAAAGGGTCGGCGTTTTTGGCTGAAGAGGGCGGGAAGAGAGTCCACCTAGGCGTGACTCTTCAAAAATGGGATTACCGTGAGAGAAAAGAAAAAAAACACAGAAGGGGCGCGACTCTTCTCTTCTGCGCGCGCCCTTCTGTGTTTTTCGCGACTCTTTCTTGCGTCTTCCCATCCCAAAGGCCGTGAGATTAATTCAAGGCCGTGAGATAAAGGGAAAGGACGTGAGAAGGGAGGAGGGGGCGTGAGACGGTGATACAGATGGGTAGCACCTCTCTGTCGTCTATTTAAGGAGAAGACTTCACGTAAAATCATTCTAGTTTTTCTACAGCGAAGCCTTGCCTCTTTATTTTCTCCCTCTCTAGAAGATTGTTTCCCCCTCCTCTCTTTCCTCTTTGATTCCTTTACAGAGCCTTAGCTCTGTCGAATCTCAGAACAGAAGGAGAGTTAGAGAGAAACTCTCCGACGGTAAGGAAGAAGGCGCCTCTCCTTTCTTTCTTACATTAAGACAATCTTGTCTTAACTTTCTTCTCCCTCCAAGACAAGCCTTGTCTCATTTTAGGACAAGGGCTTATTCTTAAGACAAGAGTGTCTTAAGGGGCCAAAGTTGCTAGAAGACAAGGAGAAGGGTAAGAGAGAAGGTTTAGTCCCAGTTTGGCTAGAGGAGTCCTAGCCAATAGCCCATATATCAAGTTCTTGGGGTAGAACTTGATTGGAAGGAACCCAATTAAGGAGTCAGTGTCTTGATCATCTGCCCGTGTGGATCACCATCGGAGGGCGGACAAGTGGACGCCTGGTGTGTTCAAGAGGCTGCTCAATTTGGAGTTCATTTCTGCATCAGACTGGTTATAGCAATCTGAGGTTAGTATTTAAACAATGTTTAAATTTGGACATGCATGTAGTCATAGTTTTTAATTGCTAATAAGGAGATTTGGGATTAAGGTTCGGACCTGGTTTCATAAATTTTTGAAATCCACGCTTCCGCACTGGTTACCGAACCCAACACTCGGCTGAGGTGGACCCATCTTGGGGTGCCACCTGGCGAGGGAGCAGAAGGCCGCCAACTTCGGTCGAGGTGGACCCCTCCCGGGTGGACACCTGGCGAAGTGGCAAAGACGCTCAACTTCGGCCGAGGTGGACCCGTCTTGGGATGCCACCTGGCGAAGGAGCAGGAGGGCCTGGCTCGACCTCGGCTGAGGTGGACCCGTCTTGGGGTGCCACCTGGCGAGGGAGCAAAAGGCCGCCAACTTCGACCGAGGTGACCCCTCTTGGGTGGCACCTGGCGGAGCGGCAGAGATGCTCGACTTTCGCCGAGGTGGACCCGTCTTGGGGTGCCACCTGGCGAAGGAGCAGGAGGGCCTGGCTCGACCTCGGCAGAAGTGGACCCGTCTTGGGTGCCACCTGGCAAGGGAGCAGAAGGCCACCAAGCTTCGGCCGAGGTGGACCCCTCCTGGGTGGACACCTAGCGGAGTGCAGAGACGCTCGACTTCGGCCGAGGTGGACCCGTCTTGGGGTGCCACCTGGCGAAGAAGCAGGAGGGCCTTGGCTCGACCTCAGTTGAGGTGGACCCGTCTTGAAGTGCCACCTGGTGAGGGAGCAGAAGGCTGCCAGCTTTGACCGAGGTGGACCCCTCTTGGGTGGACACCTGGCGGAGTGGCAGAGAGATGCTCGACTTCGGTCGAGGTAGACCAGTCTCGGGGTGCCACCTGGCGAAGGAGCAGGAGGGCCATTTCCCGAGCTGAGAATTTGAAAGAAAAATCCACGTGGCACCGGCGGCATCCAGCTGGATTTGACGCACGTTCCACGTCAGCGATGTAGCTATATTAATTGATTAATTAAATAAAAAGTATATATTATAAATAAATATATTGATATATATTTATAATATCATTATTCTAATTATTAAGATTTTAATATTTAGTATTATGATATAATTGTAATTGTATTGATAATGATTAATTAAATAAAAAAGTATATATTATAAATAAATGTATTGATATTATATTTGTAATATCATTATTTCAATTATTAAGATTTTAATATTTAGTATTATGATATAATTGTAATTGTACTGATATGATTAATTAATAAAAAAGTATATATTATAAATAATGTATTGATATTATATTTGTATATCATTATTCAAATTATTAAGATTTTAATATTTAGTATTATGATATAATTGTAATTGTATTGATAATGATTAATTAAATAAAAGTATATATTATAAATAATGTATTGATATTATATTTGTAATATCATTATTTCAATTATTAAGATTTAATATTTAGTATTATGATATAATTGTAATTGTATCTTGTAAATAATTATGTAGTTAAATATTATTTAGTAATACTTAATTATGAATGAAGTTTGAAGTTTACATATTTGTAATTTTTTTATTATATAAATGTGCAGAATGAGTTTTTATAGCATGCATTATGAATTTTTAGGTTAATTATTTGATTTTCTATATATATTTTTATAAAATTGTATTTCATTGAACTGTAGACCCGTCAATTGCTTGATATGCATATTATGTAATATCCGTATATTTTTCTATACTTGTACAGATCTGAGAATTATGCATGTTATTCAATGATTGTCCAATTTGGACAGTTTGGGAATTGCAAATATTTTATAGGTCAATTTATAGTAATCAAACGGTGTGCAATGAAGACCGAATGAAATTTCGAGCATCATTTTCCTTTTGTTCTTCGCATACATAAATTTTGTATGTGGATAACTAAGAAAAAATGCTGTCAAAATTTCATTCGGTCTTCATGGCACACCGTTTGATTACTATAAGTTGACCCATAAAATTAATGCAATTCCTGAATGGGATAGGACCTTTACCTAGTAGTTGATGATAGGACACATTCATCGTGATAGTAAAATAATTATATTTTTAATTTTATTGTCATATTAATTATGTAATTTATTAGTTTTTTAATGATATCAACATAGGAGAAAGTTATTTCTAAATATATTTTGTTAATTAAATATGTAGGATATAATGAAAGAATCAATCACAGCATTATGTTATATGAGTGGTTCTATGATTAATGGATCAATTGGAATTGAGTATAATCAGGGACCAAAAAATGTAATTAGAATCAGTTCTGGTATGACATTCCAAGAATTGGAGAACAAAATATGTAGAGTTCTCCATATTGGTAGAACCGGGAAAAAAATATTGATTATCTATAGATATCTACAAGTTGTCCAGCCGACATTTGTGAAGTATGAACATGTTCCATTAACCGATGATGAAGACATGGAGATAATATTTTCAACTATCGGTTCACATCCATGTATATCAGGTGCAGAGTTATATATAGATATCCAAACCGTTGAAGCTCCTGAACCTGAGTGCGGACAGGATGATTATGAAGAAGCTATTCGAAATATAGCAACAACTCGTGTAACTGAACAGGTTCTATCATATAGTACTCCAAATATTACAGATAATGAAGTGGAAAATATTGGCTCGGTTTTTACTGTAGATCCGTTATGTACGGTGGACAGTACTATACCGGAAAGTAATATTAGAGAAGCATCAATATATACAGCTGGTGATGACAGGGTGCATGTCGATAATCAACTTTTTAGTGAGAATGATGATGAAAGTGAACATGATTTGGTTGACAAAGGTGACGAGGCCAGTAGTTCATATCCAGTACGAAGTCCAGAGGATACCACTATTCCAAATTATTCTATATTTGAAGCTCCATCTAGAATATTTATCAGATTGATTGGAATGCTGCAAATATGTCGATGTATTCTTCAATGCAGGAATAACATGTTATATGGCAAAGGGATGAGGAGTTACGTAAAGGACTCCGCTTTATAGATAAGGCAGAATTACAGACTGCAGTAAAACAATATTCTGTTGAAAGACATCATGAATTCAAGGTTATTGAATCAAATCCAAATCTATGGCATGTCAAATGTAAGAGCAGAGATTCTGGTTGTCAGTGGATGCTGAGAGGTATTAAACGGCATGATTTTTTTGAGATCTCATGATATACCGGTCCTCATACATGCCTATCTGCAATGATGTCTCAGGATCATTCTGGTTTGGACTCCACTTTAATTGCTAATGAAATTCGGGATCTAGTTAAAGAAATTCCTATCATTGCTTTTGCTGGACTTGGTGCAGTCATAAAGAATAAATACAACTATACACCAAGTTATAGAAAATTATGGGATGCCAAACAGAAGGCGATAGCGATGCTGTTCGGAGATTGGGATATGTCATATTAATTGCTTCCGAAATAGTTGCATGCTGTACAAACATTTAATCCAGGTTCCTAGGTGAAGTTTATCAGCACTCCAACTGGTATACCAAATTGTGCCAAGTTTGATCGTGTATTCTGGGCATTTACATCCTCGATTGAAGGATTTAAGCACTGTCGTCCGGTCATAAGTATCGATGCTACTTTCATGTATGGAAAGTATAAGGAGAAGTTGTTGATTGCAATTGCTATTGATGGAAATAATCAGATCTTTCTACTTGCATTTGGTATTATCGATGAAGAGTCAGCGGACACCTGGGATTGGTTCTTAGCTTGTATCAGAAATTTTGTTACAACATGTCAGGAAATTTGTTTAATTTTCGATTGACATGCTGGTATACTTGCTGCAGTACAGAATGAGATCTGGATTGGCAGCCACCGCATGCTTATCATGTATATTGCCTGCGTCACGTGTCAAGTAACTTTAATTCAAGATTTCGTGATCCCAAACTAAGATATATGGTGAAAGCAGCTGCATGCAAATGCAGCCTAAAAAATTCCAGAAATGCAAGAGGAATATTAAGAAATTTAACCCAGAGAAGCTGTTCAGTGGTTGAATGAAATTCCTTTAGCAAAATGGACACGTTCACATGATGACGGACGACGGTATGGGATGATGACAACTAATATATCCGAGTGTTTCAATGAAGTTCTGAAAAATGCTCAATTTCTTTCCATAACAGCATTGGTACAGTTGACTTTCTTTCGGCTTGTGTCATATTTTGAAGGCCGATGTGTCCAAGCAACATAGGCAATGGACAGAAATGAAAGGTTTACTCCTTTATTACGGGACATGTCATTTCCAACCATGCCAAAGCGACATCGCATACCATTACACGATTTGATAGAGCAATTGGCTTGTTCCAAGTCCAAATGCTAGACGTTGACCGAACATGAACAGGGATAACAATATACAGGTACTTACGATCTTTATGTATCATTGAAAATATGTTATTAGGTTGTGTATATGCTGAATTATGATTTTTGATGATGTAGGTTGTTCGTATTTCCCAGCAAATATGTACATATCAGAAATGGCAATGTTTTCATTTACCTTGTTCTCACGTCATGACTGCTTGTGCATATATTATCATTGATATACATTGATCGGTACTATATATTATATGATTATTATTACATCAAATTAAATTTACATCACATCAAATTTAAAATTAAATTTAAAAAAAATAATGATGGGTTATATAAAATTTGTCTTTTCAAAAGACGGAGTTGGATTCATCTTTTGAAAAGATGAATTCAAGTGCCTGTCGCTGACATATCGGTCGAAATTATCTATTTCGATAAATATATCCAGAATAATTTATTTGGATAATTTTTATTAAAAAAATATTATTTTTTTAAAAAAAATTCGAAAAAGTAAGAATAGACCAATTCTTTGTAAAGGGATGTACGGTTTGCTCGTTGGCTTTCTCGGTTGTTGCATCCTAGTGACACCAAGTGTGCCAGAAGGAACCGGCATCCGAGGCCTTGGCCTTTCGCAGGCAACAAATCACGTGAGGGAGGCCAACGGAGAGAGAGAGAGAGAGGGGGCTTGGGTGGGAACCTCAGCCTATTATCGTACGGGCCTGCCAAGCCAAGTGCCAGAAGACTTAAATTCGAAAATATGTGTGCTTAGAACATTTATTCTTGTTTCACGTGACTTGATAATGCAGTCTAAATATTAACTCTATAATTATAATTTACTTTAATAATAATATATTTAAATATGCTGTCACTCTCCCCAAATGATTAAGAATTTTCTACAAATAACTAAGAATTAAGAAAGTAAAAAGAAAGACAGACAAGTGAGCTCCGAATAGAACCAGCTGGTAGAACATTAATTACTAGCCATTTCCATATGACGTCTAATTGTTAAATCACGGTCCTTAAATTCGGGTTGCAGATGCTTTGATGATCATGTAAGTGTGACATGAAATGAGTCGAAGACTCAAATAATTTGATATCAGCATCAAGCAGGAGCGGGGGTGCTTAGAGACATAATTTGTATACAATATGAAGAGGATTAATGTGCGTGAATTTATGTTTTCCTCTGAATTGCACTCAACATCATGCACTTTAATTGCTCAGATTATTGCAAATTAAACTACGTTTACTCATGGATTGATTTGAGGCAAAAAAAAACCATGTTAAAACCACAGGAAGCCCATGTAGATAGATGCCCATCGGTTTCAACAACAAAGAGTGAGAAACGCAAACCACCCGCGACCCCACAAGGTACCGAAATTTTAATGATCGCGTCGACCCCCTGTCGTACATTAATGTTACGATGTTAAGAGCCTTTATTTGGATTGGCATTTAATACAGGAAGGCCAACTACTCTTGAAAGATGGGTCCGCTACCGCTACGAAGGTAATTCGGTCGATAAAGATTTTATCTCATCATTAATAGATATGGTGACTCAATTAAATTTTAAAATATTTTAAAACCTGTAATCAATATTTTAGGAAAAGTTATATTAAATTTATTCTTCCAATTCTTTTATTTTTTATGTATATAAAAAAATGGGTCAATCAATTATTTAAGATGGCTGACGTGAAACCCGTATCAGATCCAGTCAAATACAATGCCGGAAGAAGTTGCCATATCGAAAAAAGCTGCCACGTGGATGTCTTTCTTGGACTCCTTCACCAGGTAGCTCTCTCGAGATCGAGACGTCCTGGTCGAAGACGAGCTCTGTTTCACCAGGTGGCTCCCTCGAGATCGAGACGCCCTGGCCGAAGTCAAGCTCCATCTCTCCTCGAATTCCTTCGCCAGGTGGCTCTCTCGAGGTCGAGATGCCTTGGCCAAAGTCAAGTTCCTCCTTGAACTAGCTCCACTTCGGACGAAGGGATCGGCAACTGAGGGACGTCGCACCTTCCTTTAATGGTTGTAAGCTACCCAAGGACCATGGAGGAGCGCTGGCCAGGCCGCAATAATTTTTTCTACTACCACTTATATCGAAAGGGAAGGGATTTCCCGATCGAGGCGCTGCGCTTCCGACCGACCGTCTGTGCCACCCAAAAGAGGAAGTCAATCCAGGAGATTCAAATCCAAGGGACGGCTGCCCCCGATCGAAGCTCTGCCAGGTTTCTTAAAATGGAGTGAGCAGAAGAAGGGTCAGAGTCAGAGCACGGTGTTGTTCCCTATCACGAATGGAGAAAGGCACCTCGTACATGGCACGAAACGTCATCGTCATCGTACGCGCCTGTAAGCGAGGGGAGGATCCCAAGGTAGGCGACGTGCAGCCATCCTGGCTTAAAAGAGTTCTCCAATATTTAAAGAAGAAGGTAAGTAACAAACACAAAAGGGACGGCATACAGGAGAGCATTTGAGAGACAATGTTTTAGGCTACCGGAGACTCACCAGAAGGGTCTCGATGGACAGCCATCCAGCTTGAGCTCTCCTCCACTACCACTTCCCTCGCTCTACTCTCAATCCATTCACACTCTCCAAGTATATAAGTTTCTCCTCCCAGCAAGTATATAAGTTTCTCCTCCCAGCGTAGAGTCCATCTATGGAGCTCAACCAGGAGGATCTGTTCTCTTGGATCGTCACTGACTTAACGTGGGAGTACCCTCGCGAGATCACCGGCCCGGACCCTCGTCGAGAAGGTTCCCAGCCTAGGACGCATTCGAGAGCTACGGAGCCACGAGGGTCGATGGCAACAAGTCTTTTTATTACTTTTTATTTTTATCCAGTTTCTTTTTAGGTTAAGACTATAAATAGATTGAATTGGCTCGTCACCTAACTCATTCGTCGATTCGATCATTTTAGGAAAGCGGAGGTTCCCGAGCGACTAGGACGCGATTCGAGATCATCTCCAGCTACAAGCCACGATGGTCGGGCGGCAACAAGTCTTTTTTTTATTATTTTTTTTTATTTTTGATGACAGTTTTCTTTTTTAGGGTTAAAGACTATAAATAGATTGAATTGGCTCGTAACCTAACTCATTCGCTAAAATTCATTTCGAATTTCGAATCATTTTAAAAGATTTCCCAAAATCGGATCAGGTTCTAATCCTTTCTATTTTTTGGGTTGGACCTAAACTTATTGAATTCTAACCTGCCGATCAGGCATGCTTGTTAAATCCGACGTTTGCTAAAACTTCAAACCTATTTTTCCAAGCTTCAAACCTATTTTTCTGCATGCCTCGTCATGTGATCAAGCATGGTAAAAGTTGAATATATTAGGCCAAGATGACATTGTAGTATGAGAAATTCATGATGTAACAGACAATACCAACCACCTCGACAATCGTGATAAGTTTGGTTTAAATTGCTGGCAATTCCTCCTTACAACCTGTGTGGGATCCAAATTAGATCCAATTTTTTCGCATCAATATCAGATTATACATGAATCTAATCTATCATAATAATCCATCGAGGCAAAACTTTGATCATGAATTTAATCCATTTTTTAATTAGATTGAATCCAGATCCAACCTGCATTAAAAAAAAAAAAAAAAAATCAATTTGACCGAGATCACTCTACACCCGTTCCAATCCGAGAGCACTCTGAACCCATTCCAACCGAACCCGAGAATACTCTAAACCCGTTCCAACCCACCCGAGAGCACTCTAAACCCGTTCCAACCCGACCCTTTGAACCCGGGTAAGATGACGCGTTTTAAATTATTGGATTCTCAAGGGCTGCCAACCAGTTAGTTGTATCAACTAATGACCGTTTGGAACTGTCTATAACACATATTACAATAAAAAAAAAAACACGGGTACTTTTGTACTTTTAATTAATATATACAATCTGTAAACTCGGTGTCCAGGTGGTAAAAGTCTGAAACCTATAAAGCTGCAAAACAAAGATTACTGGAAGGCTAATTAAAATCACCTACACATATCTCTCGAGCATTGTAGACCGTCGAGGGGAAAAAGAAATAAAAAAACAAACAAAAGGGCTGGTACCTTTCCCCAAAGGAAGTGGCCGGCACACGGGAGTGGAAAGCAAATAAAAATCGTAATCACGCGTACGCATCGCTGAACAAAATGTCATGCTTCAAAGAATTCACTTTCTTTCGTTTCAGAGCAAAACCGTGACCACCTTTTCAGACCATTGGAGGTAGAGAAACAAGATGGATAGAGGAAAGCTTGGGTCACCGATCGAGATCCAAATAATAGAAATCCATCAAAATCTTAAGTTGGAACAGGATGACAAAACTTTCAATGCGATCACAGAGAACAGATACGAGAAATATAGTAGTATAATAGGGAAATCAATGTAAAAAAACAGTCCCAACCGAACGATCATCTTTCTATCTTATTTTCTCCCAACAACCAATGACCACTCCCACATCTATCCAACGAAACATAGCTACTACTAAAAAATCTACTTCCTTTATTATCCCACACCATATCACTTTTATGGACGCACCATGGCATGACACCCCCTAGTAACCCTGCCGAGTGTGGAAGAAACCAGTGAGACACATGAAGGACATTAGGCCCGGTCGAGGCTCAGGGGCACTTTGGCCTCCTCCTATTGGCAAAGCCAGTATACTTTCCCCTGTAACAAGGGCACTCATCCTTGTGGCCGTAAGTCCCAGAAGCACGCAGCGGCACTCTCGCAGCACAGTCCGCATACTTGAGGCAGCGGTCCTGAAAGCTCGCCTTGGAGCACCTAACCTTGCACTTGGAATCGCAAAAACTAGCACCCAAAAAAAAAAAAAAAAAGGCCTCTCATCAATACAACTAAGAAAAAAAACTGAGAGAGAAAAGGGAACAGATCTGAGATTAGCGTTTACGTGAGCCGGCCATGGTGGGTTGGAGAAAGGAAGAGGCCAAGAGGATCAGTAGAAGGGCCAAGGTGCTGTGGAGGGCTTCATGATGTTTGCTACGGCTATGACGTATGAAGGAACTTGAGCCGATGAGGAAGTGTGGAGTTTTGGAGGGGTATTTATAGGGAAGAGGGAAAGAGACAAGGTCTGTGGTAGGGTTTTGTGAGAGACTTCAGTATTAAAGCTCAAAGAGGATGACCTGTGGGCTGGCATCTGAAGGGAGTTGATAGAGACGTTCAGGCGGAACCGCGGTTCAAAATTACGGTGGTCGCATCAGTTTCCAAAGCCCCCTGTAATATACCCACGTATGGCCATGGTACCTAGGCCTCGTAAATTATAAAAATACAAGTTACTCTCTTTTTTCTTATCTCTTTAATTAAACAGATTATTAGTCACAAGAATAATTACATAATAGTTTAAGTTTTTTTTAGTTTTAATATCCTTTAAAATGCTTACCATATTTCAAACCCTGTCTCTACCCATTATCATGGAGTACATATTGTGACCTGTACTAATAATAGGCCCTTATTCCTTTCGAAAATAAAGGCACGTAAAAGAAACAAAACTTATTTGGTACCTATTTATATAACAATGGTGTTGTCGATTGAGATCGAACTGAAATCGAAAAGATCAAAGTGAGCTCAGTATGGTTGCCAAGGATCATGAATTGACGGTCGAATTTGGAAAGTCTTTTTTTCTAGGGTTTTTAAGATTAGAATTGTCCGATATTCAAACCAGTGGAAATACAAAAATAGTGAAATTGAAAAAGAAATGATAGAGAGATTAATAGCGGTAGAGTGATCTCTGGAGGACTTACCTGACAGCCCTTGCCCTCTTTTTATTTATAGAAGAAAATCAGTAGTCATTTTCACCGAGCATGCATGCAGTAATTGCATGCATGGATAGTAATTCGCAGCTTGAATGTGTTTTTTCAACATATTACTACATCCCTTGACAGTTTAGGGCATCTAATTATATCATGATGATCGCAGAGTAGCTTTCTCTCATATCCCATCTCGTTAGATGATTATTTGATTCGGATTATAATTTTTTGCATGCCTTCTCATCCCTTTCAATTGCAATCCAATCTTGAAATTTAAGAATAGATATAGTACAATTATCGTCATATTCACTCTCTTATATGAACAAAAGCTAATTGAAAATGGGGGTGATCTTGATGCTATCATAGGAAGCAATGTCCATAACTTATTTTCAATATATCATCATACTTACTGCAACCGTCTCATATTTTTACTTTCAAAAAAATCCAGTCCAACTTTAGTAAATGGAATACCGGCTGTAATGTTTCCTGTCGTTATCATGGTAGGCAACAAGTTTAAAGAAAGATCCTAGCTGTGATCGTTTGTCTCCGTTACCGTGGAAGGCCACAGGTTCGAGAAGGTCCGTTATGGGGTCACGGAGTCCCTAGAGGAGGAGAGGATAAAAACAACCTTGGTATGGATGGGACCAATACCATGGCGCAGGCCTCGCTATGGGATCATGGGGCATGGATGGGGGATGCGCTGCGCGCCGAGCGGCAACGTGTGGGGTCACGCGCTTTGCTTAGCCATTTAATCCGCATCCATTGAATGTCCCTGTAAGGAGGTCGGCCTCGGCTTTTATTACTGCGATGGGATCTGCCCCTCTCTTTCTCTATGCGACGGAGGTTGTAGCGATGGGATCTGCTCCCCTCTCTTTCTCTATGCGACGGAGGTTGTATTCTTCTGCGCGAGAAAAGATTCACCTTCGAATGCACCGTCGGATCATTTGCGATCTGTGCGGTGGGTGATCCAACGGTGGATTCCTGCGAAGGAAGGTTGCGAAAGATACGACTCCCTTACCTTTCGCCTTTATACCACCCTCTCTGTTCCTGGGCATTTTCGTCCGCTTCGGGCTTTGGCTTCGTGTGTGTGTGTGTATATATATATATAGAGAGAGAGAGAGAGAGAGAGAGAGAGAGGCATCGCCGTCTCGGTGAGTGGGTTGGTGTTACGGATGGACTCGAGCGCAGCATTCTACTCCATAGACAGCTGGTCTGGCCGGAGAAGCGTGCGAGGTTCTGGGTCGCACTTCCCCTGAGGGACCTCCACTCTCGTGCGTTGATGGAGAAAAAGGCTGCGCTTGCACTGGCGTCCTGTTCCCAATTCCCCTGATCAGCATCTTTCTTTCACTTTTTCTTTCTGGTGGATGGAATGATCATGTACGGTGCACGTGATGGATCATCAACAAGTATGGTTTAGGTTCAGGAGCAGATCATCCCTGGCAACCAATTGGTGCCCGCAAAATTTTACCTATTCGTGTCCGCTTTCATTTAAAATTTTGCTATTCGAATCCATTCGAAATTTAATTATAATATTGTGCCCATCCGGCTAATTATGGATCGGATCGATTTCAGGTATCTGATCGGCTGATCCCTGAAGGAGGGGTATGAGAGGTCATGGAAAGAGAGGTCCGACCCCCGGCTCTTGAAGAGGACCCTACGATCTCTTTCCGAAGGGCTGAACCACCGGAAGGCCGGCTCAGGCTAGGCTGGACAGACTTCTCCCGCTAAAAATATGGCTGACCCAGAGAAACTCAAAGGGTTGACAGACGCCTCCCCGCGCGTGGTTGGTTTCTTTGGGGCTCCTGGCGAATGCCCGGGTTGGTCGGGTGACTCCCCTCAGCTGAGGCCGACCCACCATTAAGGGAACTACTCGAAGGCTCAAGAAGCCCCTCTCTGATAAATTCCGACATTTTGTTACAACGAACTCCACCACATGGCCACGACTCCGTGCCGCCAGGCCATCACTCTGACCCTCCTGCCACTCTTCCAGGCCACGACCTTGCCATCATACTGGCTCTTTTGGGGGCAAATCTGGGCTTTCCTAGCCTGTCCCCCAACAGAATTGGGCCGCACTCCACGCCTATAAAAGGTGCCCGGGGGACCTCCGCGAAAAAAAAAGGTACTTCTTCCCTATCACGAACGATTTTTCCTTAGTTCTTTCCATTCCATTGTTCCAATTCCGCCTCTAACTTAAGCATCAGAGTGTCCCCCGCCGAAGCACCTCCGACACCCAGGGACTTTGTGCAGGTCGACCGGCAGAGGAGCTCTCCAGCGTACCCACCGAGCCCGGTCCAGGAGGAGGAGCGGCAACAGATTAGCGTAGCTAGAGGAAGGGGTTGAACCTTCGTTATGCTCTTCGCTCTAAAAGGAAAGATCGACTGGGAAGTTCCGGCTATGGCAAGGGGGAGAACCTGAAGTATTTCTGCGAGGGGAGGGCGTTCTCATTATGGGCTCGGCGCACCCCGCGCGGAAAGCGATGCCGCTGCCGCCACTGAGCCCACTATCACCCTGGGGTTGCAGCAATTCCAGATGCTGGTAAACTGCATCGAGGCGCTTACCTCAGCGATCCAGGGCTTCCAGGAAATGGCTGACCATCAACAGCAATCGCCAGCGGCTTCCTGTGTCAACCATCAGCCCGTCGCCGGCATGAGCCAGCAGCCGGAGGCGCCCCCGCCTCCGTCCCTCGCCATTTTGGAGCCCCAGGGGTCCTTGGCAGCCCGTGCTGAAGGAAAGAGGGCGAGATCAGCTTCCCCCTCTTATTATGTCCCTCTCGATGGCCGACGCCTTGCTGCAGACCGCAACGACTACGGTAAAAAATCATACACATGGAAGAGCGCATTACCGAGATTATCGAGCGGCAGAAAGCCGAGGGGGGTCAGGCGCACGACACTCACCCGCCTTTCTCTATCGAGATTCTGGGGAAGCCTATCCCCCGGCATTTCAAGATCCCACAGGTGGACTCCTACGATGGTACCACCGATCCACTAGACCACCTGGGCCCTATAAGGGCCCACATGATTTGCAGGGCGCTTTCGATGCCCTTCACTGTATCGCCTTCCCAGCGACCCTGAAGAAGGCCGCGTGGATATGGTTCTCCACCATCCGCCCAGTACGATATGTTCCTTTTCCCAGCTTGAAACCCTTTTTCTTTCTCATTTTAGGACTTGCAGTCGAACTCCGAAAAACACCGACTGCCTCTTCCTCATCCAGCAAAACGAGGGAGAGACCCTCCGAGACTATATGGCCCGCTTCAACTCAACCGCCATGGAGGTCTCGAACTTGAATGAAGTGGTGGTCATGTCAGTCTTCAAGAGGGGGCTCCGCTCGTCTAGGCTCACATTCTCCCTGAACAAGAATTTTCCGACGAGCTACACCGAGCTGCTGGCCAAGGCGCACAAATATGCCCTAGTAGAGGAGTAGTCGGCGAGCCGACGCCAGGCTGAGAGGAGGTCAGCCCCAAAGAAGCAGGGCGATAAAGCCCCTGCAATCTAACCTCCCGGCGATGACAGCCGACCCACTCGACGCCAGAGCCCCAAGTAGAGGGACTACCTCAAGCGGTTCAACAATTATGCACCCCTCTCCCTGTCGCGGGAGAAAATCCTTATAGAGATCGAGAATGAGGCCTTATTCTAAAGGCCTCGATCAATGAGGGGCCCTCCTGCCGCCAGGAATAAAAACAAGTACTGCCGGTTCCACAGGGACCACGGGCACGACACAAAAGAGTGCCTCTAGCTGAAGGACGCCGTCGAGGACCTCATCAGGAGAGGGTATCTGAATAAGTATGTCCCGCCCTGCCAGGATCGGGCTGAGACTTCAGCTGCCAGAGACCCCCCAGAGGAGGCTGAGCTCCCCAATCAGTGCCCAACAGATGGGGGCGTTGGCATGCTGCACCGACTGTCTGGCTGGGGGCATGAAGAAGGTCAAGACATTGCAAAGAGGTCCAGGGAATCTAATGTAATCAGATTCTCTGATGAGGACCTCTTGGAGCCTCCTATTCTGGGCGATGACCCTGTGGTCGTGTCGGCTATCATTGCCAACTATAATGTAAAGCGCGTCCTTATTGATAATGGAAGTTGTGCAGAAGTTTTACTGTATGACGCTTTTGTCCGGATGAACTTGTCCATATCTAGGCTGCGAGAATCCCTGACACTGCTCATTGGCTTTGGGAGGAACTCCGTCGGGGTTGAAGGGGAGATTACTTTGCTCGTGACCCTCGGACAGAGCCTTACTAGCGAACCTTCCCTGTCAACTTTGTGGTCGTCCGTACGATCTCGGCATACAATGCCATCTTGGGTTGACCGGCCCTTAACAAGTTTCGGGTCATTGTATCCACTTACTATTTGCTGGCCAAGTTTCCGACCCTGATGGAGTTGGAGAGATGAGGGGTGACCACAAAGTGGCTAGACAGTGCCTAGCTATTCACGATAAGCAGCTGGATGGGCGCCCCACACTTGAGCAGCTTGACCCTAGAGATGAAGCCGACAGCCACGGTCAGTCTGTCGAGAAGATCGTATTTGTACCCCTTAGAGAGGATGATCCCACAAGTTTCCTCTAAATAGGGAGCGCTCTGGATGAAGAGGCTAGGTGGGAACTAGTCGGCTTCTTGAGGAGCAATGCAGACATCTTTCCCTGGTTGGCGTCGGACATGCCAGGCATCTCGGCGGACATTATCTCCCACCAGCTCAGGGTGGATCCTACTTATAGGCCCAGCTTCACCGCCAAAAGGCAGAGGGCCATTGAAGAAGTGAAGAAGCTCTTCGATGCCGGCTTCATCAGGGAGTCCCATTACCCGAAGTGGCTGGCCAATATCATCATGGTGAAGAAGGCCAGTGAGAAGTGGAGGATCTGTGTGGATTACACGGACCTCAACAAGGCTTGCCCCAAGAACAACTTTCTCTTGCCGAAAATTGACCAATTGGTAGACGTGACAGCTGGCCATCAACTCTTGAGCTTCATGGATGCCTTCTCTGGGTATAACCAGATCAGGATGCACCCCGGAGATGAGGAGAAGATGGCCTTTGTCACGGACAGGGGCTTGTATTGCTATAAGATGATGCCTTTTGGTTTAAAGAATGCGGGCGCCACCTTCCAAAGGCTGATCAACCGAGTCTTTGAAGGCCAACTTGGGAGGAACATGGAGGTGTACATCGATGATATGATTGTCAAAAGCCTCTATAAGGCCGACCACATCAGGGACCTGCAGGGGTCCTTCGATGCATTGAGACACTACAGGATGAAGCTAAACCCCGCCAAGTGCATCTTCGGGATGACCTCCGGGAAATTTCTTGGCTTCCTAGTTACTCAAAGAGGTATTGAGGTCAATCCCGAAAAGATCAAAGCCATCATCGACATGACGCATCCGACTAGTAAAAGGCGGGTGCAAGAACTTGCGGGTCGCATTGCTTCTCTCAACTGCTTCATCTCCCGGTCAATCAAGAGATCCCTCCCATTCTTCAAAACCTTGCACCGGTCGGACCGCTTCTAATGGACTGATGAATGCCGGTCAGCCTTTGAAGCATTGAAGGACTATCTGAGGAACCCTCCGCTCTTGGCCAAGCCAACGGAGGGGAAGTGCTATATCTGTACCTGTCGGCCTCTAACGAGGCCATCAGTGCTGTCCTTGTGCGGGTGGGGGAAGATGGCTGGCAGAAACCCTGTCTACTACATCAGCAAGGTCCTCCACAATGCTGAGACAAGGTATCCTAAGGTGCAAAAGCTGGTCTACTCACTGGTCATAGTGGCGAAGCACCTCCGACCCTACTTTCAGGCACATCCGATCGTCATATTGACTGACCAACCCCTTAGGACGATCCTTCGAAGCCCTGACACCTCCGGACGGCTCACCAAGTGGGCCGTCAGGCTGGGCGAGTTTGACATCTCCTTCTAGCCCCAATCGGCCCTAAAAGCCCAGGTAATAGCTGATTTCATTGAGGAGTGCACTTGGAGGATGGAGGCAACCCCACAGCGGCTAAGGTGCCTGTGGCTAATCCCGTGGGAGAAGCCAAGCCCGCTTGGACTCTGCATGTAGATGGAGCTTCCAATCTCTCGGGTGTGGTGCAGGCTTGATCTTAGCTGACCCTGGCGGGCAATGTCTAGAGTACGCCCTACACTTTGCATTCCAAGTATCGAACAACTAGGCGGAGTATGAAACTTTACTTGCAGGGCTAAAGATAGCCAATGAATGGGCATTGGCAGGATTCGTGCCTTCTCCGACTCCCAGTTGGTAGTCAATCAGGTGAAGGGCGAGTTTGAAGCAAGGGACCCTTCCTTGGCTAAGTACTTGGACAAGGTACGGGGCTTCATATCTTAACTTAAATTTTTTGAGATCCTTCATATACCTTGGCAGCAAAACTCCCGGGTGGATGCCTTGTCATGGCTGGCCACTGCCACGGTCGGTACCTCCGATCGGACCTTCGTGGAGCATCTGCAGCACCCGAGCATTACCAAAGAACCGACAGAGGTTCACCAGGTTGAACAAGAAGCCTCGTGGATGGATCCAATCCGTACATTCCTGGTACGAGGGACTCTTCCGGATGACCCGATGGAAGCCAGGCGTGTCCGCTCAACGGCCTTTAAATACGTCATCCTCAACGGGGCCCTCTACAAGCGTTCATTCTCGCAACCATTGCTGAAATGCTTAGAGCCGACCGATGTGGATTACGTACTCCGGGAGGTGCACGAGGGCATCTGCGGCGATCATCTTGGAGGGAGGTCCCTGGCTTACAAAATTATCCGGCAGGGATATTATTGACCTATAATTTAAAATGATGCATTAGACTTCGTACGAAAGTGCAATGCGTGCCAAAGGTACTCTAGCATCCAAAGGAGGCCTGCCAGCCAGCTGATCTCGCTCACGACGCCTTGGCCATTTGCACAGTGGGGCATGGACATCCTGGGACCTTTTCCCCCAGCATCCGGTCAGCGGAAGTTTCTTCTCGTGGCCATTGATTACTTCACCAGATGGGTGGAGGCAGAAGCATTGGCACAGATAATAGAGGCCAAAGTGGAAAACTTTGTCTGGAATTGCATTATCTTTCGGTTCGGTATCCCAAAGACGATCGTCACTAATAATGGAAGACAGTTTGACAACTCTAAGTTCCGGGGTTTCTGTTAACAATACCACGTTGCCCATCGGCTTACTTCAGTCGGTCATCCTCAGTCCAATGGAGAGGCTGAGGTCACTAATAGAACGATCCTGCATGGGTTGAAGACTCGGCTGAATGAAGCCAAGGGGCTTTGGACGGAAGAGCTTCATTCGGTGCTTTGGGTGTATCGATCAACCGCTCGAACGGCGACTGGGGAAATCCCGTTCAACCTGACCTATGGGAGTGAGGCGGTCATCCTCGTGGAAGTCTCTTTACAATCCCTACGGATTGACCAGTTCACCGAGCCGGCCAACTCGGAGTAGCGGAGGGCTGACCTGGATCTGCTGGAAGAAACCCGGCTCCAAACGAGCATGAAGATGGTGACCTACCACCAGAAAATGGCCAGATATTACAATTCGCAGGTCAAGATGCGAACCTTTCAAGTTGAAGATCTGGTCCTACGAAGGGTGGAGGTTTCAAGGCCAACTTAGTAGGAAAAACTTTTCCCCAATTGGGAAGGCCCTTATCGAGTTACTGAAGTAATTCGAGCTGGAACCTACCGACTCGAACATTTGGACGGACGACAGATAGATCGCCCATGGAATGTAGACAACATTCGCAAGTACTATCAATAAAGTCTACAACTTCTTCAACTTCTTCCAGCCCACTTCGAAAGTCCGACCTCGATCAGCAGAGGCTCTAGGACATCCCACTCCAAAAGTTCGACCCCGGTCAGCAGAGGCTCTAGGACAGCCCACTCCGAAAGTCCGACCCCGGTCGGCAGAGGCTCTAGGGCAGCCCACTCCAAAAGTCCGACCCCGGTCGGCAGAGGCTCTAGGACGGCCCACTCCGAAAGTCCGACCCTGGTCGGTAGAGGCTCTAGGATAGCCCACTCCGAAAGTCCAACCCCGGTCGGCAAAGGCTCTAGGGCAGGCCACTTCGAAAGTCTGACCACGGTCGGTAGAGGCTCTAGGGCAGCCCACTCTGAAAGTCCGATCCCGGTCGACAGAGGCTCTAGGATAGCCTACTTCGAAGGCCCGACTCCGGTCGGCAATTATCCCAAAACAACCTCTGTGGGACCGCGTGGAGGATAGGACACAACATGGGCTAACTCGCGGACGGGGGCTTGGAGCAAGCGTTTAAGTACCTGGCTCGGATCAAGCTACCGCCCTCAGCTACCCTACCGGCTTCAGGCCCGAAAGAGTCGACCGGAAGTACTTAGGAATTTCCCTAAAGGGTTCAAGTTCGAGTTATGTTAATGCTTGTCGGCCATTTCGAAGGGGCTTATGACTCTGCAGGGCCGACCAAAAATACTTAGAAGATTTTCGGAAGAAAAATGATTCTGGCATGCTCATGAGTAACTAAAGTTCCATTTTCATTAATAAAGGTAAGTATTTACAAGAGGAGTAGGTCGGACCTTTACAAACTCCTTAGGTCCGATCCACAGAAGATGCATCAGGGGCCACAACCTCGGCCCCGTCGGCTACAACCGAGGGATCAGC
The DNA here is from genome assembly GCA_021397845.1 of Areca catechu. NCBI lineage: Eukaryota > Viridiplantae > Streptophyta > Magnoliopsida > Arecales > Arecaceae > Areca > Areca catechu. Next base: position 197,902,480 of record CM038039.1, read on the forward strand.
CGAAGCCGTGGCAACTGGAGGTTCAACTAGGGAGGCCACCGCCTCCGTGTCAGCTGGAGCTAGGGTTTCGACCCCAACCACTCCTGCCTCACCTTCCGCTTGAGGCTCTGCCTGGGGCTCCTCCCCCTCTGCCGGATCCTCCAGCTCGGCGCTTGATAGATCCAGCTCTGGGAAGAGCGAAGCCAACTTCTTCAGGCAGTCATCGTAGCCTTCTCTATAGAAGTCCGATGCTGCCTCCTCCACATCTTCAGTGAAGCCGTTGGAAGCCTTGATGCCACCATGGCTTCTTGGGCTTGCCTTGTGGCCAGCTCTTTGGCTTCCTCAAGCTGAGTCACCAATTGTGCTACCGTCGCCCGTTCGGCCTGGGCCCTCTTGTCGGCCTCCGCGGACCGTTTCTCTTCCTCTCCCAGTCGGCAGGCGAGTGAGTCAATTTTTGCCTTTCTCTTCTTCAGCCTGGCCTCCTGGTCGACCAGCTGGCTCTCTGCCTCCTTCAGAGCCACCTTCGATGACCCTGCCTCAGCTCGGGCTGCTGCCAGCCCCTCTTCAGAAGACTTCAGAGAGGTCATTGTGGCCGCTTGGGCCGCCTCCAGCTCCTGAACTCTCTTCACAGAGGTCTTGGCGGTGTGCACCACCCGACAGATGCTGTCGTCCATTAGGGAGATGCCATGGAGGAGCTGCAAGCATAAGGCTGGGTTAGTGCCATGCCCAAGGAAAGAAAAGAGGTAAAGGGACAAGTTAAGGCTCTTGCCCTCATAAAGTCACGGTAGGACTCCACGACTACGTCGATCAGATTTCTCTGGATCGACACCTCCCAATCAGCATCCATCATTGCCCACCTCAGCAGGCTCTGCGCCCTCCTAGGGTGGTCAAGCGCGCGCCAGTGCTGGAATTCTTCCTGGCGGATTTCCTCGTCCGACTCCTCGGCTTCGCTGTTGGCTGCTCCTTCTATGGCCGTCCCCTTCCCTTTGTCCATCAAAGGGACTACCTCCTCCGGACCGACGGACGAAGGAGCTGACGCCGCTGCCATGTCGGACATTCCTGGCTGCTCCTGCCCCGGTCAGGTAGCTGACCCACCTGTCGAAGCCATCATCCCCACCTTTTTCCTTGACATGCGCTCGATGAGGGGGACTCCATCTTCGTCCTACTCGACCTCGACAATGGGAACGGGTCTCTCCTCCTTCCGTTTTTTCTTCTATCATTCGACGGCCAGCATGGAAGCCGATTCGGGTCGGCCCGCTTTCGCACCGCCCGTCAGATGACTTTGGATTTATCGATCCTCTGTATCCTTCCTCCTGTTGCAGGAAACTCAGCGTTAGTGAAGGAAAAAGAGAGAGCCAAAGATTTATAAAAGAGGAGGTCGGCCCTTGCATAGGACTCTTTGGGGGCTGATCCCCGTCTGGTGAAGGGTTTCCTCCCCCAACAGCTCGAATGCAGTCGTTGGGCCGGCTCTACTGATCTCATTAAATTTATCCTGGTCGGCTATTGATATCGACCTCTCCTCGCGGGTTCTCGGCCACGGTTCCCTCTACAATGGCTTGAAACCCCAAGGTTGGAGGCAGCTGATGAAGAAGAACCGAGCCTTCCACCCATGGACAACCGATGGGAGACACTTCAAGAGTTTTCGGCCTTGGCGGGGAATGAACAACATCCATTCCCGGCTCCTAAAGTTCCTCTTCAGGCAGAAAAAATTATCGAAGAGGGACAGTCTGGGTTCGGACCTAGCCCTATGGCACAGCACAATGAAGCAGCATATCGCTCGGATGCTGTTCAAGGTCAACTGCACTAGGGTTACCCTATAAAAATTGAAGATCTCTACAAATAGATGGTGTAGGGGGAATCTCAGTCCAGCCTTAAGATGGGCTTCATACATTGGGAGAGTCCCTGGCCTTAATGGGTTGTTCGGTCTCCCCTCTCGGCCCGGGAGCGTAAGGTGCAGGGTGGAGGGAATACCATACACCACCCTGAGATTCTCGACCCATTCCCGGGTCATGGTCGAGGGTATCTCGCTCGGCCCAGGGTCCCTGCACCTACGGGCTGGACCTCCATTGCCAGACGCCATTGGGACTAAAAAGGAAGGAAGGAAGACTGGGACTAACCTGGGACTGGACTCCTGGAAGCCGGGTTTCGCGGAAGGAGGGGACTCTATCTCGCGGAGCACAGGCGCAGCAGGAAAAATCTTTTCGCATTGCTTCCCCCCTCCTTTTATAGGCCTCCAAAGGGGGAGGGGAGAGGGAGGAGCGGCAGCCGCCCGTTCCATGAGCATTCCAATTGCCCCATCAGAAGACGTGACCGCCTACATTTCAGAGTCATAAGTGTTAGGAATATCCCATCGTGCAGGTGGCGATCCGCGTGAATGCCGGATTAGCGGCGCAGGGCCAACCTGGGAGGCAACGTTGACCGATCGGATGCTGCCACGTGGCGCGGTGCCCTACTCCACCCCGGCCCGATGCGAGCCAACCTGGCCTTCATCATAGCGCCTGATTTGCATTAACTACCATGCTTGCACTCCAATGTGTGGCTGACTGCTATCCAGGAAGCCGTTCAAGGGGGATTCGAAGCGACCTGATGTCTCGACCCAGGATCCGTCGCAGGTGCACACAACCCGTATCGAAATCATGCTCCTTCCCTTTGAAGCCACGTGACCCCTCAAGGCCTAGGAGCAGGGGGCAACTATTGTGCCTATCCGGCTAACCCTGAGTCGGACTAGCCCCAAGCGTCTGATCGGCTGACCCCCGAGGGAGGGGTCCGAGAGGCCATGGGAAGAGAGGTCTGACCCCCGGCTCTTGAAGAGGACCCTACGGTCTCTTTCCCGAAGGGCTGACCCACCGAAAGGCCAGCTCAGGTTGGGCCGGACAGACTTCTCCCGCCAAAGGTACGGCTGACCCAGATAAACTCAAAGGGCCGACAGACGCCTCCCTGCATGTGCATTGGCTTCTTTGGGGCTCCTGGCGAATGCCCCGGTCGGCCGGGCGACTCCCCTCAGCTAAGACCGATCCACCATTAAGGGAACTACTCGAAGGCTCCAGAAGCCCCTCTCTAACAAATTCCGACATTCTGTTACAACGAACTCCACCACATGGCCACGACTTCATGCCGCTAGGCCATCACTCTGATCCTCCAGCCACACCGCCAAGCCACGACCCTGCCACCATGCTGGTTCTCCTGGGGGCAAATCTGGGCTTTCCTAGCCTGTCCCCCAACAGAATTTGGCCGCACTCCACGTCTATAAAAAGTGTCCCAGGGACCTCCACGAAAAAAAGGTACTTCTTCCCTACCACGAACGATTTTCTCTTAGTTCTTTCCATTCCGTTGCTTCAATTCCTCCTCTAACTTAAGTATCGGAGTGTCCCTCGCCGGAGCACCTCCGGCGCCTAGGGACTTTGTGCAGGTCAACCGGCAGAGGAACTCTCCAGCGTACCCACCGAGCCCGGTCCAGGAGGAGGAGCGGCAACAAGAAAATTAGCCATAAATTTCAAATCTATTCTATTTAAAATTGGGAGACCCATCGATTATCCAAACCAATCCGATTAATCATCATTGATAATCATATTATCATAGGATAGAATTCCATAAATTAATTTTTTTATAATAAAACAATTGTTTTAATAAAAAATATTCAAATCTTATAAAATACCATACTTCTACTAAGGTTAAACTTTCAAAACTTCAAGGAATTAACTCACACCCTCCCAACTTGCACAAATACCCAAATGTTTGAAAATAAAACCTCAATCGGAATTAAAAAAACCCCTCCAATCTTCCTTAGGTGCTCTCCTTCCCCCATGTCTTCAAAAGAAATAAAAATAAAAATGAAGTAAAAAGGAAAAAAATCAATCTACATTAAAAAATGTTTTACCTGTTTTATTTTTTTTGTCTTTCCCTTATTTTTGTTGATTTTTCCTATGTTTTCCACCGATTTATCCTCTATTTTTTAGATCCTCAGGAGTACTCTCAATTGAATAGGAGTGTTGGAGTAGCGACCGAACCGGGAAGCTTAGTCAATAATAAAGATTTTGTATTGGTATATATATATACATATAAGTTTAAATGATATAAATATATTATCGATTAATTTATAAACAATATTGAACCGGCCTTAGTGGAGGATTTAGAATTCGAATCCTCTCATCCATCAATTATGAATATATTTTTAAAAAATTAGAGAATATATATAGAATCAAGTTTTGATAGTGGATACTCAAAAGGGACAAATTCCAAATGGAAGTTTTAGTTTTAAATTTCAAATCTTATTAGAATATGCTAAATAGGTCATATTATAATTTAGTATGGGTCAGATATCCAAAAAAAACTTGGTCAACTGCTATCCCTAAATCTCTTTTTCTTTTTCACAAAAAAAATTAAAAACTAACTATTTTTCCCCTATCAAAATCATCAATGCTATCTTACAAGCACAACACTAACATGCAAGAGTCAACAGCCAAATAGATTTTTGGAGGATTAACTTGATTGGTTACAATGTCGTGTAATCTTGGTGAATTGGACAGGTGTATCATTAGTTCATAGAAGATCTTGGCATATCGAATAAGAAAGATTATAACCATCTAGAGCAACAAATAAGAGACTAACTACTCATTCGAAGATCATACTGATGAGGCTTGCCATTGACGTGGTATCCATGTCTTATGTGGCAGGCCGCTGACATAGCATCCACGTCCGACGTGGCTGATCGTTGATGTGACATCCATGGACTGTACCTCATTCTAGTAGAGCTCCTGGCTGAGTAGAGCTCCTGGCCAAGTAAAGCTCTTGGCTGAGAGGAGCTTCCAGCCAGTCCGAGTCTCGGTTACGAGAGAGTTATTCCCCTACAATCCGGAATGGAAAAAAATAGGTCAAGGATACATCAAGGGGTCACAACCCCGGGCAGGCATGCTCAGCCCCCTAATTCCAACGCTACTTGGATGGTGACGGGGAGAGTGATGTCACCATTTCAAGCCCTATAGCACACCGCCTGTATTTGATGCAAGAGGCCTTGTCGAGATTCCAGTTTCTATCATACGGGGCTCTACGGAGCCTGCACCCATCCTAGGAGGGTGCGTCATGGCACACCACCTGCATCCAATGTAGAAGGTCGTGCCGGGATTCTAGTTTCTATCCCACGGAATCCTGCGAAGCTTGCACCCCTCTAAGGAGAGTGCGTTACTAGGACACCAGATTTTGTCCAACAATGTCAACTTTTATATATCGATAAGAAGGACCTCCGGTTGACGTAAGTGGCAAACAACTCCTACTGCATAGACAAGAGAAGAACTAATCTCTTACAAAGAGCTTCTTCACGGTGGTCATCTAGGCCTCCGTGACTGAGGATCTGTTGACCTTGATCGCCAAACTAACTTGATTGTCGGAGTGTCCCTATTAGGATCCCCGGCTCGAGCTCTCTTTTCTTGCAGGATCACCCGGTGGCCAGGAGCATTCAGAGGTGAGGTGCCCAACTTCTTCTGGAGCAACTGACATGGTGCTGGGACCCACCGAGTCTACAAGCAGGGCACGATCTTGATGGTAACAAATTGGCATGCCAAGAAAGGGTGGTGAATGATGAAGGATGACACCACCAATCATCTCGCCAAAAGACCGTTGCCTCATTACAACAATCTCATGGTTGTAAGGTGCACACGGGAAGCTTCTGCTAGCCGTGATGGGAACCCATCCCACATGGAGACCGATACAGCCAGGAGGTGGAGCCTCTAGTTCCACCACCTCCACCACCAGCAGACCACCATGTATAGATTGCTGTGCTCATGCAGCAGGTCCAGTCCCCGACCGTGGTGGTGTATCGCCTATAGCACTAGCATCGATCCATGGTAACACAATAGCAGCTAGGGACCCCCGCGATCCTTGCCGTCGTAGGCCCCACAAGCCTTCGGTACTTCCGGTAGGGACCATCATGGGTGCGGGCGGTGTTGTACCCACACTCCTTGCACCACCCATGGAAAAGTCAGCACACTCCAAGCGACGAGCATTAGGAAAGTTCGGTCGGCTAAAAAAATTGCTCCTCGATCATGAATTATGATGGCCCCTCGATCCGATGATGCTGGCATGGTAGGGGGCTGAAGCCGAGCTCCCCCAATCTTTGCCTTCCTCCCCACTGATGGCCTCAGTCGAAGGGTTGACCAATGAGGCCATCCGATGGTAGGCCGAGAAGTGCTTAGAGGAACATGAGCACAGACTGGCCAATCTTGCTCGCAAGTTCGTCGACCTCCAGGGTACTTCCCGTGTGCCAGTAGGCTACGATGCCTACCCCCCTCTCATCGGATTCAAGAGGAACCAATTCCTAGCCAGTTCTGTATACCTCAGCTAGATCTTTATGATAGGACCACGGACCTCCTGGATCACCTCGAGAGCTACAAGGCTCTTATGCGAGTTTAAGGGACAACAAATGCCCTCCTCTGCACTACCTTCCCAGCTATGCTCTGTAAGGTGACTCGGGTCTGGTATTCCCGTCTCGAGCCAGGAAGCATCGACTCCTTTGAGAAGTTGGAGAAGAAATTCGTGGCACACTTCAACACCTACCATAAGGTGCTGTGAGAAGCTAACAATTTCTTCTTGGTTTGCTAGTAGAATCACGAATCCCTCAGAGACTATGTAACCCGCTTCAAGGTGGCCATCATAGAAATCTATAACCTGGACGAGCTTGTTGCATGCTAACCCTGAAGAGAGGGCTTAGAACCTTCCGCTTCACTTACTCCCTCAACAAAAAGCCCACCAAGTCTTACTCATAGCTCCTAATCCATGCCCAAAAGTATATTCACACGGAAGAAGCCAACTGCTCACGGAGGGAGTTCGATGGAAGGCCCTTGAAGAGGCAAGCCCGTGAGGAGAAAAGCGAGCCCTGGGGGCAAAAGATCACTCCAATCCCCCGAACAGGCCCCAAGCCAAAGGATACCTCTATTAAGGATAGGGGGTATACTCCTCTCCTTGCCTTGAGAGCAAAGATCCTGATAGAGATCAAGGGCGAGCACTTTCTGCATCGCCCTCACCCACTAAAGCCATCCAGTGGTCACGATAAATCCAAGTACTGCAAGTTCCACCAAGATCATGTCCACAACACCAAGGAGTGCTACCACCTGATGGAGATCGAGGAACTAATCCAAAGGGGCTACCTCGGGAAGTTTATTAGGGAAAGGACTCCATTCAGGGCCCAAGGCAGCAAGGCCTACCATGCCACCATCAACAACCAGACCATGAAGAGGCCAATGAGGATAATCACCTAGGGGATAGGGCGAGGGCTAAAGAGAGCCAAAGATCCTTTTTTATGATGCTTTTGTAAGGATGAATCCATCTCCTAACTTGCTAAAGTCGGTCTTTATGCCCTTGGTCGACTTCACCGGAGACTCTATTGGAGTCGAAGGAGAAATCACACTCTCGGTCATGGCCAGATCATCACCCTAACAGAGCACGATTCTGATGACTTTCACTGTTGTCAAGCTCCCTTTATCTTATAATATGATCCTGGGATGGCTCGGGCTAAACTTAATTGATGCGGTCATCTCAACTAGGCGGCTCCTTGTCTAATTCCTAATCTCGTACGGGATCAAAGAGATGAAATGAAACTGGTAGATGGCCCGATACTGCCTGCAAACCATCCCTGGGATTCGAAGAGCTGAGGAGAGCCCTACCGTGGACCACCTAGACCAGAGAGAGCAGTAGGCGAGAGGGGGGCCAGTCGAGCATCTGTTGTTATACCCCCTCGGTGAAGATCCCTTGAAGATGGTTCAGGTGGGAGCCCTCCTGCCCGAGAAGGAAAGAGCCTGACTACTTAGCTTCCTATGGGCGAGTGCAAATGTTTTCACTAGGTCCACAGTAGACATGCCAGTGATTCCTCCAAACATAATCATCCATAGGCTAAACATCGATCCCAAGTATCGGCCGGTCCAGTAAAAGAAGAAAAGTTTTGCACCAGAATGACAACGGATGATATATGGAGAGGTCAAAAAGCTGCTTGCTATAGGTTTCATTCGGGGGGTACATTATCCCCGGTGGCTCGCAAATGTGGTCATGGTCAAGAATGCTAGCAAAAAATAAAGAATTTTCATGGACTACATCGACTTCAATTGGGCATGTCCAAAGGATAGCTTTTTGCTATCCAAGATCGACCAACTTATGGATGTGACGTCGAGGCACAAGCTGTTTAGCTTCATGAATGTATTATCGAGGTATAACCAAATCCACATGGATCAGGAAGATGAAGAGCACACCACATTTATAATAGATAGGGAGATATTTTGTTACAAGATGATGCTATTTGGCTTGAAGAATGCGGGAGCAACTTACTAGTGCCTAGTTAGTAAGATCTTCAAGGACCAAATAGGTCGCAACATGCAAGTCTATGTAGATAACATGCTCATCATGAGTGGCCAAGAGTCGGACCATATTACATACCCGAAGGAAGCCTTTGATAATTTTTGACTCTATTAGATAAAGCTGAACCCGATGAAGTATACATTCAGTGTCGCGGCTGAAAAATTCCTGGGCTTCATGGTTACCCAACATGGGATTGAGGCAAAACCTGAGAAAATATAGACCATTGCAGATATGAAGCATCCAACTTCGAAGAAGGAGGTTCAGCACTTGATTGATCGCGTTGCCGCCCTCAGCTGATTTATTTTGTGCTCGGTCAAGCATTGCCTATCGTTCTTCAAGGTGCTGTACAAAATGCACAACTTCACTCGGTTGGAGGAGTGCAGGAAGGCCTTCGAGGGGTTTAAAAATTTCTTGCCTCACCTCCTTTGCTTTCCAAACTAGAGGCTGGGGAAGATCTCCTCCTCTATCTAGTTGTATCCGTAGGCATGGTTAGTCGGTGCTAGTCTGCACCGATAAGGACGGCACCTAGAAGCCAATCTACTATACTAACAAGGTGCTATGCAATTCAAAGATTAGGTATATCCAATCTGAAAAAAAAAAAAAATTGCACTAATCATGTTTACTCAACATCTTAGGCCCTACTTTCAAGTTCATCTAATTATGGTCATTACTAACCAACCTTTGAGGGCCATCCTGAGTCGACTGGATACTTGGGATGTCTAGCAAGTAGGTGATGAAGCTTAGTGAGTTTGACATCTCGTATCGTCCGAGACCATCCCAGAAAGTCCAGGTCTTGACCGACTTCTTGATAGAATGCACATGGGCAGACGATAACCCGGAATAGGTGCCCTCCGAGCCAGTACAATGCCCGGTCGATAAGGGGATGATGTGGATCCTCTATGTCGATAGCGCATCAAACTCAAGAGGGAGTAGAGCTGGCCTTATCCTTGTTAGCTCAGAAGGAGTTGGGTTGAGTACGCTCTATGCTTCCCCTTTAAAGCAACAAATAACCAAGCTGAGTATGAGACCCTCCTGGTATGGCTGAGGGTATCTTGCAAGCTGGGAATCATAAGCCTAAGGGTCTTCATGGACTCACACCTCGTAGTTGGACAAGTCATGGGCGAGTTTGAAACTTTCAGTCCCCTCATGGTGAAATATCTGGTTGATGTGCACTCTCATATGGCGAACCTTCGGCATTCAGCATCTCCCACATTCCTTGGGGGGAGAATGCCCATGCTGACACTCTCTCTAGACTTACGACCTCGCCCGACTCCTCGCTAGGGCAGACATTTATTGAGTACTTGGAGACCCCAGCTTCAAAATGATTGGTGAGATCCAGCAAGTTACCCACATGCCGAGTTGGATGGACCCCTATCTCAAATATACAATCGAAGGTATCTTACCTAAAGATCGCATGGAAGCTGGCCTCCTGAAGTAGAAGGTCATCCAATTCATGCTGATAGATGGGCAACTTTATCGGAGGTCCTATTCCTATCCCTTGCTGAAGTGCCTGAGACTATTCGAGGCTACCTATGTCCTCCAGGAGATCCACGAAAGCAACTATTGAAATAATATGGGGGGCAGAGCGCTGGCCTATAAAGTTCTAAGGCAAGGTTATTATTATGATACCATGTGAGAGGACATAGCTGAGTTCGTGTAGAGGTACAATCACTGCCAACAGCATGCCCATATCCAACGATAGCCGGCTTCTTTGCTCACTCAGCTCTCCTCTCCTTGGCCATTCACCTAATAGGGGATAGACATCTTGAGGCCGTTCCCGCTGGCATCCGGCTAACGGAAGTACCTAATCATCATCATGACTACTTCACTAAGTGGGTGGAAGCGGAACCCCTGCATGGATTATTGAGAGCAAGACAAGAGCCTTTCTCTGGAAGTCGATCATCTACCATTTTGGTCGCCCTTACACTATCATCATCAACAACAGGTGGCAGTTCGACAACTAGGCATTCAAGGAGTTCTGTGCTAACTTGGGCATCCAACACCGCCTCATGTCGGTAGGCCACTCGCAAGCTAACGGGGAGGTCGAGGTGACGAACCATACCATCCTCCAAGGGCTTTGTACCGGCTAGATGAAGAAAAAGGCCGGTGGGTGGAAGAGCTTTCTAGTGTGCTGTGGGCCTATCACAGCACGCCTCGAATTGTGACAGGCCAGACATCATTCAATTTGGTTTTCGACATCGAGGTGGAGATGCCGATGGAGATCAGCCTGTCGATGTTAAGGGTGGAGCAATTCGATGAGTCGAACAATTCGATGAGTCGAGCAACCCGACACGTCTCCTCCTCAACCTTGACTTGTTGGATGAGACAAGGGACAAAGCCCAGCTTCACATGGCTGCGTACGAGCAATGGGTGGCTCGCAACTACAACTTCCACGTGAAGTTGAAGGCCTTTTGCTTGGAAGACCTCATCCTGAGGTGGGTAGAAGTGTCACAGCCTGGCGAGTGTGGGAAGCTATCACCGAATTAGGAAGGCCTCTACAGGGTGGTTGAAGCACTATACCAAGAAACCTATCGAATAGCTAAGCTTGATGGTACCCAGATTCCACGAATGTGGAATGCAAGAAACTTAAGGATATACTATCAGTAATGTATGTCCCCCATTTAAGAATGGAATGAAAAAGTGCTTTGATGGAGTTGCTTGACTTCACTCTTCTAAAGAATACCTATCCGTTAGACTCCAAGTTTGGCGAAGTTCGATGGGATGCTCTATAGTACTATCCCCTCAGATGGCCTACTCCTCAGCACCCTGTACCTATTCGTCAGATCCTAGGTCTAGTGTAGTTTGACAGGATGCTCTACAGCACCATCCCCCCCGATGGCTTGCTCCACAATACCCATACCTATCCATCAGACCCTAGGTCTGATAAAGTTCGACGAGATGCTCTATAGCACTACCCCCTGGATGGCCTGCTCTATAGCACCTGCACCATCCATCAAACTCCAGGTCTAGCGAAGATCGACGAGATGGTATATGGCACCGTCCTTCCCAAATGACTTGCTTCACAGCACCTACACCTATCCATCAGACCCTAGATCTGGCGAAGTTTGATGGGATGCTCTAAAATACCATCCCCCTGGATAGCCTACTCCATAGTACCCGTGCCTATCCATTAGACCCCAGGTCTAGCGAAGATCGACGGGATGCTTTACAGCACCATCCTCCTGGACGGCTTGCTCCATAGAGCTCGTGCCTATCTATCAAACCCCAAGTTTGGTGAAGATCGACGGAATGCTTTACAGCACCATCCTCCTGGATGGCCTGCTCCACAACACTCGTACCTATCCACCATACCCCAGGTCTGGCAAAGTTTGATGGGATACTCTAGAGCACCATCCCATTAGATGACCTGCTCCACAGTGCTTCGCCTATCTGTCAGACCCTAGGTCTGGTGAAGCTTGACGGGATGCCCCACAGCACCTGTGCATGAGTATTTGGTCCTCGAGGCCTGGTGAGGATTGGCGAGACATCTCACAGCACCGACCTACACCACGATGTTGAGCCTATCCTGTTGACTTAGTAGCAGATGAAGCCTGGAGGGATGCCCTACAATGCTACCCTCTTGAAGGTTGCCTCATCGCCCAAACATTAAGTTGGATGACGGAAGCTAAAAAAAAGAAGAAAGAAGAATAGGAACAGTGAAGGAGGCTCAAATTGGCAAAGTATTCTAATTCATTGCTGAAAGAAACTTTACAAAAAAGGGAGCCCCTCAACAGGCCGAGGGACTCAGCAAAATACAAAAGATACAAAAAGAAGAAAAAGTCCTACTATTCAAGGCCTTGAGCTCAGAGATGGGGCACCATCAAACTTGAAGGCTTCTACAGCAGCATCGATCATCGGCCCCATCTCAGCCAGCACTTGCTCGATAGTCTCCCACACTGAGCCTAGTTGGGATGGCCATGCAGTGGCTTCGATGGCTGGGGATGCTTGCAGAGGAGTCGGGTCAGCCTGGGCCTTGATAGCTTCGGTTAGAACCATGGGATCCATCCCGCTCCTTGCTCCCACAGGGTCATCATGTTGGGAATTGTGTCCCAAAATCAATCATCTAGGCTGTAGACGGTTCTGCTACTTTGTATATGAATTATTTATAATAAATAAAAGTTATTTATTTTTGGATGTCCATTATTTTACATTTTTCTGTAATGAACTCTTGTATGATGGAGTTCTTAGAACTACATTATTTGATATAGAGAGGATATATCAAGTAGTTCTTAAACTGGTTCACAACCAAATGATACATTATCATAGGACGACGATGTATCAAGTATAGGTTGTTGTATGTCACATTTGTTGGTTGTCCTCTTAACCAAGGAGTGTGGAGACACCGGCGCGATATACAAGTGAAGTGTATGACACTTCACTGAACGTGACCAGCTATGGAGTTTCCTTCTGCAAAAAGGTTGCTCGCGAAGGGATATGGGTATATGTGTTCCTCAGACTTGAGGTCACCATAGCAGCTTGCAAACAACTCATTGTACTTTGGTGCCGGACTACCTGGATTTCTAATCCAGTGATGAAAGGTTTCTGGGTGCAGTCAAGTACTTATGGAGCAGTGGTGAATCAAGATGGAATTGACCTCTCCAAATAGTTTGGAGTGAATGACTCACTATGTCTCAATTCAGCAAAACCTTGGCAAGGTAGTTCTTGTGAACAGTCACAGAACTTGTGAGGTTGAGACATGATCTGGATATACCAAATTAGGGTTGGCAGTCTAACCCTAGGTCATCTTGAGCATTGTAAGGCCAAAGGGATGAATTATGCGGCAACCATATGCCAGAGGTTCTTGTGAGGTGCTCTGCATCTTCGACCGATCCGGACATTGGGTTTCATTGCTAGATAAGGACTTTGACTGGTACTGAAAATGTTCCAGTGCTATCGGTTCAGTGTTCGAACCTATGGGGTCACATACCATAGAGGATTTCTATCTGATCTTTTGGGCTGATCAATGATTAAGAATCGTTTGCCATCACCTGAAGTCAATTTGGTTGACTTTGCTCCAAGTGTCGATACTTGGATTTTTGCAAGTGTCGACACTTGGTGAAGTGTCGATACTTGATAATTTTCGAGTGTCGACACTTCCTGTAACGAGCAGAAATTCTTGAAGGGTTTCGTAGAGATTTTTTTGGGCAGGTTTGACCTGGTTTGAATTTCGAATTCAAACCAGTTTTGGCTCCAAACCTTTATGGTATGAAAGTCATACTTGTCCAAATGGGTTAGACCCATTTGGCATGCCCATGATCCTCTCCCCCATTCTCTCCTCTCATCTCTCCTCCTTCCTTCTTCTCCCTCTCCCTGCTGCCCCTATAAATGTGAGACATTGTGGTGGCTGCTAGGGTTAGACATACAAGAGCAGTAACTATTTCTTGGGAGAAAAAGGTTGAGAAGAGTGAGAGCTTTAGGGTTTGGGTGTGAGCTACCTAGCAATCAAGCTAGGTCTTGGAAAAGAGATTTGGGAAAGGGTTCCTGCTATCTTTCTTGTCTTCCTAGAAGAAGAAGCTCGGCCCATAGATCCCGAAGAGCTAGCACTCCAAGGGAGTTGATCAGAGTCGAGCCTAGGTGTGGACATCCTGTAGAAGCCAGACACTTGTGTGGCTCGAGCACCCTCTTCCTCATTAGAGTTCTTCGCTGCTTCTCTCCAGTACTCACCGAGGTATAGAGGTATGACCTTTATGTTTATGTTGCTTTCTTGTTTTTGATGTTATATGCGTGCTAGGTTTTTATACTAGATCCTATTGTGGATAGATCAGTAGATAATTTTGATCTATCTACCGAGCCTTCCACTGTGCATGATTTAAAATTATTTTAAAATGCATATTCTCTACCTTGTCTTTCTTGCATAATGTATGCTAGGTGTAGGTGTTTTTTTTCACCTTCAATGGTATCAGAGTCTGGTTCATTTTGTAGTATAATAATGCTAGCATGCTTATAACATCTCCTTTCTTCTTAAGTACTTGGATTGAGTGCTTCACCAGGCCATCTGGTCATAGGAGAGAAGTAGGGCTGCAAGACCATCTCTTCCCATTCAATGGGGTCTCCTATGGCGTGTAGGGGTGCCACTGTGATTGGCTCATGAAAAAGAAAATAAGAAGAAAGTAATTTGTAGGTTAAAAATGTTTTAATCTAATGACATGATCATAAAATGACTTTAGATAAGATCTAAAATTTATTTTTATCAGATTTTGTTTGTATGTTTGAGCAACATCAGATTTGAAATTACTGTTTTTCGTTGTCTCAGGCTGTGAGTCGATACTTGGCTTTTGAAGTATCGGCTCATGAAAAAATTTCTTGAGATCTGGTTTTTTATTTTTGTTCTATGACAGGCTGGAGTGTCGACACTTGTCCCTGAAGTGTCGACACTTGAGCCTGAAGTGTCGACACTTGACCCTTGAAGTGTCGACACTTGAGGCGTGCCAGAAAACATATTGTTCTGTTTTCTGTTCCCTGTCTCAAGCCTTGAGTCGACACTTGCTCTTGAAGTGTCGACACTTGGCTGCAAAAAATATTGAAAATAGTAAATTTAAATTTTGAATTTGTTGTAAAATTGTTTTACATGATAAATTAAAATTGTTTTAATTTATTTAAGGTCATTGAACTTAATTTTGAATTAAAGTTGACTAAGTACTCTAGGAATGTGATTCAAAGATCTTAAGTCATTTCAATAAGCCTTAAGGGTCATGGGTTAGCTTCTATTAGGTCCTTGATTGGGTTAGTCATAAGTTTAGATTCATTGGACAAGTTAGAGAACTAATCTAATCAAAAGTTGAGTTAGGATTTCTTCTCTATATCTATCTAATAGTTAGATTGATCAGTCCATAATCTAAATGGATCTAATTTGTGGCTCAGTGAAAAGTCTGAGTCTTTAGGCTAATCTAATCGAGTCTGATGAACCGATTGGTGTCGAGGTAAGTTGGCATTGTGATCATGGTTCTTTGGGGCTACCTCTTACCTGGCCAACTCTGTTGGTGTTTAGGCAAGACGATTAATGGCGGAATCCAACCCATGATCTCACTTACCTGGCCAATGTGGTCAATCAGGATTGATTAGATAGCTCATTGACTCATGTTAACCCTTGTCACCCAAGGTTAATCAGTCTTGACTGATTTTAGGTACCCATGGATCATTTGTTATGTGTAACCCTCCTTGATTGCTGATGTGGTCAATAGGAGGTTGGTCCATGTCTTCTTATCTCTTCATTTGTCACATTAATTAAAACCCTCTAAATTATTAGGTCCTTAAAAGGATAAAGTTATAGTAAAAAACCAAGTCCTAGCCTTCCATTAAGTGGGATAGTAATGTGTCCAGTAGTTCGGTGTACATCGATAGATCCAAAGATCGGGTGGTCATCGGGCTATTGGAATTGCTGTTCCTAATATGATGGCTCAATGCAACTCTCTTAATGGTGATCAGGTGAGCCGGCCAAAGTCGGGCTTGACCATTCGTTAGTTAGAAGCATTGAATTTTGTCATGTTAATGATTGGACCTAACCGGGACCTTCAATAGGAGGTCCAAAGGTCGATTGAAGTGCTTCTTGGAGCAAAACCCAATTACTAGAGGTTACTTGGAGAAGTGATCAGTTAAAGAACCTACCTTTAGACATGCATGGGTGGGCCGGCCAAACTCGGGCTCATGTGTTGTCTATTGGACTCTAGTACCCACTAGGAAATTAAAGTAATTCATCGGATTGGAGGTAAAGGCTACCAATCTGAACAAAATAGTAGGAGGGACCTTTAGACTTAAGTCCATGTCTTTAGGTTAATAATTCATATACACTAATTAGTTTTGGTTTTCCTTTCAGATGTCTTCCAACCTTTCACTCCAGTCTCTTCTCGATAGCGAGAAGCTCTGTGGACCTAACTATGATAGCTGGTATCGCAGGCTCAGGATTGTCCTGGAGCACGAACAGATCCTATATGTGATATCAGATCCGGCACCTGAGATCCCTGCTGCCAATGCTCAGGGTTCGGTCAGAGAAACTTATCAGAAGTGGCTCTCTGATAGGACCACCGTTCGATGCATTATGTTGGCTGTGATGAACGACGAGTTCAGTCGCAAGTTCAAGGAAGCCCAGCCGGAAAAAATCCTTCAAAAGTTGAAGGAGTCTTTCGGGACACCAGACGACGTTGAGAGGTACAGGGTCTCCTGTGCTATCTACAATGCGTGGATACATGATTGGGCCTCAGTCACTGATCATGTATTGTACATGATCAAGATGATTGAGTGCCTGGGCAAGCTCGGCTGTCTCTTGCATGAACAGCTTGGGAAAGATGCGATACTGAATTCTCTCCCCTCCTCCTATTTAGACTTTCGCGATCATTATAGAATGAACAAGCCTGCAGTTAACTACCATGGTCTGTTGGGGTTGCTGCAGACTTTTGAGAAAGACCACCAGCTGAATAAAGGGTGGTGAATCTAGTGGGAGGTTCTTCGGGAGGGCGTCGTCCCTTTAAGAAAGGGAAGAAGAAGAATAAAGGGATAAAGGTGCTTAGTGCTTCTGGGCCCAGTCAGACCAAGAAAGTGAAGGCTGATCAGAGTCGTGCAGAGTGCTTGATAGGTCCGCGGGGTTGTCGTTAAAACACCGTGGCTATCAGTTTAAAATCTGACTTCTTAAAATATTTAAAAATGCGTAGCAAGAGGAGTCAGGTCGAATCCACAGAGAAGGCGGTATTTAGGATTTGAAATCTTTTTGATCTTGTAAAAAAAAAAAAAATATTTGAAGTCGAAAAATATAAAAAAAATTAAAATTCCAGGAAAAGTAAACTTGGCACTAGGATCTATTATTTAGATCCTAGCATCTACGTGCAGACAAGACGAAAGACAGGAGTTAAAAAAAATATTGCATTGATTGAAATTTAATGTCTAGATACAATGCAAAAAAATTAAATTAACAAAATAAGTAACAAAGATAAGAACAGATCGACGCAGCCTCGTCGGGAAGATAGCTCCTTCCTTCGTACTCCGTGGAGCGAACTGGGCTTCCTCTGCGTCTTCTTCTTCGGATCCTGATCTCAGAGAGAGAAGGCTGGAAGATGGTGTAGGGACACGCTCTCCTTTGAGAAACCTCACTCCCAAAAGTCAACCCGTAACCCAAGCAATGCCCTTTACCCTGTACCTTGTCTTTTCTCCGGGATCCCTCTATCTTGCACAATGGGGTTCATTTTATAATTGACCGGAGAGGGGAGCTCGTTACACACTAGCGATGTGGGACAAAAAAAACGTGACTGCCATTGTTGCTCCATTGATTACGCCGCGGAGCTCGTGGAGAACGCCCAGCTTATGCCGTGACGACCGCTTGGCAACGCCCGTGGAGAAGCATGGCCGTGCGCGTGGAGCCATCGTGGAGAACGCCCGCGGACGTGCGCGTGGAGGAGCTCGGCCTGCGTGTGGAGTGCTTGCCCGGCCGTGGACTGCGCCACCGTGGAGAACACCTGCGGACGGCGCGTGGAGGAGCTCGGCCTGCACATGGAGGAGCTCGGCAACGCGCTGCTGCCCGTGAAGAATGCCCGTGGGCTGCGCGTGGAGGAGGTGGCCGCCGTGGAGGGCGTGCGTGGCTGCGCGTGGAGGAGCTGGCCGCCGTGGAGGGCGTGCGTGGCTGCGCGTGGAGGAGCTGGCCGCCGTGGAGGAGGTGGGTGGCTGCGCATGGAGGAGGTGGGTGGCTGCGCGTGGAGGAGGTGGCCGCCGTGCGTGGAGGAGGTGGCCGCCGTGGAGGGCATGCGTGGCTGCACGTGGAGGAGGTGGGTGGCTGCGCGTGGAGGAGGTGGCCGTGGGGAACGTGGGCTGCCTCCTCTCTTTTGCCATCGAAAAACACCGCCACCGACCGTCAAAGCATCGCTGGAGCTTCTCCTCCGGCCAGGGACACCGCCGGCGTGCTTCCCGACGAATTTCGGCGCCTCTGGAGGGCCGTGGTCCACGGCCTATTCTGTGGACCGGCAGCCATGGCAGCCATGGCTGCCGGTGAACCAAATGCAAAATAAAAAAACAAGGACCGGCTGCTCCAAAAACCGTGCAGCATCAAAATATGTGCAAAAATCTTAGAAAATTCATAACTTCTTCATTTCAAACCTGATTTAAGTACCGTTTGCATCGTTGGATTCCATAAATCAAGCTCTACCTATTGGTGGGTTTCAATCTTATTAATTTTACCAATTCCATGATCATTAATTATAATTATTAAATGTTTTATTAATCATTTAAATGGGTGTGTGGTGCTTTGACTTGAAATCTATTTGTCATGAACGTACTCTAATTTCACACTTTTCAAATATATTTTTAAAATAATTAGTTTTGCAAGAAAGTCCAAATTAATTATGAAATTAGGTTATTAAAAGAATGTTAGCACCAATAATTAACTAAAATACTTAAAATAATCATGTAAATCCAAGATTTATCACACCCCCCAACTTAAATATTGCTAGTCCCTTAGCAATGCAAAAAGTATAACTATGTGACATAAAGATCATCATTTGCAAAAATAGATCAAGGTTTGAAAGTAAAAAGATCTAGCAAGTATCACTAATTAAGTATTGAGTTTCAGAAATAAATTTTGCAGTCAGCATAATTAGAAATTTTCTTAGAGTTCATCTAAAGATCTACAGCACTTGTGTTTGTGATGACTAACTTAACATTTTGGTACTAGTTTGCAAGAACAAATGTATCTTTGATTAACACTTACTTTGGTTAATTTTCTATACATCCCTAAATTAAGCTTATGAACTGAGTTAGCTTTCACACTACCTGATTTCTTTTTTTTTTTTTTTTTTTTTGTGCTAAGCATCCTGGCCTTCCCTTCACCGTTTGACGCGAACCTCCATACTTGACTTAGGTGCAGAGACCCGGTTACTAAGTTTAGGGCGATCCACATATACTCTATATTTTGCACTTTTATTTCAGGTAGGTAGCTCTTTCCTCAATTCAAAAAAAATCTTAAATTGGGATATATATCAATTACCAGTTTTCAGTGATAATTAAGTCCTCAATTGTCCTTACAACTAATACTTACTTTGTCTCGTCAGCGTGCATGTGCAATGGAAGTGCTAATAGCCTTTAGGTGATCTAAGTAGGCCCTAAAAGTCTGACACGCTAGTCTACTTCTTGACTCGCTAACAGTCATTAGCAACACTCTCTAACTCTTATTACTTTTCCTAGTCTATCGTGCTCCAGATTTATTTTTGACACATGAAAACTTTTTTTTTTTTAAAAAATTATTTATTTATTATTTATTTATTTATTATTATTATTATTATTATTACTTATTTTTTTATTTTTTAATTTTTTTTTTTATTATTATTAAATTAAAAAATTTAAAAAAATATTTGTCCTGACCCCCCAACTTAAATACCATTGTCCCTAATGGTATGAAAAGAACTAAAAATGTAAAGGGATACCTGAGAAGAGGAGCTCGTGAACAATGTAGAGGCTGCAAATTTTTTTTTTTTTTAATAAAGAGTACATATTGGGTTGCCTCCCAACGAGCGCTAAGTTTAATGTCTTCAGCTAGACATAATGCAGCTCAGTTTAGTGTGGGTCAGTTAATGTTACTTGGTCAATGGTTCGATTTGTTGATATTCCTTCAATGTATGGTTTTAAACGTTGACCATTTATCTTAAAGAAGTTTCCTGACCTAGGATCATAAATTTTGACAGCACCATGGGGGAAAACTTGGTTAACAATGTAAGGTCCATCCCATCTAGATCTCAATTTTCCAGGAAATAATCGAAGCCTTGAATTAAATAACTAGACTTGTTGATTTGGCTTAAAGATTTTCCTAGAAATAAATTGATCATGAAAGGCTTTCATTTTCTCTTTATAAATACGCAAGTTTTCATAAGCCTCTCGCCTCAGTTCATCTAGTTCACTCAGTTGCAACATCCGGTTAGAACCAGCTTGCTTTAAATCAAGATTTAATTGCTTAATCGCCCAATATGCTCTATGTTCAAGTTCAACCGGAAGATGACATGCTTTTCCAAAGATCAGCCTATAGGGAGACATTCCAATGGGATTCTTGTAAGCTGTCCGATAGGCCCATAATGCATCATCTAATCGATCTGACCAGTTTCTACGATCGGGCCTAATAGTCTTTTGCAAAATGTTCTTGATCTCCCTATTGGATACTTCTACTTGGCCACTTGTTTGCGGGTGATAAGGTGTAGCTACTTTATGTGTGACCCCATATTTTTGCAAAAGCATTCGAAATTGGTAGTTTGTGAAATGGGCACCTCCGTCGCTAATGATGGCACGAGGAAATCTGAACCTAGAGAAGATATTCTTTTGAACAAACTTTATGACTACCTTATGATCATTGGTTCGTGTAGCCATTGCCTCAATCCATTTAGAAACATAATCGACAGCCACCAAAATATATTCAAAACCATTAGAGGGTGGAAAGGGTCCCATAAAATCAATTCCCCAAACGTCAAAGATTTCAACTACCAAGATTGGATTTAAAGGCATCATGTCTTTTCTTGAAATATTTCCTAAGGCTTGACATTTAAGACATTCTTAGCCAAAAGTATAGGCATCCTTAAACAAAGTCGGCCAGTAAAATCCACTTTGCAAAACTTTAGCCGCAGTTTTTCGACCAGAAAAATGTCCTCCGCAGGCAAGGGTGTGGCAAAAATTCAAAATACTCAGATGTTCAGATTCAGGAACACACCTACGGATGATTTGATCAGCACAAATTCGAAAGAGTTCAGGATCTTCCCAAAAGTAGTATTTAATTTGAGCAAAGAATCGATCCTTTTCATTCTTGAACCAGCCATCAGGGATTTGTCCAACCACTAAGTAGTTCACAATATCTGCAAACCAAGGGGCCTTTGCATGTGAAACTGCTAAGAGTTGTTCATCTGGAAAAGATTCTTCAATTGATGCAGGTTCACACTCTTCAACTAAAATCCTAGATAGATGGTCTGCTACAACATTCTCGGATCCTTTCTTGTCTCGAATTTCAATATCAAACTCTTGTAGCAGTAAGATCCATCTAATCAATCATGGTTTAGCATCTTTCTTTGAGAGCATGTATCTCAAAGCCGAGTGATCCGAATAAACCACAATCTTGGAACCTAAAAGATATGATCTAAACTTTTCCAGGGCAAACACCACGGCTAGCAACTCCTTTTCAGTAGTGGTATGATTTTTTTGGGCATCATTCAAAGTTCTACTAGCATAATAAATCACTATGGGATATTTGTTTACCCTTTGGCCCAAGACAGCTCCTATGGCAAAGTCTGAAGCATCACACATGATTTTAAAAGGTAGTGACCAATCTGGGGGTTGGATGGTTGGGGCTTGGGTCACAGCTTCCTTTAGAAACTCAAAAGCCTTAAGACAATCTTCATCAAAATTGAAAGGAATGTCCTTGGCGAGCAGATTACACAAAGGACGAGAAATTTTGGAAAAGTCTTTGATGAAGCGACGATAGAATCCTACATGGCCGAGAAAAGATCGAATTTGTTTGATAGAGATGGGTGGAGGAAGTTTAGAGATCAATTCAACCTTTGCTTTATCTACCTCGATCCCTCTCTTAGATAAATATGTCCTAAAACAATCCCTTCTCGAACCATAAAATGGCTCTTCTCCCAGCTCAGAACTAAATTAGCCTCAATACATCATTTTAAAATTTTCTTCAAATTATTGAGGCAACTCTCAAAAGATTCTCCAAAGACTGAAAAATCATCCATAAAAATTTTCAAGAAATCTCCTACCATGTCCGAGAAAATTGATATCATGCACCTTTGAAAGGTTGCAGGTGCATTACACAAACCGAAAGGCATTCTACGAAAAGCAAAGGTTCCAAAGGGACATGTGAAGGTGGTCTTTTCCTGGTCTCCTGGATAGATAGCTACCTGGATGTATCCTGAGTATCCATCTAAGAAGCAAAAGTATTGCTGGCCAGCTAATCTTTCTAGGATCTGATCAATAAATGGTAAGGGAAAGTGGTCTTTGCGGGTAGCTGCATTAAGTTTTCTATAATCTATACAGACACGCCACCCAGTAGAAAGTCGTGTTGGTACTAAATCCCCATGGTCAGTACGGACAACCGTGAGTCCAGATTTCTTTGGAACGACTTGAGTAGGACTCACCCAATGGCTATCAGAAATAGGATAAATAATACCAGCATCTAACCATTTAATCACTTCCTTCTTGACCACTTCTTGCATGTTTGGGTTGAGCCGTCTTTGCATTTCTCTAGTAGGCTTGGCACTATCCTCAGTATAGATATGGTGCATACAAATTGATGGACTAATGCCTTTTAAATCAGCAATGGCCCAACCTATGGCCTCCCTATGTGTTTTCAGAACATCTATCAATTGGTTTTCCTGCTCAATGGTTAGGTCAGAAGCAATGATCACAGGCAGGGTTTTGTCAGGTCCTAAAAACACATACTTAAGTGATTCAGGCAAAGTTTTTAGTTCAAGTTGTGGTGGGGCCTGAATCGAAGGGTGCAAAGGCTCAGTTCCTAGGTCAGGTAAGGATTCAGTTTGCATTGACCAAGGTGGTGAAGGTTGAGGTGAATCAGGTAGGGCATTTACCTCTTGGACTTGGGTTTCAGCAATAGGCTCATCATCTTCCATCAAATTGGAGGAAAATTCAGACTCAACAATCTCATCTACTAAACTAATCACAGAACAATTTTCCTCCTCTCGAGCAAACTTTGAGGCATTAAAAATATTGATTCTCACCTTTTGATCCCCAAAAGAAATGTCCATAGCTCCCGTTTTACAATTGATATTGGCATTGGCAGTGGCTAGGAATGGACGACCTAAGATTATGGGATTCTGATTTAGCTCTTGGGATGGTTCCATGTCTAGTATAAGGAAGTCTACAGGGAAATAACATTGGTTCACTCTAACTAAGACATCCTCAATCAAACCACGTGGTGTCTTGACAGATCTATCGGCTAGTTGAAGAATGACTGACGTGGGTTTTAGTTCACCTATCCCAAATTTTTCATAGACCGAGGTTGGAAGAAGGTTCACACTAGCTCCTAGGTCTAACAGGGCTCGGTCAAAGGTAATGCCTCCTATAACACAAGAAATCAAAGGAGCACCGGGGTCTTTCATTTTCTGAGGTAATTGATTCAACAAAACTACACTTACATCCTCAGACAAAATGATTCTCTTTATGGTTCGTGGCTCACGCTTTTGGGTGCAGAGTTCTTTGAGAAATTTAGCGTAAGCTGGAACGTGCTGAATTGCATCGAGGAGGGGTAAATTAATATGAACTTGCTTGAATAATTCCATTAGCTCCTCGTTGCATGCTCCTTACTTTTTACGGGAAAAGCCAGCTTCTAGGGCTGAAGGGAACAGGACTCTAGGTTTATAAGTCTCAGGTAATTCATCTGCTCTCTTCTTCCCTTTCTCATTTAAATCGGAACCAGTATTAGTACTAGTCCCGGGCTCAGGCTCTTCTACATGGTTAGTCTCATCTTCTAACTTCTCATTCTTGCTAGCATCAGTACTAGCCTCTCTCTCCTGGTTTTGATATGGGTCCCTAAGAATCCTACCACTTCTAAGCTCAGAAATTGCTTTAGCATTCTCAAATTGAGGGTTCTTAGGTGGAACATTAGGCTGAAGAATGAGTGGGTTGTTTCTAGGATTCGGTATTGGTTGACTCGGTAGTTGACCTGGTTCTCTCCTCATAGTAGATTCAGCTAACTGTCCTATTTGAACTTCTAACCTGGCGATAGATTGTTGTTGGGTCATGATTAATTGTTGAAGTTGATCAAACCTATCATCGGCTAGATTGGTCTGTTGAGGAGGTTGATATGATGACTGATGATGATATGGTGGCTGATATGGTGGCTGAGCAGGCTGACTAGGCTGACCTCCATTATAGGCATAGTTTTGGTATGGGGGCCTATTTTGAAAGTTCCGTGCAGGAGGAGTTTGGGTCTGAACCTGAGTCTGTTGTGGTTTCCAAGAAAAATTAGGATGGTTTCTCCAACCCGGGTTATAAGTATTTGAAAATGGGTCATTACCCGGCTTGGAGCAACCTTGAGCAGCTTGGACTTGTTCTTGGATGAAAGGTGGTAACTGTGCAACCGTAGGACATTCATTCATGTGATGGGCTGGGCTAGCACAGATAGAACAAATCTCCTGATGATTAGAGGGTGATGGGTATTGTGATGGGTGTGATGGGTATTGTGCAGGAGATTGAGATTGTTGACTGAGGGCTAGGACTTGGTCCAACTTTTGAGAAAGGAGGTCGACTGTATCTAATCTTTGGGATATTAGGTTCAAGTCGACATTGGAATTTGAATGTGTAATTTCATAAATCCCTGCCCTCTTTTGGTGAGGAATCGATCTTTCATATGAAGTCAAAGAAGCATGGTTGATCGAATTTTCACTTAGGGTTTCAAACAAGGTATAGGCCTCATCCTCACTTCTACTCATGAATGCACCTCCACAAGATGCATCCACCATCTGTCTATACTGGTCTCCTAATCCCTCATAAAAAGCTTGGACAATTTGCCACTTAGACAGACCATGATGTGGGCATTTTCTAAGGAGTTCCTTATGTCTCTCCCATGATTCATGAATTTGTTCACCAGGAAGCTGAGCAAATCCAGTGATGGCTCGCCTCATGGTGTTGGTTCGACCTATAGGATAGAATTTCTTAAGGAACTCGTGCTGCATTTCAGCCCAAGTTCGAATTGGTTTCCTTATTGTGCCAAGCCAGTACTTGGCCTTATCCTTAAGTGAGAAGGGGAACAAGGTTAGCCTAAGGGCATCATCAGTGAAATCTTGGATCTTCACCGTAGAACAGATTTCTAAAAACTCATCTAGATGCTTATAAGGATCTTCGTTGGTATTCCCATAAAAGGAAGGGAGCATCTGGATTGTGGCAGACTTGATCTCATATTGTCTAGCAGGTATTTCAGGTAAATGGATACAAGTCGATGGGTTGTAGGTGGAAGGAATAAAGTATTCCTTCATCTGTCTAGGTGGTTCTTCTGGGTTTCCAGCCATTTGATTTTTTGGTGTACTATGGATCAGCCGTTCAATTTCAGGGTTGAAGTCAACTAGGTCTGGAAATAGAGATCTTCTACCGTGCATGAAACAGTGCAACCCAAAATTTTTTTATTTTATTATATATATATATATGATTTTTTTGTTATTTTCAAATACTTATCAAACAGATTTCTATCCTAGGCTCCCTAATTCTAGACAGCTCCTAACTTCCAAGACCGCCTTGGAGCCCTCCAAGTCAAAGACCAATTAGCTAACTGGCCAGGTAAAGGTAAGGTCGGTGGAGTTTCCCTCTTTGCTTACCTTAGACACCAATTGAAAATTGGCCAGGTAAGCAGATCTAACCACCTTCCTTCGGGACATAATCCCTGAACCCCTTTCCTAGACACCAGTCAACCAACTAATCTTGACCCGGTCCAACTCTTCCGAGTGCCCTGTCCTATTGAGCTCGAGTTCCTTAGGGCTGACGTCTAGTTAATTTTATTTAGAAGGCTTAGGTATGCAAAATGAGGGGTGATGGTTTGTGGGCTAAGGAAGGGTATTGAACTCCCCACCTTATCTTGTTTATGGATAAGTGCCCTTAAGATGATTATGAGATTATGAAATGCAATAGGATGACCAAAATAAAAGTTATAAACACACAAAATTAAATTAAAGCTATATATATTTTTTTAATTTTGTGATTAAATTTCTAATCCTAATAAATTATGAAATGTCTGGGCGATTTTTTTTTGGATTTTGCAGAAAAGATAAATTTACCTAAATGAATCTAAAAATGAAAAACAAAAAAAAAAATTGTTTGAAATTTGAAATTTGAATTTTTTTTTAAAATTTGAAATTTGATTTTTTTTTTTTTGGAGATAAGAAAATAAACTAAAAAGATAAATAATTAATATGTAAAAGAGGAAAGAAAGTTTACTGATTGGGAGACTTCCTTCCTCTTCTGCTTTTCTCCCCCTTTTTTTTTTTTTTAATCTGCAAGAAAAAGAAAAGTTAGCATGGTATAAAAAAATCAAAAAGATCAAAAATTATTATTTTAATGCCCTCCCCGGCAACGGCGCCAAAAACTTGATAGGTCCGCGGGGTTGTCGTTAAAATACCGTAGCTATCAGTTTAAAATCCGACTTCTTAAAATATTTAAAAATGCGTAGCAAGAGGAGTCGGGTCGAATCCACAGAGAAGGCGGTGTTTAGGATTTGAAATCTTTTTGATCTTGTAAAAAAAAAAAAAATATTTGAAGTCAAAAATATAAAAAAAATTAAAATTCCAGGAAAAGTAAACTTGGCACTAGGATCTATTATTTAGATCCTAGCATCTACGTGCAGACAAGACGAAAGACAGGAGTTAAAAAAAAATCTTGCATTGATTGAAATTTAATGTCTAGATACAATGCAAAAAAATTAAATTAACAAAATAAGTAACAAAGATAAGAACAGATCGGCGCAGCCTCGTCGGGAAGATAGCTCCTTCCTTCGTACTCCGTGGAGCGAACTGGGCTTCCTCTGCATCTTCTTCTTCGGATCCTGATCTCAGAGAGAGAAGGCTGGAAGATGGTGTAGGGACACGCTCTCCTTTGAGAAACCTCACTCCCAAAAGTCAACCCGTAACCCAAGCAATGCCCTTTACCCTGTACCTTGTCTTTTCTCCGGGATCCCTCTATCTTGCACAATGGGGTTCATTTTATAATTGACCGGAGAGGGGAGCTCGTTACACACTAGCGATGTGGGACAAAAAAAACGTGACTGCCATTGTTGCTCCATTGATTACGCCGTGGAGCTCGTGGAGAACGCCCAGCTTATGCCGTGACGACCGCTTGGCAACGCCCATGGAGAAGCATGGCCGTGCGCGTGGAGCCATCGTGGAGAACGCCCGCGGACGTGCGCATGGAGGTGCTCGGCCTGCGTGTGGAGTGCTTGCCCGGCCGTGGACTGCGCCACCGTGGAGAACACCTGCGGACGGCGCGTGGAGGAGCTCGGCCTGCGCATGGAGGAGCTCGGCAACGCGCTGCTGCCCGTGAAGAATGCCCGTGGGCTGCGCGTGGAGGAGGTGGCCGCCGTGGAGGGCGTGCATGGCTGCGCGTGGAGGAGCTGGCCGTCGTGGAGGGCGTGCGTGGCTGCGCGTGGAGGAGCTGGCCACCGCGGAGGAGGTGGGTGGCTGCGCGTGGAGGAGGTGGCCACCGTGCGTGGAGGAGGTGGCCGCCATGGAGGGCATGCGTGGCTGCGCGTGGAGGAGGTGGGTGGCTGCGCGTGGCGGAGGTGGCCGCCGTGGAGGAGGTGGCCGTGGGGAACGTGGGCTGCCTCCTCTCTTTTGCCGTCGAAAAACACCGCCACCGACCGTCAAAGCATCGCCGGAGCTTCTCCTCCGTCCAGGGACACCGCCGGCGTGCTTCCCGGCGAATTTCGGCGCCTCTGGAGGGCCGTGGTCCACGGCCTATTCCGTGGACCGGCAGCCATGGCAGCCATGGCTGCCGGTGAACCAAATGCAAAATAAAAAAACAAGGACCGGCTGCTCCAAAAACCATGCAGCATCAAAATGTGTACAAAAATATTAGAAAATTCATAACTTCTTCATTTCAAACCTAATTTAAGTACCGTTTGCATCGTTGGATTCCATAAATCAAGCTCTACCTATTGGTGGGTTTCAATCTTATTAATTTTATCAATTCCATGATCATTAATTATAATTATTAAATATTTTATTAATCATTTAAATGGGTGTGTGGTGCTTTGACTTGAAATCTATTTGTCATGAACGTACTCTAATTTCACACTTTTCAAATATATTTTTAAAATAATTAGTTTTGCAAGAAAGTCCAAATTAATTATGAAATTATGTTATTAAAAGAATGTTAGCACCAATAATTAACTAAAATACTTAAAATAATCATGTAAATCCAAGATTTATCGGTGCTTCTTCTACAAGAAGCAGAGACACTGGAAGAGGAACTATCCTCTTTACATTGCATCCCTTGATCCGAACAGGTCCAAGAAGAGAAAGCTGTAGGATGGTCCTAGACAAGGTATTTATATGATAACACCTTGTAGTTTCTCTGTTTGCGATACTACTAACTGGGTATTGGATATAGGAAGTCCAATTCACATTTGCAATTCTTTGCAGGGACTTCAAGTTAGTAGAAGATTCGAGGACGGCGAGAGGTTCTTGAACGTGGGAAATGGAAGCCGAGTTCCAGTTCTGGCGTTGGGAGTCCTTAAACTTGTTTTCGAGTCCTGTACTATCATTTTGAACGAGTGTCATTTTTATCCTTTTATTTTGAATGTCATTTTTGTAGGCCAATTGGCCATGTATGGTTATGAACTATTAATAAAGAATGACATTTACAAAATCATTTTGAATGATTATGTTATTTTGAATGGACAAATGCGTGATGGCATCTATGTACTGTCGCGATCTGTTAGTGTAATGTACACGTCTAGCAAACGCCCTAGGAAAGATTATGTTAGCGAAGTGATGGGGACATCGACCTGCACAAATCCTGGAGTAACACGGATTCTGGAGTAGCAAATAAATTGAAAGAATATTTATTTAGGATTTATTTGAAATTTGAATTAGGATTTAGTTGGTTAGGATTGAGATATGGATAGGCTTATCTTATCCTATCTTGTATTTGAATTTGAATCATCCATATCTTTTTATCTTGTATTCAAATTCAAATGAGGGTTAGACAGGTCTATAAATACCACCCTCAGTCCTTTGTAAAAAGAAGAGTTTGGTCAATTAAAAATGAGTTTTAGGAAAGAGGGATTATTTTCTTCCACTCCATGAGGAGAGGGTGTGAGACCCAATCCCAGGACATGATATGAGGTCATGTCTAATTATCCCCTTCCCATTTCATCTTCTATATCCTCTCGTGACCTTTGAGATTCATCCTAATACCTCCAAGTATCAAGGAGGGTGTAATGCCTTAGAGGTGAGAGGTCTCTTCGTTAAGATGAGTCCCAAAGTCCATGAGCTCCAAATCCTAAGTCTTCCATCCCCATTGTTCCTTCACCACCCTAGAAAAAAATCAAAAAAAAAATAGGATTCCCTAATTTTGGTGACTTCTAGGCTCACCAACGATCCTACCCATGTGTCCCTCATCAATTTTGGTATTAGAGCCTAGAAGAATTAGGGTACCCCAGATTCCCTTCTCTCCCACCAGCCCTCATCGTCCCCGTCCTCCATCTTCCACCCGGTCCAGCCCCCCTTGGCCGCCTCCCCATCTCGCCAATGTTCCGTTGTTGTTTTGTCAGACCATGACCGGCCACTGCAGACATCGTCTTCCTCAAACCCATGCCCGTCCGCTCGTGTCTGCCATGGCCCAAGACTCCTGTCATCCATAAGTTTCATCCAGCCACCCTGTCATCCGTAAGCCTCTTCCGATTTTATCCGTGCGAGCTCCCTCTTCCACGCCGTCTCCGATCGCTGCACCGCCCATTCCACGACCATCTCCGTCGATCACTGCCCTCCCCATCTTCCCCAAAGCCCCTGTTCCAACCCATCTCCCTGTCCTCAAAGAAGACAACCGACGATCCTCCCGTCAGCAAGATCCCACTCCGACGACCCCGAGCCGCCAGACCTCCCTTCCCCATCTCCCATCGCCAGAGCACCTCCCCCCCCCCTGTTTTACTCCGCAAGGTCTTCCCAGGTGCTCAGATTTAAGCCCATCACCCAAACCTCCCTTTTCCAGTTCGCCATCGCCCGAATTTCCCCTCCGACCACCAACGCCTGACCCTCCCTCCTCCCACTCTTTCGGCTAGCCTACCCTCACTCCTGGATGTCCCCAAGCATTTAGCGCCCTTCCCAGACATCTACCTTAGCCTGACCCCATCAACGACCGAAGCTCCATCGGACCTCCTCCCTCCAGATCGCCCCGACGCCTTCTTCTCTGGATTGCCCCGATGCCTAGCTCCCCTGTTCCACGAAGCCACTGTTCCGCCATCAACGAAGATAGCCCCAGGCTTGCCCTCCTCCTGGTCCACCGTCACCCGACCGCCCTCATCTGGTCGTCCCCAAGCTCGGTTCACCTCCCTGCTCCTTGGGCTCACCGCAGCAGTTCCGGGCATCCTCGACACCGACCTCTTCTCCAGACCACCTCTCCTCGGAGATCTCGCCCGAACACCTCCTTCCGTCCGGTGCAAAGCTCCTGTTCCAAGAAGCATGCAAGTTGAATTATTGAGCGGCTGTTGAAGAAGACCGGAATAGCTATTCTAGCTATTCTGGCTATTCCACATATATCCCAAATTTATTCCAGCTTGGAATAAATCCTGTTTACTTTAAATTGGGTTATGTTTTTGGCTTTGATTGTCTTACTTGGGCTAATCCGAGGTTAATTGTGTTAGGAAAAAAAAAATCATTCTACAGGTCATGTGCATCCTAGAGCCAGCCTAACTTGATGGAGTCGAGTTTTCCCCACCTCAGGAAAATGATGGGGACATCGACCTGCATAAATCCTGGAGTAACACGGATTCTGGAGTAGCAAATAAATTGGAAGAATATTTATTTAGGATTTATCTTTTGTTTGAAATTTGAATTAGGATTTAGTTGGTTATGATTGAGATATAGATAGGCTTATCTTATCTTATCTTGTATTTGAATTTGAATCATCCCTATCTTTTTATCTTGTATTCAAATTCAAATGAGGGTTGGACAGGTCTATAAATACCACCCTCAGTCCTTTGTAAAAAGAAGAGTTTAGTCAATTAAAAATGAGTTTTAGGAAAGAGGGATTATTTTCTTCCACTCCGTGAGGAGAGCGTGTGAGACCCAACCTCAGGACATGATGTGAGGTCATGTTTAATTATCCCCTTCCCATTCCATCTTCTTTATCCCCTTGTGACCTTTGAGATTCATCCTAGCACCTCCAAGTATCGAGGAGGGTGTAATGCCTTAAAGGTGAGAGGTCTCTTCGTTGGGATGAGTCCCAAAGTCCATGAGTTCCAAATTCTAAGTCTTCCATCCCATTGTTCCTTCACCACCCTAGAAAAAATCAAGAAAAAAATAGGATTCCCTAATTTTGGTGACTTCTAGGCTCACCAACGATCCTACCCATGTGTCCTTCATCACGAAGCATACCTATGGCATTTATGATAGGTCATATCAACAAGAATAGGATAAATAGGTTGAAAACCGAGAGTCTCCTCGATTTTAGTAAAGATAGTTCACTTCCAACCTGTGAGTCCTGTCTTCTTGGAAAAATGACTAAGTCACCTTTTACTGGAAAAGGTGAACGAGCCAAAGAAATTCTGAGTCTGGTGCATACTGATGTATGCGGACCCATGATGTTAGTGCCAGGGATGGGTATATTTATTTCATTACATTTACAGACGACCTTTTGAGGTTCGGTTATGTCTTCTTGATGAAACATAAATTTGAATCATTTGAAATGTTCAAACGATATCGTAATGAAGTGGAAAAACAAATCAGAAAGTGTATCAAAACCCTTTGATCTGATCAAGGCGGTGATACCTTTTAGGTGAGTTTCTGACATATCTTGACGAGAATGGGATTCTCTCTCAGTGGACGCCTCCAAGGAAATCCCAGTTAAATGAAGTGTCTGAAAGGAGGAATCGAACCCTGTTAGACATGGTTCGGTCCATGATGGGCTTTGCTTCTCTGCTGGTATCCTTTTGGGGATATGCTTTAGAATCAGCCTGCTACCTTCTGAATAAGGCTCCAAGTAAGTTCGTTAATAAAACACCATATGAGATGTGGATTGGATGCAAGCCAACACTTTCACACCTTCGGGTCTGGGGGTGCCTGGCTTATGTAAAATGTTTGGAAACAGATAAACTTGGACCTAGGTCTGATCGGTGCCTATTTATTGGGTATCTGAAAGAGTCTAAAGGGTATTGCTTCTACTTAGCTGAGGAACAAAAGTTGCTCGTCAGTCTTAGGGCTCTTTTTGGAAGAAAGAGTTTCTTGGTGAAGGAACTGTAGCTGCTAAGATTAAACTTAATGAAGTTCAACAAGTAGAAGAACCGACACACTTAAGGGACCACATAGAACCTGTTGTGATTAGATCACATCCAGAGCCCACTCAGGAACCATTAAGGATATCCGGTAAAGTACCGAGCCGACCGGACAAATACTACGATTTCTTGGTCCGGGATGGTGATCCCATTGAACTCGATAAGAACAATAAGGATCCGATCACCTATATGGATGCATTGCAAAAGTCTGACTCTGAGTCATGGCTAGGAGCCATGAAATCCGAAATGGAGTCCATGGAGATCAACAATGTGTGGACATTGGTTGATCCACCTAAAGGGATAAAATCTATTGGGTGCTGATATGGCAACATCACTGACGTGGAGTGCGTGTCAGATCTAGCTGGATGTCGTCGATGCCACATGGATTCTTCTTTCAAAATTTTTCGTGGGGCAAGGCGCTCCTGCTCCTTCACCAGGTGGCACCCCAAGATGGGTCCACCTCGATCGAAGTCGAGCCCTCCTTTGCCACTTCGCCAGGTGTCCGCCCAGGAGGGGTCCACCATGGCCGAAGCTGGCTGCCTCTGTTCCTTCGCCAGGTGGCACCCCAAGATGGGCCCACCTCAGCCGAGGTCGAGCCAGGCGCTCATGCTCCTTCGCTAGTTGGCACCCCAAGATGGGTCCACCTCGATCGAAGTCGAGTCCTCCTCTGCCACTTCGCCAGGTGTCCGCCCAGGAGGGGTCCACCTCGGCTGGAGTTGGCGGCCTCTGCTCCCTCGCCAGGTGGCACCCCAAGATGGGTCCACCTTAGTCGAGGTCGAGCCAAGCGCTCCTGCTCCTTCGCCAGGTGGCACCACAAGATGGGTCCACCTCGGCTGAAGTCGAGCCCTCCTCTGCCACTTCGCTAGGTGTCCGCCCAAGAGGGGTCCACCTCGGCTGAAGCTGGCGTCCTCTACTCCCTCGCCATGTGGCACCCCGAGATGGGTCCACCTCAGCCGAGGTCGAGGCAGACGCTCCTGCTCCTTCTCCAGGTGGCACCCCAAAATGGGTTCGCCTTGGTCGAAGTCGAGCCCTCCTCTACCACTTCGCCAGGTGTCCACCCTGGAGGGGTCCAGCTCGACCGAAGCTGGCGGCCTCTACTCCCTCGCCAGGTGGCGCCCCGAGACAGGTCCACCTCAGCCAAGGTCGAGCCACGTGCTCCTGCTTCTTCGCCAGGTGGTACCCCAAGATTGGTCCACCTCGATCGAAGTCGAGCCCTCCTTTGCTACTTCGCCAGGTGTCCACCTAGGAGGGGTCCACCTCGATCGATGCTGGCGGCCTCTACTCCCTCTCCAAGTAGCGTCCCGAGATGGGTCCACCTCTACCGAGGTCAAGCCAAGCGCTCCTGCTCCTTCGCCAGGTGGCACCCCAAGATGGATCCATCTCGATCGAAGTCGAGCCCTCCTCTTCCACTTCGCCAGGTGTCCGCCCGGGAGGGGTCCATCTCGGCTGAAGTTAGCGGCCTCTGCTCCCTTGCCAGGTGGCGCCCCAAGATGGGTCCACCTCAGTCGAGGTCAAGCTAGGCGATCCTGCTCCTTCGCCAGGTGGCACCCCAAGATGGGTCCACCTCGGCCGAAGTCGAGCCCTCCGCTGCCACTTCGCCAGGTGTCCGCCCAGGAGGGGTCCACCTCGACCGAAGCTGGCGGCCTCTGCTCCCTCGCCAGGTGGCACCCCGAGATGGGTCCACCTCAGCCGAGGTCGAGCCAGGCACTCCTGCTCCTTCACCAGGTGGCACCCCAAGATGGGTCCACCTCGACCGAAGTCGAGCCCTCCTCTGCCACTTCGCCAGTTGTCCGTCCAGGAGGGGTCCACCTCGGCCGAAGCTGGCGGCCTCTGCTCTCTCGCTAGGTGGCACCCCAAGATGGGTCCACCCTAGCCAAGGTCGAGCCAGGCATTCCTGCTCCTTCGCCAGGTGCCACCCCAAGATGGGTCCATCTCGGTCAAAGTCGAGCCCTCCTCTGCCACTTCGCCTGGTGTCCACCCAGGAGCGGTCCACCTCGGCCAAAGCTAACTGCCTCTGCTCCCTCGCCAGGTGGAGCCCCAAGATAGGTCCACCTCAGTCGAGGTCGAGCCAGGCGCTCCTGCTCATTCGCTAGGTGGCACCCGAAGATGGGTCCACCTTGGCCGAAGTCGAGCCCTCTGCCACTTCACCAGGTGTCCGTCCTAGAGGGGTCCACCTCGGTCGAAGCTGGCGGCCTCTGCTCCCTCTCCAGGTAGCACCTCAAGACTTGTCCACCTCAGCCAAGGTCGAGCCAAGCGATCCTACTCCTTCGCCAGGTGGCACCACAAGATGAGTCCACCTCGATCGAAGTCGAGCCCTCCTTTGCCAGTTCACCAGGTGTCCACCCAGGAGGGGTCCACCTCGGTCGAAGCCATCGGCCTCTTCTCCCTCGCCAGATGGCACCTCGAGACGGGTCCACCTCGATCGAAGTCGGCGGCCTCTGCTCCCTCACCAGATGGCACCTCGATACGGGTCCACCTCGGCCGAGGTCGAGCCAAGCACTCCTGCTCCTTCGCTAGGTGGCACCCCAAGATGGGTCCACCTCGGTCGAAGTCGAGCCCTCCTCTGCCACTTCATCAGGTATCCGCCCAAGAGGGGTCCACCTAGGGATGGCAATAAAATCTAAACCCATGGGTGCCCGACCCGACCCGACCCGATCCGATTGGGCTGGGTAGCCAATGCTTTGATCGGGTTTGGGCTGGGTTTGGATAAAATCCGAATGCTTAACTTTGGGTTTGGGCCGGGAATGGGTAGATATACACCCGACCCGAACCCGATCCAAATTAATTTAATATTTAAATATATATAATTAATATATATTTTATTAATTATAATTATTAGTTATTAAATTTTAAAGAACCCTGTACCCTAATCATTATATATATATATATTGGAATTTTTTTTCATCCTATTATATTCAGGGTGAATTCAAAACAAGATCATAATTAATTGTTTACCGACTTTATAATATAAATTTGATTGAATATGAAATTAACTACTGTTGAACTAAAAATATAGTTAAATTTTATTTATTTAATGTATATATAATTTATAAAATTGTAGATGATTTTAAAGTTGATAAAAATAAAAAATATTTAATATGACTCAGTTGGGTTCGGGCCGGGTAAACACGATTACCCGATAGCTAATTGAGATGGGTTTGGATTAAAAAAATCTAGTCCCGATAGTGTTTGGACCGGGTTTGGATAGTCTATTGAATATTTGGATTTGGGTTTGGGTAGTTATGCACCCGGCCCATTGCCATCCCTAGGTCCACCTCGACCGAAGCTAGCGGCCTCTGCTCCCTCGCCAGGTGGCACCCCAAGATGGGTCCACCTCAGCCGAGGTTGAGCCAGGCGCTCCTGCTCCTTCGCCAGGTGGCACCCCAAGATGGGTCCATCTCGGTCGAAGTCGAGCCCTCCTCTGCCACTTTACCAGGTGTCCGCCCAGGAGGGGTCCACCTCGACCGAAGCTGGCTGCCTTTGCTCCCTCACCAGGTGGCGCCCCAAGATAGGTCCACCTCAGTCAAGGTCGAGCCAGGCGCTCCTGCTCCTTCGTTAGGTGGTACCCTAAGATGGTTCCACCTCGACCGAAGTCGAGCCCTCCTTTGTCACTTCGCCAGGTGTCCGCCCAGTAGGGGTCCACCTCGGCTGAAGCTGGCGGCCTCTGCTCCCTCGCTAGGAGGCACCCCAAGATGGGTCTACCTCGGTCGAAGTTAGCCCTATCCTACAAAGCCTCCGGTGGTCAGAGGCACGGGCCATGAGGTCGCTGCTAGAGTCGGTAAGTGGCGTGCCCCGTATAGGGTGCCCAGTATGGCCCGCAACAATGCACGGAACCTCATTTACATCAGTTAAGGAGGGCCCCATGATCGAGGTATTGAATCCTTGCGGTCAGGGGCCTGGAACCCAGAAAATCCACAGTCAACACCTCGAGATGAGGGCTCTCGCGCTTGGCTCGAGATCCCGCCAGGTTCCCCCTTCCGTGATAGCATGGTGGACGAGGCGAGCTCACCGCTTAACTCCCCGACTCGAAGAAGAGGGGAGGGGGGAGAGGAGCTGGGGACCTCCGAGGGTCTCCGGGGGAGGAAACAAAAGCTGAAGGCGGTCCGGTGGTATAAAGGGGACGGGGAAAATGGACGGAAAGGTAAGCCACGGAGAGGGAAGGACATCGAGGGATAATAATTTTGGGGGCTCTCGGAAGTTCCCAGACGCAAGTCCGGCAGGTCCAGCACAGGAAGCTGAGTGTCAACCCCTCTCTTTTCCATACTTCTTTCATCAAAACCTCCTCTAAGCACGGGAATCCATCGGAGACCCGTCTTAGTGAACCTGTTACATCTTGCTGTTCGCTAACTTAACCGTCGGAGTGCCCCTGCCGAAACTCCTGGCCTGGGTCTCTGAATTTGTTTTATAGGACCGAAGACTTGGAGATCCCAAGGTGAAGGAGTCCAAGGTTCGGCGCCAGCTCATAAGCTACAAGCCACAGCGGTAAGATCGACAATAGGTGCAAATGGATTTTCAAAAAAAAAAGAGGCGCAGACGGAAAGGTAGAGACCTATAAAGCCTGTTTGGTTGCCAAGAGGTATCGTCAACGTTATGGAATTGACTATGATGAGACATTCTCTCCTGTGGCAATGCTCAAATCCATTCAGATTATGCTTGCTTTAGCAGCGCACTTTGACTATGAAATTTGGCAAATGAATGTCTGAACAGCTTTCCTGAATGGTGAGCTGAAAGAGGAGGTGTATATGATACAACCTGAAGGGTTCACATCTACAGACGAGTCAAAGGTGTGCAAGCTTCAAAAGTCCATTTATAGACTGAAGCAAGCATCAAGGAGTTGGAACATGCGATTTGATAAGTGTATCAAGTCGTATGGCTTCGTTAGGAATGGAGAAGAGCCTTGCATTTACAAATGGGCTAATGGTTCTGTGATTGTATTCCTTGTGCTGTATGTAGATGACATTCTTTTAATCAGGAATGACATCGCAGCACTGCAAGGAACAAAGGTCTGGTTATCATCTCAGTTCTCTATGAAGGACTTGAGTGAAGTCTCTTACATACTGGGTATGAAGATATATAGAGATAGATCTAAGAGGCTTCTGGGACTATCCCAGTCTACGTACATCGACACCGTGCTGAAACGATTCAGCATGGAGAATTCCAATAAGGGCTATCTCCTGATAGGCACTAGAATTGATCTCTCGAAACGGAATTATGCAACAACTCCTGAGGAGAGAGAGCGTATGAGTAGAATTTCATATGCTTCGGTAGTGGATTCTATCATGTAGCCATGACATGTAGTAGACCAGACATGGCATACTCATTAGGTGTAGTGAGCAGATACTAGTCTGACCTAGGTGAAGCTCATTGGAAAGTGGTTAAAACCATCCTTAAGTATTTACGAAATACTTAGGACCAATGAAAATTTATGGAGAATCTGACTTGAAACTTGTGTGGTATACTGACTCCAGTTTCCAGTCAGATAAAGATGATAGCAAGAGTATGTCAAGTTTTATCTTTACCCTGAATGGAGGAGCTGTTTGCTGGAAAAGTTTCAAGTAGCCTACTATGGCGGACTCAGTTTGCGAAACAGAGTACATTGCAGCATCTGATGCAGCGAAGGAAGCTGTGTGGTTGCGAAAGTTCCTTGATGAGCTGGGAGTGGCACCTTCCCTGGATGGTCCTGTTCTGGTGTACTATGACAACACTGGAGCCATTACTCAAGCCAAAGAGGCGAAATCTCATCATCGTACAAAGCATATTCTACGACGCTATCACCTTGTACGAGAAATCATGGAACGAGATGACATTGACCTTTAGAAGATCGATGGAAAGGAGAACCTGGCTGACCCCTTCACTAAAGCTGTCAGAGTTCAAGAGTTTGATTGTTGTAAAAGAAAATGGGAATGAGATTCTGTACTGATTGGCTTTAGTCCAAGTGGGAGTTGTTGGGAATTGTATCCCAAAGCCAATCGTCTAGGCTGTAGATGGTTGTACTACTTTGTATATGAATTTTTTATAATAAATAAAAGTTATTTATTTTTGGCTGTCCATCATTTTACATTTTTTTGTAATGAACTCTTGTATGATGGAGTCCTTAGAACTACATTATTTGATATAGAGAGGATATATCAAGTAGTTCTTAAACTGGTTCACAACCAAATGATACATTGTTATAGGACGAGGGTGATGGTTGTGGACTCCGCGAGGTGCTCTTCTAGAAGGGTGATGTACTTTGCCTTCTCCATAATCTTGACCTCACGGTCCCCCACTCACTCCTTGAGCTCAGTGATGGAGTCCCGGAAACACTCGAGCTTGGTCTCCAGCTCCTTCACCAGGGCCTCCATGCTCGAAACTTGATTTATCAGGGCCTTAGACTTCACTTTCACAGTGTTGGCCCTACTACGAGACTTCGCATCTTGCCGTACCAGTGCTCAGCATGCATCCTTGATGAGGAATGCATCCTGGATGACCTGAAGGCAAGAATTAAAAGTAAAGCAATAATTAACCTTCCTATTCTCCTTAACCCAAAGCTCAGAAGGAGGACAAGGAACTTACCATGAGTAGCTGGGAGGAGATATCAGTGATGGTCTCCCACATCGTGCGATCGCTCCTTTTCTCGCAATCCCGCGGCTACAGGATGAAACCTAGTAGCCTCTTTGCCAAGCCGGTGTCAAGGGTCACCGTTGCATTAGGCCACACCAACATGGAGACCTTGGCCACTCCAGGAGTTGGGGGCACGGAAGAAGAGGGGCCGCCCGATGCAGTCCCCAATGGATGGACCCCGGTAGCTATGGAGGTCATGGGTGGAGCTGCCGCCCCCTCTGGCTTGGCACTGGTGCCCATCTCAATGGATGGCGGGATGGAGATGATCTCGGGGATGATCGGAGGGGGTTAGTGGAGCCTCTTCCTCGACTCAATGATCCCGCTGGGTCCCAAGACCATGCCCCCAATCGCCTCTGCAGCTGGAGTTGGGGCTTCTTGGACCTCTCTCTCTTGGGGCCCCTTTGATCGCACCCCATGGGGTCTCTCCTTCGGCTCCCCACGGGGCTTCTTCACTGGCTCCTCTCGAGGTTTTGACATCGATGCCTACTTATGGGACATCTACCGAGTCTGGTCAACAGAGAACTTCATCTCTGCATTAGAGGGAGAAACTCAATTAGCCACTGGAAGCTATAAGGGAAAGCAAATTGCGGACCTTACCTAGAGACCAGATCGAGTTGATTCTGGCATCGAATATATTCTACTCAGAGAGGAGGTCTTATCCATGGGGAACTGCTGAGGTGACAAGTTGGTTGTACACCTCCTAATTAGCAGGCTCCATCATGGCATTATGATTAGGGGACGGTCAGGGTCACTCCAGATCTAGCTAACTCTCTTGA
Organism: Areca catechu; assembly: GCA_021397845.1. Classification (NCBI taxonomy): domain Eukaryota; kingdom Viridiplantae; phylum Streptophyta; class Magnoliopsida; order Arecales; family Arecaceae; genus Areca; species Areca catechu. The sequence continues at coordinate 197,942,128 of CM038039.1, forward strand.
TTGAAGCAAAAAAATATCGGTTCTTCCATCTCTTGATGAAAATAGGCAAGTCAAATCTGAGGGTCTCGGGATGGGGCGCTACAACCATCCCCTATATGTGGGGTGGCATTTCAAAGTGAAGAGGGCCCTAAAGAGGGAGAACCTGCCACCACCTCGTGGAAATGGCATAGGATAATAAAAGAGCTAATGACCCTAAGGAGCTCAAGATAGGCTGGATCAAAACAAACCTATAGTTGTCTAAAAAAGAAAGGATGAAAGGATGAAGGAGGAGTCAGAAGCCAGTGAGAAAGAAGTCCTTGTACAGAGCAATCCATCATGGCTCGCTTGAGGTAACCCATTTGTTTGGGCCTAAGGTCATGATCTAGACGGACTCCGGGATCCCATATACACCCTGGAGGTGGAGGGCATCCATCCTGGTCATCGTCGAAGTGATGCCCGATGGACCCGCCAGGTCTTGCTCGAGATGATGGAAAAGGAGGCAAAGTGAAGATGTTGGGGTCCACCATCAAGCGGGGACATTGGGGGACTTGAAAGGGGACAGCTTCCTCTTTTTCGCTATCCAAGGAAGGAGGCCTAAGTCGAAATGGCTCAGCCATGCTTTGGCATCCCAGCAAATGCTCCAGGGAGCGGTGATCATCTCCGAAGGAACTCATGGACGGTTGAGAAACAAGAAGGAAAGAAGACCTAAGGCCGTGGACAGGGAATGCTCCCTCGATGTAGACCGGAAGGAGAGAAGATAAAGAAGAAGGGCTAACATATGCAAGGCTTTGGGTCCAGGTTTCCAAATATGGGTGAGGATCTCCCCTTTTTCTTCTCTATTCCTCATTCTCCACTCGGTGGTTTTGAAAGGATGCAATGGAGTGGGCTACTTATCTGAAAGAGATGGCAAAACCCTTCTTAAAGCCATGTCCAATGAACGAATGAGACCCTCCCCTCCATCAGCCAACGGAATTAGGATGCATGTCGGCATCCACCGCTTGTGGCACTTCGGTTTGTGAACTACCATATCAGGGGGTGCGAAGGCATCATTTCAGATTGCCACCCCCACTGATGCGATGGCTTCTGGTTGGCATAGGCACGATCTACGAATTATCAAAGGTCATGGCATCTAATGGCAGGCATGGCGGCCCTCCACGTCAGTGGCATCGAATTACTCCTTTCGCCCTGAACCTGAATAGCCATAGTGCGCTCTGGGCTCGGGATTGGGGGGCATCTAATGAGGCTGGCCACTAACATGGTAGTCGCATCCGATGTGGCGGGCCCTTGATGTGGCGCCCGTGTCCAATATGGTTGACCACTAACATGGCACCTACAGACCGTGCCTCATTCTAGTAGAGCTCCTGGCATAGTAGAGCTCCTGGCATAGTATAGCTCCTGGCCGAGCTCTTCGTCAAGTAAAGCTCCTGGCCAAGTAGAGCTCTTGGTCAAGTAGAGCTCCTAGTCGAGTAGAGCTCCTGGTAGAGTAGAGCTCCTAGTCGAGTAGTGCTCCTATCCGAGTAGAGCTCTTAGTTAAGTTGAGCTCTTGGCCAAGTAGAGCTCCCGGTCGAGTAGAGCTCCTAGCCAAGTAGAGCTCTTGACCAAGTAGAGCTCCTGGTCGAGTAGAGCTCCTGGTCGAGTAGAGCTCCTAGCTGAGTAGAGCTCTTGGCCAAATAGAGCTCCTGGTCGAGTAGAGCTCTTAGCCGAGTAGAGTTCCTATTTGAGTAGAGTCCCAAGCTAAGAGGAGCTCCTGGACAGTTTGAGCCTCGGTTGTAGGAGAGTTATTCCCCTATGATCCGGAGTAAGAAAAAACAAATCAAGGATACATCAAGGGGTCACAACCCCAGGCAGGCATGCTCAGCCCCCCAGTTCCAATGCTACCCGGATGATGACGGGGAGAGCAGTGTCACCATCTCTGTCGAACCTATTTTGATGCTCAGGAACGAACATCCCACGGGGAGGGAGTGGTGTTTCGCCGAACCTGTGCTCCTTGCAGAGGTGTGCTCTGTCGAAACAACAAGTCCTGCAGCATGCCTCCTGCATTCGATGGAGGAAGCCCTGCCGGGACTCCAGTTCCTGTCCCACTGGGATTTGCAGGACCTGCACCCTTCCCAAGAGAGCAAGCCCTATAGCACGCCTCCTGCATTCAATGCAGGAGGCCCTGTCGGGACTTTAGTTTCTATCCTACCGAGCTCTATGGAGCTTGCACTCTTCCCAGGAGGGTGCACTGTAGCATGCTGCTTGCATCCGATGCAGGAGGCTCTATCAGGACTCCAGTTTCTGTCCCACGGGATCCTACAAAGCCTGCACCCCTCTTAGAAGAGTGTGCTGCTAGGATACCAGATCCTACCCAACAAAGTCGACTTCTATATATCAGTAAGAGGGACCTCCGACCAAGGTAAGTGGCAAGCAACTCCCATTGCATAGACAAGAGAAGAACTAATCCCTTACAAAGAGCCTCTTCATGGTGGTCATCTAGGCCTCCATGACTAAGGATCTGTTGTCATTGATCGTCAAACCAACTTGACCGTAGGAGTGTCCCCACCGGGATCCCTTGCCCGGGCTCTCTTTTTCTTGTAGGATTGCCCGACAACCAGAAGCATTCAGAGGCGAGGTGCCCGACTTCTCTTGGAGCAACTGATGTGGCATCGGGACCTACCGAGTCTACAGGCAGGGCACGATCTTGATGACAACATATACAATCTAAATTATGATTGGTCAATCCTCCTCTGTATATAAATCAAACTAGGAAACCTCCATATAAGAGATTTTCACTTCTTTTTTATCCCGTTACTTTGCTTCAATCTTTATTATTAATTTTTCAAAACCCTATTTAACTTGAGCATTAAAGAATCCTCTATTGGATATGTTCCAATAACCCTTACTCACTTTTCTTTGATTGCAAGTCAAAGCTCATACCATGCCCCCTCATCCCTAGCTAAGCTAGATGTCATCCATTGGGTGGGGACAACCATGTTGAACTCTCCAAAATTATTAGACCAAGCCTAATCCATTTTCATTCTTTATGGTCAGATGCAATGCATTAACTAGAATGGTTAAGTATTTATGCATTGACTAGGAGTGCAAACAAGTCAAGTAACTTGCGAGCTATTCAAGTTTGACTTGAATTTAAGTAGTCCAAATAGTTTTTTAAGTTAAGCTCGAATAGCAAGATATTTGACTCGAAAGCTTGCAAACTTATTTAAATTAATATATATTTTAATAATATTATTTTTATTTATAATATATATTAATATACATGTATATATTTTAAGTAAGCTAATGTCCAAATTCGAGTTCGATTATATTTAAGTTGATATTCCGGTCGATTTGATCTTGAGTATTGTTTTTTTATTGAGCCAAGCTCGAATTTGAAATATTAAAGCTTGATCAATTTTGAATCAAATTTCGAGTTCAAGAATTTTGAATCAAGTTAAGATTGAGTCCCTAGCTATTAGACACAGCTCATTTGCACCCTAACCTCAACCTTGCAACATGCCAAATCAAGTGTATACTCTTCATTTCAAAAACTATGATATCCTGGGAAGCAAACCCACTTGCCATTTCTTACTATTGGACCTTGCAAGCAAGCCTATGGTGATTATGAAAGACTATAAATTAGTAGTATAAATTACCACATATTATCTTGATAAATGGGACCATAGTAACCTATCAAATGCTCTTTCTTGAAAAACTTACATACATCTTGTATATCAATAATTAAAACACAATATAAAATGCATGTTAAAGAATGCTATAGAGGAGTCTTTTAATTCAAATATGGGACCATATACAGAAGGGAGAGCTCAAGCAGGTAGTATTGGAAAACCTTTAATCCATTATGCTTGGATCATGCTTTTATGTGCATGCAAAACCATAATTACGGAAGACATATCTTGAGCCATTATACCAGTCTATAGATTGTGCAGTCCTTGAGATGTTCCTCGCACAGATCTTGAGATATTCCTTCTTTTTCTCCACGAGGTGACTGGTCTTCTCTCTCTTCACTCTCTTCTTCTTATGTGGATGATCGATGGGGAATCGTACACCACTATTATAAGAGTTGGAGAAAAAGAACCAGGTAGCCTCTTATTTATAACTGCATGTGTCTCTCCCATCAGAAGACTAATGAAAGACTAAAATCTCAATTAGAGTTTTACTCCAGTCCTGGTTATTCAATTTTATTAGAAATAGTTTTCTTTAATCAATTGGACTCTGATCCAGTATATATGATCGAGTCAAAAGTTAACTATGATAAGATGATAATTAGGCCACATATCAGATTTTAAATCTAGCATTCTCCCACTTGGCCTATATTATCACTCAAAATAACTTTTGATTCTATAAAAAATATTTTACTTTAAAAATAAATAAAATATTTTAATTTTTCAAATCCAAAATAATAGTACTGAATTAAATTTTGAAATTGACCCAATGAGTGCACTCATATTTTAAAAAATTATCCAATTATCTATTCCTCAACAAATCCTTTATACTTTGATTAAGTAAAAAATAATTAATACAGATCATGACGGTCATACATCTCTATTGACATACTCCCTTCCATGTATCATGACATCAATAATTCTCACTTAACCTAGTCTTATATACTGGAGTACATAGGCTATCAAATATCATAATGCCTATCATAATGGCCCCACTATAATGTCATATAAATGACCATTCTGTTTACTTTAATTTTGACAAAAGTCAACCATAATATATACAAACAATAATTGAATAGAAGTGATAGTAGTCAATAAACTATTAGGAGATCTCAAATAAGTGTCTATTACAAATTAAATATCCCACTGACAAACGTCCATAAATTTTACATGCTCTTTAAAAATTTTGGATATTAATCATTTAGTTAATGGATCGGCCAACATAAAAGCAGTACCAATAAAATCAATAAACACTTGATGACTACTAATTCTCTCATTTATTACAAGATATTTAACATCAATGTGCTTGTTTGCATTGATAATCTTGTCACTATTGGAGAACGAAACTGCAGCATAATTATCACAATAAATTCTCAATGGCTTAGAAATAGAATCCATAACTCCTAGCCCTGAGCTGAACAACTAATATAATCTGCATCTGAATAACCGATCACCTCCAACTGATCGATTATTCTATAAGTGAGCATGTCTTTAGTCCCCTAAAGATATCGCATCACTTTCTTGGCAGCCTTCCAGTGATCCATACCTAGATCACTTTGATATCTACCAAGCATTCCTAAAGAAAAACTAATATCAGGACGAGTACATACGTAAGCATACATTAGACTACCCACTACAGATACATAGGGTATATCCTTCATCTGATTTCTCTCAATCTCGTTCCTGGGATATTGAAATTTACTGAATTTATCATCTTTAACAATTGATACTTCACTTGATAAGTAGCTTGACATTCCAAATCTTTTTAGGATCCTAGTAATATAATTTTTCTGGGATAAACCAAGTAATCTCTTATTTCTGTTATGATAGATTTCTATGCCAAGAATATAAGAAGCATCTTTCATATCTTTTATATCAAAATATTCGAAAAAAAACCTTTTAGTTTCATACAAGAGACCTAAATCACTGCTGGCTAGTAAAATATTATCCACATATAGAACCAAAAATATAAACTTACTCCCGTTCACCTTCAGATATATACATTGATCAACAATATTTTTCTTAAATCCGAAGGATGCAATGATATTATTAAACTTTAAGTACCATTGCCTGGAAGCTTGTTTAAGACTATAAATAAATTTCTTTAATTTACATACTAGCCTTTTATTTTCTTGTATTGAAAATCCTTTTGGCTGTTCCATATACACTTCTTGTTGTAAATCTCCATTTAAGAATGCAGTCTTGACATCCATTTGATGTAGCTTTAAATCAAAATAAGCTACTAATGCCATAATAATTTTGAATGAGTCCTTTCTAGAAATAGGAGAAAATGTTTCAAAATAATCAATGCCTTGCTTTTGAATGAATTTCTTTACTACAAACCTAGCTTTATACCTTTCGATATTATCTTTGGAGTCTCGTTTGGTTTTAAAAATTCACTTACAATCAACAGGCTTAAACTTTTTGAGTAATTCGATGAGTTTCCAGACTTGATTTTTATTCATGGATTCCATCTCATCTTTCATGGCATTTAACCAAAGTTCAGAATCATCACTATTCATGGCATCTTTAAATTAATGAAACTGGATTATCCTTAATTTTAATATCATAATCACATTCTTGTAAGTAAATAATATAATCATCTGGAATAGCTGATCTCCTAATTTTAGCAGATCTCCACAATACTCTAGGTTCAGTTTTATTGTAATTATTTTTAATCAGGTCAAGTTCATTAATAGCCTATTCGAGAGGTGGTGTATCAGCCTCTTGTTGATGTTCCATAGTCTCAGGATTAATAATTTCATATGGAACATCTCTAGGTGTTGCTATAATAGAAAAAGATTCTCTTATTTTCTCTAATACCATATTGCGTGATTCACCACTCTCACTATCATCACTATCTTCAATGAACCTAGCTATTTCAGTTTCAATTATTCAAGTGATGTGTGATGGATAAAAAATTTAAAACCTTTTGACCTTTCTGAATACCAAATAAAATAACAACTTATAATTCTGGGATCCAATTTCTTTTCTTGTGGATTATATAATCGAGTCTCTGCAGGACAACCCCAAATATGTAAATGCACTAAATATGGTTTCCCACCCATCCATAACTCAAAAGGGATTTTAGGAATGGCCTTACTAGGAATACGATTTAAGATATACATAATGGTTTTCAAGGCTTCTCTCCATAAATATAAAGGTAATGATGAATTAATAATCATACTCCTTACCATGTCCATCAATCTACGATTATGCTTTTTAGCCACACCATTTTGTTGAAAATTTTCTGGCATAGTATACTGTGCTACAATGCCATACTGTTCGAGTAATTTGGCAAAAGGTCCAAGATTACGGCTAGATTTATTATATCTGCTATAATATTCACCATCCCTATCAGATCTCACAACCTTAATTTTTATATCAAGTTGATTTTCTACTTCAACTTTATATACCTTAAAGGCTTTCAAAGCTTCAGACTTTTTATGTAATAAAAAACATAACCATAACGTGAGAAATCATTAATAAATGTGATGAAATACTTTTGCCCTCCAAAATAAGGTGAAAAATAGCCACAAATTTTGATTTGTATCAATTCTAAGAGTCCTTGACTTCTAGTGGTATACTTTTTATTATTTTTAATTTATTTTTCTTTAATGCAATCGATACACACCAAAATCTAGATTTGGTAAAACACGTTCCTTAACCAATCTAGTTATCATTTCTTTTGATATGTGTCCTAATCGCCTATACCACAACATCGAAGAACTCTCATTTATAATACCAAATTTCATTCCGACATTGACATTTAAACATGTAGAGACTGTGCAAAAGAAGAATCCAAATTTATTTTATATAAACCATTGCACAATATTCTAGTACCAACTAAAATAAAATTTTTTATTAATTTAAAACTTGAATTTATAAAAGTAAATGAAAAACCTTCTACATCAAGTTTTGTTAATGATACTAAATTCCTGAAAACTAAAGGAACATAAAAAATATCATGTAGATCTAATTGAAAATTGGTGTCTGTAATAAGTCTGTAGGTTCCAACTAAATTAACCTTGGACATCATCTGGTTTCCCATAAAGATCCACCCTCTCTATCATTTGGTTTCTAACTTGAAAGAAATCCCTATAATGAATTAGAAATATGAATTGCAACACCCGAATCAATCCACTAAGTATTAAAAAAAACATCAATGAAATTGGTTTCATAACAAACAAGTGATAAGGGAATACCCTTCTTTTCAAACCATTTCCTTCTTTTTCACAATCCTTCTTGACATGTCCCTCCTTGTTACAGAAGAAACATTTCACTTTATGTGAACCTTTCTTTGATGGATTGTCCTGTCCTTTATTTCCTTTCTTTGCCTTCTTTCTTTTAGATCGCTTCTCAGAATTATGTGAACAATTGGAACCCCTTCCTATCTCAGTCTCTCTTTCTCTTGCATACATTATGATATAAGTTCATTTATTGATCAGGATTCTTTATGTGTGTTATAATAGTTTTAAATTGAGTAAACTATGATAGAAGAGATTTAAGAACAAACTAGACAAGAAAGTTTTCAGATACTGTCATCCGCAGGTCATTTAATTTTTCAGATATATCATGCATTTACATAATGTGCTTTCACACTCCAGAAATTCTATCATACTTTATAGAGGTTAACTTGTTTATCAAGGTACCAGCCAGGGCTTTATTTAATTTGGTGAATTGTTGCTCTACAGAAGAAAGGTACCCAGAAGCCAATTCATTATTAGGAATAGATCTCCTTATGTCTCTCGTTATAGAGTTCTTAATTATCATGAGAGACAATCTATTAGAACTCTCCCACTTTTCATGTAATTCCTTTTGATCAGGAGAACTAGTGGCGGTTAGAGGACCAGGCTAAGATTTACGTATAGCCAAATCTAAGTCTAGGCATCATAGAATAATAAGAAGCTACTCGTGCTAATCAAAGTAATTTGATCCATTTGATATGGGAATATTGGTTAGATGCGATGAGAGTGAAGCAGGGGTCATAGCTGTAAATAAATAAATATCCATACAGTTACTTTCATGATGCAGATTTCAAAATTAATAATTCTGCCAATAACACTTATTATATAACCATAAATATTTTTGGATAAGAATTATAGCATACAATATGTGCTGTAACTAATTCAATCACAAATTTAACCATAAAAAATATAGCATACAATATGTGCTGTAACTAATTCAATCACAAATTTAACCATAAAAATGCCAAGATATTACATAAATCATAAATAACAATAATATGAAATATATAAGCAACAACACTAATTTGGCATAAACATATAATTTATATTTAAATTATGATCCTTTGTATTAGTTACACTTTCAGTGGTTTATCCAACTATAATTATAAAAATTCGAGATTATTCCCACCTTTGGGTGTAGAACTCTCTGTCTTTATGTAATTCAAGTTAATCAATCTATAACTGTCAATTTGTACCTTATTACAGTCACCTTTGGGTCAACTGTAACAGATACACCTTTATGTAATTTCAAAACATAATGAAAGAGAAACTATTAGCTCTCAAGAACTCATATACCCACAATCCATAAAGTTCTCCGGGCCCTTTGGGGCTCGCGAAAACACCCTTGAACAATATAATAATAAATAAAATTACTAATAAATAATTTTAAAAATATTTAAATATTTATCCTTCATAAAAAAAACTTAACCAAAATATTTTTCAAGTCATTATGAGTCCAACGGCTCAAAAATCGTTCAAATCGGATATAAAACGCGCAAGTTATAGCGATTATAATAAAATTCAATAAAAAATACTAAACTTTACCTAATAGAGGACCAAACTATAAATAGCAAATATTATAGGGGGCTTACTATAAAACAAAATTAAAAAATTTATAGGGACTTACATGTAAATTTTAATTTAGATTTATGTGTAATTTCATCTTGTATAGTGGCTAAATTGCAAAAATTTTTTCAACCCAAATTAAAATTGACTCAATCTGATTGAGCTTCGTAATATCTTTGATTGGGATAATTTTTATTAACGGATTTCAGTTTTAAATCTGAAACCTGTTAACCCAAACCCGAAACCCGTTTAAACCCATCTTCCCTTTTTTTTTTTTTTCCTCCCGTTTCTTCTTCCAACCGAGTTTCTTCAATCGGCCATTAATGGCGGTCCCGAGTTTGGATCTCACCCAAACGATGACCGCGGGCCGAAACCAACCACTGGTGGCCATTTTCTGGCCGCCGGCGACCATTTTGTCGACCTCACGGTGGTCAAAAACCATTGGAAAAGGAGTTTAAAGTTATCAATTTCACTTCCCAACCAAGCTCTCAAACCGCCATTAATGGCCGTTTAGAGCTCAGGATCTCTCCCGATGAAGAGCCGCTAACCGAGCTCTACCATCGGCGGCCATCTCTCGGTCACCGACGACCCTGTCACCGGTCTCATTGCGATCAAAACCGCCGGGAAAGGAAACGGTTCTTCTTCCAAATACCACCGGAAAAACTACCAAAAAAAATTGGCCGACGAAGAGGTGGACGGGAGCTCCGATCACCGCCGACCGCGTGGCCACCAGATCTCGGCCGCAGTGAGGAACACCGGCGAGGAATCCCGTGAACGGGAGAGGAGCACCGATTTTGACCCCATATTGATTTATTTATTTAAATAAATATAGTTTAAATAAATAAATAAAATACAATAATTTTTTAATTTGCTGTTTACTGTTCATTTTCCGGTGATCCATCTCAACGATGAAAATATCTTCACGGTTCATAATCTGGTAGATTTCGGCACCTCTCATCAATTTTTAGGATTTTGTGGAATTGGGCACTTATCGTCGGCTTCCGAGTTTTTCGATTCTAAGCAATAGGGAAATAATTTTAATAAAAATTTATCTTAAATTCGTGTATAAACATAAAGTATGAAATATCATATATTGAAAAATCTTTAATCCATTATGCTTGGATTGTGCTTTTATGTATATACAAAATTATAATTGTAGGAGACATATATCTAGCCATTATACCGGTCTATAGATTATGGAGTCTTTGAAATGTTTCTTGCACAGATCTGAAAATATTTCTTTTTCTTTTCTACGAGATGACTAGTTTTCTTTTCTCACTCTCTTCTCCTTATATGGACGATCGATGGGGAATCGAGAGTAGTATCTTATTTATAACTGCATGTGTCTTCCCCGTAGGAAGACCAGTAAAAAATTAAAATCTTAGTTAGAATTTTACTCCAGTCCTGATTATTAATTTTATTGAAAATAATTTTTTTAATCAATTGAATTCTGATCCAGTATATATGATCAAGTTAAAATTGATCATAATTAAACCATATATTAGATTTTAAATCTAGTAGATAAGAGCATTGCATCATAATAGCGGCTACACAATCATCAAAATTGTTAAAAGAATGGTTTAGAAAATTCGAATGCTTTAGTGATTATTATAATATACACCAAGACATGCGATAACGTACGTTTCAGTTCATCCATCCCTAACTTTTAACCATTGATACGGAGAAAAGGTCCACCATTTGTGACCCGTGTTATGGATATGAGATGGGGACGTTTTTTTTAATCCTATATAACTAATGAGTCAAAGAAATTTCTAATTTATATAAAAAAATTATTATTTTTCTCTCAACGAAACACCTCCTATCAGGCAAAAAAAATTATTTAATTACATATGGACAATATCTTGTATAGAAAATCAGTACATCACATTCTTTTCTTGAAATTTTTTTGGAATGCACGTAACTACGTGCTAGCTTTGGCTATAATATTGGCTCAACATAAATCATGAGAGCCTTGCCATGCAATTGTTTACAGTTGAATCCCGCATGTCAAGAGGTTACTCAATCATGGCAACCTTATCAATTTATGCGTGAGAAGAGGTAAAAAACCAGCAAGCCTATGGGAGAAGAAATTGGGAGCCCTACGATCCAGTCCCTTTCGGCTTCCATTAATATTCTTTAGGACGTGACAAATTAAGCGGCACCGTCCCCGTGTAAAAGGCTGACAGCGGTCCAATACCAAAAGCGCGGCCCGGACCCATCCAGTCCCTTCGGACCCATCCAGTCCCTTCCATTAGTATGCTTTTCTGGGTGGCAAGAAGATAGCACAGTCAGTCAACAGGCTTCCATTTATAGTTGTTAGAATTCTATACTTATATTTTATAATTTTTAATGTTGCTATGATTCAAATAATTATATTACTTTATTTTTTTATAAATGTTTCCTATGGGGACCCAAGGAATTTTTTTAAAAAAATAATGTAATTTTTTTTTTTTTTACGAAAATAGGTGTTTTCCCATATATTTAGGAAAGTAGATATTTTTCTGCCCTCACTTTCCGGCCGAGGGGTGCCAGCGGAGCTAAAAGTAGGTATTACTTTCGGGCTATGATTATAAAGGCGAAAATGAATTTGAAATCGTCTTTTTCAGCCCATAAATTAGTTAATTTCAAATACCCTTAATTCAAATAACTATGAATGGTATTTTCATAATTAAACTAATGATTTTCATAATTAAACCAAACATTATGAAGGATATTTTTGGAAATTAAATTGTTCGTCGATTTTTTATTCGATTTTAAAAATTTAATTTCTAAAATACCTTTCGTAATGTTTGATTTAATTATAAAAATATTATTAATTAATTATAAAAATGCCATTCATAGTTATTTGAATTCCTTTTTATAAGAGTATTTAGGAAATTAAATAAAAATCCCTTATAAATATCTCTGACACCCATAAATGCTATTTTTTTAATTAAATTTTAATCTAATAAAATTTTAAAAAATATATAACAAAATTTATTAGATATTATAACATTAATTAAAATAAAATTAATTTAAAAAATATTATAATAATACATTATGATATATTTTAATATTATAATAAATATCTTATATTCTAAAATATAATAAATTTATTATAATTTATTATATTATATATTATACATTATATAATAGTATAACAAATTTTAAAAAATTAAAAAATTAAAAATAATCACCATGTCGATACCATCCGGTCGCCAACCCGGTACCAATTCGGTCGACAGCCCAGTGTTAGTCCGATCCCTTGCTTAGGATCAACGGTCAGACCGGTGGCCAGACTCCGGTCCGACCCTCGGTCCAGGTGTTGGTTCGATCACTAGGGTCCGACTACTGGTCTGATCGCTTTGCCACCGGTCTAGCCTCAGTCATGCCACATATCCGATCACCGGTCGGGTCGTTGGGGTCCTGTCATCGATCCCGAGCAAGGGATCGGACTGACACTGGACTGTCGATCGAACTGGTATCGAGTTAACGACCAGATGGTAGTGACATGATTATTTTTTTATTTTTAAATTTTTTATACTATATTATAATATATAATATAATAAATTATAATAAATTTATTATATTTTAGAATATAAAATATTTATTATAATATAAAAAATATATAAAAATATATTATTATAATATTTTTTAATTAATTTTTTTTAATTAATGTTATAATATCTTTTAGATTTTGTTATATATTTTTAAAATTTTATTAGATTAAGATTTAATTTAAAAAATAGCATTTATGGATGTTAGAGGTATTTATGAGGGATTTTTATTTAATTTCCTAAATGTTCTTATGAAAACGAATTCAAATAACTATGAATGGCATTTTCGTAATTAAAAAATAATATTTTCATAATTAAATCAAATATTATGAAGGGTATTTTGAAAATTAAATTTTTTAAAATTGGATCAAAACCGACGAACAATTAATTCTCAAAATACCCTTCATATGGTTTACTTACGAAAATACCATGAGTTTAATTACGAAAATACCATTAATAGTTATTTGAATTAAGGGTATTTAGGGAATTAAATAATTTATGGGCTGAAATCGTCTTTGGAAAAGACGATTTCAAGTTCATTTGATATCGTCTTTCCGACCGACGAGTTTAAAAATTACATCAAAAATTTTTTAATTTAAAAATATCACATCAATATCATATTAAATTTTATAAAAAAAATTATTTAAAATCCTGAACTCGTTTGTGGCAAAGATGATTTCTCGACTTGAAATTGTCTTTGCTATAAATGATTTCAGCCCAGCTGACGCCCCTCGGTTAGAAAGTTGATTTTTCTGTCATGTGGATAAAAAAATACCTACTTTCATAAATATAGGGAAAACACCTATTTTTGTAATTTTTTTTAATATTATTTTAAAAAAAATTCGGGACCCAAGAACCGCCTAATAGTGCAATAAAAGGTAATTATAGTATGTCTGAAAGAAACAAAAACTTTGCGGCTACCAAGATAACCAAGAAAAGCAAGTCATGTGAATAGCATTTTAGTGGAATAAAGAAAACAACTTCTTGGAACTATTGCATAGATAAGGATAGAAAATAGCATATGAATACAAATAATAAAATTATTATGGTACTAACTATATTTATACTTGTTGAGAACGCCGTCCTCATCGTCGTGACCTGCAGCTCTGATATGGCACCAGATCTTAGTCCCATCTTTTGGAATCCAGCGGTTCCCGGTCCTACAAGATAAAGTTAGAGACCCGGGCCGGAGATTTCGGTAGGGGCACTCCGATGATTAAATCAGCGGACGGTAAAGAGGAACAGATCCCCCAAGGCGGATTCCTGTTCGGTCCCCATGCTTGGAGAAGAGTTTTTAGTAAAAGATAGAGTAGGAGTGGATGGAGAGGAGCGAGACTCGAGTTGGAATGGCTATTCCCGTTGGGACTCTCTTCAAGAGTCTTTTGGGAGGCCTTTGCACCTTCTTGTCACTTGTCTCTCCTCCTCTGCCATTTCTCGTGATTACCTCGCTCTCGTCCGCTGGGTCCTCCTTTTAGATCACCGGTTCCCCCCTTCTTGCCTCGGTCTTCCCCCGCTTGGGGTGATCGAGGGTCAACGACATCTGTGGCCGCGCTTTCGAGGTCATTTCCCCTTACAGTAGGGAGTTACATGGCAACCCTTGTTTTTCCGATGGGTTATCACGGTTGGGGAAGTTTAGCAGGGCCTTGATTCGGGGGCAGCCGTCCTTGGGTCTGAGGTCCCTAACGCAGCCTTCTCTTTGTGGGTGGTGTAGGTGGCCGATTGTAGGACTTCGGGCTTCGATCGGGGCACTTCTCCCTAAATGGTGTAAACGGTGGTAGGTGCACCTTTCTAGCTTTGGGGCGCCGTACTAGACGCGCCGTACTGCGTGTGCTAGCTTCGATTGCAGACTTGGTGCTGATGACTTTTTTCCTTTCATGATGCTTCTAAGAAACGGGCTCGACTTCGACCGAGGTGGGCTCGACCTTCGGGGAGCCACTTGGTGAAGGAGCCGGAGGGAGCTCGACTTTGGCCGAGATGGGCTCGACCCTCAGAAAGCTACCTGGCAAAGGAGCCGGAGGGAGCTCGACTTTGGTCGAGGTGGACTCGACCCTTGGGGAGCCACTTGGCGAAGGAGCTGGAGGGAGCTCGACTTCGGCCGAGATGGGCTAAACACTTGGGGAGCCACCTGGCGAAGGAGCTGGAGGGAGCTCGACTTCGGCCGATGTGGGCTCAAACCTTGGGGAGCCACCTGGCAAAGGAGCTAGAAGGAGCTCGACTTCGGCCGAGGTGGGCTCGACCCTTGGGGAGCCACCTGGCGAAGGAGCTGGAAAAGAAATTTGACGCGGTGACATTTGCCCACCTCGTTGCCTATTGGATCTGAGATGTGCTCCACGTCAGCGATCTTGTCACATTATTTGCCCCCCACTCCTGAGTTCCATCAAAATGTTATGATTGGGGTGAGGGAGTTAATGCGGATCTGACATGGAAGGATGGAAAATCTGGTGTCATAATTGCCGCGATCTCCACCACTCCACAGGTCGTGTTTCGAGATCCAATACGGGGGCGCCACGTCCGTGAGTTCGAGAAACCATAATTGCTGGTACTAGACCCGAGGCGGCTTTCAGTGCACTGAAGTGTCACTACCGGTTATCCCCACACGTGGCACTCATCCGATGGAGGAGATGCGAAGAGCCGTACAGTCACTGTCCATCGATTTTGAAAGGAGAGAGGACTTTCCCCAAACCTGCTCTTTCGAACTTCTCGCGCTCGCCGGTGGTTTAGAGTTTTTTTCTTCCTTCGCTATCTTTCCCCTTCAAGATAAATAGGTGAGTCACTCATCCTTCCTCCCTTTTTCTTCTTCTTCCTCCTGGTTGGCAGTGTCCAAGTCTTTTCGAAACCCTGTCTTAAGTCTTCCATCCTTTTTGCCTTCTTCTGAATGGCTCCTTCGGGCTAGTTCCTTCGATCCTCCAGTAATCCTATTGAAGCAAGCCCCTCCTGGCTGAGGAGTCCGTCCTTTGATAAGGAGGACGAAGTTCCCCTCGAAGTCCGGAGGCACCTGCATCCCACCGGAATTGTCATAGGAAGTCCTAGGGCTCCCCCTGCTTCCTCTGTTCCTGCTATCGCTCCTTTGGCGGTAGTGGCTCTGACTGGTCCCTTCAACACCATTAAGACGATGATCAAAGAGGACCTTTCTGTGATTCGGGAGACGTACGAAATCCAGGATTTCATCCAGTTCTCACTCTCGGGGCCAGGGAAGTGGGCTATTTCAAGCAGTCCAGGTCAGATCACTTTTTACGAAGAGTTCCTCGTCATGGACCCTCGTCTTCCTCTTCACCCTTTCTTTCTTTTTTTCCTAAGTAATTTCTGTCTCGTGCCGGCCCAGTTGGCCCCTATTGCCAACAGGGTTATCGCTGCCTTCATTGTCTTCTATCACTTCCACCGGTTTGTCGTCCGTTTCTCCTTGTTCAGGGATCTCTTCATCTTGAAACGCCACCCCATCGATGATGGGTGGTGGTTTCTTTTTCCCGGCCCAAGTGCCTTAGGTTCGACCTCCCTACTTCCATCAAGGGGCGAAAGAATCGATATTTCTTCGATTCGATCGAGGGTGTTGATTGGGTCTGGAGCGATCCAGACCGAGCCCTGAACCACAACTTCCAAGTGGAGTCCACTGACTGGGAGGTCTTCACCCAATTGATCAGTGACCAGCTCCCCTCCCTCGAAGTTCTGCTATCAGAGCGGAACTTGTTTGAGGCCGGGTTCAGCCCGATCCATGAGCTCGATAGGTTTTCATCGGACATGTCCTCTTTTTCTCTCTCTATTTTTTTTTGACCTGGGGCTAACCATCTTTCCTTCTTTTTTGTAGGGATGAAGTACTCGGTAGAGAATCTAATGGAACCCGCCCACAAGAGGAGCTCATCAGTCGAGGATAGGGAGACTACGCCGAAGAGAGCCCGGGTGGAGACCGGCAGGGGGTCCAGGTCCATTCCATCTTCGAAGGTGAGGGTGGTTGATCCAACACCCCGGCCTCCATAGTAGCGAGTCTCCCTCACCAGAAGTTGTCAAGGTTGAGAGGGGGAGGAGAGACAATCGGCCCGCTCACCCACCTGTGCCGTCGGCCATGGTGGTGAGCCTTCTAGCGGCGATCGAGGTGACTCCACCGGCCTCGCCGTCAAGCATCAGGGAGGTTTTGGCACCATCGTCCTTTGAACCCCGGCATGCACCGACGGGGGTCTCGATGAATGCCTCGGTGATCCGAGACCCCGCCCTGGTTGAGAGAATGATGGAGTACGCCGTTCAACCCTGTGACCGCCACTCGAGGTTAGACCGGGACTATTCGGCGGCCATACAGTGCATACTCTCTCAACTCTTCTCGGTAAGTGCCTCGCTTCTTTAATATCCCAATCAAGTCACTGGGACTGACTTCTTCATTTTGCTACAGATTGGAACCGACGTACTACTCCTTCAGGACTTCTGCATCGAATGGGCAAAAAGGGAGGCTGAGAAGGAGAAGCGGCTGGGCAACCTTGTGGCTGACGTAAAGACCCTAATGGAAAAAGGGCAGGAGATGAAGGAAACTAACAAATTCCTTCATCGTGATCTATTCCGAACCGAGGGGCGCATCAAGGAACTTGAGGCAACCTTGGCCGAGGAGAGGGCATGGATGAGCCGCTGTGAGGAGGAGTCACGGCAGAGATATCTCGCCTGTAGGGATGATCCCAGACTCTCGAGGTCTGGGTTGACGAGGTCCTCGCCAAGTTGGTGGTGGCTAGTGATAAGGCACGGGGGGCATTGGCATTAATGGAGGCTGCCAAGAAGGAGGCCCTCGAAGCCGTTCCCAAGTTTTGGGAGTTACAAAAGTTCAAGGATGAGGTTCACGAGGCGGCCATGGACTCATTCATCAAGGGATTCGAAGCCTGTTGGGAGAAGGTGGATTCGATCTTCCCAGAGCTTGACTTGGAGGGCATCACCATCGGCGGCGCCAAGGAGCAATCTGGAGAGGTGGAGGCTCCCTCGAAGGCGATGGAGGCAGCAACCACTGAGCAATCGACAGAGCAGATGGTCGCGCTGGCTAAGCAGATGGCTATGCCGACTAATGCCCCAGGGGTCGATGATGTACCGGCGCACTGGCCTGGGAAGGAGCCGGCGATGCAGTGACCTTCAGGGTCCTTTTATCCTCAGAATTTTGTAATAGGATTTTCAACTTTGTTTTATGTTTTGGGATCACCCGGCCTGTCGGGGATCCTCTCAAGTTGTAAAATCCTTTGAATGTAATGAAGTATTTTCCCTTCATAATCTTCTTACAAGCAGAGTCCTTTCTATCTTCTATTGTGCTTCGTGCGCCCTTTTGCAATTTCACAAACTGAGGTTTGTCCGACTCCAAATTTCGGTCTTCCCTGGGAGGCCTTAGTCGTAGTAGATGACTTAGAAGAGATCTGGAAGTTCATGGAGGGATCATCTGCGCTGGACTGAGGCATCTGTTGAAGTACTCTGGGAGCTTGCCGAACTCTGGGGGCCCACCCAGGGGCGGCGGCCTGTTCAGTGGTCCTTCTGTCCATGCCAGGAGATGAGTTGTAACTTCTGTGGAGAGCATGATCTTGCTAGGGAGCTTGACTTTAGCTGTTGGTTTGAACGTAGATTTTTAGAAGCTCCTTGGTTCGAGGGACTGAACTGTGGGCCCAGGGCTGTGAGTAGGGCTGCAGGTGCGGAACTTCTGGAGTTTCCCATCTTGAGGTGCCGGGCTTGAGAGTTTCCAGTCTTGAGGTGCCGGGCTTCATGAGTTTTCGGTCTTGAGGTGCCGAGCTTCATGAGTTTCCGGTCTTGAGATGCTGAGCTTCGTGAGTTTCCGATTTTGAGGTGCCGGGCTTCGTGAGTTTCCGGTCTTGACTTCGCCAAACTGGGTTCAAGCAACTTATTTGCGGGACTTTTAGATATCCCATCTTCGATCGCTAGACCTGGGGTTGGGTGAAAGTATTCCTGCAAGACAAGGGCAACCGTTGCGCAAAAAAAAAAATATTATTGATGAGAGGAAGCCATACATCATTGATAGTAATCCTCAAGTTGCTGGCATTCCAAGTTCGAGGGAATCGGGCCCCATCAAGTTCGGCGAGGTAGTAGGCCCCATGAGGAAGGGCCTCGACTACTCTGTATGCGCCTTCCCAGTTTGGAGAGAGTTTGCCACATTCTCGAGGCTGGGAGGCTTCTGCTCGTCGCAGTACTAGATCGCCAGGGCGGAAGATCTTCGGCTTCACACTGGAGTTGTAATATCAGGCCACCCGTTGCTGGTAGGCTGCCATCTGGAGTCGAGCCTTATCCCTTGTTTCTTCAAGGAGGTCCAGGTTGAGTAGGAGCCGAGCTGGGTTCTCGGCCTCATTGTATTGTTCTACTCGTAAGGTGGGTAGACTTAGCTTCACCGGGATCATGGCTTTCGTGTCGAAGATGAGGTTAAAGGGTGTCTTATCTGTGGCCATCCTGGGCATGGTGTGGCATGTCTACAGGACACTGGGGAGTTCTTCGGTCCATATACCTTTGTTCCGATCAAGCCTGGTCTGGAGTCCTTGAAGGATGGTCCAGTTGGTCACCTTGGCCTCTCTGTTGGTCTGAGGGTATGCCATCGAGGTGAATCGATGGCAGATGTTAAGGCCATCGCAGAACTCCTCGAACTCCTGATTGTCGAACTGTCGTCCGTTATCCATGATGATTATATGAGGGAGTCCGAAGTGGCATATAATTGATTTCCAAAAGAACTTGCTGACGTTGGCCTCCATGATCCATGCTAGGGGTTCGGCCTCAACCCACTAGTAAAGTACTTGATGGCGATTATCAGGAACTTGCACTGCCCTGGTGCGGGAGGAAAAGGACCAAGATGTCCATGCCCCACTAGGTGAATGGCCAGGGAGCAGAGAGCTGGGAGAGTGGTGCAGCAGGCTGACATTGCTCACTGGCATGGTGTTGGCAGCGGTTGTACTTCTTTACGAAGTTGGCTGCATCCTCCTTCATGGTTTTCCAGTAGTACCCTTGTTGGAGGGCCTTGTACGCCAATGTATTGCCTCCCACGTGATTTCCACAGAGACCCTTATGTATATCTTGGAGTATGAAAATTGCCTCTGAGGGTCTCATACACTTTAGGAGTGGGTATGAGTAGGACCTTCGATAGAGTTGCCCATCCATCAGCACGAAGCGTATGGCCTTCCTCTTGATTATACCGGCCTTTATGCAATTTTCGGGCAAAGTTCCATTGACAATGTATCTGACATGCTTGTCCATCCAGTTGGGGTCCGAAGTAACTTACTGAACCTTCTCGGATGCCTCGTAGCTTGGGGCCTGGAGATGCTCAATATGGGCACGCCCCAATGACGAGTCCAGCAGGGTCGCTACCTGGAGAGGGCGTCGGCGCGAGCATTCTCCCCACGTGGAATGTGGGAGATGCTGAAGCGTCTGAAGCATGCTGCACTTGTGCATACCAGCTCCAGGTACTTCGACATTTGAGGGCCCCGGGCCTCAAATTCCCCCGAGACCTACCCGACCACCAATTATAAGTCGGTGAAAACTTTCAGGTTGGGTATGCCTAGCTCGCGAGAGACTCTCAGCCCTGTGAGGAGCGCCTCGTATTCTACCTGGTTGTTGGTGGCTGTGAACTGGAAACAGAGTGCGCACTCAACGACGACTCTCTCGCTGTTGGTGAGAATGAGTCCGGCTCCACTACCATTGGCATTGGATGCTCCGTCCATGTGCAGGACCCAGATATCACCCTCTGGTTCATGTCCCGTCTGTTGCCCCTGGGAGATTTCGTTCGACTCCTCGCCCAGGCCTGCACACTCGATCAAGAAGTCAGCCAATACCATTACCTTCAAGGATGACCTCGGCCTGTAGGTAATGTCGAATTTGCTAAGCTTTAGCGCCCACTTTGCTATGCATTCGGATGTGTTAGGGTGGCTAAGTATGGCCTTCAGTGGTTGGTCCATCAAGACCGTGATTAGGTGTGCTTGGAAATAGGGCCTAAGGTGTTGGGCAGACATGATGAGCATAAAAATTAACTTCTCGGAGTGAGAGTACCTGACCTCGGCATCACGGAGAAGCTTGCTAGTATAATATACTGGCCTCTGGACTTCATCCTTGTCTGTGCGGACCAAGAACGAGCTGACATGGTGCGGGCACCAGACTCAGAAGAAGACTTCAGGGCTCCATTTGGATCTCTGATTGACATTGCCCGAAGAATTAGGGTTTTCTGGTTTTGTAATAAGGGTTGACTTGGTCAACTCAATTTTAGTTTGAGTCTGTATTTCCCTACAATTTAAATTTTGTTGAGTCATGTTGACTCAATACAAGTCCTAGTAGTGGTCTAGGTCTTCTCCAAGGTGCAACATTTTCTTCCAGGACCAAGCAAGTGGGCGCCACACTCCCAGCCACACGCTAGAGTCCAGGAGGCGCCACATCTCCATCCAGTGTGCCTTGGTCCCCACACCACAAGAAAGCAGGTCCCTTCTTTCATGCGCCACTTGGGGGAGAAATCCATCAAGATACCTCAATCCAAGGAGGAGCCAACTTCTTTCCAGATAAACTCAAGCCAGGATGGCAAGAATTTTCTTGAAGAGAGGATCAAGGAGGTGCCCCACAATGTTCCATAAAAACCCAAGTTATAAAAGGGAAGAGAGCATGTCTTGGGAAGAAAATCAAGGAGGCACCCAAAAGTTTTTTAAAGTGCCAAAGCTATGAAAGGAAGAAGCCTAAACTTGTGGAGCAAGACTAGGAGGTATCCAAAAGAGCCAAACCATGAAGGGAAAATCCTTGATTCATGGAGAGATACTAGGAGACACCCCCATAACCTGCCATTTGGAGCTGATTTTCAAGTTTTCTTGGAGTTTTTGGGCTACCCACTCATGGAAGGAGTCTTGGGAAGAAAATTTGATGCCTAAAGTGTGGGTTAGTCCTATTAGTCCCACATGGGAAGTGTATGAAATTTTATTTTTTTGTTATGTCTATATATTCAACTCTATGTAACTCTTGAAGAAAAGATGAATGAAAACCAAATTTTTTTAGTGAGCAAACTCTGTGTTTTCTCTCTTTCGCACTTGCATCCAGGTGTTGAGCTCCGTGAGGGAGTAAATCCGGGTTCCCCAGGAACCTTGAGGAGGTGTGAGATCTCCAAACCCCAAACCCTAGGTTAGTCACTTCTACTCCAAAACCCTAGCCGCCCACCATCCACTTCAATCCACCAAACCCTAGCCTATTCCACCTCCCACGGCCTCTCTCTCCAAGTCCAGGCCGACCACCAGCATCCAGTTACAGTCCGGGTACTTCAGATCCAAAACTCTTTCCAGAGGGAGTCGAATCAGCCTTCAAGAGAATCCGGCTCTCAGCGACATCAGCCTTCAAGTTCTTCGAACTGGTAAATCCTTCCCTGAGTCTCTGAATCCATCACTTGTTTTTCTTCTTCCCAGATCTTGAGTTTAGGAGAAGCCGACCCAGCCACGAGACCAGTATTGGATGATCCATTACGAAGATAGTCGACTCCGAGGATACAACAATCTGCTCGAGAGAGTTCTTCCACCCAAATTCTATGAAGATCACTGTCTGGTTGGTAAACCGTCTCTTCTCTTTATTTCTGTCCTGTTGAAAGTTCAGAGCGAAACCCTAGGTCTGGGAGTTTCTCAACCCCCAGCGATCCGTTACTTCTGAACTACTCTGATAACTTAGCTTCTTCTAAATTGTGCTTTCAATCCTTACCTAGTTTCCATCAACTTAGTTTAACTTTACTTTGAGTCGAAGCCAATTTCTGAAATATAATAAAAAAAAAAAAGAAAAAAATAATTAATCTTAAATTTACTTCCGCATACGCTTCCTTGTTCTTTGTTCTGCATCATTTTGGTATCAGAGCTTTTCGTTCTACATCATTTTTGGTATCAGAGCTTTTCGTTCTACATCATTTTTGGTATCAGAGCCCAGTCTAGGGTTTCTGTTTTGCTTGCTTGTTTTAAGTCTCTCTCCTTTTTACTTTGTCTGCTCGAAGTAGACTCCCCAGGACGTCCGGTCCAAGGAACGAAGTGAGGTGCAAACCTCCAATTTCCATTCCACGGGGTGTTCCTAGGGCGTGTAGGGGATCCGTTGGGTTACAACTTCGTAGCAGGAATTGTAAACGGGGGAAGCACCCTGTTTTCAGTCCATAACTATCCTGTTGCAGGAATTGTTTCTCAGTACAAGTAACTCCGAATTACGTGATTTTTGTTTTGCTGGAACCAGTATAATTGAAGCTATTTTACATAATTTTACTGCAATTTATTAGTTTCCGTTAAATTCTTGAGAGTTAAATTACTGAAACTCTGTTTTTGTGTTCTGCAATTCAATTATCTTGAGTGAACATCTCCTAACTCATCCTAAGGGCATTTGAGCATCTAAGATAAGGGGAGGAGTTGATAACCTCTCCTTAGCCCACAACCACCACCCCCTCATTCGATCCTAAGCCTAACTTTAAAATTTATTAGACTTAATTTGTCCTAGTGGGTTAGGGACATCAACAAGTCGGGTCAAGGCTAGTGTTGAGTCAGTTTGTCTAGTTACTCTGTGTGTGCTTTATACTCAGTGTCTAGAACGGTGGTTCAGGGACTATGTCCCGAAGGGCTTGTGTGCTGGTCTGCCTACCTGGCCAATCTCTGATTGGTGTCTAGGATTGGCAATTAGGGACCTAACACTCCCCTTACACCTGCCTGGCTGAGTCCCGAGTTACTACAGGCTAGCTTGCCACTCTGATTGGGCATCTAGTTTGGGCTCTAGGTCTAGTTAGCCCGTAGTCGTTTCAGTCGAGTCTCATTTGGTGTGCTTGCTTGCATCATCATGTCCACCCAGAATGGAGTACCCTACCAACCTGGTCAAACCCAACCTGATTTAGAGGCCATGATTAGAACTCTTACCGAAAGTATGACCAAATTGAGTCAGGATATGAATGAGGGTTTTGCCCAGTTTAGAGACCGAGCCCAGGGACTTGAGCAACGTAGACATCAAAATTGGACCCCTGATCCAAAATTTAATAGGCCCCAACCTCACCCATGCCAGGAGCCTAGGAGGACCTTATACCGTGATCCTGAGCATAACCCTAGGAGCCTATATCCATACTTGGTTGACTCAGAAAAGGGACCCGTTAGGAACACCGAACCTTATGCACCCACTTTTGATGGAAGACAAGAGACATATATTAAGTGGGAAGAACAAATGGATCGGTATTTTGAGTGCACTAACATATCAAAATTAGGACAAATTAGGTTGGCCAAAACCAAGTTCACCAAACATGCTAGGTCGCATTGGTATGCTATTGAGCATGAGTGTTATCAAAGAAAAGAGGAAATATATACTTGGAGAGATATGAGAAGTAAGTTGAGAGATAGGTACCTAGGTAGATCCTATGAGAAAAGACTTTTAGACCAATGGTATCAATTGCGACAAGGTAATAGGCCTGTGTCTAAATATATCGAGGACTTCCAGTGGTATGACATGAAATGCAATACCATTGAGATCGAAGCTCAGATCACATCGAGGTTTAGGGTTGGGTTACACCCAGATATTTATAGGAAGCTATGCCTTGAAAAGACCAATAAGTTAGACCGAGCCTACCAAGAAGCCCAAGACTATGAGTGGTCTTTAAGATATAACCAATCAATTACTTTGGACTTAAAGCCAACCTCTACCAACTTGAGTCAAGTTTCGATTGATCCGACACCCGTAGTGAACCAGACATTTGTTTGTCAATTCCCACTTGTGTCACCTCTTGACCAGAAGGATAACACTGAGAAGGAGTTAGGCATGGCCATCCCAAAATTAGTTGACCTGACCAGAGCCGTACGTAAAGAGGAATCAAAGGAGAATAGATTAGAACCTTTCAGTGAGATTGAGGAAGAAATATATGAGCCTGACATAAGTTTGATAGATGAATATGAAGAAGAAGAATTTGAGGATATCTCTCCCGATAATTCAATTAACCAACTCCTACCTGATGGGGTTATTGAGGGGACCCCTACCACTCAAGGAATTCAGGAGCTAACCCTAAGAGAAGACCCTTTTGAGGAAGTTCAGGAAGAGGAAATTGCACCCAATGAGAGTTTAAGTGAGAATTCCTCTGAACTCATTGAGGAATCCAAAGAAGACACCCCTGAGTCAAATCTGGTAGAGAAGTGTGAAGAAGGAAGGGGTTCACAAGAATTGCCCATTGAGAAGGTCCAAGAACAAGAAAAAGACAGTAGCTTAGAGGACTTTTTAGATAAACATTCCAAAGACCTTCCTGATAACCTTCCACCTTCTAGGAGCACCCAGCCTACCCTAGAACTTGCACTTGTAGACCCTCCTAGAGCAAATCATGAGGTTTGGATGAGTGCACCTATAGAACAATGTCCTCATTTTAAGGTCATCCTGAATAACCAAGGTTTGTTTCTTGTTTCTGATAAGCCACATCAAAACTCTGATTCTTATTTCCTACCCTTCCCTGAATCTTCTCATGTTTCTAGAGCTATGGGATTACACTTTACTGAGATCTCTATGTTGCAAGACTCCTTAGAACCTATTAGGTTTGCCACCTACTTCTGGAAGACCTTATGGCACCTACTAGGCATCCATAATAAGTTTTCATGCTCTGCATGCCCTTCTCCGACCCAAGGTCAAACCCAGAGAGCCTTAGTTTGTTAGGTTTAGACCTAGGGTTCCTTTGGAATAAAGTCCATTCTTTAGGAATGCGTCGTCAGTCTAGTTTAGTTTTTCTTGACCCTTTACTAGGCTTTGGCTCTGATTTTGGTTTGATTGAGAGCACCAGGAATTGGGATTTGTATTTTGTCCAGGACTAAATTTGCATATAATGTTTCGATCAACAGGTCTATAGGCTAGAGTCCCTTTGAAATTGTTCATGGATACAAGCCTCACACACCACTTGATATGATTTCACTATTAGTCCACACACACAAGTCTCTTGATGCACTTGCATAGCATGTAAAGGACTTGCATAAAGAAATTCATGCCAAAATAAATTTAAGTAATGAAACTTATAAGAAGTTGGCTGATTCTCAAAGGCGAGTCAAAACTTTTGTTGAGGGAGACTATGTAATGATTAGGTTAAGGCCTGAACGGTTTCCTCCTGGAACTGTTAGAAAGTTACATGCTAGAGGAGCTGGACCATTTAGAGTGGTGAAGAGAGTAGGGTCCAATGCCTATGTGCTCGAGTTGCCTTCAGAACTAGGCATTAGCTCCACTTTTAACATTACAGACCTAGTAGAGTATAGAGAGCCAGCTGTGATTCCCAGTGAGCCTTTTTGAGCCTAATCCTGCTCTTGAGAGTGAACCCAACCCTGTGTGTCCACCAACAAACTGGCCTGTGAGGAAAGAGCAGATTGAAAAGATCCTGGATGATCAGGTTATCTCTACTCGTAATCGAGGATACCAAAGATACCTGGTCCACTGGCAAGGAAGGCCAGATTCTGATAACTCTTGGATCTCCCAAGAAGAATTACAAGAATTGGACCCAGACCTCTTGGAGAGATACCAGAGCCAGCTTGATCCATACTCGACAGGGTCGAGTTCCTCCCACCCCGGGAGAATTGGTGCGGGCACCAGACTCAGAAGAAGACTTCAGGGCTCCATCTGGATCTCTGATTGACATTGCCCGAAGAATTAGGGTTTTCTAGTTTTGTAATAAGGGTTGACTTGGTCAACTCAATTTTAGTTTGAGTCTGTATTTCTCTACAATTTAAATTTTGTTGAGTCATGTTGACTCAATACAAGTCCTAGTAGTGGTCTAGGTCTTCTCCAAGGTGCAACATTTTCTCCCAGGACCAAGCAAGTGGGCGCCACACTCCCAGCCACACGCCAGAGTCCAGGAGGTGCCACATCTCCATCCAGTGTGCCTTGGTCCCCACATCACAAGAAAGCAGGTCCCTTCTTTAATGCACCACTTGGGGGAGAAATCCATCAAGATACCTCAATCCAAGGAGGAGCCAACTTCTTTCCAGATAAACTCAAGCCAGGATGGCAAGAATTTTCTTGAAGAGAGGATCAAGGAGGTGCCCCACAATGTTCCATAAAAACCCAAGTTATAAAAGGGAAGAGAGCATGTCTTGGGGAGAAAATCAAGGAGGCACCCAAAAGTTTTCTAAAGTGCCAAAGCCATGAAAGGAAGAAGCCTAAACTTGTGGAGCAAGACTAGGAGGTGTCCAAAAGAGCCAAACCATGAAGGAAAAATCCTTGATTCATGGAGAGATACTAGGAGACACCCCCATAACCTGCCATTTGGAGCTGATTTTCAAGTTTTCTTGGAGTTTTTGGGCTACCCACTCATGGAAGGAGTCTTGGGAAGAAAATTTGATGCCTAAAGTGTGGGTTAGTCCATTTAGTCCCACATGGGAAGTGTATGAAATTTTATTTTTTGTTATGTCTATATATTCAACTCTATGTAACTCTTGAAGAAAAGATGAATGAAAACCAAATTTTTTTAGTGAGCAAACTCTGTGTTTTCTCTCTTCCGCACTTGCATCCAGGTGTTGAGCTCCGTGAGGGAGTAAATCCGGGTTCCCCAGGAACCTTGAGGAGGTGTGAGATCTCCAAACCCCAAACCCTAGGTTAGTCACTTCTACTCCAAAACCCTAGCCGCCCACCATCCACTTCAATCCACCAAATCCTAGCCTATTCCACCTCCCACGACCTCTCTCTCCAAGTCCAGGCCGACCACCAGCATCCAGCTACAGTCCGGGTACTTCAGATCCAAAACTCTTTCCAGAGGGAGTCGAATCAGCCTTCAAGAGAATCCGGCTCTCAGCGACATCAGCCTTCAAGTTCTTCGAACTGGTAAATCCTTCCCTGAGTCTCTGAATCCATCACTTGTTTTTCTTCTTCCCAGATCTTGAGTTTAGGAGAAGCCGACCCAGCCACGAGACCAGTATTGGATGATCCATTACGAAGATAGTCGACTCCGAGGATACAACAATCTGCTCGAGAGAGTTCTTCCACCCAAATTCTGTGAAGATCACTGTCTGGTTGGTAAATCGTCTCTTCTCTTTATTTCTGTCCTGTTGAAAGTTCAGAGCGAAACCCTAGGTCTGGGAGTTTCTCAACCCCCAGCGATCCGTTACTTCTGAACTACTCTGATAACTTAGTTTCTTCTAAATTGTGCTTTCAATCCTTATCTAGTTTCCATCAACTTAGTTTAACTTTACTTTGAGTCGAAGCCAATTTCTGAAATATAATAAAAAATGAAAAAGAAAAAAAGAATTAATCTTAAATTTACTTCTGCATACGCTTCCTTGTTCTTTGTTCTGCATCATTTTTGGTATCAGAGCTTTTCGTTCTACATCATTTTGGTATCAGAGCTTTTCATTCTACATCATTTTTGGTATCAGAGCCCAGTCTAGGGTTTCTGTTTTGCTTGCTTGTTTTAAGTCTCTCTCCTTTTTACTTTGTCTGCTCGAAGTAGACTCCCCAGGACGTCCGGTCCTAGGAACGAAGTGAGGTGCAAACCTCCTCTTCCCATTCCACGGGGTGTTCCTAGGGCGTGTAGGGGATCCGTTGGGTTACAACTTCGTAGCAGGAATTGTAAACGGGGGAAGCACCCTGTTTTCAGTCCATAACTATCTTGTTGCAAGAATTGTTTCTCAGTACAGGTAACTCTGAATTATGTGATTTTTATTTTGCTGGAACCAGTATAATTGAAGCTATTTTACATAATTTTACTGTGATTTATTGGTTTCCGTGAAATTTCTGAGAGTTAAATTACTGAAACTCTATTTATGTGTTCTGCAATTCAATTATCTTGAGTGAACATCTCCTAACTCATCCTAAGGGCATTTGAGCATCTAAGATAAGGGGAGGAGTTGATAACCTCTCCTTAGCCCACAACCACCACCCCCTCATTCGATCCTAAGCCTAACTTTAAAATTTATTAGACTTAATTTGCCCTAGTGGGTTAGGGACATCAACAAGTCGGGTCAAGGCTAGTGTTGAGTCAGTTTGTCTAGTTACTCTGTGTGTGCTTTGTACTCAGTGTCTAGAATGGTGGTTCAGGGGCTATGTCCCGAAGGGCTTGTGTGCTGGTCCGCCTACCTGGCCAATCTCTGATTGGTGTCTAGGATTAGCAATTAGGGACCTAACACTCCCCTTACACCTGCCTGGTTGAGTCCCGAGTTACTACAGGCTAGCTTGCCACTCTGATTGGGCATCTAGTTTGGGCTCTAGGTCTAGTTAGCCCATAGTCATTTCAGTCGAGTCTCATTTGGTGTGCTTGCTTGCATCATCATGTCCACCCAGAATGGAGTACCCTACCAACCTGGTCAAACCCAACCTGATTTAGAGGCCATGATTAGAACTCTTACCGAAAGTATGACCAAATTGAGTCAGGATATGAATGAGGGTTTTGCCCAGTTTAGAGACCGAGCCCAGGGACTTGAGCAACGTAGACATCAAAATTGGACCCCTGATCCAAAATTTAATAGGCCCCAACCTCACCCATGCCAGGAGCCTAGGAGGACCTTATACCGTGATCCTGAGCATAACCCTAGGAGCCTATATCCATACTTGGTTGACTACTCAGAAAAGGGACCCGTTAGGAACACCGAACCTTATGCACCCACTTTTGATGGAAGACAAGAGACATATATTAAGTGGGAAGAACAAATGGATCGGTATTTTGAGTGCACTAACATATCGAAATTAGGACAAATTAGGTTGGCCAAAACCAAGTTCACCAAACATGCTAGGTCGCATTGGTATGCTATTGAGCATGAGTGTTATCAAAGAAAAGAGGAAATATATACTTGGAGAGATATGAGAAGTAAGTTGAGAGATAGGTACCTAGGTAGATCCTATGAGAAAAGACTTTTAGACCAATGGTACCAATTGCGACAAGGTAATAGGCCTGTGTCTAAATATATCGAGGACTTCCAGTGGTATGACATGAAATGCAATACCATTGAGACCGAAGCTCAGATCACATCGAGGTTTAGGGTTGGGTTACACCCAGATATTTATAGGAAGCTATGCCTTGAAAAGACCAATAAGTTAGATCGAGCCTACCAAGAAGCCCAAGACTATGAGTGGTCTTTAAGATATAACCAATCAATTACTTTGGACTTAAAGCCAACCTCTACCAACTTGAGTCAAGTTTCGATTGATCCGACACCCGTAGTGAACCAGACATTTGTTTATCAATTCCCACTTGTGTCACCTCTTGACCAGAAGGATAACACTTAGAAGGAGTTAGGCATGGCCATCCCAAAATTAGTTGACCTGACCAGAGCCGTACGTAAAGAGGAATCAAAGGAGAATAGATTAGAACCTTTCAGTGAGATTGAGGAAGAAATATATGAGCCTGACATAAGTTTGATAGATGAATATGAAGAAGAAGAATTTAAGGATATCTCTCCCGATAATTCAATTAACCAACTCCTACCTGATGGGGTTATTGAGGGGACCCCTACCACTCAAGGAATTCAGGAGCTAACCCTAAGAGAAGACCCTTTTGAGGAAGTTCAGGAAGAGGAAATTGCACCCAATGAGAGTTTAAGTGAGAATTCCTCTGAACTCATTGAGGAATCCAAAGAAGACATCCCTGAGTCAAATCTGGTAGAGAAGTGTGAAGAAGGAAGGGGTTCACAAGAATTGCCCATTGAGAAGGTCCAAGAACAAGAAAAAGACAGTAGCTTAGAGGACTTTTTAGATAAACATTCCAAAGACCTTCCTGATAACCTTCCACCTTCTAGGAGCACCCAGCCTACCCTAGAACTTGCACTTGTAGACCCTCCTAGAGCAAATCATGAGGTTTGGATGAGTGCACCTATAGAACAATGTCCTCATTTTAAGGTCATCCTGAATAACCAAGGTTTGTTTCTTGTTTCTGATAAGCCACATCAAAACTCTGATTCTTATTTCCTACCCTTCCCTGAATCTTCTCATGTTTCTAGAGCTATGGGATTACACTTTACTGAGATCTCTATGTTGCAAGACTCCTTAGAACCTATTAGGTTTGCCACCTACTTCTGGAAGACCTTATGGCACCTACTAGGCATCCATAATAAGTTTTCATGCTCTGCATGCCCTTCTCCGACCCAAGGTCAAACCCAGAGAGCCTTAGTTTGTTAGGTTTAGACCTAGGGTTCCTTTGGAATAAAGTCCATTCTTTAGGAATGCGTCGTCAGTCTAGTTTAGTTTTTCTTGACCCTTTACTAGGCTTTGGCTCTAATTTTGGTTTGATTGAGAGCACCAGGAATTGGGATTTGTATTTTGTCCAGGACTAAATTTGCATATAATGTTTCGATCAACAGGTCTATAGGCTAGAGTCCCTTTGAAATTGTTCATGGATACAAGCCTCACACACCACTTGATATGATTTCACTATTAGTCCACACACACAAGTCTCTTGATGCACTTGCATAGCATGTAAAGGACTTGCATAAAGAAATTCATGCCAAAATAAATTTAAGTAATGAAACTTATAAGAAGTTGGCTGATTCTCAAAGACGAGTCAAAACTTTTGTTGAGGGAGACTATGTAATGATTAGGTTAAGGCCTGAACGGTTTCCTCCTGGAACTGTTAGAAAGTTACATGCTAGAGGAGCTGGACCATTTAGAGTGGTGAAGAGAGTAGGGTCCAATGCCTATGTGCTCGAGTTGCCTTCAGAACTAGGCATTAGCTCCACTTTTAACATTACAGACCTAGTAGAGTATAGAGAGCCAGCTGTGATTCCCAGTGAGCCTTTTTGAGCCTAATCCTGCTCTTGAGAGTGAACCCAACCCTGTTTGTCCACCAACAAACTGGCCTGTGAGGAAAGAGCAGATTGAAAAGATCCTGGATGATCAGGTTATCTCTACTCGTAATCGAGGATACCAAAGATACCTGGTCCGCTGGCAAGGAAGGCCAGATTCTGATAACTCTTGGATCTCCCAAGAAGAATTACAAGAATTGGACCCAGACCTCTTGGAGAGATACCAGAGCCAGCTTGATCCATACTCGACAGGGTCGAGTTCCTCCCACCCCGGGAGAATTGGTGCGGGCACCAGACTCAGAAGAAGACTTCAGGGCTCCATCTGGATCTCTGATTGACATTGCCCGAAGAATTAGGGTTTTCTGGTTTTGTAATAAGGGTTGACTTGGTCAACTCAATTTTAGTTTGAGTCTGTATTTTCCTATAATTTAAATTTTGTTGAGTCATGTTGACTCAATACAAGTACTAGTAGTGGTCTAGGTCTTCTCCAAGGTGCAACATTTTCTCCCAGGACCAAGCAAGTGGGCGCCACACTCCCAGCCACACGCCAGAGTCCAGGAGGTGCCACATCTCCATCCAGTGTGCCTTGGTCCCCACACCACAAGAAAGCAGGTCCCTTCTTTCATGCGCCACTATGGGGAGAAATCCATCAAGATACCTCAATCCAAGGAGGAGCCAACTTCTTTCCAGATAAACTCAAGCCAGGATGGCAAGAATTTTCTTGAAGAGAGGATCAAGGAGGTGCCCCACAATGTTCCATAAAAACCCAAGTTATAAAAGGGAAGAGAGCATGTCTTGGGGAGAAAATCAAGGAGGCACCCAAAAGTTTTCTAAAGTGCCAAAGCCATGAAAGGAAGAAGCCTAAACTTGTGGAGCAAGACTAGGAGGTGTCCAAAAGAGCCAAACCATGAAGGGAAAATCCTTGATTCATGGAGAGATACTAGGAGACACCCCCATAACCTGCCATTTGGATCTAATTTTCAAGTTTTCTTGGAGTTTTTGGGCTACCCACTCATGGAAGGAGTCTTGGGAAGAAAATTTGATGCCTAAAGTGTGGGTTAGTCCTATTAGTCCCACATGGGAAGTGTATGAAATTTTATTTTTTTGTTATGTCTATATATTCAACTCTATGTAACTCTTGAAGAAAAGATGAATGAAAACCAAATTTTTTTAGTGAGCAAACTCTGTGTTTTCTCTCTTCCGCACTTGCATCCAGGTGTTGAGCTCCGTGAGGGAGTAAATCCGGGTTCCCCAGGAACCTTGAGGAGGTGTGAGATCTCCAAACCCCAAACCCTAGGTTAGTCACTTCTACTCCAAAACCCTAGCCGCCCACCATCCACTTCAATCCACCAAACCCTAGCCTATTCCACCTCCCACGGCCTCTCTCTCCAAGTCCAGGCCGACCACCAGCATCCAACTACAGTCCGGGTACTTCAGATCCAAAACTCTTTCCAGAGGGAGTCGAATCAGCCTTCAAGAGAATCCGGCTCTCAGCGACATCAGCCTTCAAGTTCTTCGAACTGGTAAATCCTTTCCTGAGTCTCTGAATCCATCACTTATTTTTCTTCTTCCCAGATCTTGAGTTTAGGAGAAGCCGACCCAGCCACGAGACCAGTATTGGATGATCCATTACGAAGATAGTCGACTCCGAGGATCCAACAATCTGCTCGAGAGAGTTCTTCCATCCAAATTCTGTGAAGATCACTGTCTGGTTGGTAAACCGTCTCTTCTCTTTATTTCTGTCCTGTTGAAAGTTCAGAGCGAAACCCTAGGTCTGGGAGTTTCTCAACCCCCAGCGATCCGTTACTTCTGAACTACTCTGATAACTTAGCTTCTTCTAAATTGTGCTTTCAATCCTTACCTAGTTTCCATCAACTTAGTTTAACTTTACTTTGAGTCGAAGCCAATTTCTGAAATATAATAAAAAAAAGAAAAAAAAAAAAAATTAATCTTAAATTTACTTCCGCATACGCTTCCTTGTTCTTTGTTCTGCATCATTTTTGGTATCAGAGCTTTTCGTTCTACATCATGACAGCTCCTGGGGTGACCACCATGTACAGGAGGAGCTCTTCTCCCTCTTCCAGTCAGGAGAGTAGTGGTGGTGATGCCAGGATTCTCTTCAGCTCCTCGAAGGCTTCTCAACACTTCTTTGTCCAAGTGAAGTCATGCATCTTGTGCAATGCCTTCAAGAAGGGTTGGCAGCGATCGATGGATCGCGAGATGAAACGGCTCAGGATCGCTATATGGCTGGTGAGTCGCTGGACTTGCTTCTTGGAGGTGGGATGCTCCATATCAAGGATTGCTTGGACCTTTTTTGGGTTGGCCTCGATCCCTCTCTGAGTGATCATGAAGCTAAGGAACTTCCCAGTAGACATACCAAAAACGCCCTTCATCGGGTTCAACTTCATTTGGTGCAGGCGATTGTTGTGAAAGGTCTCCACCAAGTCATCCACGTGGTCTGAGGTCGGCCTGCTCATGACGAGCATATCGTTCATGTAAACTTGCATGTTGCGGCCGATCTGGTCTTTAAAGACCTTATTGATTAGCCACTGGTACATGGTGCCAGCATTTTTCAGGCTGAAAGGTATCATCCTATAGCAGTACATCCCGTAGTCCATGAGAATGGCAGTGTGCTCATCATCCTCCGGATGCATTCGGATTTGGTTGTACCCAGAGAACGCATCTATGAAGGAGAGTAAGCGGTGCCCCGAGGTGGCATCCATGAGTTGGTCAATCTTCGAAAATGGGAAGCTGTCCTTCGGGCAAGCATGGTTGAGGTCGGTGTAGTCCACGCAAATCCTCCACTTTCCATTGCTCTTCTTGACCATGACCACGTTCGCCAGCCAGTTAGGGTACCGTACTTCATGAATGAATCCGATCTCGAGGAGCTTCTCCACTTCATCATTGATCACCTTCTGCATTTCTGAGGCAAAGCTTCTCTTCTTCTGTCGAACTGGGCAGCACTTCGGGTCAACATTCAGCTTATGGGTGATGATGTCAGGGGGAATCCCCAACATATCGGCCATGATACAAGCAAAGACATCCGCATTCGCTTGAAGGAAACTGAGCAGGTAAGCCCATTCTTCTTCCGGCAGTTGGGCTCCTATCTGCACCTTCTTCAGCAGGTCCACGCCTAGGGGATATGTCGAAAGGCATTCGACGGAGCCACCCCTAGGGTCCTGTGCCATTTGGTCGAGGTCGTCGATAGTGGGATCATCTTTGGTGCTCTGGGTAATATTGGACCGGCTGAGGTGCCCCCCTCATCTCTCCCACGCCGTAGGGGGTCGGGAACTGCACCAATAGTCGCTTGGTGGATATGACCAAGTTAAGCAAGTTGAGCCCAGGGCAGCCAAGAATTACATTGTAAGGTGATGGGAGCTTAACGACAGTGAAGGTCATCATGACCGTACTGTATTGAGGTAGTGACTCGACCATGGTGGGGAGAGTGATCTCTCCCTCGACTCCCATAGAATCTCCAGTAAAACCTACGAGAGGGGTGTGCATCGGTCTCAGTCGATCATAAGATAAGTTCATCCGAGAGAAAGCATCATAGAAAAGGATATCAGTCGAGCTCCCACTATCGACGATGCTTGGCAATGGTCATTTCGACTACGATAGCCTCATTATTTACATTTTCTTCCTCGCTTCCCTTTCCCTTCATGAAGGGGAGTATATTTTCCATATTCTCTCCCTCTTGGGCTCTCTTATGGGTGCACTTTCTCCCCCAACATATCATACCCATGGCTTCTCGGTGGATCGGTTATCGACTGCAGTGATGGGGGGAAGAGCTGCAAGTGGTTGATTCTCCACCAGGACCTTGCCCCTTATGAACTTTCTGAGGTACCCCCTCCTTATCAAGTCCTCGATCTCCCTTTTGAGGTTGCGGCAGTCCTCAGTGTCGTGGTTGTGATCGCGATGTAAATGGCAATACTTTGTCTTGTCATGGCCATTCGACGACCTCAGTGGGGGAGGTTGGCGTAGATAGCACTCGCCCTCGATTTCCATCAGGATTTTTGACCTTGGGGTGAGGAGGGAAGTGAAAGTTTCCTTCGAGATGGGGCCACCATTTGGCTTCGGCCCTGACCAGAAGCCCATGGATGACCCAGGCCTCCACGTCCCGGGTGCTTCTCTCGGGGTCGGCTTCTTCGGGGGCTTCCCGTCCAGTTCCCTTCTGGTACGGTCGACCTCCTCGGCATGGATGTATTTATGGACGTGGACGAGGAGGTCGGAGTATGTCTTCAGTGGCTTGTTGTCCAAGGAGTAAGTCAGGCAGGATGTTCTGAGCCCTCTCTTCAATGCCAGCATGGCGATGGGTTCATCCAAACTATAGATCTCAAGAGCGGTAGCTTTGAAGTGGGTCACATAGTACTGCAGGGATTCATGATCCTGCTGCCTGATAGAAAAGAGGCTATCCACATCTCATGGCACCTTCCAACAGGCATCGAAGTGGGCCACAAACATCCTCTCCAACTGTAAAAATGAGTTGATGCTTTCGAACTCAAGACGGGTGAACCAGACTCGAGCGACCTTCTAAAAGGTTGCCGGGAAGGCGATGCACAAGAGGGTGTCTGTCGCTCCCTGGACCCTTAAGAGAGCCTTATAGCTCTCTAAGCGGTCCAGGGGGTTAGTGGTCCTGTCGTAGGGATCCACCTAAGGCATGCGGAACCGACTTGGGATCGGTTCCTCTTGGATATCTTGAGAGAAGGGGGGGTCGTGCATCATAGCCTACTGGCTCCTTGGAGGAGCCCTGCATATTGGCGAACTGGCGGGAGAGCTTCGCCAGCCTGCACTCTTGTTCTTCTAGGCGCCGCTCAACCATACGCCTAAAAGCCTCGTCAGTGGAACCTTCCATTGAGGCCGCTGGAGAAGGTGGGGTTGATAGTTGGAGATGGTCATGATGGGGAGCCTTGCCTCGGCAGCATTTGCTACATTTGACGATGGCATTGCCGTCCGTTGGGGATTGGCTCCCTAGTTAGCTGACCTAGAGTGATTTCTCTTTGTGGGGGTCTAGTGACTCCCTCGGGGATCAGTTATGGCCTGTGGATGTGATGGCCTGCCTTGGATGGAGTGCAGGCTACCATTGGGGCTAGCGGCTTGGGCCGCAGGGGTTCCTGGCTATGGCTGGGTGACCAGGGAGCGTCGCTAGTGCTGCAGCTACTCACGGTCGTGGCCAGTGCCTGCATCTGCTGGGTGAGTGCAGCATACTGGGCTCCTACCGGGGGTGGCTGTACTAGAGCGAGGAGCTCTGTTTCCGGGCTACATGGGCTTGAAGGGGAAGGGGCATCCCCTGCTTGGCTGGTTGAAGCTTCTAGTGCATGAGTTACCACCATGCTTCGAGCGGAGCTATTTTCAAAATTACAGGGAGCTTGCTCGAATAGAGGCTTTCTCTCCCTACCTGGTGCGCCAATCTATTTCCGTCCTCATCGTCGTGGCCTACAGCTCTGATATGGCATCGGAGCTCAGTCCCATCTTTCAAAATCTAGCAGTTCCCGGTCCTGCAAGACAAAGTTAGAGATCCGGACCGAGGATTCCAGCGGGGGCACTCTGACGATCAAGTCAGCAGACAGTAAAGAGGAACAAATCCCCCAAGGCAGATTCCTGTTCGGTCCCCATACTTGGAGGAGAGTTTTCAGTAAAAGATAGAGTAGGAGTGGATGGAGAGGAGCGAGACTCGAGATGGAATGGTTATTCCTGTCGGGACTCTCTTCGGGAGTCTTTTGGGAGGCCTTCGCACCTTCTTGTCACTTGTCTCTCCTCCTCCACCCTTTCTCATGCTTACCTCATTCTTGCCTACTGGATCCTCCTTTTAGATCACCGGTTCACCCCTTCTTGCCTCGGTCTTCCCCCTTTTGGGGTGCTTGAGGGTCAACGACATCTGTGGTCGCGCTCTTGAGGTCATTTTCCCTTACAGTAGGGAGTTACGTGGCAACCCTTATTTTTCTGGCGGGTTATCACGGTTGGAAAAGTTTAGCAGGGCCTTGATCCGAGGGTAGCCACCCTTGGGTCTGAGGTCCCTAACGTGGCCTTCTCTTTGTGGGCGATGCAGGTGGCCGATTGTAGGACTTCGTGCTTCAATTGGGGCACTTCTCCCCGAATGGTGCAAACGGCGGTAGGTGCACCTTTCTAGGTTTGGGGTGCCGTACTGGATGCACCGTACTGCGTATGCCAGCTTCGATTGTAGACTTGGTGCTAATGACCTTTTCTCTTTCGTGATGCTTCTAAGGAACGGGCTCAATTTTGGTCGATGTTGGCTTGACCCTCGGGGAGCTACCTGGTGAAGGAGCTGGAGGGAGCTCAACTTCGATCAAGGTGGGCTCAACTCTTGGGGAGCCACCTAGCGAAGGTGTTTGAGGGAGCTCGACTTCGATCGAGGTGGGCTCAACCCTTGGGGAGCCACCTGGCGAAGGAGCTGAAGGGAGCTCGACTTCGATCGAGATGGGCTCGACACTTGGGAAGCCACCTGGCGAAGGAGCTGGAGGGAGCTCGACTTAGGTCGAGGTGGGCTCGACCCTTGGGGAGCCATCTTGCGAAGGAGCTGGAGGGAGCTCGACTTAGGTCGAGGTGGGCTCGACCCTTGGGGAGCCATCTTGTGAAGGAGCTGGAGGGAGCTCGACTTCGACTGAGATGGGCTTGACACTTGGGGAGCCACCTGGCGAAGGAGCTTGAGGGAGCTCAACTTCGGTCGAGGTAGGATCGACCCTTGGGGAGCCACCTAGCGAAGGAGCTGGAGGGAGCTCGACTTCGGTCGAGGTGGGCTCGACCCTTGGGGGGCCACTTGGCGAAGGAGCTGGAGGGAGCTCGACTTCGATCAAGGTGGGCTCGACCCATGGGGAGCCACCTGGAGATGGAGCTGGGAAATAAATTTGACGTGGCGACATCTACCTGCCTCGCAGACTACCGGATATGAGGTGTGCTCCATGTCAGCGATCTTGCCAGATTAATACTACTTATCAAAAAAAATTTCATATGGAATATAGATTCATGTTCTCAAGATCACGATATCAGTATTAATATCGTATAAGAAGAAAGAAGAGAAAAATAAAATAATAAAAGATACAATCAATTGGACATGTAAGGTTTCATTATAAAAAAATTAAACTTAGAAGATTAGAACTCCTACTCTTAATCCCTTACAATTCTCTCAACAAGAAATTCCAAATTTCTCTCATAATCTCTCAACTATCAGTCCCTATATGCCTTTTCTACCACTACCACACCTAAGAACTTTCTGGATCTCCACACATTGGTTTCTCATCACTTGCCCCATTTTTATAGTCTCTGGCATAAGGGATATCTCATCAAGAATCCAACAGACTAAATCGAATCCAAAATAGAGTCTTATATCTCTTCCAACATGAATTTGATTTTAAAATAATTTTTGGCCATCCGATCGACCTTCATCGCACCACAAATTGGGCGAATCAAGCCCAAATCATATCAAAGATATTCCTGCACCATTTGATCATGCCGAGAAATGCACAGCCATCGATCGCATAAATTGCATGTGAACCATGACACAAAGTCCATGGACCGCGCTATATGTGTATATTGTGCCTCCCATTCATTGGACCAAGCGGTCCACTGTGGACATGACACCAAAAAAGATAATGGCCTGGGCCTAGGTTGGCCGGGTGCGCGCCAAGCCGCAAGCACCTATGAGCCGTGCCTGACCTATGGGCTGACCAGCTATGGATCTTCTTGGCTGCATTTTTGTGTGGGGCTGGGCCTAGCTTGCTTCCATGTTGGGTTTGGGCTTCTTCTGAGATCGAATCAAGGTACTAAACCCCAATAATCTCCATCTTGACTCGATGCTCAGACTCCATCTAACTTTGAAAGCTTTTTAAAGGATCTAGTCCCATGCCCTGAGGCAAATTTCTACTGCTTATGGATGGACAAACATGGAAGTCGAGCCAGGTCACTCGATTTCATCTCCATCACATGTTGTGCTCTATCTGACCTAAGACCTACTCGAGGAAGCTTCCTGTGATAATAGGAACTTTATCATGCGATGTCATCTGTTGTCCTCCTGAGTCTCTTATCTTGTACTCAACTACCTACTTCTGGAGTTTCATATCGTACTAGGCTCTTATTTACACTAGGAACTCGACCTTGCACTGGGTTCCCTGCCAAGAAATAGTGACCTCTATGCTTCTTTTCCTACAAAATGATTCTACTACTATGGACAACTTTCAAGATTCCATCACCGGCTCTCTACGTGTAGCCGTTTGAATCCAGTTTATTAAGTAAAATTAGATTCTTGCTGAAACTAAGTATGTATTATATCTTATCCAGTTTCTTCACTGTCCCATCATGTGATCTCGGGCTGACTGTCCTAATATCCTCGATCATATAGCTCGATCCGTTTGGCAAGTAGACAGAACCCTTTCTACTCTCTAGAGAGTTGAACATCTCTTTGTAATAAATATAATATGGACATGCAAAATCTAAAATCTAATAGGAAGAATGATATATTTTATCAAATATCATGACTGTATAACTAGAGTATCCATCACCATCTTTACAATCGACCACTCCACAGTAGCCTTCATCCGATCTTTGAGTTACGGACAATCTCTGACATAATATCTCAGCTCGTTGTACTAGTAGTACTTGATCTTGCTCATGTCCTTCGACCTCCATACAAGAAAAAAGATTATTAGTGATGGCTAAATACCATCACTAATAATCAAGGTACTGTCACTAATAGGCTATCAGATAAATCCCTGTTGGAACTAATGGTTATAATCAATAGGGTTCAAAACCGTTGCTAATGAGTATTATTATAGATAGTTTTAGTGACAACAATGGACTGTCACTAATAATATTTCAGTTTTTTTAAAAAAAATTTAAAAATTATTAGCAATCAAAAAAAAATTACTCGTAAAAAATGCCATCAATAATAATTGTTTAATGATGACAAAAATCATCACCAATGCTATTGCTAATAAGTTTTTATTTTTTAAAAAATAATTAAAATTTTTAAAATTTAATTTTGATGATAATAATAAATAATTAAAATTTTTAAATAATATTAAAAATAAAGTAACAATTAATAATCATAATTATTAATGGCAAAAATCTATTTATATTATATTAAAAAGTATAAATTTTATAATTTCATAAATTTACTACATAAATTTACATTGCTAAAAAAATAAATATATAATATCAAAATAAAAAAAATCATATGAGATCTATGTCATCCTTTTCCTCCTTCGATGACTCAACTCCTACTCATCCCTCCAACTCCTCATCATATTCATCGAATTACAATGATTTAAGAATTTAAAGACAGAAACTTTGTGACTTTCTCGTACTCTGATTTCTGGAAGGAGGATTTCAAGAAAAAAAATGTTGATGAAAAAATATTCGTGGTCGTAGGAGAATATCTCGAAACTATCGATCTCCTGTGATGGTCATTTCAGAGAAAAAGTCCTAAAGTTGATCTTCTGGTCTATACCCATCTAATTGCCCAGACGGGAGTGGTGCCAGCAACTGTTACAGCGATGCTACTAAAACCTTATCACCAAAAAACTAATTTAAGCTAGACAAATTAAAAGCTAGATATATCGAATTAGTAAATGAAAAGATATCTTCAATTGTATTTAAGATACTGTAGTCTATTCCAACTCTATCATTTGATCAGTGACACTAGTAGTGATGCAACACTCGCACCAACCATACCAGATACCTCTCATTCTAAGATCATCATGTCTTGGCACCAAAATAGCTTAAGAATAAATGGAAACTAGCTTGTAGTTGACTTCATTTACAATAAAAATTCTAACTCTTTTTTATATTTATTTATATCATTTTCATCATGGACTAGCCTAATATCACTAAGGGCAATCTTTGATCATCGATTAATTCATATTTCAATGCATATGAACTGTTGATTTTGTTTAATTAACACGCATTAAAACATAAATTAATCCATGATTAGAAATTATCCTAGGTAATTTTAAACTAGCTCATGATCATGTAAATAATATAACTAAAGATGAAAAAAATTTAAAATCTCGATAATGAATGAAGTCAATAATGACCTAGTTACCGCTCGGCCCTAAGTTACTTTAATGCTAAGAATGCTCACCTTAAAATTGGAGATATCAGAATGGCCGATGTAATAATTATATCATTGCTACTATCACCGACCAAATGATGAAGTTGGAATGGACTGTAACATCTTAAGTATAATTAAAGATACCTTTTCATCAATCAATTTAGTATATCTAGCCTTTAATTTTACCAACAAAAAATAGCCTTTGATGATGAGATCCCAGTGACGTTGGTGTAACAATCAATGTTGCCACTCCTGTGCCTTAGAGTTATTAGATGGACACAAGCCAAAAAAATAATTTTAGAGTGAAACTCTAGAATATCCACCATAGGAGATTGATGGCTTCGAGATCTTCTCCTATAATCTCAAGGCTTCTCTATCAAGGATCTCATTTTCTTCTTGGAATCCTCATTCCAGAAGTCAGAGTACAAGAATGTCACAAGGATTCTCTATCTTTAAATCATTGAATAATTTTATATACTTATCCTGATCGGGCATTTTTCTAGACCAGGTTCAGGCTAAATCGAGCAGACCAAAAGGGATGTCCAATCCCATTGATATATCTAGGGTCCAGGTTAAGTCTAGGTGTGACATATATGTCAGAAATTGTATGTCCCAAAGCCAATCGTCTAGGTTGTAGACGGTTGTGCGACTCATGTATATATATATGAATTGTTGAATTGAATAAAAAGTTTATTCTGATTGTTCATCACATGACATCTTCTTAATTGAACTCTTGTATGATGATGTCCTTTGAGCTACCTTATATGCGATGTAGAGAGGATGCGTCGTGTAGTTCATAAACTCATTTGCGACCAAATGATACACTATTTCGGGATGATGGTGTATCGAGAGTAAGTTGTTGATGTCATGTCTGTTAGTTGTCCTCTTAACCAAGTAGCATGGAGATGCTGGCATGACATCAGGTATTGTGTTTGACACTTTACTAAGCGTGACTCTCTTTCTACCACAGAGAAGTTTTGTATTAGAAAGTGGACATGAATTATTCCTCTGACTTGAGATCACTATAGCAGCTTGCAAGCAACTCACTGTACTTAGGTGCCGAACTACCCGAATTTCTAATTAGATGATGGAAGGTTGTTGGGTATAGTAAAGTACTTGTGTAGCAGTAGTAGAATCAAGATAGGATTGATCTCTCCAAATGGTTTGGATTGAATGCTTAGTATGCCTCAATTGAGAAAGACCTTGGCCAGGGCATTCCTTGTAAGGAGTTAGAGGGATTCTTTATTTGAGACATATTGAGATGGACTGATAGGGTTGGGCATTTTAACCCTAAGCCATCCGAAGCATTAGGAGATCAAAGAAATAAATTCAGTGGTATTCCATGTTTGACAGGTTCTTGTTGCTTTACAACCTTTGACCTATCCGGATGTCGGGTGTCATTGCTAGATGATGACTTTAGCTGATGCGGGACTAATATGCATGCAATTCTTTTTATATGTTTTACATGTTGAGTTAGGTGATTAAATTTCGAATTTCAGATCAAAATTATTTGTAGGGAATTTTGTATGAATTTTTGAAGATCAGCATGCAGATTAGGACCTAGAAAAGTAGCAAAGAAGGACCGCCGTGCTGAGAAGCCTCGGTTAGGGCAAGTTCTCCTACAATAAAACTACTGGAGGTAGAGGGGTGTACCTGACAACATCTGTGAAGATTGAAACGAAG
This sequence comes from Areca catechu, assembly GCA_021397845.1. Lineage (NCBI taxonomy): Eukaryota > Viridiplantae > Streptophyta > Magnoliopsida > Arecales > Arecaceae > Areca > Areca catechu. Next base: position 197,985,523 of record CM038039.1, read on the forward strand.
GGGTCTCTCGTTCCTCGACGGATGCGGCCTGGAAAATCGAGCCAATGACCCGCGAATACCCGACTTTCTGCTCGGTGGTCCGATTGAGGCTTGGCTGGAGTCGTTGGATTCGTAGGAACTCAGGGACCTACAAACGACCTGTCAGGGGTTAGAAAATTCACAAAGGAACAAGAAAACAAAGAAAAAATAGCAAGGGAAGGCTTCTTTTGGAGTGGGCATCCAGGGATCTGGAGGGTTTGTTGGCAGCAGGAAGATGATTGCAAACACCGGGAAGAAGAACTCTCACAAACCCCTTTATGCACACAGCAGGGTATCACACAATTCAATAGAAGAACTCAAGGTTTTAATTCATATCAAAAGTTAGGTTTCATACAAGAGGCTAGGGTCCCTTAAATAGACCCTTAACCTTGGGCTCCAAGTAAGGGCATGTTACAGCCGTGACAGTGACGTGGACAGGCTCAGGTATCGCCGAATGAGAGCAAGCCATGTGTAAGTTTCCCCGCCGGATTTTGCGCCACGTCCACAAAGCTAGGAGCGGCAAGGACCGCACCACCCTACGACTGTCTGAAGCAAACCGCCCTCGCCGAGGTCAAGCTCGGCCCGGAGTTCCTCTACCACCTCATTGGCGCCCGGGCCCGGAGGGTTTCCGCCCAAGTGAGGTCGGCCGAAGTCGGGCGACCCCCTGCCGCCTCGCCAGGTGTCCGCCCAGGAGGGGTCCACCTGAGCCGAGGTCGGCTGATCCTTCGCCTTTCGCCAGGTGGCCACCCGGAGACGGGCCCACCTCGGCCGAAGCCAGGCGAACCCCTGCCGCCTCGCCAGGTGTCCGCCCAGGAGGGGTCCACCTGAGCCGAGGTCGGCCCTTCACCTTTCGCCAGGTGGCCACCCGGAGACGGGCCCACCTCGGCCGAAGCCAGGCGACCCCTGCCACCTCGCCAGGTGTCCGCCCAGGAGGGGTCCACCTGAGCCGAGATCGGCCGATCCTTCACCTTTCGCCAGGTGGCCACCCGGAGACGGGCCCACCTCGACCGAAGCCAGGCGACCCCCTGCCGCCTCGCCAGGTGTCCGCCCAGGAGGGGTCCACCTAAGCCGAGGTCGGCCGATCCTTCGCCTTTCGCCAGGTGGCCACCCGGAGACGGGCCCACCTCGGTCGAAGCCAGGCGACCTCCTGCCACCTCGCCAGGTGTCCACCCAGGATGGGTCCACCTGGGCCGAGGTCGGCCGATCCCTTGCCTCTCGCCAGTTGGCCCCCGGAGATGGGTCCAACTCAGCCGAGGTCAGACCGCTCGTACGGAGAAGCCCCCGGGGAGAGAGACGGGTCCCGAGACCACCCCTCAGGCCGTACAGACCCCAGACGGCGTCCCGTACGGAGGGCGGCGGCACGCGAAACGTCACTTGCATCGGCCCGGCAGGTCCCGCAGCCGAGAGACCCGATCCTGACAAAATAGGCCCCATAAACGGATGGCGCCCACGCTCGGGGAAAGGAGCGCTCTCACAGAGCCCGAGGCCTGACAACCGGCCGCTCTGCCAACGCCGCCCTCCCTCTTTTTCTCTCCTGTCTTTGCCTTTTCCCTGCTGGGCCCGGCGGACGAGGTCGGAAAGCCGCCTGGCCTCCCTCACCGAAAAGGGAAAAGGAAGGAAAACAGGGGAGGGGAGTTTCCGAGGAGGAAAAGGACAAGCGCACGATGGAAGGAGATAAAGAGGGAAGAATCTGGGGACTGCAAGGTAAGCCAATTAGCCTGGGGACAAGGGAGGAGCACCGGGACAAGGCCTTGCACCGAGAAAGAAACCAGAGATCCCGAGAGGGGAATACTGGGCGTGAGCTCGACGAGCAGGTCCAGCCGAGATCCCGGTCCCCAGAGCGCTTCCTTCACCAATTAACTCTCTAAATCTGGGACCCTCTCGAGGGCCCGGGAAGAGAGTCTGTTCCACCTCGTCGTCTACTGACTTGACCGTCGGAGCTCCCTCGCCGGGATCCCCGGCCAGGGTCTTCTAACCCCTTTCTTGCAGGTTCCCCGCGGGAAGGGAGGCTCCCTCGCCAGGCGGTCGGGAAGGATCGGCTGATCCGCGGCACGGGCGCGACGACGAGAGCGGCAACAGGGCACATAAGTCTTTACATAAGAATCCTTTTTCCTCTCAAACTCTAACTAGGAATACATGGCAACCTAGGTAGAAAAATTTTAAATGGAATGTGACTCCCTCTCCTTGTCTTGGTCGGCCAAGGGGGTGACCATAAGTGGCCGACCAAGGGGAAGGTAATTCTAAGGAGGGGCGCCCTAATTTCTCCCTGGGCCTGGGCTGGCCCAGTTTCCTTCTGGCTGGTCTCCATGCTTCAAGTTTGCACTTGTTTTAATTCTCCTCCGGGGATCTTCATGTCTTTTAGTTAGGTTGGACTCGGGCTCAACATCCATGTCTTCAATCAGGTTGGACTTGGTCTTCACTTGTATGATATGGTCTTGAGTCTTCAATATAGTTGAATAGGACTCAAAAATAAAATTAGCTCGACATGAGCTAACTAACATTGGACTGGACTAGCTCAACATGAGCTAAATAATTACAGGACTTAAATGAAAACAACTCAGCTAGACTAAGCTTTATTACAGTGGACTCAAATATCATTTAAGTGATCCACAGAGGGTTGAGAAGCCTTTGCCTTATTCTGGTGCCTTTGGTGTCCGCACCAATCTCCCGGGATGGGAGGAACTCGACCCTGTCGAGTGAAGATCAAATTGGCTCACATATCTCTCGAGAAGGTCTGGGTTGAGGCATTGCAAGTCCTCTCGAGAAATCTACGAATTGTCCGACTCTGGCTGGCCTTGCCATCGGACCAGGAAGCATTGATAGTCATGGCCCTGGGTCGTGATGGCTTGATCGTCCAGGATACACTCGATCCGTTCTCCTCTCTCAGGCCAAATTAGTTTGTGGACACTCTAGGTTAGGGTCACTCACAATGAAAAGGAATAAGTCCAAAGGCCTCACTAGGTATCTATTGACTCTAGTCTTGATTTTGATGATTGACAAAATGTTTAAGTATATATGAGTACTAATTATGTTTTAAGTGTATTTCTTAGATCTTAGTACTCAACCATGTTGAATGAAGAAATGCTTGTATTTCAGTTGAAAAAGTCCTTAAATTAATGAAAAATCAAATATATGAACTTTGGAATTAATATGAAAGAATTTGAAGATAGTTCAGCAAGGCCGGCATGGCAAAATTTCAGTGGCATGCTTCAGAGGTCGACACCAGAGGTCGACTCATAGCCTGAGAATTCAAATGGACAGAACTATGGTATTCTGAACTTTTGCCTAAATTTAACTGGAGGTCGACTCATGAGGTCGACACTTGATCCAGAGGTCGACTCATGAGGTCGACACTTGATCCAGAGGTCGACTCATGAGGTCGACTCATGGCATAACGGCTAGTTTTTCTGAACTTTTGATTTGATTTCTAACAGCCATATTTTTGATTCTAATGGTCTTGTGGAGTTGTTTCAGCTTGAATGAGATATTTAACCTCCACCAAACTTCAAAAAAGAGATGGAGACAAGGTGAAAAGGATTAGAGTGAAAGTAACAAGCCTTCAAGCAATTCCAAGCCAAAAAGAGTGAGAAATCCAAGAGATTCCTTAGCCAAAAGCTTTCCATCTTTGAGGAATCCAACTTTCAAGAGTTTGGCATTTAGTGAGGTCCAAGATTCCAAGAGAATGGCTTGAAGAGTCTCCATCAAGAGCTACATCGAATTACCTTTTGCTCAAAAAGGAGTTTGTATTGTTTTTATTCATTGTATTCATATTCTATTTGTGGTAGGCTAGTTTCAAGGGAATTTGAAACTAGTGTGAGGTTTGTTGGTGAGCCAATTGATAAAACCAACTAGGGTTGCTTGTAAGCCCGAAGCCAAAACAAGTGTGTGAGGTTTGTTGGTGAGCCAATTGATAAAACCAACTAGGGTTGCTTGTAAGCCCGAAGCCAAAACAAGTGAGTGAGGTTTGTTGGTGAGCCAATTGATAAAACCAACTAGGGTTGCTTGTAAGCCCAAAGCCAAAACAAGTGTGTAAGGTTTTGACTTGTGAGCCTGGTAAAACAAGTCGGTTGTAATCTAAAGATTATAGTGAAAATTCCCAAGTGGAGCTTGGGGAGTGGATGTAGGTGCTAGGTGCACCGAACCACTATACTTCTTGTGTGTTTACATTGCTTTACTCTTTATCTTCTTTTGCTCTTTAATTGTTGTTTTATTTCATTGCTTCCGTTGCACAATTACTTGAGCACTATCACTCTTCACCTCTGAGCTTGATAGCACATATATTGCTTTAATTTTTTAAAATACCCAATTCACCCCCCCTCTTGGGCACCATATCTGGGCAACAAGTGGTATCAGAGCTCGGTGCTCTGATTGAAAATCTAACGATTTTGAGCTAAAGTTCATGGTAACCCTTGTAGGTATTAGTGTTAGACCACCATTTTTCAATGGCATAAATTACATATTTTGGAAAATTCGCATGCGCATCCATATTCAATCTATTAGTTATCATCTTTGGAAAACCATTATTAGTGGTCCTCATATTCCTTCCATTTTGGTTAATGGCATTTCCATTCCAAAGCTTGAAGAGGATTGGAATGAATATGACATTAAACAAATTGAACTCAATGCTAAAGCAATGAACTTGCTTTATTATGCATTGGACTTAAATGAATTTAATAGAGTTTCTACATGCACATCAACGAAGGAAATATGGGACACACTTGAAGTTACTCATGAGGGTACTCTTCAAGTGAAGAACACTAAAATTAATTTGCTTATACATTCTTTTGAAACTTTTGAAATGATGCATTATGAATCTATATCTGATATGTTTTCAAGATTTATGACTATTATTAATGAATTAAAAAGTCTTGGCAAAATCTATACTAATGCTGATTTGGTGAACAAAATTCTTAGATCCTTGCCAAAATCATGGGATCCAAAGGTGACGGCGATCCAAGAAGCTAAAGATGTAGAAACCTTACCTTTGGAGGAGCTTATCGGTTCACTCATGACCTATGAGTTGAACTTATGGCAAAGAATAGTGGAAGCTGATACAGAAAAGAAAATAATAGCTCTCAAGGCCAAAAGGAAATTCAAGGCAATGATGGCAACTTGGAGCGATAGCGAAGATTCAAGTACGGATGATGAAGTTGCCCATCTTTGTTTCATGGCAAATGAGAAAAAGGTATGTGCTAAAAATAATTATGATTTTACCTTTAAAGAATCACATGATGCATCTAATGATCTTGTGCATGAATACAGATTGCTAAAAATTGAGCACAAGAAATTAAATAGGCATGTAGATTCATTTTCTCTTGACAACACCAATCTTGCAAATAAAAATGATGATTTAAATGCCAAGATTGATATTTTGAAAAATGAAAAGAATAATTTTTCTAAAGAAAAAGAATTTTTAGAAAAAGAAAATGTTATTTCAAAAGATTTATGTAAAAAAGTTTTTAATGAGAAAAATATTTTGATTGAGGAAAAGAAGCAAAAACTCTTGAAGAACTTCAATATTCCTGTTTCTTTCAATTCTTCTTATAAATGTGGTTTCAATGCTTATCCTTTTAGAAAAGTTTGGGTTCCAAAAGGAACCATAATTACTAATCATAAAGGACCCAAGAAAGTTTGGGTACCAAAAATGTCCACTTAATTTGTTTTGCAGGAATGTCTTGCAACCCAATTTGAAGAAAGGAAGTTCTTGAAAAGAGGTTGTACAAGACAATTTAAAGAAGTGGACAAGCTACATTTTGGACTAAATGGTAAAAAGAAGGATTATGTATATTGGTAAATTCTAAACATCTCCTTCCATAATTAAAATTGTAGATTAATTTTTATTGCATCAATTACTTTGAAAAATTGTTTTAAATAGTTAATTAGAATCAAGTTTGGACTTATCATCATTGGCTATGATCATGAACTTTTTGGTGTTGATGAATTTCATGCTATCATGATTAAATCTATGATTGTAAGACCTTCACTTGATTTTGATTAATGTATTTCATGAAAAATACTTTTAAAGATGCATATTGATTTGAAAAATGTTTTAATTGATTGATTAGAATCAAGCTTAGACTAATAATCATTTGTTGTGATCATGACCATTTTGATGTTGATGGATTTCAAGCTCTCATGGTCAAACTTGTGATTATTAGATCTTCACTTGATTTTGATTAATATAATTTCTAAATTATTTCAAGTGAAATGCTATGATTTATATATTTTTATTTTTGGCATCTATGCATAATCTAGAAATGATTTGGATCAAGTATAGAACTAGTAGTTAAGGGTTACTTTTAAGAAGAAGGTATGCTTATTGACAAACCCTTGCTCTAATAGCTAGACTTGATATCATATTACTTCTAGCATTTGTATGGATATCAAATCATTTTAAAATGAATTTGAAATAATGCTAAACGTTTTTATGCGATATAAATGTTTTGTATTTTGAAAATCATGAATATCTTGAAAAATCTCAAATCTTGATGCATAAGCTTTCATGTTTTATTCCTGAAATAAATGCATATTTTTAAAGGAGGAATAACATTCAGGGGGAGCATCCAAAGATTTGTTATCATATTTGATGCTTTGAATATCTTGTTGATATCATGCTTTGCTTATATTGCTCTGGTACTCCTTCTTGTTTTCAAATCTAATTCTTTGGGAGAGTTACATTCAAATGGTATCATATTCTATTGGCATCAAAAAAAATTTTTATAAGAATTCCTAGTAACCGCTTTGGATTGGGTTAGTCACCATGGCCGTCCGGTCATAGGAGATAACTAGGGCTTAAAGTCCCTCTCTTCCCATTCAACGGGCTCTCTTATGACGTGTAGGGGTGCCGCTGTGACCTTATCCCATGAACAAGTAAGGCGAATGGATAATATATATCAAATCATTTCTTGCATGTGCTTACATTCTTTGGTATCTTGTTCAATTTATATCATATTCAATTGATATCATAAATATTTGATTTCATGCATTGATTTTGATGACTTACTTGCTATTCTTTCCAACTTCATTCCCACTTTGTATTGCCTTTCACCCTTTTTCATGATGTCAAAAAGGGGGAGAAATTTGTTAAGTATGAAAAGGGAAAGATTGGATAAACATGAAAAATCTTTTGAGAAATGAAAGAAAGTGCAAAAGGGGGAGAAGAATGTAAAATGTTTTTATCTAAAGGAAAGAATTAGTAAGAAGAAGAAATTTTGAAAATTTTAAATTTTTCTTTTGCATATTTTTAAAAATATATATATTTTTGAAGATTTTTTGGATCATATTTTGAGGGGGAGCTTGGTGCTTATTGTTTTGAGCTTACATGTTTATCTTATTGTTAATCTTTTTAAGCTTACCCTATTCATATACTTAAAGGTTTTGTCATCATCAAAAAAGGGGAGATTGTTGACTCTAGTCTTGATTTTGATGATTGACAAAATGTTTAAGTATATATGAGTACTAATTATGTTTTAAGTATATTTCTTAGATCTTAGTACTCAACCATGTTGAATGAAGAAATGCTTGTATTTCAGTTGAAAAAGTCCTTAAATTAATGGAAAATCAAATATATGGACTTTGGAATTAGTATGAAAGAATTTGAAGATAGTTCAGCAAGGCCGGCACGGCAAAATCTCAGTGGCACACTTCAGAGGTCGACACCAGAGGTCGACTCATAGCCTGAGAATTCAAATGGGCAGAACTATGGTATTCTGAACTTTTGCCTAAATTTAACTGGAGGTCGACTCATGAGGTCGACACTTGATCCAGAGGTCGACTCATGAGGTCGACACTTGATCCAGAGGTCGACTCATGAGGTCGACTCATGGCATAACGGCTAGTTTTTCTGAACTTTTGATTTGATTTCTAACGGCCATATTTTTGATTCTAACGGTCTTGTGGAGTTGTTTCAGCTTGAATGAGGTATTTAACCTCCACCAAACTTCAAAAAGAGATGGAGACAAGGTGAAAAGGATTAGAGTGAAAGTAACAAGCCTTCAAGCAATTCCAAGCCAAAAAGAGTGAGAAATCCAAGAGATTCCTTAGCCAAAAGCTTTCCATCTTTGAGGAATCCAACTTTCAAGAGTTTGGCATTTAGTGAGGTCCAAGATTCCAAGAGAAAGGCTTGAAGAGTCTCCATCAAGAGCTACATCGAATTACCTTTTGCTCAAAAAGGAGTTTGTATTGTTTTTATTCATTGTATTCATATTCTATTTGTGGTAGGCTAGTTTCAAGGGAATTTGAAACTAGTGTGAGGTTTGTTGGTGAGCCAATTGATAAAACCAACTAGGGTTCCTTGTAAGCCCGAAGCCAAAACAAGTGTGTGAGGTTTGTTGGTGAGCCAATTGATAAAACCAACTAGGGTTGCTTGTAAGCCCGAAGCCAAAACAAGTGAGTGAGGTTTGTTGGTGAGCCAATTGATAAAACCAACTAGGGTTGCTTGTAAGCCCGAAGCCAAAACAAGTGTGTAAGGTTTTGACTTGTGAGCCTGGTAAAACAAGTCGGCTGTAATCTAAAGATTATAGTGGAAATTCCCAAGTGGAGCTTGGGGAGTGGATGTAGGTGCTAGGTGCACCGAACCACTATATTTCTTGTGTGTTTGCATTGCTCTTCTTTCGTTCTTTAATTGTCGATTTATTTCATTGCTTCCGTTGCACAATTACTTGAGCACTATCACTCTTCACTTTTGAACTTGATAGCACATATATTGCTTTAATTTTTAAAATACCCAATTCACCCCCCTCTTGGGCACCATATCTGGGCTACAGTATCGCTGCCGGTTCCCTGTACTCAACCAGGTCTATAATATTGAAGGTAGAACTAATGCCCAAATCCGAAGGCAAGTCTAACACCTAGGCATTTGATCCAACCTTCTCTATCACTTTAAAAGGTCCGGCTCTGCGAGCATGAAGCTTCTTTTAGGCCTAAGCCTAACCAAGATAGAATCTACTACATCAAATTCTTTGATCCTTCTTCTAGAATTAGCCAGTTTATTTAAAATTAGTGTAGGTGGTGAACATGCTGGGCACATGCAAACTCCTAACAAATGATTCAAAGGACTCATACTAACACCTAACAGACTTGACTATGCATTCCTATAGAAGGAAATTTTATTGAACTCTTTGGATCTAAACCTAACAGATTATAGGTTCCCTAGGTTTGATCCTAGCTTGACATGCACATGAAAATTTACAGTGAACTCCTAGCAAATTCCAAAGAGTGTGCCAGAAGTAAGATGCAAACCTAACATGCGTGATGAATGCATGAAGTATGCTAATCTCAATTAAATGCAATCTAATAATCCTAGAAATGCTGGAGGTGTCAGGAAAGGGCAAAAAATAGGAAGTGGGTTCAGAATTAGTTTGGTAAGGTAGAGAAAAAGGTTCATGGTTAGTTGGATAAAGTAGGATAAAAGACGGGGTGTCAGGAACTAATCCTATACTAATGAGGTTAACCTTACGAGGTTGAGCTATATTTACAGGGTTTGCATAATGGAAGGATGGGTCACCAATTTCGGGGAAGAGTTCCTTAATGGGAACTATAGGAGGGGACTCATCTTGAAGGTATTGATTCAAAGAGATCAGGTCCTTAATAAATTCTTCTGGTTCTTGTATTTTTGGACTAGACTCTATAATTTGGCTCTCCTCTATGGTTTCCTCAGGTAAGGTTCTAGCAGCAGTACCTAGGTTCTCTTCCTCTATTTGTTCTTCCATTATAGCTTTAGGTTGGATGTGGTCCAGGTCAACTAGCTCTGGATTGGTTTCTACCTGGGTATCTACTGGGCTAGCTAATTCTAGGTCTACTAAATGTGTCTCCTCTTCTCCTTCATACTCATCAACTAGGCTTGCATCAGCTTCATACACTTCCGCGTTAATGTAAGCCTTGTCAATCTCAGGAATGGTTGGAGAAGGTCGGCTAGGGGAAAATTGGCTAGGTCCTGGTTTCTGATTATGGACACTAATCCTAGTAGGTTCAGGTTGCCTAAGGGGTAGTGGCTCACTACTGGGCTCATATTTAGGGGTACTAATCCTATGGGGTTCAAGTTGACTAGGGGAAGCATGACTAGTACTAGATTGATACTTAGGGGTTATGGGTTCTCTGGGCTCATAGGACAAGGGTACAGATCTATGGGTCATGGGATTATAAGATCTGGGGTCATAGGATTTTGGGTCAGCTCTATGATTAGGTTCTAAGGATGGATCATGGTATGGGGTCCTCCTAAGGTTGGGCTCTCTATATGTATCAGGATATTGGGTCCTCCTAGGGTTGGACTCCCTATATGGGTCAGAATACTGGGTTCTCCTAGGGTTGGACTCCCTATATGGGTCAGAATATTAGGTTCTCCTAGGGTTGGACTCCCTATATGGGTCAGAATATTGGGTGTTGGGTCTACTAGGCTCATAGGGTGTGGGTGCATAGGATCTATGATCATGGGATCTAGAGTCATAGGATCTAGGTTCATAGGTTATGGATTCATAGGTTTTAGGTTCATAGGATTTGGAGTCATAAGATCTATAGGTTGTGGGTATACTAGGCTTATAGGGAGAGGGTAAATAGGATCTATCTTCCTGGTCTATAAAATCCTAATTGGGTCTTCTAAGACTAACCTTAGGGATTGGGTCATGACGATGGGCTCTCCTAGGTTTAGCCTCAAGGTATGGATCAGGGTTTGGGATCCTCCTAGGTTGAGGATTGTAGTATGGGTCAGGATAAGGGGCTCTCCTAGGTTCGACCTCATGGTATAGATCAGGGTTTGGGGTCCTCCTAGGTTGAGGGGAATCAGGATCTGGCTCAGACTGTGACCCATGGGTCTTTCTTGGGGTCCCTACCCGAACTTTTAACTGATCAAACCTATTGGCAAGATGGTCAATTCTATCATTGGTTTGAATATGAGACTGAGTTAACTGGGTCATCTGGGTAGCCATCTGGGCCATTTGATCAGCTAGGGCTTTCATTTGGGCTTGCAAATTTTCCATGGGTTCAGATATTTGTGAAGAAGGTGGGTGATATGAAACTCTTGATCTAGTGCTCATGCAAGACTTGATCAGACCGACTACAGCTAACTAGACCTAGACTCTAAACTAGATGCTCAATCAGGGTGGCAAACTAGCCTATATGGTGCGGGCACCAGACTCAGAAGAAGACTTCAGAGCTCCATTTGGATCTCTGATTGACATTGCCCGAGAAATTAGGGTTTGTAATAAAGGTTGACCTGGTCAACCAGTTTATTTATTTTATTTATTTCTTGAGTCACCATTTAAATTTTGTTGAGTCATGTTGACTCAGTGCAAGTCCCAATGTGGTTTCAATTTGGTCCAAAATGGTGCCATATTTGTCTTCCAATCAAACCAAGGTCCAAGCAAGTGGAGGCCACACTCCAAGCCACACGCCCAGCCACACTCCGAGCACACGCCAGGGTCCAGGTGGCGCCACAGAGGCATCCCAGTGTCATGGTCCCCACACCCAAAGAAGAAAAAATCAAATTGGAAGCTAATTTAAAGGAGGCGCCCATACCTGCCTATTTTACCTAAGCAAAGAAGGAAGAAAACTTCTCTTGGAGAAGAAATCAAAGAAGGACATCCAATTGAAGTTCAAATCAAAATCAAAGAGCTTAACTTGGAGTGGAAGAAAAGAAGAAATGCCATAAGAAGAGGAGGACTCCAAATCCAAATCCAACTCCAAAGGAGGCGCCATAAAAATTCCAAAAAAAAATTCCTTTATGGCCGTCCCAATTTTTTTTGAAATCTTGGTCGACCAAGAGAGGGGGTTTTCTACCTAATCTAGAGGTTGGAGGAGTTTAGTCCCACATGGGAATTTGTACAAGCTAGGAGAAAATTTTAGGTCTATATAATAGACCTCTCTTTGTAACTTTGAAAATCAATGAAGAAAAATTATTTTTGCTATTCTCTTGTGTTGAGTGACCTAGGTTTCTCTTCTTCCGCACTATTCTAAGTGTTGAGCTCCGTGAGGGGGTAATCCGGGCTCCATTGGAGCCTTGAGGAGGTGAGAGATCTCCACCTTTATCCAAAACCCTAGGTTAGCCACTTGAAATTCCAAAACCCTAGCCACCCTTCATTATTTTCAATCCACCAAACCCTAGATCCATCCATCTCCCATGGCCTCTCTCTCTCTACAAGTCCAGGCCGTCCACCTTCATCCAGATCCAGTCCGGCTACTTCCGATCCAGAGCAAGTTCCAAGGGAAATCACATCAGCTTCCAGGAGAATCCAGTTTTCAGCAATTTCACTCTTCAAGTTCATCAACCTGGTAAATCTTTCCCTTGACTCTCTGATTCCATCAATTATTTTTCTTCTCTTCCAGATCTTGAGTTCAGGAGAAGCCAACCTGCCAAAGGACCAGTACTGGAGGATCCATTACGAAGAAATCTGAATCCGAGGATCCAACAATCTGCTCGGGAGAGTTCTTCCACCAAAATCTGTGAAGATCATTGTCTGGTTAGGTAAACCATCTCTTCTCTTTATTTATGTTCTGCTGAAAGTTCGGAGCGAAACCCTAGGTCTGGGAGTTTCTCAACCCCCAGCGATCCGTTGCTTCTGAACTACTCTGATACTTTAGTTTCCTTAAATTGTGCTTTCAATTATCATATTAGTCTCTTTCAATGTTAGGTTAACTTTTCTTTGATTTGAAGCCAACTTCTACAGACATATAAAAATAACAAAAAAATAGTTAATCTTAATCTACTTCCGCATCGCGTCCCTTTATTTGTTCTGCATCAATTTTGGTATCAGAGCTTTCGTTCTGCATCATTTTTGGTATCAGAGCCCAGTCTAGGGTTTCTGATTTGCTTGCTTGCTTGTTTTGATTGTTTTCTCTTTTTATTTTGTCTGCTCGAAGTAGACTCCCCAGGACGTCCGGTCCTAGGAACTAAGCGAGGCGCAAGCCTCCTCCTCCCATTCCACGGGGTGTTCCTAGGGCGTGTAGGGGATCCATTGGGTTATAACTTCGTAGTAGGGATTATAAACGGGGAAGACAATCTAGTTGCTGCCCGTAATCACCCTGTTGTCTGAATTATTTCTCCTTGTATAAAACTCCGAATTGCATAATTTTTGCTTCGTTGAAACCAGTATAATTGAACCTATTTTCCATAATTTCTTTGTGATTTATTGGTTTCGGAAAAAATTTTGAGCATTAAAATACAACAACTCTATTTTTTGTGTTCTGCAATTCAATTCTTTTTGGAGTGATCATCTCATAATTTACTTAAGGGCAATTGAGCATCTAAGATAAGGGGAGGAGTTGATTACCTCTCCTTAGCCCAAAACCACCATCCAATCATTCGAACCTAGACCTAATTTAAAACCAGTTAGACCTAATTTGCCCTAGTGGGCTAGGGACACCAATTGGTCGGGACTAGGCTAGTGTTGAGTCAGTTTGCCGAGTTATTCTGTGTGTGCTTAGCACTCAGTGTCTAGAACGGTGGTTCAGGGATCCATTCCCGAAGGGCTTGTGTGCTGGTCCGCCTACCTGGCCAATCACTGATTGGTGTCTAGGATTGGCAATCAGGGACCTAACACTCCCCTTACACCTGCCTGGCTGAGTCCTGAGTTACTACAGGCTAGCTTGCCACTCTGATTGGGCATCTAGTTTGGACCCTAGGTCTAGTGATCCAGTAGTCGATTTAGTCTAGTCGCATTTTTTGTGCTTGCTTGAATCATCATGTCTACCAGAAATGGAGTGCCATATCAACCTGGTCAAACCCAACCTGATGTAGAGGCCATGATCAGAACTCTTACTGAAAGTATGGCTAAAATGAATCAGGATATGACAAACATTGTGGCCCAGTTTAGCGCACAAATTCATGAGGATCTTACCCAACTTAGGGACCGAGTCCAAGTACTTGAAGAGCCTAGACATCGGAATTGGACTCCTGACCCCGATTTTAATGTGCCTCAACCTCATCCACATCAGGAGCCTAGAAGGCCTTTATATAGAGATCCTGAACCTAATCATAGGAGGCCTGACCCAGAGCCTGAAGATAGAGATGATAGGTTCATCAGGAACATCAAATTAGATGCACCCACTTTTGATGGTAGTCTGAACCCTAAGGTGTATTCTGATTGGGAGGGTGAGATGGACCAATACTTTGAGTGGTATGCTATGTCTGAGGAGAGGAAATACAAGTTTGCCAAGATGAAATTAGTGCGTCAAGCTAGGTTATACTGGGGGAACATTGAGCTAACCACTAGGAGACGGAATGTTGAGCCCATAACCACTTGGCAGGGTATGAAAGAAAAACTGAGAGACAAATACCTACCCATTTCATACCAGCAAAACCTGTTAGACCAATGGCAAAACCTGAAACAAGGAAACCGATCTGTCTCAGACTACATAGCTACTTTTGATGAATACCTAATGAGATGTGATGTGAGTGAAGCCCACGAAGTCACTTTGTCTAGATTTAGGGCTGGACTGAGGGAAGATATCAAGAGAGAACTATTTCTGAGAGAGGTTACTGATCTAGACCAAGCCTACCAGATTGCACTGAACACTGAGAAATTTCAGAGAGGACCTATACCTTCTAGGGTTAGTGCCCCAATCCCAAGGAATGGACCTAGCCAAGTTATCCCTAGTAAACCTTTTCAGGGTACTTCTACCCCTAGGCCCATGGACAAAGGTAAGGCACCTGACACCCAGAGAACCCCTAGTTCAAATATCACCTGTTTTAAGTGTCAGAAACCAGGTCACATTTCCAGTCAGTGTACTGCCATAGCCTGTTTCAAGTGTCATAAGGTAGGTCATGTTGCTAGCCAGTGCCCACGTAGATCCCTTTACATAGAAGAGGGAGAGAATGATAATTCCGAGCCCAGTGAGGAATTTGAAGAAGAAGTTTATGAGGCCGGAATGAATTTGGTTGAGGAGTATGAAGGAGAGGAGGAACCCAATGAATCTGACCAATTAGGAGTTGTAAGATGCATCCTATCCCAGAATCTAGTTCAAGAGGATTGGCGTAGGACTAACATCCTACAGACTTTTCTTAAATTAGGGGATAAGGTATGTAAGATCATCATAGATAGTGGGAGCTGTGTAAATGCCATCTCTACTAGCACTGTCAAGATGTTAGGCTTAATCCCAGTTCCCCATCCCAACCCCTATAAGGTTTCTTGGGTAGATTCTACCTCCATACCCATCCAGTCTAGATGTCAAGTCCAAATCCAAATGCAATCTTATCACGAAAAGATTTGGTGCGATGTCTTACCCATGGGGGTGAGCAGTATAATTCTCGGAAGACCTTGGTTGTATGATCATGATGCCACCCTCTTAGGAAAATCCAATACCTGTGTCTTTAGTTTCAATGGGAAGAAGATTACGATCCATTCCGTTCCCCCTAAGGACAAGGTAACTAAAGGAGCCGGTAAGGTTAAGGAGATGAAAACTGGAGTGAACCTAATCAGTGCTAAGGATCTAGAACAAGAAATTCATAGTGGTTCACCCATCTGGATGTTGATTGCTAAGGAACTTAGAACTTCGGAACCCTCAGAGCCTCCTCAAGAAGTTAAACCTGTGTTAAAAGAATTTGAGGATGTCTTTCCCGAGGATTTGCCAGACCACCTTCCACCTCTTAGGGATATCCAGCATGCCATAGATCTAATCCCAGGAGCGACTTTGCCCAACTTGCCCCATTACAGGATGAATCCATCTGAGCATGAAGAACTGCAAAAGCAGGTTGGAGAATTATTGAGGAAGGGGTTCATTAGAGAAAGTCTTAGCCCTTGTGCAGTCCCAGCCTTACTGATCCCAAAGAAAGATGGCACGTGGAGGATGTGTGTTGACAGTCGTGCCATCAATAAAATTACAATCAAATATAGGTTTCCCATCCCTAGACTAGATGACATGCTTGATATGATGGCTGGTGCAATGGTTTTTTCTAAGATTGATCTCAAAAGCGGCTATCATCAGGTTAGGATTAGACCCGGGGATGAATGGAAAATTGCTTTCAAAACTAAGGATGGTCTTTATGAATGGGTTGTTATGCCTTTTGGGTTGTCCAATGCCCCTAGTACTTTCATTAGAATTATGACCCAGGTACTTAGAGCTTTCATAGGAAAATTTGTGGTGGTCTATTTTGATGACATCCTGATCTATAGTAAGACCCCAGCAGATCACCTAAGCCACCTTAGAGCAGTCTGCCAAGTTTTGAGGAATGAGAGACTCTACGGTAATCTTAAGAAGTGTGAATTCATGACTAGTAGAGTTATCTTTCTTGGTTTTGTAGTAACCCCTGACGGCGTGGTGGCCGATCCTGAGAAGATTAAGTCCATAGTAGACTGGCCAAAGCCAACCAATGTGCATGAAGTTAGAAGTTTCCACGGCTTGGCTACCTTCTATAGGCGATTCATCAAGGGGTTTAGTACTTTAGCTGCTCCTATCACTGATTGTATTAGGAAGGGAGAATTTCATTGGACTAAGTCAGCCCATAAAGCCTTCCTAGATCTTAAGGATAAAATGACCCAGGCACCCATTCTGAGATTACCCGATTTTTCTAAAGTATTTGAGGTTGCCTGTGATGCTTCAGGTGTAGGAATAGGTGGAGTCCTAAGCCAAGAAAATCATCCCATAGCATTCTTTAGTGAAAAACTTAATGATGCTAAGCTTAGGTATTCTACCTATGATAAGGAATTTTATGCGGTGGTGCAAGCTTTGCGTTACTGGAGACATTATTTGCTACCGCAGGAATTTGTACTATTTTCGGACCATGAGGCTCTTAGATTTCTGAACTCCCAAAAGAAGCTTAACCTTAGGCATGCTAAGTGGGTAGAATATATCCAGTCCTATACTTTTGTCCTGAAACATAAGGCTGGAGTTGAGAATAAGGTAGCTGATGCCCTTAGTCGCCGATCCCTGTTATTAACTTCTGTTAGAACTGAGGTCATAGGGTTTGAGCAAATCAAAGAGGAATATGAGTCTTGTCCGGATTTCACAACTGTGTATCAGGATCTAGTTCAAGGACCATCTAGTAATCACCAGGATTATACCATTGTAGATGGTTTTTTGTTCTTCAAAAATAGGCTTTTCATCCCTAGAACTTCTCTTAGGGAATTTTTGATTTGGGAAATCCATGCTGGAGGTTTAGCCGGCCATTTTGGAAAAGACAAGACCATTCTAGCTATTGAAGACCACTTTTTCTGGCCTAGCTTGAAAAGGGATGTAGCTAATATTGTAGCTAGATGTCGAACCTGCGCTGTTGCCAAACAGCGAAAACAAAACACTGGCCTTTATACCCCACTCCCTGTCCCAGATCGTCCTTGGCAAGATGTGAGTATGGATTTTGTGTTAGGTTTACCTAAGACCCAGAGGAGACATGATTCTATCTGTGTCGTAGTCGACCGATTCTCTAAAATGGCCCACTTCTTGCCTTGTTCCCAAACCTTTGATGCGTCTAAGGTAGCCACGCTTTTCTTCAATGAGGTAGTTAGACTCCATGGCCTACCTAAGACAATCGTTTCAGATAGGGATGTCCGGTTCACCAGTTACTTTTGGAAGACCCTTTGGCATAAGTTAGGGACAAAACTTAAGTTTTCAACTGCCTATCATCCCCAAACTGATGGCCAAACTGAAGTAGTGAACCGTAGCCTAGGAAATCTGCTGAGATGTCTTGTTGGTGAAAACACCAGAAATTGGGATTTATACCTACCAAGGGCAGAATTTGCGTACAATGACTCGGTCAATAGGTCTACGGGTAAGAGTCCATTTGAAATTGTACATGGATACAAACCTCACACACCTCTTGACCTAGTCCCTTTACCTGTCCACACTCGAGTCTCCGAATCTGCTGAGAATTTTGCACAACATGTAAAAGACTTGCATAAAGAAATTCATGCCAAAATAAATTTAAGTAATGAAACTTATAAGAAGTTGGCTGATACTCAAAGGCGAGTCAAATCTTTTGTTGAGGGAGACTATGTGATGATTAGGTTAAGGCCTGAACGGTTTCCTCCTGGAACCGTTAGAAAGTTACATGCTAGGGGAGCTGGACCATTTAGAGTGGTAAAGAGAGTAGGATCCAATGCCTATGTGCTCGAGTTGCCTCCAGAACTAGGCATTAGCTCTACTTTCAACATTACAGACTTAGTAGAGTACAGGGAGCCAGCTGTGATTCCTAGTGAGCCTTTTGAGCCTAACCCAATCATTGAGAGTGATCCCGACCCTGTGTGTCCACCAACAAACTGGCCTGTGAGGAAAGAGCAGATTGAAAAGATCCTGGATGATCAGGTTATCTCTACTCGTAATCGAGGATACCAAAGGTACCTGGTCAGCTGGCAAGGAAGGCCAGATTCTGATGACTCTTGGATCTCCCGAGAAGAATTACAAGAATTGGACCCAGACCTCTTGGAGAGATACCAGAGCCAACTTGAGCCTTACTCGACAGGGTCGAGTTCCTCCCACCCCGGGAGAATTGGTGCGGGCACCAGACTCAGAAGAAGACTTCAGAGCTCCATTTGGATCTCTGATTGACATTGCCCGAGAAATTAGGGTTTGTAATAAAGGTTGACCTGGTCAACCAGTTTATTTATTTTATTTATTTCTTGAGTCACCATTTAAATTTTGTTGAGTCATGTTGACTCAGTGCAAGTCCCAATGTGGTTTCAATTTGGTCCAAAATGGTGCCACATTTGTCTTCCAATCAAACCAAGGTCCAAGCAAGTGGAGGCCACACTCCAAGCCACATGCCCAGCCACACTCCGAGCACACGCCAGGGTCCAGGTGGTGCCACAGAGGCATCCCAGTGTCATGGTCCCCACACCCAAAGAAGAAAAAAATCAAATTGGAAGCTAATTTAAAGGAGGCGCCCATACCTGCCTATTTTACCTAAGCAAAGAAGGAAGAAAACTTCTCTTGGAGAAGAAATCAAAGAAGGACATCCAATTGAAGTTCAAATCAAAATCAAAGAGCTTAACTTGGAGTGGAAGAAAAGAAGAAATGCCATAAGAAGAGGAGGACTCCAAATCCAAATCCAACTCCAAAGGAGGCGCCATAAAAATTCCAAAAAAAAATTCCTTTATGGCCGTCCCAATTTTTTTTGAAGTCTTGGTCGACCAAGAGAGGGGGTTTTCTACCTAATCTAGAGGTTGGAGGAGTTTAGTCCCACATGGGAATTTGTACAAGCTAGGAGAAAATTTTAGGTCTATATAATAGACCTCTCTTTGTAACTTTGAAAATCAATGAAGAAAAATTATTTTTGCTATTCTCTTGTGTTGAGTGACCTAGGTTTCTCTTCTTCCGCACTATTCTAAGTATTGAGCTCCGTGAGGGGGTAATCCGGGTTCCATTGAAGCCTTGAGGAGGTGAGAGATCTCCATCTTTATCTAAAACCCTAGGTTAGCCACTTGAAATTCCAAAACCCTAGCCACCCTTCATTATTTTCAATCCACCAAACCCTAGATCCATCCATCTCCCACGGCCTCTCTCTCTCTACAAGTCCAGGCTGTCCACCTTCATCCAGATCCAGTCCGGCTACTTCCGATCCAGAGCAAGTTCCAAGGGAAATCACATCAGCTTCCAGGAGAATCCAGTTTTCAGCAATTTCACTCTTCAAGTTCATCAACCTGGTAAATCTTTCCCTTGACTCTCTGATTCCATCAATTGTTTTTCTTCTCTTCCAGATCTTGAGTTCAGGAGAAGCCAACCCGCCAAAGGACCAGTACTGGAGGATCCATTGCGAAGAAATCTGAATCCGAGGATCCAACAATCTGCTCGGGAGAGTTCTTCCACCAAAATCTGTGAAGATCATTGTCTGGTTAGGTAAACCATCTCTTCTCTTTATTTCTGTTCTGCTGAAAGTTCGGAGCGAAACCCTAGGTCTGGGAGTTTCTCAACCCCCAGCGATCCGTTGCTTCTGAACTACTCTGATACTTTAGTTTCCTTAAAATTGTGCTTTCAATTATCATATTAGTCGCTTTCAATGTTAGGTTAACTTTTCTTTGATTTGAAGCCAACTTCTACAGACATATAAAAACAACAAAAAAATTAGTTAATCTTAATCTACTTCCGCATCGCGTCCCTTTATTTGTTCTGCATCACTATAGTAATCCTGTACTCAGCCAGGCAGGTGTAAGGGGAGTGTTGGTCCTTGATTGCCAATCCTAGACACCAATCAGAGATGGCCAGGTAGGCGGACCAGCACACAAGCCCTTCGGGATTGAATCCCTAAACCACCGTTCTAGACACTGAGCACAAAGCACACATGGGTTAGCTTGACATAATGATCTGACACATAGTCCGGACCCGACCAGTTGGTGTCCCTAGTCCACTAGGGCAAATTAAGTCTAGTTAATTTTTGGTTAGGGCTTGGGACTGAATGTAAGGGGTGTGTTTTTGGGCTAAGGAGAGGTGATCAAATCCTCCCCCCATCTGATATAGCAAGAGTGCCCTTAAAAGTAGATTATGCAATGATGGCAGGCAGATGATGATGCAAATTAGGGTTTAGATGTTTTTTTTTTTTGGTATTTTTGGAGAATATATAATTTTTTTTTATTTTGGTATTTTTTTAAATAGAAGAAAAATTCCAAATTATGGCCTAATATGCAGGAAATATACTAAAATTAAAAGATATGCAAAAATGCTAAACAAAATCCTAAAACTTCCAACTTGTCTTGCTGAAAAAAACAGAGTCGAAAATTTGCAGGCTGTATTTCGGCTTGTAGAAAATTCACAGGACATAATAAAATCTAAAAAGAATTTTAAAATTACTGTTAATTATTATACATCCAAAAAAATAAATTTCAGAATTTTTGGAGTTTTTATCAGGTAGAAATAATTAAAATAACAGAGCATATACGGACTAAAAAATTGCAGAAAATAAGCCCTAATCTAAGCTCTGATACCAAATGATGCGGGACCAATATGCATGCAATTCTTTTTGTGTGTTTTACATGTTGAGTTAGGTGATTAATTCCCGAATTTCAGATCAAAATTATTTGTAAGGAATTTTGTATGAATTTTTGAAGATCAGCATGTAGATTAGGACCTAGAAAAGTAGCAAAGAAAGACCGCCGGGGCTGAGAAGCCTCGGTCAGGGCAAGTTCTCCTACAATAAAACTACTGAAGGTAGAGGGGTGTACCTGACAATATCTGTGAAGATCGCAGTGAAGGGGTCTCTCGTTCCTCGATGGATGCGGCCTGGAAAATCGAGCCAATGACCCGCGGATACCCGGCTTTCTGCTCGGTGGTCCGATTGAGGCTTGGCTGGAGTCGTTGGATTCGTAGGAACTCAGGGACCTGCAAATGACCTGTCAGGGGTTAGAAAATTCACAAAGGAAAAACAGCAAGGGAAGGCTTCTTTTGGAGTGGGCATCTAAGGATATGGAGGGTTTGTTGGCAGTAGGAAGATGATTGCAAACACCGGGAAGAAGAACTCTCACAAACCCCTTTATGCACACAGCAGGGTATCACACAATTCAATAGAAGAACTCAAGGTTTTAATTCATATCAAAAGTTAGGTTTCATACAAGAGGCTAGGGTCCCTTAAATAGATCCTTAACCTTGGGCTCCAAGTAAGGGCACATAAGTCTTTACATAAGAATCCTTTTCCCTCTCAAACTCTAACAGGAATACATGGCAACCTAGGTAGAAAAATTTTAAATGGAATGGGACTCCCTCTCCTTGTCTTAGTCGGCCAAGGGGGTGAATATAAGTGGCCGACCAAGGGGAAGGTAATTCTAAGGAGGGGCGCCCTAATTTCTCCCTGGGCCTGGGCTGGCCCAGTTTCCTTCTGGCTGGTCTCCAGGCTTCAAGTTTGCACTTGTTTTAATTCTCCTCCGGGGATCTTCATGTCTTCTAGTTAGGTTGGACTCGGGCTCAACATCCATGTCTTTAATCAGGTTGGACTTGGTCTTCACTTGTATGATGTGGTCTTGAGTCTTCAATATGGTTGAACATGACTCAAAAATAAAATTAGCTTGACATGAGCTGACTAACATTGGATTGGACTAGCTCAACATGAGCTAAATAATTACAGGACTTAAATGAAAATAACTCAGCTGGACTAAGCTTTATTACAGTGGACTCGAATGTCATTTAAGTGATCCACAGAGGGTTGAGAAGCCTCTGCCTTATTCTGGTGCCTTTGGTGTTTGCACCATTAGCTAGTACTGGAAATGTTTCTATGCTACCGGTTTAGTGTTTGAACCTACGAGGTCACTCACCATGGAATTTCTTCTTGATTTGTTGGCTTGGAAATGATTAAGAATCATTCTGGACTTGTTTGACAAGGAGTTAACAAACTGCCACTCGAGTCGACTCGAGGCAAGTTGACCTGAGGCGAGTCGACTCGTCTGACGGACTACGTTGAAAACCAAAAATGCTTCATTAATCCCTGTAATCATTATGGAAATTAATGATTTGCATTTTTGGGCTTTAATCAGCTACTGTTGCTGAAGTCCAAGGGTTTGTAATACCCTTGAATCCCAAGAGACTCCCAACCTTCCATTTAATCTCTCATTAATCTCCCCTTTATGTAACTAATAAAATGGTTGTTTTGGGTGAGCTGAAATAAGAAGAATTGTTCTCTTTTCACATAGGTCGAGATTCTACCATTTTAGTTGGTTAGAACTCATCCTTGACCTCTGAGAGATTGTGAGATCAGATCTCATTCTTGGGAAGATAGTGTGAGGTTAGGGTTTTGGGATTCCTGTGTGCTTACCTTTTGTTGAAGGTTTGGGACAGAGTGTTCTGGGAAGGGTTCTTGGGTATTTTGCCCCATTTTAGTTTAGCAACCAGATCTTCAAGGTGTTGAAGGAGTACGCCACAGCCACATCATTTTTGGAGAGGCAAGTACCTCGAAGGAAGGAAGAGAAGTCCTTTTACCCAGTGTGAACTACCTGTAGAGGCAGGATGCTTGTGCTGCTCGCAGAGTCTCTGTTCATCCTTGAAGTACCCCCTTCACAGTGATTGTCACTGCACATAAAAGGTTTGTACTCCTATCTCATGGGTCCACAAAAAAGGCCTTCGGCACCTTATTATGTGATTCATAGAATGGTCATATAAGTCACATAATTTGCATGCTTGATTTCATACATGTATTATTCTATATGCATAAAGATCTGTGTAGGACCAGTGTTAATTAGATTAACATATTAAATAAAAGTATTTTATCTACTTCCATTGTGCATCATGTAGTTTAGAAAAGTTTTAAATTGCATGTATCAATGTCCCAACAGTGGTATCAAAGCCGCCAGGTTGAATGCGTATTTAGTTTAATACTTTTGTATGAAATCGGCTTGATATCCTTCACATAGTACTTGGATTAAGGTGGATTTGCCATGGCCATCCGATCATAGAAGAAAAGCATGGTTTTAAGGCCATCTCTTCCCATTTAAAGGGATTCTCCTATGGCGTGTAGGGGTGCTGCTGCGTCATGACCTTATGAAGAAGAAAGTGAGGGATTTGATAGGTTAAAATAGTTTTAATCTATGTTTGTAGATCATAGCTATGTTTAGATTAGATCTAACGGATGCATGATCTAACATTTTGAAAAGTTTAAGTGAAAAGGAACAAATTTTAGACTTACTATTTTCTGCCCAGGCAGACGAGCCGACTCGCCTCCTGCTCGAGTCGACTCGTCTCTGCATAACAAATATTATTTTGTCCGAGTCGACTCATCCCTGCAGGAGTCGACTCGAATCTGAGAACAAAGAAAAGTCTTCTAGATGAGCTAGCTCGCCCCCTGCATGAGCTGACTCGACCAGAAAACCCAAAAACAGTAAATTTGAAGTTCATGATTTTTTTTTTATGAAATTGTTTCATTCCCTTTTGAAATTCTTTCAAAACTCAGAATAATTGAAAATATTTTAATTGACATGCTACACTTAATTGAGAATTAAGTTGTAATTTTTGAAAACTTTTAAGATTTAGGAGGATATGATTCTAATCTTAAGTCATGATTGATAAACCATGGGTTGATTGGGTTGGCTAGAATTGGGTCCTTAAATAGGTTAGACCTAGATTTAGATGGATGGATTAAATAAAGAAAAGACTAATCAAAAGTTAAATTAGGTCTCTTCTCTATAGATCTCTTTAATAGTTAGTTAGATTAGTGCATACATCTAAATGGACTTGATTGCAGGCTTCGTGGTAAGCCCGAGTCTTTAGTTTGGTCTGATTGAGTCTGGTAAACCAGTTAGTATCTAAAGTAAGTTTGACAATGGTGATAAAGGTTCTTTGGGACTAACTCTTACCTAGCCAACTCAAGGTTGGTGTCTAAGGCAAGAGGCTTACCTGGCTTAACCCATCCCTCGATCTTACTTACCTAGTTAATGTGGTGAATCAGATGAGATTAGATTATCTATTGATTTGAATTGACCCATGTCAAATAAGGTTAATTAGTCTGACTGATTTAAGGTGCCCATGGACCAATTTGATCTTGAAACCCTCTAAGAGTTTGGTGGGAGTCTTCTTGATCAAGGTCCATGCTTTCTTTTCGTATTTCACAAAAGTTTAAATCCTCTAAATTATTAGGTCCATATAAAGACTAAGTTATGTGATAGCTTAAGTCTTAGCCTCCCATTAAGTTGGATTAGTAATGTGTCCATAAGTTGGGTGATCATCGACGGTTCCAAAAAATGGGTGGTCATTAGGTGAGTGGAATTGCCATTCAGCATATGATGGCTTAGTATGACTATCTTAACACGTGGTCAGGTGGGTCGGCCAAAGTCGAGCTTAATCATGGGTTAGTTAGGAGCATCGAATTTGATCGTGTTAATGGTTGAACCTAACCAGGACCTTCAATAGGAGGCCCAAAGGCCGATTGTGAGGACCCCTGGGGCAAAATGAATACTAGGAATTGCTTAGATAAGCAATTGGTATTGTACCTACCTTTAAATACATATGGGTTTGCTGGTCAAAGTCAGGCTCATGTGTAGTCTATTGGATCCTAGTACCCGCTAAAGGATAATTGTTATTCTTCGGATTGGAGTGTAGAGACTACTAGTCTGAATAAAATAGTGGGAGAAATCTTTAGACTAAAATCCATATCTTTAGAATATTTAAATAATTAATATATTGATAGGCCTTGTTCTCCTTTTTCAAATAATGTCTACTTTGTCGCTCCGGTCATTATTGGATAATGACAAACTCTTTGGACCTAACTTCGATAGCTGGTATCGAAAACTCAGGATAGTTTTAGAGCACGAGTGGATCCTTTATATGATAACGAATCCGGCACCTAAGATCCCAGCCCCAAATGCTTGTGGGATAGTTAGGGACACTTACTAGAAGTGGATCTATACCGCATCACAGTGCGTTGTATTATGTTGGCTATGATGAATGACGAGTTCAGTCACAAATTTGAGGAGGCCTAGCTAGAAGAAATGTTTCAAAGGTTGAAGGAGTCTTTTGGCACTTCGGATGATACAGAGAGATACCGAATCTCTTCCGCCATCTACAACACGCATATGCATGATGGAGCTTCGGTAACTGATCATGTAATGTACATGATTGAGTTATTTGAGCATTTGGGCAAACTCGGATTCCTTTGCATGAGCAGCTCGGTAAGGATGCGATACTGAATTCTCTACCCCCTTCCTACAGGTCTTTCTCGATAATTTTGGAATGAATAGGCCTGCAGTAAACTATCATGAGATGTTAGGGTTGCTGTAGACTTATGAGAGATATCATAACCTCAACAAAGGGTTGGTGAGTTTGGTGGGAGGTTCTGGAGTAGGGCGTCATCCCTTTGGGAAAAGGAAGAAGAAAAAGAATAAGAAAAATATGAAGGTGCAAAGTGCTAGACATAGTCAGACTAGCAGGGTAAAGGTTGACAAGAGTTAGGCAGAGTGCTTCTTCTGCAAGAAGCTGGGTCATTGGAAGTGGAACTATTTTGCTTACCTTGCTACCTTAGACTCGAACAGGCAAAGGAAGGGAAAGCTGCGAGCTATTGCTGGTCAAGGTATTTATATGATAAATCCTTGTAGTTTCTCTATTTGTAATACTACTAGCTAGGTATTAGATACCGGAAGTCCTTACCATATTTACAATTCAATGCTGGGACTTCAAGTTAGTAGGAGATTCGAAAGCGGTGAAAGGATTCTGAACGTTGGGAATGGAAGTCAAGCTCCAGTCTAGCATTGGAAACTATTTATTTATATCTCAAGTCTTGTATTGTCATTCTTGATGATTATCATTTTTGTCCTTCCTTTTTGATGAATATCATTTCTGTAGGCCTGTTGGCCAAAGATAGTTATGAATTATCTATAAAGAATGATATTTGCAAAATCACATTGAATGGTTCAAATATGATGATTGGACAAGTGAAGAATGGCATATATGTACTATCACAGTCTGTTAGTGTATTATACACTGCAAATAAATGTCCTAGGTTAGATAAAGTCAGTGATACATATCTCTGGCACTATAGGCTATGTCATATAAACAAGAATAAGATAAAGAGGTTGGTGGGAGAAGGTCTCCTAGATATCGCTGAGAGTGAATCTTTACCAACTTGTGAATCCTGTCTGCTTGGAAAAATGACCAAGTCACCTTTTACTGGAAAGGGTCAAAGAGCAAGTGATATTCTAAGTTTAGTACATACTGATATATGTGGACCTATAAATATCAGTGCAAGAGGCGGGTATGATTATTTCATTATGTTCATAGACGATCTTTCGAGATGCGGTTATGTCAACCTGATGAGACATAAATCTGATTCGTTTGAAATGTTCAAACGTTATCATAATGAAGCTGAAAAATAAATTGAAAAGTTTATTAAAACCCTTCGATCAAATCGAGGTGGTGAATATCTTTCTAGTAAGTTTCTAACTTATCTTGAGGAGAATGGGATTCTCTCTCAATGGAGTCCTCCAGGGACACCTTAGTTAAATGGTGTGTTTGAAAGGAGGAATCAAACTCTGTTGGACATGGTTCGACCATGATGGGCTTAGCAAATCTGCCTAAATCCTTTTGGGGATATGCTCTTGAGTTAGCATGTTACCTTCTAAATAGAGTTCTAAGTAAGTTCGTTGATAAGACACCATATGAGATATAGACTTGACGTAAGCCAACTCTCTCTCATCTTCGGGTTTGGGGGTGTCCGGCTTATGTTAAGCATTTGGAGATAGATAAGCTAGGCCTAAGTCTGATAGATGTTTCTTTGTTGGGTATCCCAAAGAATCCAAAGGGTATTATTTCTATCTGTCTAAGGAACAAAAGTTGTTCATCAATCTTAAGGCAACCTTTTTAGAAAGGGAGTACCTTGGTGAAGGTACTCAAGCTGCTGAGGTTGAACTTAGGGAAGTTCAACAGATAGAAAAACCTTCTCACTCTAAGGCCACTATAAAATTGAATTTGATTATATCAGATCCAGAGCCCATAGTGCAACCATTAAGGAGATCTGGTAGAGTACCATCTCAACCGGATATATCCTACGGTTTCTTGGTTGGGGATGGTGATCCTGTTGAACTTGATGAGAACAACGAGGATCCGATCACCTATATGGATGGAATGTCAAGGTCTAATTTTGAGTCATGGCTGGGAGATATGAAATTCGAAATGGAGTCCATGAAAATCAACAATGTATGGACATTGGTTGATCCACCTGAAGGGATAAAACACCCATTGGGTGCAAA
Organism: Areca catechu; assembly: GCA_021397845.1. Lineage (NCBI taxonomy): Eukaryota > Viridiplantae > Streptophyta > Magnoliopsida > Arecales > Arecaceae > Areca > Areca catechu. Next base: position 198,013,116 of record CM038039.1, read on the forward strand.
TGGATCTTCAAGAGGAAATGGGGTGCAGATGGGCAGGTGGAGACCTATAAAGCCTGTCTGGTTGCCAAGAGGTATCGTCAGCGTTATGGTATTGACTATGACAAGACATTTTTCCCTATGGCAATGCTCAAGTCCATTCGGATTATGCTTGCTATAGTAGCATATTTAGATTATGAAATCTAGCAAATGGATGTCTGAACAGCTTTTCTAAATAGTGAGCTGGAAGAGGAGGTATATATGATGCAACCTGAAGGGTTCACATCTACAGATGAGTCTAAAGTGTGCAAGCTTCAAAGGTTCATTTATGGATTGAAGCAGGCTTCTTGGAGTTGGAATATGCATTTTGATAAGTGTATTAAGACATATGGCTTCATTAGAAACGGAGAGGAATCTTGTATATATAAATGGGCAAATGGTTATGCAGTTATATTTCTTATTTTGTATGTGGATGACATTCTCCTAATCAGGAATGACATTCCAGCATTACAGGAAATAAAGGTCTGGCTTTCATCTCAATTCTCAGTGAAAGACTTGGATGAAGCCTCATACATACAGGTATGAAGATCTATAGAGATAGATCTAAGAGGCTTCTGGGACTGTCCCAATCTATGTACATAGATACTGTGCTGAAGCGGTTCAACATGAAAAATTTTAAAAGAGGCTATCTTCCGATAGGCTATGGAATTACTCTTTCTAAGAAGGATTACGTGACAACTCTTAAGAAAGGGGAGCATATAAGTAGGATTCCATATGCTTCGATAATGGGTTCTATTATGTATGCTATGTTATGTACTAGACCAGACATGGCACACTAACTAGGGTTAGTGAGTAGATACCAGTCTAACCCAGGTGAAGCTCATTGGAAAGTTGTTAAGAACATCTTTAAGTATTTGAGAAATACTAAGGACCAATGGCTTATTTATGGAGATTCTGACTTAAAACATGTGGGGTACACTGACTCCAATTTTCAATCAGATAGTGATGACAACAAGAGTGTATCTAGTTTTGTATTTATCCTCAATAGTGGAGCAGTTTGTTGGAAAAGTTCTAAGCAGCATACAGTATCTGATTCTGTTTGCGAGATGGAGTATATTACAACATCGAATGTAGCAAAGGAGGTTGTGTGGTTATGAAAATTTCTAAACGAGTTGGGAGTGGCACCTTCTCTGGATGGTCCTATTCCAGTGTATTATGACAGCACTGGAGCCATGGCTCAAGTCAAAGAGCGGAAGTCATATCAGCGCACCAAGCATATTCTACATTACTATCATCTTGTCCGAGAGATTATTGAACGAGATGACATCGTAATTTTGAAGATCGATGGTAAGGAGAACTTGGCCAACCCCTGTTACAGTAGTGACAAACCCATTCGGCCTTGACATAATGGTGGGTGCACTTGAAGAGATCAGCCCCTGTGATGGCCAGGTCGACACCTCGGCCAGCCCAGTCCGACCGTGCCTGGAGCCCAGCTCGACCGAGCTGGCACCTCGACCAGGTCGGTGGCATGGCTAGCCCACTTCAGTCAGTCCAGGTTGGTACCTCGGCCACCTTACTTCAGCCATGCCTGGAGCCCAGCCAGGCATTCCGACCATGACCCATTCGGCCTCGGCAAGGCACCCTCCTTGGTGGCTAACGTGACCACATACTTCTCTAGCATGGCCCCATCTCGACCGTGAGTGGAATCCTGTTTCTTCGCCGTCCAGTCTGCGCTGAGGTCAGACCCAGGTCGGCTCCAGCCATCACCAGCTCGGCACCCTCTCTGTGCCTCGATCCATGTGCATGAGAGGTATGCACACCCATATCATTCCGTTAGAGTCATGCCTGTGCACGTCCGTGCCAGGGCAAACTCGTACCTCGGTCCACGTGCAAGGGAGGCGCGTCCCCGACCTCCGAACGGCTCTACAACGCCCAAGTGCTGCCCAAAAGTGGTGGCCTCCAGGCCCGACCGGCACCTCGGCTGCCACCAGGCCTGGCGAGGCACCCCGGTGCCTCCGAGCACGGCGCGGCACCCCCGACCGCCTCCAGGCCCGGCGAGGCACCCCGGTGACTCCTAGCCCGGCGCTGGTCCCCCGGCACCTCCGAGCCTGGCGCGGGTCCCCTAGCTCCTCCGAGCCCAGCGCGGCACACCCGGCGCCTCCGAGCCCAGCACGGCATGCCCGATGCCTCCGAGCCCGACACGGGTCCCCCAGCTCCTCCGAGCCCGGCGCGGGTCCCCCAGCTCCTCCGAGCCCGATGCGGCATGCTCGGCACCTCCGAGCCTGCCGCGGCACGCCCGGCACTTCCGAGTCCGGTTTCTCCATCTCTGCTCGATGTGGGGGCAGCAAGGCTCCGCCCGCGTGGCTTCGCCATGCATGCCCGCGTGGCGTGCCCGAGCTTGGCTCCGCCCAAGATCCCTCCAGCGCGCCCACCTCGGTTCTGCGGCTGGGGAGCTTCGCCGTCCAGCTCTGGCTCCGGTACACCCGCATTGGTCTGCTTGTTGGGGAGCGATGCGCCTCCGTAGACCAGCGCGCCCCTGCGCGGCCTAGCACCTTGACAGTGGCTGGGAGCCACGCGTGGGTCCACACCGTGCGCCCCGTGTAGCCTCCACAGGCTTTGCCTTGATTAGCATGCATGAGAAGCCTCTATGGGCCCTCTCTCGGTCCGCGTGCCTGCATGGCAGCCTGGAGTAGAGTCACAGCCAGCTCGGCACTTCGACACCGTACAGTTCGGTGTCATTCATGTGGGCCTAGTGCATTTCCCGAGGGGCCCATCCACATGGGCCCGGCACTCTTTCCAAGGATCCCCCTCCACGTGGGTCCTATGGCACGCCGCTTGACACGATGTCTGCAAGGAAGGTTTGCATTTAAGTTTCCCAAGCCACTCTTTACACTAACTAGTGAATAGTGCCTTGCCCAAGGTACGGTACCCCTGCACCAACTTCCTAAAACACCCGAAAGAAGAAGGTTCACCAGCCCATCATGGCCTCATAGGCTTTCCTAGCCTGACAAGTCTACATCAAGGCCAGCACGCCTCCCCCGAACGACAGGAGCCATTCATCTTCATAAATACCGGCATGGAGAGGTAACGGGGGTAAGCGAGTAAGTAAGAGACATCACATTCTCTTCATCCTTACATTCCATTTTTATTATCACCCTTTGGCAGCAGAGAGTCCCCCAAGCTCTCTGCCTCAAAGATCTCTTATTTTATTCGATCATCCTACTGACTTGATCGTCGGAGTGCCTCTGCTGGAATCCCCGGTGCAGGTCTTCCCTGTTTTGCAGGTTCGCCTGATAGAGGGATGATATAGAGACGATTTCTCCCACCGGAGAGGCTCACAGGAGGACCACAACACAGTATCAAGCCCCTTCATCCCCACAACTATGACTATGTTCCCCTTGATCATCTCCGACCGACGAGCCCGGTGATGCTGGCAGGGAGTCCACTCACCCGGGTCACGTAAAAAGCTGTAGGCCATGGCTATCTAGGCGGCAACAGTTTGGCATGCCAGGTAGGGGGTAGATCCATGATTCTCAATAAGGTGGGATGATGGTTTCCACCTTTATCCTTAGTCCCCGGGGGGCAAATCGGGGGCACGAGGTTGGGGGCACGAGAACTTCACCCTCTCTCTCGAGGCTCCAAGGAGCAGCCTCGACCAAAAAACCTTAAGCTGTGAAGGTGCATCGCCACCCTTGACAAGGCCACAGGCAGCAAGCCAAGGATGGAGCCACCTCCCGATGGTGCCACCATCCAGGAGCCCCACTAAAAAAAAAAGAAGAAGAAGAAATTAGAGAAAAGAAGAGAGGGAGGAATGGTCTGGCCATCGTAAAGAAGAAAGAAATCCAGGCAACGGAGTATGCTCCCATGCAACGGGACTTACTCCCATGCAACGGGGCTTGCTTCCATCCAACGGAGCTTCCCCCCATCCAACAAAGTCACCTCCTCCCATGCAACGGAGTTTGCTCCCATGCAACGGGATTTCCTCCCATGCAACGGAGCTTACTCCCTCATGCTATAGGAGTCTCTTTTCCTCCCATGCAATGGAGCTTACTCTCATGCAATGGAGTTTCCTCCCATGCAATGGGACTTCCTCCCATGCAACGAAGTCACTTCCTCATGCAGCAGGAGTCTCCTATCCTCCCATGCAATAGGAGCCTTATGCTCCCATGCAACAAAGCTCCCTCCCATGCAACAAAGCTCCCTCCCATGCAACGGAGTCTCATGCTCCCATGCAACGGAGGACCATCTTCGCATGCAATGGAGCCTTGCTCCCCCATGCAACCGGGTTCTATGCTTCCGTGCAACGAGCGAAGTACCACTCTCTCCCAAGATGGTGGTCGGCGAACCTGATCCGGCCTGCACAAGGAAGAAATACATCTTTGTTTATTCATATAACCGGAGTTAAATAGGTAACTCCTTCTCCGCTATATTTACAAAATAAAAAACTGTGTTTTAATTTTACAGGAAAAACTCCCGCAAGCTCAGAACGCCTAGGCCGGAGCCCTGTCCTCCTCCTCCAAGCCGAGCCCTTTGAAGGCTAGAGCCACCTGAGTTGGAGCCGGATCGCCGATGCCCTCCACCAGGTTGAGCCTCTTCGAAGCCGAGCCCCCTGGACTGGAGTCGAGTCCACCTCTCCTCCTCCAGGGTGAGCCCTTCGAAGGCTAGAGCCCCATGAACTGGAGCCGGGCTGTCGATGCCCTCCACCAGGCTGAGCCTCTTCGAGGACGAGCCCCCTGGACCGGAGTCGAGCTCTTCTAGAGATGAAGCCTGGAACCCACGTCCCTCCGGCATCAAAGATTGGACCATGCTCCAGCACCGGCGAGCCTAGCTCCCCGGCATCAAAGCCCAAAAAAATATCTTCCGGCACCAGGTCTCAGAGCCCAAAGCTAAGACCTCAGCCTCGAGCCTAGCTCCAAAGCATCAAGGTCCATAACTCAGACTTTCGGTACCAGAGCTTCGAGCCCAGCTCCAAAGCATCAAGGTCCGGAACTCAGATTTCCGGTACCAGAGCTTCGAGCCAGCTCCAAAGCATCAAGGTCCGGAACTCAGACTTCTGGCACCCAGCCTTTGAGCCCAGCTCCAAGACACCAGGGTCCGAAGCTCAGACTTTTGGCACCAACTCTTCGAGCCAAGCAGCTCCTATCAATGCCTTGAGCCTAGATCCAAGGTGCCAAAGACCTGAGCCAAGATCTCAGGCAATCCTTGGACCAGGGCCCAGCTCTCCGGCCAAGAAGGCCTCGAGCCTAGCTCCAAGGCAATCAAATCCTGTGACCCTCTTCTCTGATCTCTCCACTCGTCTGAAAAAAAAAAGAGAAGAGAGAGAGAGGGGAAGGAAAGAAAGAGAATAAGATGGAAATGCAGCAACAAAACCTTCATTTCATCGCCCAAGACTAGAGCTTAAATCTCTGGCCAAGGGACCTTCGAGCCATGCAGCTCTCAGTTATCAACATCCCCGAGCTCAGCTCCAAGATGCCAACCCAAGACCAGAGCTCATATCTCCGGCCAAGGGACCTTCGAGCCACGCAGCTCTCAGTCATCAATGTCCCCGAGCCCAGCTCCAGGATGCCAGCCCATGACCGGAGCTTAGATCTTCGGCCAAGGGACCTTCGAGCCACGCAGCTCTCAGTTATCAACGTCCCCGAGCCCAGCTCCAGGATGCCAACTCAAGACCGGTACTCAGATCTCTGGCCAAGAGACCACCAAGGCCAAGAAGCTTCCGAAGCTCTGTGTTCAAGCCAGAGGTCAGTTAAGCTTCTCAATAAAACAAAGCTGAGGCCAAACTCCCTAGTGAAGCCGAGCTCCTCACCAAAGTCAAGCTCTTTGATAAGACCAAGCTCCCTACTGAGATCACACTCCCGTTGGAGATGAGGAAGACTAACCCCCACTATGGCTGGGGAAGGCAACGAACGAAGCATAATTCCTAAAAGGAGGAAGCTGTGAAGGCCCAGCCACTTCACGCACACCATGCAAGACTGAGGGGTGGGGTTTTGTCCTCCACTCCATGCAAACATGACGAAAAGGGTGATCCTGTCCCTCCACAAAATATGGGCATTGGATAGTACAAAACAAATGAATGCATACATTGTACTGCTCCCCTCCTGAGGGCTTCCGCGACACCATCGTCACCAATATTATTAAATATTCTCAGCCACTGGGATGCATAAGGCCAACCATCGTGGAAGCTTGTGATGGCTGCACCTCCACCGGCTGGAGTATGCGATGGCCGTGCATGCGCCAGCAGCTCTGCCATCCCATGAAGGAGGTAAGAATCCCTTCTTAATAATAAAAGCTCCTCTTTGGTGCAACTTTGTCCTTCACCAACATAGGAACTCATCCGTCCGACTCCAAGTCCGGCGAGGTTAAGAGCTGAAGTCAAGCTCCTCAGTTCAGCCAAGCTGAACTCAATAAAGCCGAGCTACAGCTCCTCACTGTGCCCCACATCTACTGCATGACTCTCAGTTTAGCTCTTTCCTTACTCACAGTCCGAAGATGTCCGCGGAGACTCCAAGAAGTCCTGTCATCTGCTGAGAAAACTCACAGTTTGGCATTTGCTGTACTTAAAGTCCAGAGATGTTCATGGGAAGCTCTGGAGCTCCAACCGTTCATGACTCGCCTCCTAGCATGGTGAACCAGTAGCTCTGCCATCCTATGAAGGAGGTAAGAATCCCTCCTCAATAATTAAAGTTCCTCTCTGGTGCAACTTTGTCCTTCACCAACACAGGAACTCACCCATCCAACCCCAAGTCCGGCAAAGTTAAGAGCTGAAGTCCAGCTCCTCAGTTCATCCGAGCTGAGCTCAAATAAAGCCGAGCTGAAGTCATGCCCCTTAATTCAGCCGAGCTAAAGTCAAGCTCCTTAGTTCATCCGAGCTGAGCTCAAATAAAGCCGAGCTGAAGTCATGCCCCTTGATTCAGCCGAGCTAAAGTTAAATTCCTCAGTTCAGTCGAGCTGAGCTCAAAAAAGGCCAAGCTAAATTCATGCCCCTTGATCCAACCGAGCTGAAGCCAGGCTCTTCACTGAGCCCCGCATTTACCACCTGAATCTCATCCGGAGATATCTATGGGTAGCTCTAGGCATTCAAACATTTGTGGCTCGCCTCCCAGCATGCCAAACGAGTGGCTTTGCCACCTCACGAAGGATGTAAGAATCTCTCTCCAATAATTAAAGTTACTCTCTGGTGCAACTTTGCTCTTCATCATTACAGGAGCTCATCCGCCCAACTCCGAGTTTGGTAAAGAAAGAGCGGAATCCCAGGCACCTAAAGACCGGAATCCCCGGCATCTAAAGATCGGACACCCCGGTACCTAAAGACCGGACACCTCGGCATCTAAAGACCGGACACCTCGGCACCTAAAGACCGGACACCCCGGCGCCTAAAGACCGGAAACCCCGGCATCTAAAGTCCGAAATCACCGGCATCTAAAGCCCGGAATCCCCGGCACCTAAAGACCGGATACTCTGGCATCTAAAGCCCGAAGTCACTAGAATCTAAAACCCGGAATCCCTGGCACCTAAAGACCATACACCCCGGCACCTAAAGCCCGAAATCCCTGGCATCTAAAGATCGGAATCCCCGACACCTAAAGCCCGGAAACCCCGGCACTCCAAGACCAAAGATACTGGCACCTTAAAATGGGAAATGACGAAAGTCCCACATCAAAAGCCTCATCAAAAGCTTTGGGGAGTGCTCTTAGCCCAACCATGTGCCCGGTCATACATGTGTGCACCCAAGTTGTGCACCTCACCGACCCCTTCCTCCATGGCACCGCCTTCTACCCGGTCAAAGAGGGGTCAAACTGAAATGCTAGCACCATCATAATCAACTAACCTTCAGTCAAGGTACCTACGGGCAAGTAAGTTTCAAAAACACCACCTCCTATTTTTTGTGTTGCAGGCATGCTACGACATAGAGCCGAATGGGTAAAAAAACTACTCCCTTCGCCCACAACGAGGAGAGGTAACGCCTTGGACTCAGGGAGTGGGGGCATCTGTTATAGTAGTGACCAACCCATTCAGCCCTGACACCACGGTGGGTCCACTTGAAGAGATCGGCTCCTGTGATGGCTAGGTCGGCACCTCGTCCAGCCCAGTCCGACCGTGCCTGGAGCCCAGCTCGGCCAGGCTGGCACCTCGACCAGGTCGACGGCTTGGCCAGCCCACTTCAGTCAGCCAGGTCGGCACCTCGGCCAGCTCACTTCAGCCACGCCTGGAGCCCAGCTAGGCATTCCGACCACAGCCCATTCAGCACCGGCATGGCACCCTCCTTGGTGGCTAACGTGGCCACATACTTCTCCACCATGGCCCCATCTCGACTGTGAGTGGAGTCCTGTTTCTTCGCCGCCCAGTCTGCGCTGAGGTCAAACCCAGGTCGGCTCCAGCCATCCCCAGCTCGGCACCCTCTCTGTGCCTCGGTCTGCATGCATGAGAGGTACGCACACCCAGATCATTTCACCATAGTCATGCCCGTGCCAGGGCAAACTCACACCTCGGTCCACGTGCAAGGGAGGTGCGACCCCGACCTCCGCACGGCTTTGCACCGCCCAAGTGCTGCCCGGAAGCGGCCACCTCTAGGCCCGACAAGGCACCCTGGTTCCTCCGAGCCCGGTGCGGGTCCCCCGGCGCCTCCGAGCCCGGCACGAGTCCCCCAGCTCCTCCGAGCCTGGCGTGGCATGCTCAACGCCTCTGAGCCCGGCGTGGGTCCCCCAACGCCTCCAAGCCCGGCGTGGGTCCCCCAGCTCCTCTGAGCCCAGCACGGGATGCCCGGCGCCTCTGAGCCTGGCACGGCACGCCCGGCGCTTCCGAGCCCAGCGCAGCACGCCCGGCGCCTCCGAGCCCGGCATGGGTCCCCCTGCACCACCGAGCCCGATGCGGGTCCCCGAGCTCCTCCGAGCCCGGTGCAGCATGCCTGGCACCTCCGAGCCCGGCGGCTCTGAGTCCGGCTTCTCCATCCCTGCTCGATGTGGGGGCAGCAAGGCTCTGCCCACGTGGCTGCGCCCTGCAAGCCCGCATGGCATCGCCCCGCATGCTTGCAAGGCGTGCCCGAGCTCGGCTCCGCCCGTGATTCCTCCGACGTGCCCGCGTCGGTCCGGCATGCCCGCGTCGGTCCGGCGGCTGGGGAGCTTCGCCGTCTAGCTCCGGCTCCGGTACACCCATATTGGTCTGCTTGCTGGGGAGCGACGCACCTCCGTAGACCAGTGCATCCCTGCACGGCCCAGCACCTCAGCAGTGGCTGGGAGCCACGTGTGGGTCTGCACCGTGCACCCCGTGGAGCCTCCACAGGATTTGCCTTGACCATCACACATGAGAAGCCTCTGCGGGCCCTCTCTCGATCCACGTGCCTACATGGCAACCTGGAGTAGCATCCAGCCAGCTCGGCACTTCGACACCGTACGGTTCGGTCTCATTCAATGGGCCCTGCACGTTTCCCGAGGGACCCATCCAATGGGCCCGGCACTCTTTCCAAGGATCCCCCTCCACGTGGGTCCTATGGCACGCTGCCTGACACGACGTCTGCAAGGAAGGTTTGCATTTAAGTTTCCTAAGCCACTCTTTACACTAACTAGTGAATAGTGCCCTGCCCAAGGTACGGTACCCCTGCACCAACTTCCTGAACCACCCGGAAGAAGAAGGTTCACCAGCCCATCATGGACTCACAGGCTATCCTAGCCTGACAAGTCTACATCAAGGCCAGCACGCCTCCCCCGAACGATAGGAGCCATTCATTTTCAGAAAGATCGGCATGGAGAGGTAAGGGGGGTAAGTTAGTAAGTAAAAGACAACACATTCTCTTCATCCTTACATTCCATTTTTATTATCACCCTTTATGATTGGGACCCGAAACCCATCCGGGTTTCTCTTTTTATTTTTTTTAGAATTTTTATAGTTATTCCCGCTATTCTGCCTATCCCTTTTATTCCTATTTTATTCCAGGTTTATTCCCGAGTTATCCCTCTGCTATTCCTGTCTTCTTCTTACTCAAAACCATCGCCCAGAACATTGATTTTTCCGCTGCCGGTCCCAGATCCGCCATGCTCGATCCCCGGCCGTCTCCGCCGGCCCGCCCGCCGGTGCCCGGGGGCCCTGCCCTCACCGGAAACCCCGGCGTCTGCCTCCCCGCCCGTGGAAGATGAAGGGTCGGCCGTGGGAAGACCAACCGTCGCCCATGGCCCTCTGCCGCCGCCGCCCGCCTGTCGCCGCCTGGCCTCCTGCCTGCCGCCGCCCCTAGCCCCCGCCCGGCCGGCCGGAGGCCTCGCCAGTGCCAAGCCACCGCCCACGGCCACAGAAGGTGAACGGGCGCCCATGCCACCCCGTGCCGCCTGTCCGTGCCGCCGTCGCCCGCCCGCTGGCGCGCCGCCGTGCTGCCCCACCGCCGGATATCCGGCCCCCCATGTTTCTCGACCATGAAGGAGTTTTCTACACGCTTCTCAAAGCAACCCAAGAAGCTTCTCACGCTTCTCAAAGTAGATGGAAGGAGACTGTTTTGCATGAATTTTGGAGCGACACGAATTTCAAAGTAGAGGCGGATTTCAAATTTCAAATAAACGGGATTTATTTGGTTTTTTTTAATGAATGTAATTTGGAAAATTTGGGATTTTGATTTTGAATTTAAATTCAAAATCAAGGGAGGATTTCAGGGGATTTTATTTTGAATTTCAAAAGGGATTTGGGCATCTATAAATACCCATACTCCTCTTGTAATAAAGTATTTGATGAAAAAATAAATTTTTGAGAGTGTTTTTCCACTTGTGTGTGGTTATGGGCTGAGGCCCGTTTGCCTTCGTCCTTCGGGACGTCGAGGGGTGTGAGGTCCCAACTTGCCTTCGTCCTTCGGGACGTCGAGGGGTGTGAGGCCCCAACTTGCCTTCGTCCTTCGGGACATCGAGGGGTGTGAGGCCCCAGGTATCTCCATTCTTTTCTCCCATCTTCATGTCTATCCCTGTTTCCCCTCGTGACCTTGAGATTCATCCTAGCACCTCCAAGTATCGAGGAGGGCGTAATGCCTTAGAGGTGAGAGGTCTCTTCGTTAGGATGAATCCCAAGGTCCATGAGTTCCAGTCCCCTGTCTCCCATCACTGTCCTTCCTTCACCAAGAAAACTGAAAATCAAAAGTGTCTGGCTGTTTTAGGACTTTCGGGGTCGTCCTATCCTAGTCCCGGGATGCTTCTTAGCCCTCCCACGATCCTTGGTTTGCTTTAGGTTTTTTTTTCCATTTCCGAATAACCCTAGGTTTCTTCATGTCCGCCATCACCACATCACTCTGGCAGCAGAGAGTCCCCCAAGCTCTCCGCCTCAGAGGTCTCTTATTTTCTTTGATCGTCCCACTGACTTGATCGTCGAAGTGCCTCTACCGGAATCCCCGGTGCAGGTCTTCCTTGTTTTGCAGGTCCGCCCGATAGAGAGATGATACAGAGAAGATTTCTCCTACCGGAGAGGCCCATAGGAGGACCACAACACAGTATCAAGCCCCTTCATCCCTACAACAACGACTATGTTCCGACCGATGAGCCTGGTGATGCTGGTAGGGAGTCCACTCACTCGGGCCACGTAAGAAGCTGCAGGCCATGACGATCTAGGCGGCAACAACCCCTTTACTAAAGTCATTGGAATGCAAGAGTTCGACGATTTCAAATGGAAGATGGGAATTTGATTCGGTTCCGATTGGCTTTAGTCTAGGTGAGAGTTGTTGGGAATTGTATGTCCCAAAGCCAATCGTATAGGTTATAGACGGTTGTGCGACTCATGTATATGTATATGAATTATTGAATTGAATAAAAAACTTATTCTGATTCTTTATCACAGACATCTTCCTAATTGAACTCTTGTATGATAATGTCCTTTATGCTACCTTGTATGTGATGTAGAAAGGATGCATCGTGTAGTTCATCAACTCGTTCGCGACCAAAGGATACACTATTTCGGGATGATGGTGTATCGAGAGTAGGTCGTTGATGTCATGTTTGTTGGTTGTTCTCTTAACCAAGTAGCATGGAGATGCTGGCATGACATCAGGTGTTGTGTTTGACACTTCACTGAGCATGACTCCCATGCAAAATTCTCTTTCTGCCAAAGAGAAGTTTTGCATTAGAATATGGATATGAATTATTCCTCTGACTTGAGATTACTATATTAGCTTGCAAGCAACTCACTGTGCTTAGGTGCCGGACTACTCGAATTTCTAATTCGATGATGGAAGGTTGCTGGGTACAGTCAAGTACTTATGAAGTGGTAGTAGAATCAAGATAGGATTGATCTCTTTAAATGGTTTGGATTGAATACTTAGTCTGTCTCAATTGAGAAAGACCTTGGCTAGGGCATTTCTTATAAGGAGTTACAGGGATTCTTTATTTGAGATATATTTAGATGGACTGATTAGGGTTGGGCATTTTAATCCTAAGCCATCTGGAGCATTACGAGATCAAAGGAATAAGTTCAATGATATTCTATGTTCGACAAGTTCTTGTTGCTCTGTAACCTTCGACCTATCTGGATGCCGGGTGTCATTGCTAGATGACGACTTTGACTAGTACTGGAAATGTTCTTGTGCTACCGGTTTAGTGTTTGAACCTACAGGCCACACACCGTGGGGTTTTTTTTTGATTTGTTGGCTTGGGAATGATTAGGAATCGTTCTAGACTTGTTTGATAAGGAGTTGTCAAACTGCCACTCGAGTCGACCCGAGACGAGTCGACACGAGGCGAGTCGACTCGTCTGACGGACTTTGCGAAAAATAAAAAATGATTCATAAATCCCTGTAATCGTTATGGAAATTAATGCTTTGCATTTCTGGGCTTTAATCAGCTAATGTTGTTGAAGTCCAAGGGTTTGAAACACCCTTAAATCCCAAGAGACTCCCAACCTCCCATTTAATCACTCATTAATCTCCCCTTTATGGTTCTAATAAAATGGCTGTTTTGGGTGAGCTAAAACAAGAAGAATTGTTCTCTTTTCACATAGGTCGAGATTCTGCCATTTTAGTTGGATAGAACTCATTTTTGACCTTTGAGAGATTATGAGATCAGATCTCATTCTTGGGAAGATAGTGTGAGGTTAGGGTTTTGGGATTCCCGTGTGCTTACCTTCTATTGAAGGTTTGGGACAGAGTGTTTCGGGAAGGGTTCTTGGGTATTTTGTCCCATTTTAGTTAAGCAACCAGATCTCCAAGGTGTTGAAGAAGGAGTCCGCCACAGCCACATCATTTCTGGAGAGGCTAGCACCTCGAAAGGAGGAGAAGCCCCTCTACCCGGTGTGAACTACTTATAGAGGCAGGATGCTTATGCTGCTCACAGAGCCGCTGTTCATCCTTGGAGTACCCCCTTCACAGTGATCATCACTGTGCATAAAAGGTTTGTTCTCCTATCTCATGGGTCTATAGAAATAGTCATCGGCACCCTATTATGTGATTCATAGAATGGTCCTATGAGTCGCATAATTTGCATGCTTGATTTCATACATGTGTTATTTTATATGCATAAAGATCTATGTAGGGCCAGTGTTAATTAGATTAACATGTTCAATAAAAATGTTTTATCTACTTTCGCTGCGTATCATGTAGTTTAGAAAAGTTTTAAATTGCATGTATCAATGGCCCACCGGGGTTTCATCCCAATAATATATAGGTTTCGACCCAAACTAGACCCATTGAGAGTTTTAAGATGAAGCAAGCAAAATAAAAGAAGATAAAACCAAACTTCCTCTCTCTCAGAGCTAAAGAAAGGAAGAGAAGAAGATGAGGAATAACAAGGAGACAACATCGATTAGAGAGTCCAACTCGAATGTTAACTTCACTCACTATTAAATTCTAAATCTTTCTTCATTTTTAGTTATTTCATTTGCATCATAGGATAACATAATATCATCTAGTACAATTTTTGATTATTTATTAATTTATATTTTAATGCATATAAATTATTAACTTTATTCAATTTTACAAATTGAAATATAAATTAATCCATAACCAGATATTGTACTAAATGTTGTTAGACCAGTCCATGATCACATAAATAATGTAACTAAAGATAAAAAAAAATTAAAATATCAATAATGAATGAAGCCAACAATAAGATAGAATCTCCAATCTCTACTATCTTCTTGTTCTTCTTTGTCTTTGACTCTTATTTTATTTAACTTTGACAGAGAGAGAGTTCAGTTCTTTCTTTTCTTATTTTTCTTGCTTTATCTTAGAGCTATCAATGGATTGGTTCGAATCAGAACCAAGATAAATATTCAGGTCTCGACTTGACCTTAGTTGTTGGACCCGGTCCCTTAGTGCTCCATAGCTTGCAGAAGGCTCTAACTTCTAAAAGGATGATTCCAAGAAAAAATGATATCCTCGATAGAGAAGTACTCAAGATTGCAGGAGAAACCTCGAAAAAGTCGATCTCCCGTGATGACTCTTTCGAAAAGAAAGCCCTAAAATCGATCTTTTGGTCTGTACCCATCTAATTGGCTTAATAAGACATGAAAGTGGTGCCAGGTGGCACCCCTTCTATAACTCAAAGTAATTAATGGACAAACCAGAAGAACAATTTTATGACTCCCACTTTGAAATGACCATAGCATGAAATCAATGGCTTCGAGGACTTTTTAAAGTGATCTCGAGTACTTTTCCATCGAGGATCTTGTTTTTTTCTTGCATGTCCAAGCATGGTTCAAAAATTAAATAAGCTCTATTAATAGAACCCAAGCCCTTCCTAATCTACTTTAAGCCTATCTCGAAGCATGGCCATGCTTCAAACCAAATTCGAAATCTATCTGATCGGCTTGAGCCTAGTTCGAACTCTATCTACACAACGAGATCCAAATCTCGTACATTAAGGACATGCATCTGAATACACCTAATTAATTATTTATTTAATTAAATTAAAATTTAACTTATTAAATAAATAAATAATTAATAAAATAAATAACTTAATAAATAAATAAATATCTAATTAATTAAATTAATAAATAAGCATCTAATTAATTAATTAAAAAAACCTAATTAATTAATTAATTATGTAAAAAATAATATCTAATTAATTAAATCAATAAATAAGCATATAATTAATAAAAGAAGTATCTACTTAATTAAATAACTATCTAATTAATTAATTAATTATATAAATAATTGAATAAATAATTCATTAATTAAGTTAACAAATAATTTTTAATTAATTAATTTAATTAATTAATTAAATTTTATTAATATAAAAAAATATCTTTTAATGATGGCTCTAGCACCGTCGCTATAGCCATCGCTAATGATATATACCAAGGTTCAGAAAGAAGTGATTATTATTCTACTAATCTGGAATAGCAACCTAGCCCAGTACTAATCATAGACCATCTTGATAAAATTTTCTGTTGTCAGGATAAAAATCTAACAAAATTTTATAAAAAATCATTCAAAATAATTTTAAAAGTAATAAAAAATATGGATGAAAAATAGAAATAAGTTCAAATGCCACAACCAATTCACTTCAAAAAAATACAGTAAGTTTTTTAAAAATAATACCAAAATTAAAGTTTTAGATGAAATCAAATAAGAAAAAAACTAAGATATCAAACACTATATAACATTTCCATAATTTAAAAAATAAAAATTAATCTATATCCTAGCTCAAGTTTTTTAGTTGGTATAGCAGTACCAGTTTTAGATAGAGGTGTTGGGTTCGGGAACCAGTGCGGAAGCGTGGATTTCAAAAATTTATGAAATCAGGTCCGAACCCTAATCCCAAAATCTCCTTATTAGCAATTAAAACTGTGACTACATGCATGTCCAAATTTAAACATTGTTTAAATACTAACCTCAGATCGCTATTACCAGTCTGATGCAGAAATGAACTCCAAATTGAGTAGCCTCTTGAACACACTAGGCGTCCACTTGTCCGCCCTCTGATGGTGATCCACACGGGCAGATGATCAAGACACTGACTCCTTAATTGGGTTCCTTCCAATCAAGTTCTACCCTAAGAACTTGATATATGGGCTATTGGCTAGGACTCCTCTAGCCAAACTGGGACTAAACCTTCTCTCTTACCCTTCTCCTCGTCTTCTAGTAACTTTGGCCCCTTAAGACACTCTTGTCTTAAGAATAAGCCCTTGTCCTAAAATGGGACAAGGCTTGTCTTGGAGGGAGAAGAAAATTAAGACAAGATTATCTTAATGTAAGAAAGAAAGGAGAGGCGCCTTCTTCCTTTACCGTCGGAGAGTTTCTCTCTGACTCTCCTTCTGTTCTGAGATTCGACAGAGCCTAGGCTCTGTAAAGGAATCAAAGAGGAAAGAGAGGAGGGGGAAACAATCTTCTGGAGAGGGAGAAGGAAAAAGAAGCAAGGCTTCGCCGTAGAAAATCTGGAATAATTTTTACGGTGAAGTCTTCTCCTTAAATAGGCGACAGAGAGGTGCCTTCTCATCTGTAATCATCCTCTCACGTCCCTCTCTCCCTTCTCACATCCTTTCCCTTTATCTCATGGCCCTTGGGATTAATCTCACGGCCTTTGGGATGGGAAGACGCAAGGAAGAATCGCGAAAAACACAGAAGGGCGCGCGCAGAAAGAAGAGTCGCGCCCCTTCGGTGTTTTTTTTTCTTTTTCATGGTAATTCCATTTTTTTTGAAGAGTCCACGCCTAGGTGGACTCTCTTCCATGCCTCTTCAGCCAAAAACACCGACTTCCTTTCTTTTCTCACGCAGAAACGTCGCTTGGAGAGAGTCCACGCGCGCGTGGACTCTTCTCCTTGCGTGCGCGCATGGGAAAAGAGGGGAAAGGGCTTAGGCGATGTGGGAAAGGGGTTTAGCCTCTTAGGTTAGCCCAATTGCTAGCCTACTATTAGCCCAATGTCTTGAATCTTCAATTAGATTCAAACCGGAATGAATTTGGATCTAAAAAAGACCAAATCGAAACCCTAACTCGAATCCGATTCAAGTAGAAGCCATGGTTTGCAACACATGCTAGTGTGTTCATCTGCAAACGAGATTTAATTCCAAATTAAAACCTTGATTATCTGTCCTAAGTGTGTGACCCATTGGGTTCCATACTTAGCCAGCAGTGGGTCCGAGTGCAAGTTGACCTAATTTGATCAGAACTCATTCTAATCGATTTAGGTCAAATCGAGCTAACTCGAGTCAGTCAATTAGGACTCCTCCTAATTAGTGATCCAATTAAACCATTTAATTTGATCAACCCACAAGACAAGATTGACGTCTAGCAATGTGTCATGTCTACCTAGAAGATATGGAAATTCTGGTGAAATTCCAAAACTACCCTTCAGTGGAAAGTTCCCGTACAATTCGATCCTTCAATCATCTTGCATCCCGAATATAACTATGGATATGGAATCATGTCAAATCCAGTTTATACTCATTCCCTGCTCAGTCATACACTAATAATTCAATTAATTCGATATTAGAAATCATTTCTAATATTTGTACTTTGATCAAAGATTTCCTGAATCATCATCTGACCTAATTTGGCTGGATGCAATCTCCTCCTACTAGGAGTGATCAATTCCTTGTTGACCTACTCATTTCCTTCATATACAATTCACCACACCCAGCATCAACCTTGTGCATGACCCAGTGTCATGAATGAGATTGAACCAAAGCATGGGTTCATGTACAGAAGGTATTATGGCAGTCTCAGGTCATAGGACTACTTGTACAACTCCCACTATGAGAAACATCTATTGACATGCAGCTAAGGCTCCATTAGATGTTCTCAAACTGGATCTATTCAGTGAACTCATTCGCTAATGAGCACCCACATCCTTGTATTAGTGTCCTACACAAGTGACTGTGAGAGCAGTCACCCTTTTCAGCATACATAGGATATGCCAGTCTTACCGGAAACCCTGATCCTCAACTCAGGGTTCCTATGACTAGGAATATTCTAGATTAGGGTTTTAAGGCCTTAGATCTCACTGGTATGATCTCATCATAGCCCTAGGACCATAGCCCTAACCTATGGGGTTCATCATATAATGACACAGCGAATGATGAAAAAATATTGCCTTTATTAACTTGTCAATTTACAATGGTCTGGGAGATACAAATATTGGCTTATAGGGCATAATCCTTTCAATCTCCCACTTGCACTAAAGCCAATCGCTCTTATTCTTTAACCCCATACAATCGAGGTGGCGATCAAACTCCCACTGTGGTAGAGCCTTAGTGAACGGGTCTGCTATGTTGTTCTTTGTATCCACTCTATTGATGCAGACTTCTTGTCTCTCGATTATCTCTCGGACAAGATGGAAGCGTCTCAGAATGTGCTTGGACTTGTGATGGGCTCTCGGTTCCTTAGCTTGAGCAACTGCTCCAGTGTTATCACAATAGAGTGGCACCGGGTTCTCAATCTCAGGAACTACTCCCAACTCTGTGATGAATTTCTTCATCCAGACAGCTTCCTTGGCGGCTTCACTGACAGCTATGTACTCTGCCTCGGTAGTTGAGTCAGCTATAGTCTGCTGTTTAGTGCTCTTCCAACTTACTGCTCCACCATTCAAGGTAAAGACATACCCTGAAATGGATTTACTATCATCTGGGTCTGATTGAAAACTAGAGTCTGAATAGGCTTCTAGTTTAAGATCAGATCCTCCGTATATAAGAAAAATATCCTTAGTCCTTCTCAGGTACTTAAGAATATTTTTCACAGCCTTCCAGTGATCCTCTCCTGGATCAGCCTGAAATCTACTGGCTATACCCAAGGCATATGCCACATCAGGCCTGGTACATAACATAGCATACATAATCGACCCTATAGCCGAAGCATAAGGTATAGAATTCATTCTATTTCTTTCTTCAGGTGTCTTAGGAGACATCCTCTTAGAAAGACGTATGCCATGACCAATAGGTAAGTAACCTCTTTTACTTTCCTCCATGCTAAATCTCTTTAGCACCTGGTCAATGTACCTAGACTGGGACAAGCCTAGCATCCTTCTTGATCTTTCTCTATAGATCTTTATACCCAGTATATAGGATGCTTCTCCCAAGTCTTTCATGGAAAACTGTTTCGATAACCACACTTTGACTGATTGTAACATTGGGATATCATTCCCAATAAGAAGTATATCATCAACATATAGAACTAAGAAAACTATGGCACTCCCACTAGTTTTCTTGTACACACAAGGTTCATCCTCATTTTTGAAAAAATCAAATTCTTTGACTGTTTTATCAAATCGGATGTTCCAACTCCTGGATGCTTGCTTTTAATCCATAAATGGATTTCTTTAGCCTACATACCTGATTAGGTTTAGTCTCCAAGACAAAACCTTCTGGCTGTGACATATAAACCTCTTCCTCAAGGAAACCATTGAGGAATGCAGTTTTTACATCCATTTGCCAGATCTCATAATCATGATATGCTGCTATAGCAAGAATAATCCGAATAGATTTGAGCATGGCAACAGGGGAAAATGTTTCATCATAATCTATTCCCTGTTTTTGTCTGAAACCCTTAGCCACCAATCTAGCTTTATAAGTTTCAACTTGGCCATCTGCCCCAATCTTCCTTTTATAGACCCATTTACACCCAATAGGGTTAATACCCTCTGGTGCATCAACCAAAGACCATACTTGGTTGACATACATGGAGTCCATCTCGGATCTCATGGCTTCCAGCCATCTGTCTGAGTCTCTACTCATGACTGCTTCCGTATAGGTTAGAGGCTCATCATTTTGAATGATTTGGGCTTCATTATTTTCAATTATGAACCCATACCTCTCAGGTGCCTGTCGCACCCTATCAGACCTACGGATAGGAGTGTGTTCAGGTTCTATATTAACTATGTTGTTACTTGACTGAGAAGTGTCTATTTGTTGAATCTCATTAAGTTCGATATTTCTACCAGTGCCCTTTTGTAGGATGAATTCCTTTTCCATAAAAGTGGCATGCCTACTGACCAAAACCTTTTGTTCAGTAGGGTGGTAGAACAGATATCCTATACTATCTCTAGGATATCCCATAAATAGACATTTGTCTGCTCTAGCATCTAGTTTATGTCCAAAATTTCTTTTTACATAGGCTGGACATCCCCATATCTTAATATACTTAAGATTGGGGTTCTTACCTCTCCATAATTCATATGGAGTGCTAGAGACAGTTTTAGATGGTACTCTGTTCAAGATATAAGTTGCTGTTTCCAAAGCATATCCCCAGAAAGAAAAAGGTAACTCCGTGAAGCACATCATGGACCGTACCATATCCAATAAAGTACGATTCCTCCTTTCAGCAACACCATTTAATTATGGTGTGTAAGGAGGAGTCCATTCAGAGATGATCCCCTTATCTTTAAGGTGATCAAGAAACTCAGTGGATAAGTACTCATCTCCTCTATCTGATCGGAGGATCTTTATACTTTTTCCTGTCTGTTTCTCTACCATACTTTGATACTCTAAAATTTTTCAAAAGCCTCGGACTTATGTTTCATTAGATACACAAATCCATACCTTGAAAAATCATCAGTAAATGTGATGAAGTATGAGTATCCACCATAGGCTTGAGTTGTCATAGGCCCACATACATCTGTGTGTATGAGTCCCAATAACTCTTTTGTCCTTTCTCCATGTCCACTAAATGGAGTCTTGGTCATCTTACCCATGAGACATGATTCACAAGTTCCTAATGACTCATAGTCATAAGGATCAAAGAAATTTTCTTTGTATAACTTGTTAATCCTAGTCTCACTAATATGTCCAAGTCGACAATGCCAAAGTAAGGTATTGTTTACATCATCTCTTTTCCGTTTGTTAGAAACATGAAAAATATTGTCATTAGTGGAAAGAGTTAATAGACCATTGCAGAATATGCCATAACATATAATTTCATTAGATAAAGAAATTGAGCAGCCACTGCTCATTACATTCATAGTATATCCTTGTTTAAGTAACAAGGGTACAGATATGATATTTCTAATGATTTTTGGCATATAGTAACAATTCCTTAGCTCCAAGATCTTCCCTGAAGGTAACTTCAAAATATAAGTCCCTACAGCTTCTGCTTGGATGGGGTCCCCTCCAGCACCGTAGAGCTCAAAGTTACCTTCCTTCAATACTTTAAGCCCCTGAAGTCCCTGCAATGACTTGCAGATGTTATGACCACAGGCGGTATCCAACACCCAAGTATTTGAAATGGAAGAATCCAATGACAAAATAGTATGAACTTCTTTCATACCTTTTGGTGCCTCTGATGCACCAGGCTTCACACTTGCAAGGTAAACCTTGCAGTTCCTTTTCCAATGACCCGGCTTGCCACAATGAAAGCAGGTCATCTGTCCGGAGGCCTTCTTTCCTTTCTTCTTCTTAATGCCCCCTTTGGGATTCATCCTCTTACTGGAACCCTTTTGCCTGTCTTCTTCTTATCCACAAGAAGAACTGGAGCCTTATTTTTCTTTACATGGCTCTCTGCTGTCTTCAACATATTCAACAGCTCAGGCAAGGAAGAATTAAGTTTGTTCATATGGTAATTAAGAACAAACTATGAAAATGACTTTGGGAGTGATTGCAAGATCAAGTCTTGATTCAACTCCCCATCCATTACAAAACCTAATTGACCTAATCGAGTGATTAGATCAATTACCTTTAATACATGGTCTTGTACTGATGTACCTTCTGTCATCCTTGCACGGAACAACTGCTTAGATATTTCATATCTAGCAGTTCTACTGTGTTCTCCATAAAGCTCTTTTAAATTGAGCAGTATGGAGTTAGTATCCATGCTATCATGCTGCCTCTGCAACTCATTAGTCATAGAGGCAAGCATAACACACTTGACAGTAAGTGAGTCATTTTGCCACATATTATATGTGGTCTTCTCCTCTTGCGAGGCATCTTCCCTTGGTGGTTCCAAAATTGGGGTATCAAGAATATAGGAAATTCTTTCTTGACTGAGTACTATTTTTAAATTTCTCAGCCAATCAACATAATTAGGCCCAGTCAATTTGTTGGCATCTAAAATACTACGGAGTGAGAGTGAAGAGGCCATTTATCTACATTTAAACAAAGAACAATACATAAGCAAACAACCATGAAATGACAACACATAATTAAATTAGGACTTTAATTTAATTATGTCTCCCACTATTTTATCGAGCATCATAACCCTCTATACGATGATCGAGAAAACCTTAATTGGTCTTTCTTAGTGGGGTTGAGATCCCAATCCCTTATAAAAGACCTTGTGTGTACACAACAAATCTTATATAAGTTCATAGGTAGGAAAACTCTTTCCAATTGTAACCCGTACAATTCTCAACTTATCCCAGCCTCTAAAATATTAATAGCCTTGTGTATACACAACAAACTATAATATTTTAGTTAAGTAAGACCCTTCATAGTCATATAGTCATGACTTTAATAGTAATACCCTTGTGTGTACACAACAAAATATTACTTTAAATCATGCCATAAACAAATAATTGTATTAGGCCAAAAATTATGCTAGTCACCATATTAGGTCTTGTGTGTACACAACAAACCTAGTATAGATCGTAACACAATAATGACCTATCATGAAGGAAGGCCAATAATAGTATTTTAACACCAAGCATGTTAGTCAAGAATTAAATCAATCAGATCGGCCAGGCTAGTGGAAGAGATGTGGGGGTCCCCCGTTGCTTTCCTAGACACCAATTTAAAATTGGCCAGGTCAGTCAACGGAACCAATTAAAAACCACGATTCCCTTTACCTTCCCAGAACCACCTTTCTAGACACCGAAATGACTAATTATCCATCATGACTAATAATGCTTATCGGTTAACTATACTACCACTTAATATAATTTTAAGAGAGATTCATGCAATGCCAGCACATTCAATTAAAAGCTATCACATATATTATTACATGCTTTAAACTAAGCAAATATGTGAAATGTGTGCCATCATACTAGGACAACCATTTACCACATAATGGATACACCATTATACCAGGGCAACCTTATTTTAGTATGATGGCTCCAGGGCTAATCATATCTCTAAGACAATTAGGGTTTCAGTGGAAAATCCTAACTGGTGGCAATCATCAAACTCATGTTCAATCAAAGACATGCATTGTGCATCAATATAAAAACTTTAACATGATACTACATCATGAATTGAACTGCATAAGTTTTAATCCTAATAAGGAGGCTCTGATACCACTGTTGGGTTCGGGAACCAGTGCGGAAGCGTGGATTTCAAGAATTTATGAAATCAGGTCCGAACCCTAATCCCAAAATCTCCTTATTAGCAATTAAAACTGTGACTACATGCATGTCCAAATTTAAACATTGTTTAAATACTAACCTCAGATCGCTATTACCAGTCTGATGCAGAAATGAACTCCAAATTGAGTAGCCTCTTGAACACACTAGGCGTCCACTTGTCCGCCCTCCGATGGTGATCCACACGGGCAGATGATCAAGACACTGACTCCTTAATTGGATTCCTTCCAATCAAGTTCTACCCTAAGAACTTGATATATGGGCTATTGGCTAGGACTCCTCTAGCCAAACTGGGACTAAACCTTCTCTCATACCCTTCTCCTCGTCTTCTAGTAACTTTGGCCCTTAAGACACTCTTGTCTTAAGAATAAGCCCTTGTCCTAAAATGGGACAAGGCTTGTCTTGGAGGGAGAAGAAAATTAAGACAAGATTGTCTTAATGTAAGAAAGAAAGGAGAGGCGCCTTCTTCCTTTACCGTCGGAGAGTTTCTCTCTGACTCTCCTTCTGTTCTGAGATTCGACAGAGCCTAGGCTCTGTAAAGGAATCAAAGAGGAAAGAGAGGAGGGGGAAACAATCTTCTGGAGAGGGAGAAGGAAAAAGAAGCAAGGCTTCGCCGTAGAAAATCTGGAATAATTTTTACGGTGAAGTCTTCTCCTTAAATAGGCGACAGAGAGGCGCCTTCTCATCTGTAATCATCCTCTCACGTCCCTCTCTCCCTTCTCACGTCCTTTCCCTTTATCTCACAGCCCTTGGGATTAATCTCACGGCCTTTGGGATGGGAAGATGCAAGGAAGAATCGTGAAAAACACAGAAGGGTGCGCGCAGAAAGAAGAGTCGCGCCCTTCGGTGTTTTTTTTCTTTTTCACGGTAATTCCATTTTTTTTTTAAGAGTCCACGCCTAGGTGGACTCTCTTCCACGCCTCTTCAGCCAAAAACGCCGACTTCCTTTCTTTTCTCACGCAGAAACGCCGCTTGGAGAGAGTCCACGCGCGCATGGACTCTTCTCCTTGCGTGCGCGCGTGGGAAAAGAGGGGAAAGGGCTTAGGCGATGTGGGAAAGGGGTTTAGCCTCTTAGGTTAGCCCAATTGCTAGCCTACTATTAGCCCAATGTCTTAAATCTTCAATTAGATTCAAACCGGAATGAATTTGGATCTAAAAAAGACCAAATCGGAACCCTAACTCGAATCCGATTCAAGTAGAAGCCATGGTTTGCAACACATGCTAGTGTGTTCATTTGCAAACGAGATTTAATTCCAAATTAAAACCTTGATTATCTGTCCTAAGTGTGTGACCCATTGGGTTCCATACTTAGCCAGCAGTGGGTCCGAGTGCAAGTTGACCTAATTTGATCAGAACTCATTCTAATCGATTTAGGTCAAATCGAGCTAACTCGAGTCAGTCAATTAGGACTCCTCCTAATTAGTGATCCAATTAAACCATTTAATTTGATCAACCCACAAGACAAGATTGACGTCTAGCAACGTGTCATGTCTACCCGGAAGATATGGAAATTCTGATGAAATTCCAAAACTACCCTTCAGTGGAAAGTTCCCGTACAATTCGATCCTTCAATCATCTTGCATCCCGAATATAACTATGGATATGGAATCATGTCAAATCCAGTTTATACTCATTCCCTGCTCAGTCATACACTAATGATTCAATTAATTCGATATTAGAAATCATTTCTAATATCTGTACTTTGATCAAAGATTTTCTGAATCATCATCTGACCTAATTTGGCTGGATGCAATCTCCTCCTACTAGGAGTGATCAATTCCTTGTTGACCTACTCATTTCCTTCATATACAATTCACCACACCCAGCATCAACCTTGTGCATGACCCAGTGTCATGAATGAGATTGAACCAAAGCATGGGTTCATGTACATAAGGTATTATGGCAGTCTCAGGTCATAGGACTACTTGTACAACTCCCACTATGAGAAACATCTATTGACATGCAGCTAAGGCTCCATTAGATGTTCTCAAACTGGATCTATTCAGTGAACTCATTCGCTAATGAGCACCCACATCCTTGTATTAGTGTCCTACACAAGTGACTGTGAGAGCAGTCACCCTTTTCAGCATACATAGGATGTGCCAGTCTTACCGGAAACCCTGATCCCCAACTCAGGGTTCCTATGACTAGGAATATTCTAGATTATGGTTTTAAGGCCTTAGATCTCACTGGTATGATCTCATCATAGCCCTAGGACCATAGCCCTAACCTATGGGGTTCATCATATAATGACACAGCGAATGATGAAAAAATATTGCCTTTATTAACTTATCAATTTACAATGGTCTGGGAGATACAAATATTGGCTTATAGGGCATAATCCTTTCAAGAGGTACTAACCAGAGAGGAGGGGAGGGGGCCCCATGGCATGGAAACCTTGGTGCGGGAAGGGGGCTTCATGGTATAGCAAGCTTGGCATGGGAAAGGGGTTGCACGGCATGGCAAGCTCGGCACAGGGAGGGGGCCTCAAAGAATGGTGAGCTTGACACTAGGAGAGGGCCCAGACAGCATGGGGAGGGGGCCAGATGGCAAGGGGAGGGGCCAGGACGATGAGGGGAGGTCAGACATGCAGAGAGGGGGTGGTGTGCATGGGGGATGTAGGGTGGCCGGTGGAGCACAGTGGGAAGCACGGTTGCTAGAGTGCATAGGACGGGGGTGCACGATGGTTGATAGCACTAGGGGGTGGGGGCATGTGGGAGTTCGACGGTGCTAAGGGGGAGGGAGGCATGGAGTTTGGTGGGAATGGGTGGGGGGCTAGGAAGACGATGGCCAGTAACAACCGAGGGGGTGGGGGATTTTGGTGGTGTTAGGGGGAGGAGTGCCTAACCTTTTAACGAGAAGGGGCGGGGGGCCAAGAAGACAGTAGCCGATAGTACCGGAGCATGAGATTTTGGCGACCGTGGGGGTAGAGGGATGCCTCAGCATTCATCAAGAAGAGGTGGTGGGCTAGGAAGGCAATGACTAGTGGCACCAGGGGGCATCAGATTTTGGTGGCATCGGGTGGAGGGAGACTGGGAGCTCAACTGGAAGCGATAGGGGTAGGGAAGATAGAGAGGCAAAAAATCTAAAAGTAAGAAATGGAAAAAATGGGCACCACAGGAGTATTTAAGTAGAACTATTAGTGATAGCATAATGCCATCGCTAATAATTATTTCCCATCGGTAATATAACTATTACCGATGGCTAACCTATGTCGTTATTAACTTTATCGGTAATACCTATATTTTAGGTATTTTATTAACGATGGTAATATGCTGTCGCTAATAATTATTTACCATCGATAATAACAGTATTAGCAACTATAAATTTGTATCGCTATTAAGGGTGTTAGTAATAATTAAATTTCAAGCATTTTATTAGTGGTAGCAAAATACCATCGCTAATAATTAAAACACAGTCGATAATAATCTTTTATTTAAAATTAAATTTCTTGAAATGTAAAATTTTTATCGACAACATACTTGCCATCACTAATAGTCATCTTGCATCACTAATGATCTTTTATAAAAAACTCTTAAAATTTTGAAATTTAATAGCGTCAAATATTTTCATTGCTAATATTATTAGTGATGGTATTTTTTACCATTGTAATTACTATCGATATATCCACTTATTACCATTGACTAGGTAGCCATCGCTAATACTTATTTTTCTTATAGTGATCGCTCACCTCATTATCATTTATTGATCCGCTTCTATCGCTAATTCCTCTAGAGACTACCAATACTGAGTTTTCATTTAAACTCGAAGCTTGGTTCTTTTATCTGAGAATTTTGTTCTATAGTAGCACCAAGATGACCTCTTTCATACTAGAAGAGCAGTTACCAATGACTCGAAGGAGTGTGGTAGTAATGAAAACAAGACCAGCTCCCTAATCTTTTCCTCAACATTTTTGCCAACATTGAAAAGATTGGGAGAATCCTCTGAAAATTGCTCAAATAATCCTACACGCTCTATCCTTCAATCATCCACAGTTGATAAAACTGCTTCCAAAGGAAAAGCGTGTTGATGAGAGACTTCGCTTTGTACAACTCCTCGAGTTTTGCTCATAGTACTATCGGAAAAGTCTCGTTCAGTACATAGATCATTACATCATTTGCCAAGTATAAGTGGATCATACTCACTGGCTACATCTAGAGCTACTTCAAAGTCTTGTCCTCCATAGTGGCCAGCCTCTTCTCACATATAAAAATATCAATCAATCCTTGCTGAATCATTATGTCTTTTATCTTTACTTTCAAGAGAAAAAAATTACTCTTCCAATCGAATCAGTTAATCTCCACCTTGATTGTGCCTGTCTTCTCTATCTTCTTCGATCTCGATAAACACAGGCAATTTAAGGCTCTGATACTAGTTATTTTGGTATTAATTATACTGATACCACTCGTCGGGAGATCCCTCATATAAAATATGGATCTCCATTTCCAGGATCAGAATGCGATGTTGATACCGCAGGAGAAGGAAGAAGAGAAAAATAAAATAATAAAAGATATAATCAATTGGACATACAATGTCTTACTATGAAAAAAAAATAAACTTATAAGATTGGAACTCTCACTCTCAATTCCATACAATTTTCTCAACAAGAAACCCTAAATTTCTCTCACAAACTTCTAACTCTCAGTCATTATAGACTGTTTCTACCACTACCACACCCTCTAGAAGTTCTCTAGATTCTCATACTAGTTATGGCCACCTGTGATGGGGAACTAATATACATGCAATTCTTTTTGTATGTTTTACATGTTGAGTTAGGTGATTAATTCCCAAATTTTAGATCAAAATTATTTGTAGAAAATTTTGTATGAATTTTTGAAGATCAGCATGCAGATTAGGACTAGAAAAGTAGCAAAGAAGGACCGCCGGGGCTGAGAAGCCTCGGTTAGGGCAAGTTCTCCTACAATAAAACTATTGGAGGTAGAGGGGTGTACCTGACAACATCTGTGAAGATCGCAGCGAAGGGGTCTCTCGTTCCTCGACGGATGCGGCCTGAAAAATCGAGCCAATGACCCGCGGATACCCGGCTTTCTGCTCGGTGGTCCGATTGAGGCTTGGCTGGAGTCGTTGGATTCGTAGGAACTCGGGACCTGCAAACGACCTGTCAGGGGTTAGAAAACTCACAAAGGAATAAGAAAACAAAGGAAAAACAGCAAGGGAAGGCTTCTTTTGGAGTGGGCGTCCAGGGATCTGAGAGGCATGTTGGCAGCAGGAAGATGATTGCAAACATCGGGAAGAAGAACTCTCACAAACCCCTTTATACACACAGCAGGGTATCACACAACTCAATAGAAGAACTCAAGGTTTTCATTCATCAAAAATTCTCCTTCATACAAGAGGCTAGGGTCCCTTAAATAGACCCTTAACCTTGGGCTCCAAGTAAGGGCACATTAGTCTTTACATGAGAATCCTTTTCCCTCTCAAACCCTAGCTAGAAAATAAGGAAATATTAGGTAGAAAAATCCCTAAAAATTCTCTTGACTTGGTCAACACTCCAAGGACGCCTAGGGGGGCGTGTTGGGCTTCTAGGAGCAGCAAGGGGCCGGCCCAAAGGGGCCCGGGTGCATGGGTTTGGGCCTCTGGAAGCTGGGGTGGCCTGGTAGCCAGGTAGCAGGAATATTCCATGGTATCTTGCTTCTTAGGGGCTTGGGCTTGGCGTCTAGACTTGATTTCTTTGGGCTAGGATGCAGATGGACCTCTAAAATCATGGATGCCTTGGTATATGAATATATTTTGGCATCTGGAAGGGAACCTGGGCATCTGGAGGGCATCTGCAAGAAATCAGGATTTTCTGAATTTTCCTCCTGGGGTCTTCAAATCTTCAAGCTGGGTTGGACTTGGGCTATACTTCCATGTCTTCAATCTAGTTGGACTTGGTCTTCATTTGTATGATATAGTCTTGAGTCTTCAGTATGCTTGGACAGGACTCAAAAAAATAAAATTAGCTCAACATGAGCTGACTAGCATTGGACTGAACTAGCTCAACATGAGCTGACTAGTACAGAACTGAAATAACAACTAAAAATACTCAAATAACAACTAAAATGGACTCAGATGAGCTAAGCCCTTATTACAGATGGACTCATAAATTATTGATCAATTTACAGAGGGTTGAAAAAGCCTCTGTCTTATTCTGGTGCCTCAGGTGTCCCCACCAACCTGTCTCTATTTTTACAGTCTCTGGCATAAATGATATCTTACCAGGAGTTCTACAGTTGAAACTACATTCAAAATGGAGTTCTATAGCTTTCCCAACATAAATTTGACTTTAAAATAATTCCTAACCATCCGATCGGCCTTGATCATACTGCAATCATGCAGATCAATTCCAAATCACATCGAAAACATCTTTGAACTATCTGATCATATCGAGAAACGTGCATAGCCATCAATTGCACAAATCATGCACGTGACACAAAATCCATGGACTGTGCTTAATAGCCCATAGACCGTGGCTCCCATTTGGTCCACCGTGGACCACGATACCAGGAAATATACTGGCCTTGGCCTGGGCCGGCAGCGTGCCCGGCTAGGCCATGTTGGCCTGTAGGCTACGCATGCTTGGTTTGCGAGCTGGCCTACCGTAGGTCTTCTAGATTGTATTTTCACGCGGGATCGGGCCTGGCTTGCTTTCATGCTGGGTTTGGGCTTTTTCTGGGATCGAATCGAAGTGCTAAACCCCGGTAGAAATACTGTAAACTTGAAGAGGAACGAGAGAAGTAACACCCATAGGAAATGGTAATGATAAAAGGAATTTATGTTCTCCTAAAAAGATGAGGTTAAAGCATCAGCAGCACAGGAAGCATACCAAGGACCGTGCCATAAGGAAGCATACCAAGGATCGTGCCATAAGCTCAAGTATAACATGCCAGTGGAAGTATCTGTACCAAAGAGATCGAATGAAGCATAGGTTGCAAAGCATTACTATAATCCAACCAACAATTCGGACCATAGGGGAAAAAAGTAGTGCCTGGCCTGTGGGCAGGCCTACTGTGGGTCTTCTGGTCTGTGTTCGTGTGGGGCTGGCCTGGCTTGCTTTCATGCTGGGTTTGGACTTCTTCTGGAGCCGAATCAAGATGTTAAAACCCAACTGAAACACCCTGAACCTGAAGAGGAATGAGAGAAGCAACACCCAAAGGCAGTGGTAATAATAAAAGGAATTCATGTTCTCCTAAAAAGATGAGGTTAAAGCATTAGCAGCACAGGAAGCATACCAAGGACTGTGCCATAAGCTCAAGTATAACGTGCCAGTGGAAGTATAACCGTACCAAAGAGGCCGAACGAAGCATAGGTTGCAAAGCATTACCATAATCCAACCAACAATTCTGAACATAGGCAAAAAATCAGTAAAACTAGCATCACTGTGATCCAGCCATATAAACTAGGGATGCCCAATAAACTGAACAAGTAAACCAGGTATATATCAAGCGAATTAAACTAGCTGTACCATCTGAAACAAGGATGTACCAGCTGAAGCTGAGGAGCATATCATTCTATAGAAGTAACAACTGCATGAGACTAGATGAGCCCCATAACCCAAAGAGTATCAAAAGAAGGAAACAGCCGTTGCAGGCAAAATTCCCTCACAACAAAATAGTAAGCCAAAAACAACCATGCATGCACCCATCTGCATGTATTGTAAACCCATCACAGAACAACACGGACTGAAAAGTAGAAGGAGAAAGACTAAGCACTGAGAACAAAAGGGATGGAAATAGCATCCGCTACTAACAAACGGACCAAATCTGGATGATATTAATCTTGATCAGTAAGCAAGAAATTCCTTGTGAGTGCATATGAAGCAGCCCAATCAGCAGGTTGATTACCTTCTAGAAACCTGAAATTTAGTAAAAGACCTTTTCCAATGTAAAATATGTATCTTGAAAAATAGGAGAATGGAACAGCCAAGCAGGAGAATGAAAGGAAATCCAAGAGACTACAACTGCTGAATCTCCCGGCAGCCAAAGTTGCCCATGAGCATTTAACTGTGAAACAAACCCAACAATGCACCAAACAACTCAGCGTAAGGAACAGTGCAATAAGAGAGCTTTTCACCACCCACCCGAAGTATTGATCCTCCATGATTTTAAATAATAAATCCAGCAGCAGCTGAGTGATCATTAATAGTACCATCAAAATTCACCAGAAGCACTTCAGAAGGAGGGGGCACCCAACGTAAAAAAGAGGAAGAAATGTGCTTTAGAGAGAACATCGATCCTAGAAGTGCCCCGGTACTTTAAAGAAGTGCCAGGTGAAGGCAGAGATATAGAAGATAACAAGAAAAAAGAATCATAATAAAAACATTATTTAGTCTAATTAAGCATACATGTCGGTGTGCTATTTTCATGCTGAAACAAATATTTATTCCGAGCATTCCATATAAGAGAAACGATATATGCCATCACGGCTCGTTCCTCCTTTCCTACCAGGGCACTAGCTAAGATGTCAAGTAATGCTGGCAAGAAGTTGGCTTGAAGCCAGTGAGACAATGAGCCAAAAGGGACCAACATTGTTCAGCAAAAACACAGCACTCGAGAATGTGTTGAGTTGTTGACTATCTGTCGATCCAAAATCTGGATCAGCTACGCGACCGGTTACACAACCCTAGATATCATTCTAGAGATCATACCAGGCCTAACTTTCAATACAATATCCAAACAGTGGCAAGGAACAAATCTCATAAATTATTTATTATTTTTAGAGTTTTTCATAAAGGTTAACAGGTAAATAAAATATAAATAAAATATAAACTCAGGATTTAACATCTCAATCCTAGCTCTTCACT
Organism: Areca catechu; assembly: GCA_021397845.1. Lineage (NCBI taxonomy): Eukaryota > Viridiplantae > Streptophyta > Magnoliopsida > Arecales > Arecaceae > Areca > Areca catechu. The sequence goes on from CM038039.1 coordinate 198,045,070, forward strand.
TGCTGGTCCCAAAACCCAAATGATTTTCGATATCTATAACAAAAATATAGAAAAACAGGGATGAACTACACAGGCTCAGTAAGTTATCAATACCTTCAATATACATACACCTATATGCCATTAATAACGACAAGCATAACACATCATACAATAAGATGTCCAGCAATATAATAATATAACCAACAACATGATGCAAATGTGTATACTTAAATGCAACCGACACAGATACGGCACAACTATGGATGGCCAACCATTTACTCTACTCTCTTAGTCCCTCTGACTATGGCCACCATCGGCCCGTGGCTCGTCCCGAAAGAGACTCGATCCTGTCTCACATACCGCTCAACAGTCATGTGCCAGCAATAGCCCTGCTGGAGGCCCAAAAGGAAAACTAGATCTGAGTATCACACGAGAAACATGCATCCTCTGCATGTGCACATACCACTCAACGGTCATGTGCCAGCGATAGCCCTACTAGAGGCCTAAAAGGAGACTAGGTCCTCGTGTGATCATAGTCGGACTAGAGAGCACCCACACCAACACAATGTACCTACACCAACACAATGTACCCACACCAACACAATACACCCACACCAATACGATGCACGCAACCCAATGCAATCAAATGCAGATATATTATATATATTTACTATTTCATAAATATATATATATTGGCATACAATATCAAAGGTCAAGATAACTTATCGAAGAGCATCCACCAACTACGTACAGTCTAATACTAAACCGGGTCTTCCAAGGTCAACAATGATCCTGAATCACAAATTTTTTATTTATTAATTATACAATTAATTCTTATACAAAGAAATTAAATATAAATTAAATTCTTTGGGACATCCTCGTCTGACAATTCTTTTCATCCCTTTCTCCACCTACCTTTTATTTATTTATTATTTTTCAAATTGTACCTTTATTGGGCCGGCCCATCCAAGAAACAAGCCCGACCCAACCGAGCCTGGCCCAACCGCGTCCATGCCATAGTGCCCAGACGAGTGCTCCACAAGAAGAACCAAGGAGGATCGACGGCGATCCTCCCAGTCAACCGCCAGGAAGGGTTGCCGGAAGGGAGGGAAGGGACCGACGGTCCTAATCGATGGCTATCCGACCACAGCTGGAAAGCTCGAAATGAATCCCCTCCTCCCAGCAGTTTCCTTCACGATTGATCAAAACGGTCTACCCATACCTGATAGCAGCGGCCATGGGAGACGTCCATTGAGAAGAGCTTGGCTGACCGGAGTGGACAGCGACGTGAACACCGGCAGCCATCTGGCCAGCCACCCAAAGCCAAGGTGAATCCCCCCCCCCCACTCTGTTAACAGAGCCGGCTCCTCTGTCATAGGGCCAACTAAAAAAAAACTCCATGATGAATGCCGAAAGAATAGATTAGCGACAATCATCGCAAACGTTAGCCGGGAAGATGACCGAAGGAAGAAAAAGAAAGGAGGAACCGGTGGCGATCAACGACCGCCCGACCATTTCTTAAAATCCCAGAGAAGGAAAAAAAATTAATGGGACGGGACGGACTCCACCCTCCTCCGTGTCAATCATCCCAACACAACTCATGCCCCAATAGAATACAGCGAAGGAGGACTCACCGGCGATGTGGGTTTTCGGGTCGCAGCGGTCACCGGAGGAGAAAGCACTCCGGAGAGGGCTGAGACGAGCGAGAGAAACGTCGGCGTCCACCGAAGGGAAGGAAATCTAGATCGGATTGAGGAACACGAGGTCCCCTATAAACCCGAGGAAGACCCTTATCCCCCCCTCCAGTGGCATCGATCGGCTTCTCTGAAACCTCCGCCGGAAGATCCGAGCATTTGGTGCCTATTCAAATTTGAACTGAAGTCGGCAAGGGCCGCCGACTTCAGCCCAAAAATGGTCTACTAAAAACTGGGCCTCACATTCTCCCCTCCTAAAAAAAAAATTCATCCTTGAAATTTTAAAAAAAATCTTAGATATTCTAAAACTCAAATATACATGATCCGATACTCACAAGTACCATTCTGTCTGAATTCAGTAATCTCAATAAGAGCCTCTCTTCTTCCATCATAATACACTTTAAATTAATTCTAGTATCTTTAGTCTACCACACTTTTGCTGCACACTCTGATATAAATTTTCAAATCATCAAATATCTTTCAATACCCTAATTCTACCCCACTCTCACTAACTAGGTCATCTTGATCTTAAACCTTTGCTCTGATACCACTTTATCATTCCTGATCCAAAATAATTTATGAGATTTGTTCCTTACCACTGTTTGGATATTGTATTGAAGGTTAGGCATGGCATGATCTCTATGATGATATCTAGGATTGTGTGACCGGTCACATAGCCGATCCTAAATCTGGATTCGGGGCGTGACACTATCCTTGAGGCAATGAATGCACATGTCATAGTAAACAGAAGAAGAAGATGGCGAAATTCCATCTTTATTATGTACCCAAAGAAAGGACACTTTTTGTGAACGGAGTACCCCTTTCAGGAAAGAGGTGTATCCCCCAAGGCCCGCGATGGTTAGATGAGTGGGAGGCAAAGGCTTTTCTTCTTTCCCGTTCTGATCAGCTGGTACTTGATGGTGTTGGGTTGACATACTCATCCTTGGATGAGAAAAGGTTGCTAAAATTATGTACCTTGAATTGAACATTTTTTGATAGGATAGGGATCTATGGGGATAGTTATGTCGGATTTATTCTCCCTGTCCCTCTCGTCTTATAAAAAAATAAAAAAGAGTTGTATCCGGGAATGCGCCAAGCCTCTTGGCATCATACCCTTTTCAAACTATAAATTTGGATTCGTAAGGCAATAAGGACAAACTGTCATCGATCTATTGCTACATGTTCACAACCTTGAGAACAAAAATTCATGATGGTGCATGGCCTGTAATCTAATGCACTTGCTGATAATTGTTGGCGTCATTTGTTTTAACACGAATTTCAAATCTTACCTGTCTTTGATTTAATGGATGATTTTGTTGAAACCCTGGTGGAAAAATCACTATTCATTTTATGAAAAATGTATTGAGTATTGAGAGAAAAAAAAGGGAAAAATGAAAAAAGAGAGCAGAAAATGCAAAAGAAAAACAAAAGAGACGAGGGAGTTCCAGCAGCACAAATAAGAGTCCAAACATATCATGCTCCAAACCCATCACCGGAGTTAGTCCTGTGATACAATAACATACACTTTAAAGCAAGGTCTAAGAGAATATACGAAGCCTATAAATTTATTATAACCTCCATATTATGAGATAATATGGACTAACAAGATAAAACAATCCATGTATCACTTACAAGTGATGTGAGTTTTCTTGCATTTTTTTCTCGAGTCTTGCCTTAAAAATTATATAGCGCTAGCCATATCACGTGATTGATCCGAAAGATGGGTTTGGAGTGTAATAAAAATGGTATTAGAGTGGATCCAGTTTGTAGACTATGTAAACTAGAATGCTCTACTGTATGCGCTTATTGACCAGGAGCAGATTTTGGTGTTTGTAATTAAACTTGTGGTACTTACAAATCTTAGTCTGAAAAGGGTGCAAGGCTTAAATGAAAGATATAAATATATATATGAGAATATGTGCAAGTATGTATTTAATTTTATATTGAATATATAATAAATAGATTTTAGATATTTATATATTAAAAATATAAATAATATTTTATTTATTTATTTATATTATTGTGTGTGTGTTTGAATATAATAAATATATTTTAGATATTCATATATTGAAAATATAAATAATATTTTATTTATTTTTTATTATATTGTGTGTGTACACAAACTAGAAGGTAAATACCACTGGAGTACCACTCGGGGAGAGTAGCGCCACGTACACTACCTTACGTGTCTTAAAACACCATCATTTTTCTCCAAGAAACTCGCTTAATGGATTAACTAGCATGCAACTTATGCTGCACAGCGGGGTGTAGATGAAATAAAATAAAAACATGCAACATAAGTTCTATCACTTGTGTAGCTTGGTTCACCTAAAAATATTTTAAGCAATTTATCAACTGATGTCTCTTCTTATGATATAGAGACAGGCTCCTTCTTCTTCCTCATTTTGACCGGTTAGTATCTTGATAGTATCGGGTTGACGTACTCATCCTTAGATGAAGAAAAGTTGCGAATATCCAGTACCTTGAATCGAATATTTTCCAGCGGAATTAGGGCTTGCAGGAATAGATATGCCAAATTTATCCCCCCTATCTCTTTTCTGTATCTATATATATATATATATATATATATATATATATATATATATATATATATATATATATATATATATATAGAATTTTGATCAACTAATTGACTTGCATCTATTCTTTTTTTCTAAAATGGAGTATTTATATAGTATAGTATGAATACAATCTACAAGATCAGAAAATAAAATATTCCTAAACATGTCAGGGGCAGACCTTAGACAAGTCCATATCATATCACTGGAATGCTAGGCAATAAAGGAGATGACCCAATTAACAGCAGAATTTGTTTTGCAATAGATATGCCGGATAACCGGTAAAACAACATCCCGTAGCAAAAGAAAAATATCTCACAACAAAAAAGGATGAGTGGTAACACCCTTGACATAGGACAGAATCCAGCCAATAATAATAAAAGAGTTACCCTCAATCACTAGCTAATCGACATCAAGGGTAAGTCTTGCAAGATGGTGCCGGTCCAAGCAACTCGCAACTCCACCCTCGGAATAGAATGCCCAAAAAGATGATTGCCTCCCATTGCCAACAATCTCTAGTCGGCACCTTTGATAACAAAGTCCACTCCTCCATTGCTGTTTATCACGCTGCCATCAAAATTCACCTTAGAGAAAGTCAGGGATAGGGGCTTCCAAGAAATAGACACCCTACAGGTTGCTCCATGAGCAAATCTGGAATCCCGGGAATCCAAAATCCTCGAGATCAAATCAACAAATTCCGGTTGAATTACCTCACTCGCTTGAATCAAAGCACGTTCCAAGACCAACCAGTAGACAACCTTCTCGACTCAAACATCCAACTATTTGTCGATAGCCAGATATAGTAAACCACATGAGCCATTCGCACAGCATTGATCCTGGCCAACTTCAAATCTATGCTAGGCCTCAGGCAATCTATAAAGAGCTAAGTAAGATTGCCCTTCAAGTTGACCCTAGATAAAAGGTCAGCCAATCTCCCAATCTATGCAGCTCTTGGATATCAGAAAATGGCATGATCTACCATCTCCTCCTCATACTCACAACATGGGTAGGTGACTAGGAATAGCACACCTCTATCCCTTAAGATAAACCCGGTAGAGAGATGAGCCCAAGCCAGTTTTCAAAAAAATAATCGATGCTCAGGTGTTCTTCTAGCCTCCAGATCTAAGCTGCATCAAGTCTTCAAACTGGTATCCCATAATACATCGCATAAAGGTATTTTTTCTTTACCTACAACCTGTAAAAGGATCTCTATATTTTCACATCCTGGGCACCATGAGTAGGGACTATAATAGCAAGGACCCTGATGACAAGGTTAGGGACAAAAAGTTGGGCCACATGATCAGAATGCCAACTACATCCCTCAGAGTGTGGTAGATCTGAGATCCTCATAGACTCCCCAATCTCTATATTAACAAAGGTTGGCCACTTGCTCAACAGGAGGTTGAAAAGCCATAGATCATGAAAAAAATCAGTAATATGCCCATCTCCAACTATCCAGTAAATCTAAGTCATAACCTTAATCTTCTTATACCTACTTTAACCTTCTTGATCCATAGCCTTTTCATTTAGACCAGCAATACAAAAAATATATATTAAAGTATTAGTTTATTTACCTTAATATGTTTTGTAAGAAGTTGCATATAGAAGTGTTTGCAAAAAAAAAAGATAACATAAATTAAAGTTAGATTACCTCGATCATGATTTTTTAACAAGTTGGTGCTGTTAATGATTCTCTACAAAGATATCATTATATATATATATATACAAAAAATATATATTAAAGTATTAGTTTATTTACCTTAATATGTTTTGTAAGAAGTTGCATATAGAAGTGTTTGCAAAAAAAAAAGATAACATAAATTAAAGTTAGATTACCTCGATCATGATTTTTTAACAAGTGGGTGCTGTTAATGATTCTCTACAAAGGTATCATATATATATATATATATATATATATATATATATATATATATATATATATATATATATATATATATATAAATTACTAGATTGTAGTTGAAGAATTGAAGAGACGAGTAGTAACAAGTATATCAAAAGTACTAGATTGTACTTGAAGAATTTTTTAGGAGTTATCTTCTCGACAAATACAGTATGAATCTATTTTTCAGAGTTAAAATAATATATTTTTATTAGAATTGTATTAGGAATACCAACCTTCGCATGAATATTTGAAACTTAGCAATGGATACCTCTGCCAAGTTTCATGTCAATCAGAGCTCATTTAGATAGCCAAACATCAAGCCCCAACAGTTTTTCATGTCCTCCCTAGGTGTAGAATTTTTCTGCAACCTAGTTTTTCATGCACCGGCCTCTAAATCACATTCTATTTGATCCCTTAATCTCTTTGGATGAATCCCCACAAACTTCAAACATGAAACTCTTCTTCCCACATCCTGGAGGCAGTCCAAATCAGATTAGGATAGCGTAGCAATGGTTTGAATCCTACTTGGACTAGGATTCCCAAACTACTTGGACTAGGATTCCGAAACTACTTGGACTTCTACCTGCTAATCCTATTTGTTCTCCAATTAAATTAGCAATCTAAAATCTTTTGGGATGAGGAATCCTTTTCAAAGAAGGGTGTTGAAAAGTCTCTCAATTGCTAGATACCCGGTTGTAGAATAAGATTGGACAGACAACCAAAAATGCTAAATTTGTTGTACAGAACTCCATAGAACTCTGTTCTATAATTAAGAACTTGCTGATAATGCTGGCACTTCTTCGGAGGTCCTTTGAATATGAAATTAAAACTGTAATATCATCAGGACGTGCCCTCCTTGCTATTTTAATTTCATCCAAAATGGATTTTCATAGAAAGAAAATTTGTTCCAAGAATAGGGACTTGTCAATACTAAAAATAGAATACTGAAATCTGTTTTGGATGTTTTACTTTCTCTTGGCGTGAATCCTTCTTTGTGACATAAGAAGAGAGGGGGAAAAGGAAGAGAGCGGCTTAGAGAGAATATAGAGTTTACGTTGATTTCACTTCAAATATTAGGTTAAATAATATGCCCTTTTATAGATCAAAGAGCCCTCCTAATCCAATTAGAATAGAACATATGAACCTGACCAAACTCTAATTCTTTTAAAACTAATCCAATTAGAAGAGCACTTATCCAAGTTCATGAACATGTAAGAGTTGACTTACTTTCATATCCACTTAGATCCAAATCCGATCCAATATTGAATTAGCTCCCTCAAGATCTAATATCTTGGACCTTAAGCTAGTGAAGGGCCGAAGTCATAGGACCCAAACTGATTCTAAATTCTTGGAGTCATTGCCTTGATTTTTCTCCTGGCTTTTCACGGGTTGGAAGCACCACACTTGTGCTAATAAATTGCAATAAAGAAGGTCGGGCAAAGGACCTTTTTATAGACTATTAGGTTCAGATTTAGTCTCCGGAAATATGTTGGTTACCTTGAAATTGCAGATGTTGTCATTAAAACTCAAAACCAAACATAATAATAAAAATATAAGTATGATCGAGGATATTTTTAACATCGGTTGGGAGACTAAATTTGTCACATTTCATGTCTATTGTAAGGTTAGGTGTCTGAGATACCAATTAGTTGCCCAGCTAATTTTTTAAAAATTATAAAGATTGTTGTACCAATTCCATCTTCAACAATATTGCTTAATTTATACCTTCAAATAATAGATACAAACCCATCACTTTTTTTAAATAAAATGCATCTATTTTCAACAAAAAAAATATAAATAAAAAAAATATATTGCAATGTTACCACAACAATACAGGGATTGATCATTTTTGCTGCACTGTTTACACTAAAAAGTATCGCCATAAATGTTTACTGCAACTATACAATTGTAATATGCTTTGTGCTACCAATTACCATATATAGGAGGTATCAATCAATTTTAAAGATGCCTTACATATTAATTTCACACCATTAAAAAGATTAAATAATTAAAGTTATTGCCTAAGTAAATTATCAAGAATAATAATGGAATACTATATCACACTTGAAAACTTTGCAGATCTAATTTCATTAATTCTCCTATTATTTTCTGTTGCTGGTAAGTTCTTACTGACAATAGGTTGTTGCTTGGATTTTATAAAATTTGTTGTAGCAACTAGGGAAATCATCTTATTCAGGAATTAATAAGTATATTAAGAGAATAGCAGATGCTTTCTTTTTCTACTTTCAAATCCATAATTGTAAAATACAATAGCACAACTTGTTCCGGTAGTTTGCTAATTCTACTATTTGCATATCAATGTAATATCTTGATGCCAAAGATATTGATAAACATATCTTTTCTATACACATAAAATAGGAAAGAGATCTTAGCAGCTATAACAGCAATATTTGCAACAAAAAAAACATTGCAAAAAGTAAATTACCTTTACATGTTCTCATGGTCATACACATTAAAATAATAATAACCAAGCCTTTTTTTTTTTTTTTTCTTTTCATGAATAATATTCTGGTCTAACTCTTTGATGAATTTGACTCAAAAAGTGATGAAAACTCTTTGATTACTAATGACCATATAAAACTGTTATGGATATTTTACGTTATCATAATGTTGAAAGATAATGAAAGCTAGAAATAAAAATAAAAATATACTTGCATAACAATAACCAAAAAGCAAATTAAGTCGATAAAAATTACTCCAGACTTTCTATCTCCATTTTTCTTTTCTTTTTTTTGATTATAAAAAGCCTTCTTTTTTTTTTTTTTTTTCTTTTCATGAATAATATTCTGGTCAAACTCTTTGATGAATTTGACTCAAAAAGTGATGCAAACTCTTTGATTACTAATGACCATATAAAACTGTTATGGATATTTTACGTTATCATAATGTTGAAAGATAATGAAAGCTAGAAATAAAAATAAAAATATACTTGCATAACAATAACCAAAAAGCAAATTAAGTCGATAAAAATTACTCCAGACTTTCTATCTCCATTTTCTTTTCTTTTTTTTGATTATAAAAAAAAAATGCTTAACATGAACCAACTTCTTTAGTGAACCAACTTCTGCCTGACATGAACATGATCTAGAGATCTAGCGGTGACAATATAGCCAATGACATCTACAAAGCAAATATATTAATACACCAAAAGTCTATATTATTTCATATGAATGAACTGTAGAGGAAAATGCTTCCGTATACCTATCAAACAAAGGTCAATATAATTCTATATTGCAGATAATCTGTCACGCTCCGATCCCAAATCCGTACCAGATGCGTAACAGACAGCCGCATATCCTCAGGGTTTGACCCCATCAGATATACAATGCTTAATTTTACAGATTAGCATTTAGTCAAGGATAAAACATAAATCACTAAACTTTATTATTATTTTTAATTGAGCATTTCAATCCAACTAACAGATGAAATCTCTTAAATATCCCAAATACAAATTGAGCATAGTTAAACCAAATTTAAACTAACATGAACTAAATCCTAAAATCCTAACTTCTCACTGACTGGTCCCAAAGCGCGGTGGATCTGTAACAAAGATAATGAAAACAAGGTGTGAGCTTAACCGGCTCAGTAAGTTACCACCACCTCCAACATACATACATAAATATACCAATAATAAATAGTGAGTATAAACACATCATACATACAGATGTCCAGTATCAAAATAATATATCCAGCAACATTACGCAAATGTGTACCCTAAATTGCAACTGACACGACCATGGATGGCCAACCAAGTACTTTACTCTCCTGGTCTCTCTGACTATGGCCACGATCGGCCCGTGGCTTGCCCCGAAAGAGAATATAATCTTGACTACACATACCGCACATCGGTCATGTACCAGTGATCACCCCACTGGAGGCCCGGAAGGAAACTAACTCTAAGTATCACACGAGAAACATGCATCATCGGCATGTTCCTACCACGCATGGCTAAAATAAGGCAACTAGCTCCTGACTACACATACCGTACATCGGTCATGTGCCATTGATCACCTCACTGGAAGCCCAGAAGGAAACTAGGTCCTCGTGTGATCATAGTCGGACTAGATAGCGACCACACCAATACACATGACAATAAATACAACCCGATGCAGATTAAACCATACCATACATATATTTAACAATACAACAATCATAATATATTTAGCATGTAATACTAGAGGTAAAGATAACTTACTTGAAAATTCTATAATGCCTATCCAAGTCAACTCTGATACTGCTTTTTTGACAGGCTAAATGAAATTCCTGATAAGATCAATTATATAATTAATTTTCTATCTAAGATAAACTAGTATAGGAAAATAATCCTTAGTCTGGTCTGGGTCTTGACCTAAACCAAAACTAATTCAAATAATTTTTATTATTATTTATAACGCACACATTTTTTTCCCTTTTTTCTTGTCTTCTTCTTTCTTTCTCTCCAGAATCCCATGCTCTCATCCTCGGTCGACCAAACCACCCTCTTCCCCGGTTGCCGGTGGCACCCATGGAAGACGATCACCGAGAGGAGGGCTTGGCGATCCCGGAGGCGGACGGCGGTGGCGTGGCCATCAGAGATCCATAGACCAAACCAAAACCGATCCTTAAATCTCGATTAAACCATCTCTAAATAATGAGATAAGGGGAAGAGAACTCACCGGCCTTGAAAGGACCTTCCGGATGCTCGCCGGAGAGGAGGACGAAGGCATGGAAGAGTCGATGGAACTTGATTTGATGACGGTAGAGAGGGGTTCAAAGAGGAACACGATGGTTTTCCTCGCCATTTGGGGAGCGAATACCATCCGATCGGAGTCCTAGCCTATCCCAAACTCATCGTTGACTCCTCCCCTCCCCTCCACGACTCTCCCTTCTAAGTTCTCCGGTGAAGTCTTTGGCCGATCAACGCGAACACCCCTCCCCTGTTTCGGCTCAAACTCTTTCTTTTTTTTCCTCCTAAAAAGAAAGGGCTGCCGACTTTAGCTCACTATGGCCCAATTATCCACTGGACTTCACATTCTCCCCTCCTAAAAAAAAATTTCGACCTCAAATTTAACACACCTGATTCTTGAAATAATCGGGGATACTTGGTTTACATAAACTATTCAAGTTCCCAAGTCACTTCTCACTCTGAATAGTTGCTCCAGAGTCAAACAAAATAAAAATATATGCAAATGCCACCTTAATCGTACCTGTCACTTCAGCATTCGATGCCTAAGCATCCTGTTGGGTCATGGCATAAACACGGGCTTGGGTTTTCGATTGTGGACATCCCCCATATCCTTGCACCAAAGGTTGGCCTTAATAAGAAATTGGTGCATGCTGAATAATCTGAGCGGGTGGTCCAGATACATTTGGATAAGATTGCTGATAACTGGTGTTCTGACGGAGTGGGCAATCCACAACCTTGTGACCCTGCTGGCCAAAATCAAAACATGCTCCAGAAAATGAGTGAAAATCCTGTACCGAATGAAAACCCCGACACCTTGTACAACGAGGTCCATTATTCTGTCCAAGTGCATTTTGTGGTTTTGATTGATTGCCGAAAGTTCGGCCACCTTACTGCCCATCAGATCTCAACCTTTTCTTTTGCTGATGCTCTTTTTCTTGTTGCATATTGTTAACCTCTTTCTCAACAATTTTGGCCTTATTAACCACATCTCGATACAAGTTCAATGCATTGGTCTCACTCCAGCACGAATTCTAGGTATCAGTCCTTTTTCGAATCTTCAGGCTCTGATGCCATCAGTAGTTACCAAATCCGGAGCAAAGCGAGATAACTCTGTAAACTTGGCTTCATACTGGGCTACTGTCATATTCCCTTGAATCAACTGTATAAATTCACTTTCATTTTCAAATCGAAGGTTCTCAGAGAAATACATATCCATAAATTCTTGTCGAAACATATCCCAAGTGATAGGCCTGTCATAACCATGTTGCCTTTTGACAGCTTCCCACCATTCAAAAGCCTCACCCTGCAACTGATAAGTAGCAAAACGAACCTTTTCACTATCGGTGCAACCCATACTAGCAAAAGCTTTTTCCATCTCTTTAAGCCATTTCAGTGATTCAGTGGATTCAGTGGAGCCTTCAAAAATAGGTGGTGCTAACTTCATGAACTCGCCAATCCCCCGATCCATTCTAGAAGATTGACCACCTTTATTTCCTTGCTGACGTATCTCCTGAACAAACCCCGCTAAAGCTTGTATGAGATTTGCTAGTTGACCATCAGAACTAGTAATCCCCTGATTGTTGAGCACATCATATTGTTGACGAATAGGGCTAGCTGCTCGACTCTTATCCTGATCCGGTAATGGACTACGAGCTACCCTAGAGATATTAGCAGCTCGAGCTATCCCTACTGCTCGAGAGGCATTGCCCTTAGTTTGAGATGCTCCATTTGTTGGGGAGATATCCCTGGTTCGCGAGGCACCATGGGTTCGAGAGGTGCGATCATTCGGGTGACTGCGTTGCATATTAATAGCTTGAGAGTTGTCTGCAGTATTGGATACCCTCATGGATCGAGTTTGAACCATTTTCACATGGTTCAAACAAATATTAGATTCGATCAAATTAATCTACATATATATATAATAATCATCTAATCATATCCTAATCAATTCTACCCCACACTCACTATCTATTCTAATCTATAGGATCTTTGAACCATGCTCTGATACCAATAAATCTATCACGCCCTGACCCCAAACCCGTGCCGGATGCGCAACAGACAGCCGCATATCCTCAAGGTTTGACCCCATCGGATATACAAGGCTTAACTTTACAAATTAGCATTTAGTTAAGGATAAAACATAAATCACTAAACTTTATTATTATTTTTAATTGAGCATTTCAATCCAACTAACAGATGAAATCTCTTAAATATCCCAAATACAAATTGAGCATAGTTAAATCAAATTTAAACTAACATGAACTAAATCCTAAAATCCTAACTTCTCACCGACTGGCCCCAAAGCCCGGTGGATCTTCCTGATCTATAACAAAGATAATGAAAACAAGGTGTGAGCTTAACCGGCTCAGTAAGTTACCACCACCTCCAACATACATACATAAATATATCAATAATAAACAGTGAGCATAAATACATCATACATACAGATATCCAGCATCAAAATAATATATCCAGCAACATTATGCAAATGTGTTCCCTAAATTATAACTGACACGACCATGGATGGCCAACCAAGTACTTTACTCTCCTAGTCCCTCTGACTATGGCCACGATCGGCTTGTGGCTCGCCCCGAAAGAGAATAGAATCCTGACTACACATACCACACATCGGTCATGTATTAGTGATCGCCCCACCGGAGGCCTGGAAGGAAACTAACTCTGAGTATCACATGAGAAACATGCATCATCGGCATGTGCCTGCTATGCATGACTAAAATAAGGCAACTAGCTCCTGACTACACATACTGTACATCGGTCATGTGCCAGTGATTGCCCCATTGAAGGCCCGGAAGGAAACTAGGTCATCGTGTGATCATAGTCGGACTAGAGAGTGACCACACCAATACACATGACAATGAATACAACCCGATGCAGATTAAACCATACCATACATATATTTAACAATGCAATAATCATAATATATTTAGCATGTAATACTAGAGGTAAAGATAAATTACTTGAAAATTCTATAATGCCTATCCAAGTCAACTCTGATACTGCTCTTTTGACAGGCCAAATGAAATCCCTGATAAGATCAATTATATAATTAATTTTCTATCTAAGATAAACTAGTATAGGAAAATAATTCTTAGTCTGGTCTGGGTCTTGGCCTAAACCCAAAACTAATTCAAATAATTTTTATTATTATTTATAACGCACACATTTTGTTTTCCCTTTTTTTTGTCTTCTTCTTTCTTTCTCTTGTCGAATCCCCTGCTCTCATCCTCGGTCGACCGAACCACCTTTCCCCCGGTTGCCGGTGGCGCCCATGGAAGACAATCACCGAGAAGAGGGCTCGGCGATCTCAGAGGTGGACGGCGATGGCGTGGCCATCGGAGATCCATAGCCCAAACCAAAATCGATCCTTAAATCTCGATTAAACCATCTCTAAATAATAAGATAAGGGGAAGAGAACTCATCGGCCTTGAAAGGACCTTCCGGATGCTCGCCGGAGAGGAGGACGAAGGCGTGGAAGAGTCAATGGAACTTGATTTGATGATGGTAGAGAGGGGTTTAAAGAGGAACACGATGGTTTTCCTTACCGTTTAGGGAGCGAATACCGTCCGATCGGAATCCTAGCCTATCCCAAACTCATTGTTGACTCCTCCCCCCTTCCACGACTCTTCCTTCCGAGTTCTCCAGTGAAGTCTTCGGCCGATCAATGCAAACACCCCTCTCCTATTTCGGCTCAAAATCTTTCTTTTTTTTTTCCTGGGTTCCGGATGAAGTCAGCAAGGACTGCCGATTTCAACCTGCTATGGCCCAGTTATCCACTGGGCTTCACATAATCAAAATCAACAAAATTAAATTTATGAAGTAGTATACTATTACTATCACCTTCAAGTTTCTATATACTTATCCATCGATTGATGCATATAATTTACTGATAGAAAGTAGCTTTAAAACATATTTTTTGCGTGATGCAATATTAATTTTTTTCAGAAAATTTGTAGCTCCAATCAAAAGGCTCCTAAATTGTGCACCATTTTTCTTCCAGATTGATACTTGAATTATAGTGCTCTATATGAAGTAAACTCATCTAAATTGAAATTAAAACATTATAGTTGCACATGAAAAAATAATAAAAAATATAGCTAGTTGTTATAACATTTTCATCAATCAAAATGTAGTCATTGTTTAGCAGTTGATCATACATGTTGGGATTTACTGAATTCCAAATCCTTGCTAGCCTCACTTTTATTCTCCAATTACATTTTACTATGACTATAATAATAAACCATACTCCATTTCTTTTATTATTTTGTCATGCAAAAAAATGTGATATTATTTCTTCGCAAACTTTTAAAATTAGAGAAACAAAATACTGAATAATCCATGATGAATTCTTGCATAAAAAAAATTTAATCGAAGATAGGTTATGTAAAATCTTGTCATAAACTATATTTTTTGTATAATTATCATGCATCATACATTCTTTTTTTTTCAAGATTAAGCCCCTGATCTGATGTGGCTTGTAAGAGTGCAATATAAAATTGACCATGAGAAAAAACTAGTCTAGGCTTCTAATAACTTTTTTTCCTCCGCATATATATCAAATGCAATTCAACATCTAACAACTAGATTGGTAACTTATTTTACCATTTTCCCAAAAAAGTCCATAAATAACCCCTCATATTGTAGCGATATTATAGGTCAACATGCTCATGTTTTTTTTGTTAAAATAAAACATTATTATAAATAAAAGAAAAATGTTAAAAAAGTATGAGGGCAAAAGAATCAACATACGTAGCAAATTAGCTCCTTCATATTCCAAAATATTACATTCATGATATATAAAAAAAGAAAAAGGGATATTGTAATTTACCCACCTGAGATTACGCCTAATTTCATTAAGCTACTTGTGGTTTGAAAAGTAGTACTTAACCCACCTGAAATTAGATCTATCAGATATTGTCATACTCCATTACCCACCTATGGTTTGACAGGTTACAAATTCATCTTTAAAAATTAAATTTCTCCCATTTAAGGCTTATTTTCATGTAACTTGATATTCCTTTCCTTCCTAAATCTCCAAAGTGAAGCGTATATCTCCAAGTGCAAACCCTTTTTTTCAAATCCAACATATCTTTTACCAATCAAAAAAAAAAAAAAAAAAAAAGTAAGCCATTGGGCCTTCTTCTCTGGCCACCAATAGTACTTATGGTACTCATGGCTGCTATTTGGCCTTCTTCTCTATATGCCAATAGTATTGATGATTGATTGTACCTTTTTTATTTTAAGATTTAGAAAAAAGTTTTTTTTTTAAAAAAAAAAAGAATTAGCTTCATGAATCATTATTGGTACCTTCTTAGACATGTTTATGAATTGTACGTACAAGTTATTAGGGAATCATTTGATTATAAAATCTTTGCTTTTTGGAAAAGTTTAGGAGTCAAAAAAAAAAATGGTTTTGGAAGCATTTTTAGGTATTAGTTTGAGTATTTTTTCTGATTCTTAATTGGCTAACCTTTTAGGTATGATCTTCTGTTGAAATGTATTGATTTAGAAATTTATGACATTTCTTTTAGTTGATGGAAGGACTTGTCTTCTTTGATAAGTATTGTTATTATTTTTGCTATTTTTGGATAAGAGCATTATTAGATGAATTTCTACAAATGATGTTTTTTTTCTTCAAATTGAAAGGTGTGGAGATTTTTTATGAATATTCAGTAGAAAAATTTTTGTATGTTACATCTTAATTATAGCTAAAAGATTATTATTTTGAGTATTTTATCGAGCTTTATTCTAGATATTCCCTTTAGTTTTTAGCAAATTGTTAAGCAAGAATTGGTTGTTCATTAGATTTTTCTTTTTTTTTTTTTTTGTATTGAATGAAAAAAATTCTTATGATTTAATTTTGCTTGCACCATGTCCCATGAAATATAGTTTGAATTTTATTACGGGTTATCTTCACTAATTTTTTGGATTTTTCTTTTGATTTTGTTTGATAGTCTACTTTCTATTGCATTAATTTTTGCAATGCTCCAAGGATAGCAGATTTTTACTTAGAATTATGTTTATTTATAGCTAATGCATTCAAGGGCCAAGTGGTTGGTGGGAAAGGAAAAAAGCAAAGCAACATGTATCTTATGAATACAAAGAAGGACAGTAGCCAGGCTTTTATTTTTGAGATAGATAGTGAGTTTTTAGGGATTGAGTTCGACTATTTTTTGCTAAGAATGGTTTAAGCTACAATTCATTAGATTTGAAGGAGCACATAAAGAAGAAGAAAAAAAGGAAAAAAAAAAAAAAAAAACAAGGCATCGGAGACACATCAACCTCTGATTCTTCTGAATCTAGGTCAACTTCTGATAGTGATTTGGATAACAAGTATAGCAGAAAGATGAATAGAAGGCATAACCATAAACATCAGAATATTTAAGAGAAAAATAATGCCTTTATATATTTCTATTAATAGGATTCAAAACTAATATGTCTCATTATATTCTGATTGATTTGGATCTCTAGTTTTTTAATGTTGTTAATCTTTATCTATCCATATTTTAGTTTGATTTGGTAATTGTTAGTAACGCTGTTCAAAACTATTAGTCTCAAGCTTATCTTTATGATATGATAGACTTGTCTTGGTTAAAATAGTGCATATGAAGTTATATTATGTAAAATAAGATTTTATTTTAAATTGAATTAATTATTTTGGCCATCCATCCATTTATCAATTAATCTATTAATAATATTAATCATTTTTTATGGTCTTGTGAAATATGCTTATCAAAATCTTGATAGTTAAAATATGTCATAATATTACTACAATCGCCATAATTTTTATGCTACATTATCATGCTCTCGACCCAAAATCATGAGCTAAGAATTGTGGCAACTGGCTCATACTCATAAAGAACCCTCCCTACATGCATACAATGTATCTTATCATACTATCATAAAACAACAATAAAATAATAAATCAATAAATTAAGTCTAAATTCAACTAACTGAAATTTAACTTTAATATCTTACAAAATCCAATAATATTCAAATGATTTTACATGAATCTTCGATAATGTTTCCAATCTAAATAAAGATATCAAAAATTTGCTTTTAATAATTCTTTCGAATATATTCCCGTGTCATCTTAGTTCTTAAGATCTGTAAAAATAGTAAATATGAGATGATGAGCTAGACAATCAAACAAATTATAAATTCTTCAACTATATTAATCAAGTAATAAATTAAATAATTATTTATTTAAAGTAAATATATAACATTTATCATAACAAAATTAATTTCAATTATATAACATTATCAAAACATTACTCATGTCTAATTCAACTTTTAAATTTGAGCTTCATTCATAAATTCAATTTCTATTCAATAATTCAAGTTTCTTTTATAAATCATTTTTTTTCAATAATATCAAGTTTATCTCATCAACTATGAGCTATAACCATAATATCCCTATAGCAGGATCATAATACCACATATCATCGTATGGTGCACCGTGTATCATCTGGTAGTATATTGCAAATCATCTTGTAACAAAGTTTTTAGGAATTGCCGGTCTGCTAAAGATATGTCTCATATCTACTGGCGACATAAATCTTCAGGACAAATTATATGCCAACATATTAGCCCCAATTGATGGGGTCTTCCACATGTCAAGCTGAGAGTTTAGTTCATCTTAAACCAAATTCTTTTTACAAATCATACTTCATATTCTAACTCAATAAAAATACATACAATCATGTGGTATCAAAATCAATCATATGTAATATATAATGAGATCTATACTTTCTGTTACGGCCGTTACGATGACGTGGTATATCTCAGATTTCGCTAGGCGTGATTCGAGTCACATGGAGTTTTTTCAGCAAAGTCAGATGTGGCTCCGTCTCGGTCGAAGTCGAGGTCGGTACAGGCCTTCCTGCCGCTCCGCCAGGTATCCACCCAGGAGGGGTCCACCTCGGTCGAAGCCGGCGGCCCCCCTGCTCCCTCGCCAGGTGGCACCCTGAGACGGTCCCACCTCGGCCAAGGTCGAGCCGGGCCCCCTTGCTCCTTCGCCAGGCGGCACCCGGAGACGGGACCACCTCGGCAGAAGTCGAGCGCCCCTCTACCGCTTTGCCAGGTGTCCACCCAGGAGGGGTCCACCTCGGTCGAAGCCGGTGGCCTCACTGCTCCCTCGCCAGGTGGCTCCCTGAGACGGTCCCACCTCGGCCAAGGTCAAGCCGGGCCCCCTCGTTCCTTCACCAGGTGGCGCCTAGAGACGGGACCACCTCGGTCGAAGTCAAGCGCCCCTCTGCCGCTCCGCCAAGTGTCCACCTAGGAGGAGTCCACCTCGGCTGAAGCCGGCGGCCTCCCTGCTCCCTCGCCAGGTGGCACCCTGAGATAGCCCCACCTCGGCCAAGGTCGAGCCGGGCCCCCTCGCTCCTTCGCCAGGTGGCGCCCGGAGACGGGACCACCTCGGTCGAAGTCGAGCGCCCCCTCTGCCACTCCGCCAGGTGTCCACCCAGGAGGGTCCACCTCGGCCAAAGCCGGCGGCCTCCCTGCTCCCTCGCCAGGTGGCGCCCTGAGACGGCCCCACCTCGGCCGAGGTCGAGCCGGGCCCCCTCGCTCCTTCGCCAGTGGCGCCCGAGACGGGACCCCTCGGCCGAAGTCGAGCATCCCTTTGCCGCTCCGCCAGGTGTCCACCTAGGAGGGGTCCACCTCGGTCGAAGCTGGCGGCCTCCCTGCTCCCTCGCCAGGTGGCACCCTGAGACGGCCCCACCTCGGCCGAGGTCGAGCCAGCCCCCTCGCTCCTTCTTCAGGTGGCGCCCGGAGACGGGACCACCTCGACCGAAGTTGAGCGCCCCTCTGCTGCTCCGCCAGGTGTCCACCCAGGAGGGGTCCACCTCGGCCGAAGCCGGCGGCCTCCCTGCTCCCTCGCCAGGTGGCGCCCTGAGACTGCCCCACCTCGGCCGAGGTCGAGCCGGGCCCCCTCGCTCCTTCGCCAGGTGGCGCCCGGAGACGGGACCACCTCGGCCGAAGTCGAGCGCCCCTCTGCCGCTCCGCCAGGTGTCCACCTAGGAGGGGTCCACCTCGGTCGAAGCCGGCGGCCTCCCTGCTCCCTCGCCAGGTGGCACCCTGAGACGGCCCCACCTCGGCCGAGGTCGAGCTGGGCCCCCTCGCTCCTTTGCCAGGTGGCGCCCGGAGACGGGACCAACTCGATCGAAGTCGAGCACCCCTCTGCCGCTCCGCTAGGTGTCCACCTAGGAGGGGTCCACCTCGGTCGAGGCAGGCCAACCTGTGCAGAGAAGCTTCCGAGGAGCAGGGGCGCGAGCTTCGAGATTGCCCCTCAAGCCGTGCGCGCCGCACCTAGAGAAAAGCGCCCGTACGATCGGCAGCGACATGTGAAACATCGCTTACATCGGCCCGATAGGTTCCGCAGTCGAGAGGCGAAGTCCTGACAAAACAGGACCCGATAACGGGCATCGTCGGCACCTGGGAAGAAGAGCGCTCATGCTCGGCCCAAGGTCTGGTCGGCGGTCTGACCGGCGCCCTCCCTTTACTCTTTCCTCGCTAGGCTCGGCAAGCAAGGAGGGGAAGCCGCCTGATCCAGAAGGGGAAAGGGGAAAGAGATGAAGGGGAGGAGGTGAAAGCGACGAAGGAGTCTCCCAAGGGCGGCAAACGAAAAGGCGACATGAGGAGTTAAAAGGAAGGGAAGAGTAAACGATAAGGTAAGCAAGAAACAAAGGCTGGGGAGGAGATTCCGTTCCAAGAGCAGGATCCAATATCCCGAGAGGGGACCTTTGGCGTGAGCTCGGTGAAGGAACCCGGCCGGATTTCTATTCTTTCTGGGACCTTTCTTGCTAGCACGATCTCCGAGTCTGGGACTCCTTTGGGGGCCCGTCTCAGAGATTCTGTTCCCTCTCGCCGTTTACTAACTTGACTATCGGAGCTCCCTTGCCGGGATCCCCGGCCAGGATTTCTGACCTTGCCTTACAGGTTCGAAGAGCCAGGAGGCCACAGGGGCGAGACGGTCTAGTCGGATCGGCGGCTCCGAAGCCACAGGCGCGGCTGCGAGATCGGCAACAGATTGGCGCGCCAGGTAGGGGGACAGGACAACACCCCCAGTGGGAGCTAGCTTTCTGTGGACGAAGCGCGCTCCGACCATGGTGGTCACGCATGGACGCGAAGCATCCACCAATCGAATAGTGGAGGTCCCCTCCACTCAGAGGCCAAGCAGCCCGAAGAGGGAGCTCCCTGCTCCCCCTCCTCTTCCACAACAGCCGACCTCGACGGACAGACCTTTTGCGGCTGTCATCCAGCAGCTACAGACCTTGACTACGGCAGTTCGGCAGCTATAACATCAGCAGCGCTCCTTGGCCACGCAGCCTCAGCCAGGGATCCCTGCGGCTCGGGCCGTGGGGCCGCGCGGGAGCCTGCGCTCCATCCACGACAGGCCATCCCAACCGCGGGCAGCCTCCAATCCCCGCGGGAGCCACCAAACTCCCGCGAAAAGAAACTACTCCGGTTCGGCGGATCACGAGAGTCGATCCTCGGCCGATGAAGCCGAGACAGCGCGTCACAGCAAGCGACACCGAGACAAGACCCTACGCCGAGACTGATCGGTGCCCCCTTCACCAGAGGCCTCGGTGGAAGATTCCACTGACGAGGCCATCAGGCGCTAGGCCAAGAGGCGCCTGGAGGAGCACGAGCGAAAATTGGCGGAGTTTGCCCGCCGATTTGCCGACTTGCAGAACTCCTCGGTGGACCTGGCGGGCTACGACTCCCATCCCCCCTTTTCCAAGGAAATCCAAGCGGAGCTGATTCCGAGTCGGTTCCGCATGCCGTAGGTGGATCCCTACGACGAGACCACCGACCCTTTGGACCATCTGGAGAGCTACAAGGCTCTCATGAGGGTCCAGGGGGCCACGGATGCTCTTTTGTGCATTGCCTTCCCCGCTACCCTCCGGAAGGCTGCTCGAGTCTGGTTCACCCGCCTCGAGCCCGGATCCATATGCTCCTTCCATCAGTTCGAAGAAAAGTTTGTGGCGCACTTCGACGCTTGTCGGAAGGTACCATGAGAGGTGGATAGCCTCTTCTCTATCTGCCAGTAGGACCAGGAGCTGCTTCGGGACTACATCACCCGTTTCAAGATCGCTGCCCTGGAGATCTACAGCCTGGACAAGCCCGTTGCCATGTTGGCTTTAAAGCGCGGGCTCAAGACATCCCGCCTGACTTATTCCCTGGACAAGAAACCCCCAGGACGTACTCCAAGCTCCTCCTCCGCGTCCACAAGTACATCCGAGCGGAGGAGGCCGATCGGACCCACCGAGAGCTGGATGAGAGGACCTTGAAGAAGCCAGCCCCGAGAGATGTTCCAGGGGCCCGGCGGCCTGGTCCATCTGCTGACCCTCGTCCAAATCCGAAGCCGAAGGGCGAGGCCACCCCGGAGCGAAAATCTTCTCCTCTCCTCGCTCCCAGAACGAAGATCCTCATGGAGATTAAGGGCGAGCACTACCTCCGCCGACCTCCTCCTCAGAACCCAAGAAGCACCCACAACAAGTCAAAGTACTGCCAGTTCCACCACGAGCATGGCCATGACACGGAGGAGTGTCGTAATCTGAAAACGAAAATCGAGGAGCTGATCAAAAGAGGCTACCTCAGGAAATTCGTAAGGAATGAGGTCCCGGCGGAGGGACAACCGCTCACGGCCTTACCCCCGATTCCCGCGATCGACAACCGCCCGACGGAGAAGCCAGTGGGCATATGATCTCTTGTCGGACGGGCGGCAAAGAGAGCCCGGGAGGTCGGGAACCCAGAGGATGTACCCCCTTCTGAGAAGGGGAGTGAAAACAAAAATGTAAATAACAATGCTGTGGTGGTCGAGATGACCATCGCGAAGCATCCTGTACATCGAATTATGATAGATAGTGGAAGCTCCGCTGATGTACTTTTTTATGATGCTTTCTCCCGAATGAATCTGTCCCATGATCAGCTAAGGCCAGTGCACACCCCTCTGGTAGGCTTTACCGGGGACTCGATGGGGGTCGAAGGGGAGATCACTCTCCCGGTCACCACTGGATCCCCACCTCGACAGACCACAGTCTTGATAACGTTTACCATCGTCAAGCTTCCTTCGCCTTACAACGCGATCCTCGGGCGTCCGGGGCACAACCAGCTGGACGCCATGATTTCTACGAAGCGGTTGCTAGTGCAATTCCCCACAGCCTTTGGACTTGGGGTGATGAGGGGGACGACGCAGCCAGTCCAGCATTGCCTTCAGACGATCCCAGGTGCCCAGGGTGCCGAGCTCGACCTCGACATCAACGACCTTGACTTAAGGGAGAAGGAACCCAGGGGAAGACCCGTAGAGCGTATGTTGACTTATCCCCACGGTTCGGACCCTTTGAAGATGGTGCAGGTGGGGGCCCAACTCCCGGAGGAGGAACGGACTCGCCTGCTGGAATTCCTCTGCATTAACGTGGATGTGTTCGCCTGATCCGTGGCCGACATGCCGGGCATCCCCCCCGAGGTCATTACGCGTAGGCTGAACATGGACCCGAGGTGCCACCCGGTCTGCCAGAAGAAGAGGAGTTTCACCGTAGAGAGGCAGAGGGCCATCAACGAAGAAGTGGAGAAACTCCTCGCCGCCGGTTTCATGTGGGAAGTTCAGTATCCCATCTGGCTGGCGAATGTGGTCATGGTGAAGAAGAGCAGTGGCAAGTGGAGGATCTGTGTGGACTACACCGACCTCAACCGAGCCTGCCCGAAGGACAGCTTCCCTCTTTCGAAGATTGACCAGCTGGTCGACACCACCTCGGGGTATCGCCTCCTCTCTTTCATGGATGCTTTCTCCGGGTACAACCAGATCCGAATGAACCCGGAGGATGAAGAGCACACCGCCTTCATCACCGACCGCGGAACTTTCTGTTACAGGATGATGCCGTTTGGCCTCAAGAACATCGGGCCATGTACCAGCGACTGGTCAGCAAAGTCTTTAAGGATCATATCGGTCGCAACATGCAGGTGTACGTGGATGACATGCTGGTAATGAGCAAGCCCCTCTCGGATCACGTTGCCGACCTGGCGGAAACCTTTGGCAACCTCCGACTTCATCAAATGAAGCTGAACCCGGCAAAGTGCACCTTCGGTATCTCCGCCGGGAAATTCCTGGGGTTCATGGTAACCCAAAGAGGGATTGAAGCCAACCCGAAAAAGGTCCAGGCCATCCTGGACATGGAGCAGCCCGCCTCCAAGAAGCAAGTGCAGCGACTCACTGGCCGAATAGCCGCTCTGAGTCGTTCATCTCAAGGTCGGCCGATCGCTGCCGGCCCTTTTTCAAAGTGCTGAGGAAGATGAACAACTTCGCCTGGACTGAGGAGTGCCAGGAGGTGTTTGAAGAGCTGAAGAAGATGCTTGCATCGCCCCACTACTTTCCAGGCCCGAAGAAGGAGAGGAACTCATCCTCTACCTGGCAGTCACCTCGGAGGCCGTCAGCTCGGTCCTAGTTCGGACCGATGACCAGGGAGTCCAGCGACCGGTGTACTACACCAGCAAACTTCTCCGCGATGCAGAGCTCAGGTATTCCCGGCCCGTAAAGCTCGTTTTTGTGTTAATAGTGTCTGCTCAGCATCTCAGGCCCTATTTCCAAGTACATCCCATTGCCATCCTGATGGATCAGCCGCTGAAAGCGATACTCAGCCGACCCAACACATCGAGGCGATTGACGAAGTGGGCACTTAAGCTCAGCGAATTCGATATCGCTTATAGGCCGAGGTCGGCCATGAAAGCGCAAGTGCTGGCCGACTTCTTGGTCGAGTGCGCAGGCCTGGGCAAGGAGCCAGAGGGGGACTCTCTGCACCCGTAATTGAAACTAGGCCCCGAGGAGCCCGAAGAGGATGCGTGGATCCTTCACGTGGATGGAGCCTCGAACTCCGGTGGGAACGGAGCTGGTCTCATTCTTGCAAACGGCGATGTGGTCGTCGCCGAGTGTGCACTCCGTTTCCAGTTCGCCGCAACCAACAACCAGGTGGAATACGAGGTGCTCCTCGCCGGGCTGAGAATCTCTCGCGAGCTGGGCGTAGCCAACCTAAAAGCCTTCACTGATTCCTAGCTGGTGGCCGGACAGATCTCCGGAGAATATGCTGTGCACGACCCTCAAATGGCGAAATATCTGGAGCTCGTCAAAACGAGCGTGGCCAAATTTCGGCGCTTTAGCATCTCCCATATACCCCGACGGGAAAATGCCCGTGCAGACGCTCTCTCCCGTCTGGCGACCCTGCCGGACTCGTTACTGGGTCGCGCTCATGTAGAGCGCCTCAAGGCCCCGAGCTACGAGACCCCTGTAGAGGTCCAATAGGTCAACCACGAGCCTAGCTGAATGGACAAGTATGCCGAGTACATAACCGGTGGAACCTTGCCGGAGGACCGTGCAGCGGCCCGTCTTATCAAAAAGAAGGCAGCGCGGTTCGTCCTGATGGATGGGCAGCTATACCGGAGATCTTATTCCTATCCCTCCTCAAGTGCCTGAGACCTGCGGAGGCCACACTCGTGCTCTAGGAAATCCATAAGGGCATCTACGGGAACCACATGGGGGGCAGAACGCTAGCCTAAAAGGCGCTCCGCCAAGGTTATTTCTGGGAGACGATGAAGGAGGACACCGCCGATTTCGTGAAGAGGTGTGACCAGTGCCAACGGCACGCCGTGGTGCAGCGGCAGCCCTCCACTCCACTCTCCCAGCTCTCGGCTCCGTGGCCATTCGCCCAATGGGGATGGATCTCCAAGGACCATTTTCCCCGGCGTCCGACAGCGGAAGTTCCAGATCGTGGCCATCGACTACTTCACGAAGTGGGTCGAGGCCGAACCCCTGGCATGGATGATGCAGAACAAAGAAGCGTATGCAGAAGTAAATTTAGGATTAATTTTTTTTTTTTTTATATTTCAGAAATTGGCTTTGACTCAAAGTAAAGCTAAACTAAGTTGAAGGAAACTAGGTAAGGATTGAAAGCACAGTTTAGAAGAAACTAAATTATCAGAGTAGTTTAGAAGTAACGGATCGCTGGGGGGTTGAGAAACTCCCAGACCTAGGGTTTCGCTCTGAACTTTCAACAGAACAGAAATAGAGAGGAGAGATGGTTTACTAACCAGACAGTGATCTTCTCAGGATTTTGGTGGAAGAACTCTCTCGAGCAGATTGTGGGATCCTCGGAGTCGGCTATCTTCGCAATGGATCCTCCAATACTGGTCTTGTGGTTTGGTCGGCTTCTCCGGACTCAAGATCTGGGAAAGAAGAGGAACAAGTGATGGATTTCATATACTCAAGAAAAGATTTACCAGGTTGAAGAATTGGAAAGCTGAAGTTGCTGAAATCAGGATTCTCCTGGAGGCCGATCTGACTTCCTCTTAGAATTGCTGTAGATCTGAAGTATCTGGACTGGAGCTGGATGCTGGTGGCCATCCTGGACTTGGAGAGGATGGCCGTGAGAAGTGGAATAGACTAGGGCTTGGTGGAAAGAGAAGGGTGATGGCGGCTAGGGTTTGGGAGTGGAGTGGCTAACCTAGGGTTTGGGTTTTGAAGATCTCACACCTCCTCAAGGTTCCTGGGGAACCCGGATTTACTCCCTCACGGAGCTCAACACCTGGATGCAAGTGCGGAAGAGAGAAAACACAAAGTTTGCTCACAAAAAATTTGGTTTCATTCATCTGATTGATTTAAACTTATAAGAGGGGTTTAATTTATAAGGCTTTACAAGGGAGTAGGGTTTTACATCTTCCCATATGGGACTAAAGGAGGGGATCTATAAATCAGGATAAATCATACACATATGGTCGGCCAAGGTACCAAAAAATTTGATTTGGGTTATAAAAGGCAGGTAGATGGCGCCTCCTTGTTTGGATCTTCAAGAGAATTTTTTTCCTTCAATGGATCAACTCTTTTGGACTCCTCCTTTTCTTCCTCCCTAAGTCAAGGTCCTTCCCATCTTTTTTTGGATTTTTTTGGCAGGTAGTGGGCACCTCCTTGAAGTTCTCTCCAAGAGAATTTCTTCCCATCTTTACTTTGGTTCTCTTGGGAAAGTCTTGGCCGCCCCCTTGATTTGTGGACTCTTGGTGGATTTCTCCTCATCTGGCGCATGAGAGAAGGAAGCTGCTATCTGTGGAGTGGGGACCAAAGGCTGCTGGATGTAGATATGGCGCCCCCTGGACTCAGGCGTATGGCTGGGAGTGTGGCTGGGAGTGTGGTGTCCACTTGCTTGGTCTTGGGAGAAAATGTAACACCCTAGGTTGAAACCCTAGTCCACTACTGAGTCAACATGACTCAACAAAATAAAATGCAGGTAATGTAGACTCAAGCTAAATTGAGTTGATCTAGTCAACTCTTATCACAAACCAAAACCCTAATTTTTTCGGGCAAGGTTAATCAGAGATCCAAATGGAGCTCTGAAGTCTTCTTCTGAGTCTGGTGCCCGCACCAATTCTCCCAGGGTGGGAGGAACTCGATCCTGTCGAGTATGGATCAAGTTGGCTCTGGTATCTCTCCAAGAGGTCTGGGTCCAGCTCTTGTAACTCTTCTCGGGAGATCCAAGAGTCATCAGAATCTGGCCTTCCTAGCCAGTGGACCAGGTATCTTTGGTATCCTCGATTACGAGTAGAGATAACCTGATCATCCAGGATCTTTTCAATCTGCTCTTTCCTCACAGGCCAATTTGTTGGTGGACACACAGGGTCAGGTTCACTCTCAAGAGCAGGATTAGGTTCAAAAGCCTCACTGGGAATCACAGCTGGCTCCCTATACTCTACTAGGTCTGTAATGTTGAAAGTGGAGCTAATGCCTAGTTCTGGAGGCAGCTCGAGCACATAGGCATTGGATCCTACTCTCTTTACCACTCTAAATGGTCCAGCTCCCCTAGCATGTAACTTTCTAATGGTTCCAGGAGGAAACCGTTCAGGCCTTAACCTAATCATTACATAGTCTCCTTCGTCAAAAGTTTTGACTCGCCTTTGAGAATCAGCCAATTTCTTATAAGTTTCATTACTTAAATTTATTTTGGCTTGAATTTCTTTATGCAAGTCTTTTATATGCTGTGCAAAAACTTTGGCAGACTCGGAGACCCGTGTGTGGACTGGTAAAGGAGCTAGGTCAAGAGGTGTGTGGAGTTTGTAACCATGCACAATTTCAAATGGACTCTTACCCGTAGACCTATTGACCGAGTCATTATATGCAAATTCAGCTCTAGGTAAGTACAAATCCCAGTTCCTGATGTTTTCACCAACAAGACACCTTAGCAGATTGCCTAAACTACGGTTCACTACTTTGGTTTGGCCGTTAGTCTGGGGATGATAGGCAGTTGAAAACTTAAGTTTCGTCCCTAACTTATGCCAAAGGGTTTTCCAGAAGTAGCTGGTGAACCGAACATCCCTATCTGAAACAATGGTCTTGGGTAGGCCATGGAGTCGAACTATCTCATTAAAGAACAGGGTGGCTACCTTAGACGCATCAAATGTTTGGGAACAAGGCAAGAAATGGGCCATCTTGAAAAATCGGTCTACTACAACACAGATAGAGTCATGCCTCCTCTGGGTCTTAGGCAAACCTAACACAAAGTCCATGCTCACATCTTGCCAAGGACGATCTGGGACAGGGAGTGGGGTATAAAGGTCGGTGTTCTGTTTTCGTTGTTTGACAACAGCGTAGGTCCGACACCTAGCCACAATGTGTGCTACATCTCTTTTTAAGCTAGGCCAGAAAAAATGGTCTTCAATAGCCAGGGTGGTCTTATCTTTTCCGAAATGGCCAGCTAAACCTCCAGCATGAGTTTCCCAAATCAAGAATTTCCTAAGAGAGGTTCTAGGGATGCAAAGCCTATTCTTAAAGAACAGAAAGCCATCTAAAAGGGAATAATCCTTATGTTCACTAGATGGTCCTTGAGTTAGATCCTGGTATACAGTCTTGAAATCCGGACACGACTCATATTCTTCTTTGATTTGCTCAAACCCTATGACTTCAGCCCTAACAGAATTCAACAACAAAGATCGACGACTAAGGGCATCAGCTACCTTATTTTCAGACCCAGCCTTATCTTCAAAACAAAGTATAGGACTGGATATACTCTACCCACTTAGCATGCCTAGGGTTAAGCTTCTTCTGAAAATTCAAGAATCTAAGAGCCTCATGGTCCGAAAACAGCACAAATTCTTGCGGTAGTAAATAATGTCTCCAGTAACGCAAAGCTTGCACTACCGCATAAAATTCCTTATCATAGGTAGAATACCTAAGCTTAGCATCATTAAGTTTTTCACTAAAGAATGCTACGGGATGGTTCTCTTGGCTTAGGACTCCACCTATACCTACTCCTGAAGCATCACAGGCAACCTCAAATACCTTTGAAAAGTCCGGTAGTCTCAAAATGGGTGCCTGGGTCATCCTATCGTTAAGATCTAGGAAGGCTTGATGTGCTGCTTTGGTCCACTGAAATTCTCCCTTCCTGATGCAGTCTGTGATAGGAGCAACTACGGTACTAAACCCCTTGATGAATCGCCTATAGAAGGTAGCCAAGCCATGGAAACTTCTGACTTCATGCACACTGGTCGGCTCTGGCCATTCTACTATGGACCTAATCTTTTCAGGGTCGGCAGCCACGCCGTCAGGGGTTACAACAAATCCAAGGAAGATAATTCTACTGGTCATAAATTCATACTTTTTGAGATTACCATAGAGACTATCACTCCTCAAAACTTGACAGACTTGTCTAAGGTGGCCTAGGTGATCTGCAGGGGTCTTACTATAGATCAGGATGTCATCAAAATAGACCACTACAAACTTTCCTATGAAAGCTCTAAGTACCTGGATCATAATCCTCATGAAAGTACTAGGGGCATTGGACAACCCAAAAGGCATAACAACCCATTCATAGAGACCATCCTTAGTTTTGAAGGCTGTTTTCCACTCATCCCTTAGTCTAATCCTAACCTGATGATAGCCGCTCTTGAGATCAATTTTAGAAAAAACCATGGCACCGACCATCATATCAAGCATGACATCTAGTCTAGGGATGGGGAACCTATACTTGATTGTGATTTTATTGATGGCACGACTGTCAACACACATCCTCCACGTGCCATCCTTCTTCGGGTTAGAAGTGCAGGGACTGCACAAGGGCTAAGACTCTCTCTAATGAACCCCTTCCTCAACAATTCGCCAACCTGCTTTTGCAGTTCTTTATGCTCCGATGGATTCATCCTATAATGGGGCAAGTTGGGTAAAGTAGCTCCTGGGACTAAATCTATGGAATGCTGAATATCCCTAAGAGGTGGAAGGTGGTCTGGCAGATCCTCGGGAAAAACATCCTCAAATTCTTCTAATAAAGGCTTAACTTCCTGAGGAGGCTCTGAGGGTGTAGGAGTCCTAAGTTCCTTAGCAGTCAACATCCAAATGGGTGAACCACTATGAATCTCTTGTTCTAGATCCTTGGCACTAATTAGGTTCACTCCAGTCTTCATTTCTCTGACCTTACTAGTTCCTTTAGCTACCTTGTCCTTAGGAGGGACTGAATGGATTGTGATTTTCTTCCCATTGAAACTAAAGACACAGGTGTTGGATTTTCCTAAGAGGGTGGCATCATGATCATACAACCAAGGTCTTCCAAGAATTATACTGCTCACCCCCATGGGCAAGACATCACACCAAATCTTCTCTTGATAGGATTGCATTTGGATTTGGACCTGACATCTAGACTGGATGGGTATAGAGGTAGAGTCTACCCAAGAAATCTTATAGGGGTTGGGGTGGGGGACTGGGGTTAAGCCTAACATTTTGACAGTGCTAGTAGAAATGGCATTCACACAGCTCCCACTATCTATGATGATTTTACAAACCTTATCCCCTAGTTTAAGGAAAGTCTGTAGGATGTTAGTCCTACGCCAATCTTCCTGAACTTTAGTCTGGGACAGGATGCATCTCACAACCCCTAAGTGGTCAGATTCAGTAGATTCTTCCTCCCCTTCATACTCATCAACCAAATTCATTCCGGCCTCATAAACTTCTTCTTCAAACTCCTCATTAGGCTCGGAATTCTCTTCTCCTCCCTCTTCTATATATAGGGATCTACGAGGGCACTGGCTAGAAACATGACCTACCTTATGACACTTAAAACAAGCTATGGCTGTGCACTGAGTGGAGATATGACCGGGCTTCTGGCACTTAAAACAGACGATACTAGGGGTTCTCTGGGTGTCAGGTGCCTTACCTTTGTCCATGGGCCTAGGGGTGGGGATACCCTGATTAGGCTTGCTAGGGGTAACCTGGCTAGGTCCATTTCTTGGGATTGGGGCACTAACCCTAGATGGCATGGGTCCTCTCTGAAACTTCTCAGTGTTCAGTGCAATCTGATAGGCTTGGTCTAGGTCAGTAACCTCTCTCAGAAACAACTCTCTCTTAATATCTTCCCTAAGTCCAGCCCTAAATCTAGACAAAGTGACCTCATGGGCTTCACTCACATCACATCTCATCAGGTATTCATCAAAGGTGGTTATGTAGTCTGAAACAGATCGGTTCCCTTGTTTCAAAGTCTGCCATTGGTCTAACAGATTTTGCTGGTATGAAATGGGTAGGTAATTGTCTCTAAGTTTCTCTTTCATACCCTGCCAAGTGGTTATGGGCTCTACATTTCGTCTTCTAGTGGTCAGCTCAATGTTCCCCCAGTATAACCTAGCTTGACGTATTAATTTCATCTTGGCAAACTTGAATTTCCTCTCCTCAGACATGGCATACCACTCAAAGTACTGGTCCATCTCACCCTCCCAATCAGAATATACCTTAGGATTTAGGCTACCATCAAAAGTGGGTGCATCTAACTTGATGTTTCGAATGAACCTATCATCTCTATCCTCAGGTTCTGGGTCAGGCCTCCTATGATTAGGTTCAGGATCTCGGTATAAAGGTCTTCTAGGCTCTTGATGTGGGTGAGGTTATGGTACATTAAAATCTGGGTCAGGAGTCCAGTTCCGATGCCTAGGTTCCTCTAGCACTTGGACTGATCCCTAAGCTGGGCAAATCCTCATGGACTTGTTCTTTAAATTGGGCAACAGTGGTAGTCACATCCTGACTCAGTTTGTTCATACTCTCAGTAAGAGCTCTAACCATGGCTTCTAAATCAGGTTGGGTTTGACCAGGTTGGTAGGGCACTCCATTCCGAGTAGACATGATGCAAGCAAACACAAAAAATGAGACTCAACTGAACGACTACGGGCTAACTAGACCTAGAGCCCAAACTAGATGCCCAATCAGAGTGGCAAGCTAGCCTGTAGTAACTCAGGACTCAGCCAGGCAGGTGTAAGGGGAGTGTTAGGTCCCTGAATGCCAATCCTAGACACCAATCAGAGATTGGCCAGGTAGGCGGACCAGCACACAAGCCCTTCGGGATGGAATCCCTGAACCACCGTTCTAGACACTGAGTACAAAGCACACATAGAGTAACCAGACAAACTGACTCAACACTAGCCTTGACCCGACTTGTTGATGT
Organism: Areca catechu; assembly: GCA_021397845.1. Lineage (NCBI taxonomy): Eukaryota > Viridiplantae > Streptophyta > Magnoliopsida > Arecales > Arecaceae > Areca > Areca catechu. The sequence continues at coordinate 198,077,388 of CM038039.1, forward strand.
CCCTAGCCCACTAGGGCAAATTAGGTCTAATCAATTTTAGATTAAAGGCTTAGGTTCGAATGAAGGGGTGGTGGTTTTAGGCTAAGAAGAGGTTATCAACTCCTCCCCTTATCTTAGATGCTCAAATGCCCTTAAGGTGAATTAAGAGATGAACACTCAAAAATAATTGGATTGCAGAACACAAAAATAGAGTTGCAGTAATTTAATTCTCAGAAATCGCACGGAAACCAATAAATCATGAGAAAATATGCAAATAGTTTCAATTATACTGGTTTCAGCAAAATAAAATCACTGAATTTGGAGTTATCTGAAGTAAGAAATAATTCCTGCAATAGAATAATTACGGGCTGAAAACAGAACACTTCCCCGTTTACAATTTCTGCTACGAAGTTGTAACCCAACGGATCCCCTACACGCCCTAGGAACACCCGTGGAATGGGAAGAGGAGGTTTGCACCTCGCTTCGTTCCTAGGACCGGACGTCCTGGGGAGTCTAATTCGAGCAGACAAAGTAAAAAGAGAGGGACTCAAACAAGCAATCAAACAGAAACCCTAGACAGGGCTCTGATACCAAAAATAATGCAGAACAAAGAAGCGTATGCGGAAGTAAATTTAGGATTAATTTTTTTTTTTAATTTTTTTTTTTTATATTTCAGAAATTGGCTTTGACTCAAAGTAAAGCTAAACTAAGTTGAAGGAAACTAGGTAAGGATTGAAAGCACAGTTTTGAAAAAACTAATTATCAGAGTAGTCAGAAGTAATGGATCGCTGGGGGGTTGAGAAACTCCCAGACCTAGGGTTTCGCTCTGAACTTTCAACGGAACAGAAATAGAGAGGAGAGATGGTTTACTAACCAGACAGTGATCTTCTTAGGATTTGGTGGAAGAACTCTCTCGAGCAGATTGTGGGATCCTCGGAGTCGGCTATCTTCGCAATGGATCCTCCAATACTGGTCTTGTGGTTTGGTCGGGTTCTCCGGGACTCAAGATCTGGGAAAGAAGAGGAACAAGTGATGGATTTCAGATACTCAAGAAAAGATTTACCAGGTTGAAGAACTGGAAAGCTGAAGTTGCTGAAATCAGGATTCTCCTGGAGGTCGATCTGACTTCCTCTTAGAATTGCTGTAGATCTGAAGTATCTGGACTGGAGCTGGATGCTGGTGGTCGGCCTGGACTTGGAGAGGATGGCCGTGAGAAGTGGAATAGACTAGGGCTTGGTGGAAAGAGAAGGGTGATGGCGGCTAGGGTTTGGGAGTGGAGTGGCTAACCTAGGGTTTGGGTTTTGGAGATCTCACACCTCCTCAAGGTTTCCTGGGAACCCGGATTTACTCCCTCACGGAGCTCAACACCTGGATGCAAGTGCGGAAGAGAGAAACACAAAGTTTGCTCACAAAAAAATTTGGTTTCATTCATCTGATTGATTTAAACTTACAAGAGTGGTTTAATTTATAAGGCTTACAAGGGAGTAGGGTTTTACATCTTCCCATGTGGGACTAAAGGAGGGATCTACAAATTAGGATAAATCATACACATATGGTCGGCCAAGGTACCAAAAAAATTTGATTTGGGTTATAAAAGGCAGGTAGATGGCGCCTCCTTGTTGGATCTTCAAGAGAATTTTTTTTCCTTCCATGGATCAAACTCTTTTGGACTCCTCCTTTTCTTCCTCTCTAAGTCAAGGTCCTTCCCATCTTTGTTTTGGATTTTTTGGCAGGTAGTGGGCGCCTCCTTGAAGTTTCTCAAAGAGAATTTCTTCCCTCTTTACTTTGGTTCTCTTGGGAAAGTCTTGGCCGCCCCCTTGATTTGTGGACTCTTGGTGGATTTCTCCTCATCTAGCGCATGAGAGAAGGAAGCTGCTATCTGTGGGAGTGGGGACCAAAGGCTGCTGGATGAGATATGGTCCCCTGGACTCAGGCGTATGCTGGGAGTGTGGCTGGGAGTGTGGTGTCCACTTGCTTGGTCTGGGAGAAAATGTAACACCCCAGGTTGAAACCTAGTCCACTACTGAGTCAACATGACTCAACAAAATAAAAGCAGGTAATGTAGACTCAAGCTAAATTGAGTTGATCTAGTCAACTCTTATCACACAACCAAAAACCCTAATTTTTTTGGGCAAGGTTATCAGAGATCCAGATGGAGCTCTGAAGTCTTCTTCTAAGTCTGGTGCCCGCACCAGCGGATCACAGAGGCAAACGTCGCCAAGTTTTTCTGGAAGTCAATCATTTACCGTTTCGGCCTCTCCCATATCGTGATCACCGATAACGGGCATCAGTTCGACTACCGGGAGTTTGAAAAATTCTGCAGCGACCTCCGCATCCACCATCACTTCACCTCGGTGGCGCACCCGCAGATGAATGGAGAAGCCGAGGTGACGAAAAGGACCATTTTGCAAGGCCTCCGGACGAGGCTGGATCAGGCCAAGGGCAGGTGGGCAGAAGAGCTCCCGAGCATCCTGTGGGCGTACCACACCACCCCGAGGACGGCCATCGACGAGACCCCGTTCAATCTCATCTTCGGAGCCAAGGCGGTTATCCCGATTAAGCTCAGTCTACCAACCCTGCGTGTGGAGCAGTACGACGAAGCGGAGAACCCCGCCAGGATGATGCTCAACCTGGACCTTCTTGAGGAGATGAGGGACAAGGCCCGAGACCGAATGGCGGCGTACAGGCAGCGAGTGGCCAGGTACTACAACTCCCGGGTGCGGCCAAAGTCCTTTCGTCCCGGAGATCTGGTGCTCCGGCGTGCTGAAGCTTCTCAGCCATGAGAGTGTGGGAAGCTCTCCCCGAACTGGGAAGGCCATATAGGGTGGCAGAAGTCCTCCCTCACGGGGCCTATTACCTGAAGGAATTAGGAGGATCCAGATTCTCTCGGACTTGGAACACCTCGAACCTAAGGATGTATTATCAATAATGTAAGGTTCCCCGAACTCCTGCAATAAAATTCTTTTACTTCAAATGCTTTTTTCTCGCTTCATAGGAAAAGAGGCGTCTGACTCTGAGTTCGGCAAACACGGCTATGGCCGGAGACCCGAGAAAGCGAGAAGTCCCGGACTTCGGTCTGGAAGGCGGGCAGAGCCCAGCTCGCCCACGCGATCACAGAGAACAGCTCGGCAAGCCGCGCAAGGCTTGGATAAAGCCTACGACCCGGGGTTCAGTCCGGAAGTCCCGGACTTTGGTCTGGAAGGCGGGGCAGAGCCAGCTCGCCCACGCGATCACGAAGAACAGCTCGGCAAGCCGCACAAAGCTTGGATAAAGCCTGCGGCCCTGGGGTTCACTCCGAAGTCCGGACTTCGATCTGGAAGGCGGGGCAGAGCCCAGCTCGCCCACGCGATCACGGAGAACAGCTCGGCAAGCCGCGCAAGGCTTGGATAAATCCTGCGGCCCAGGGGTTCAGTCCAGAAGTCCCGGACTTCGGTCTGGAAGGCGGGGTAGAGCCCAGCTCACCCACGTGATCATGGAGAACAGCTGGGCAAGCCGCACAAGGCTTGGATAAAGCCTGCGCCCCCGGGATTCAGTTCGGAAGTCCTGGACTTCGGTCTGGAAGGCGGGGCAGAGCCCAGCTCGCCCACGCGATCACAGAGAATAGCTTGACAAGCCGCGCAAGGCTTGGATAAAGCCTGCGGCCCCGGGGTTCAGTCCGAAAGTCCCGGACTTCGGTCCGGAAGGTGGCCAGAGCCCAGTTCGCCCACACGATCATGGAGAGCAGCCCGGCAAGTCCGAAGGACTCGTGCAAGGCCTGCTCTACTATTGCCCAACCCGGAAGCTCCGAACTTTGATCTGAACGCTAGATGGGACCCAGTCTATCCACGAACTCAACCCGGAGCAAGCCGCAGGACCTCATCTCGGCACTCGACGCAAACATCTTGACAAGACAAAAAAAAAAGGAGAGAAGAAGAAAAGGGAGACAAGGCTGATACTTAACAAGATCGGGTCTTTCATTACTTTGAAAAAGCGCTACAACGGAGGAGTCCCGACAGACCGGGAGTCCTCGACAAAAAAAAAAGAGAAAGAAAGAGATACAACTGGGGGCCTAGTTCGGCGTGGTGGCAGGATCTTCGGGCCGGGGCGCGCGCTCCCCATCTTCGCCGTCGGTGGCTGGCTGCTCGGAGGGCTGCTCTGGAGCTGCAGCCGTGTCGCCCGCTGCAACTGGAGCCTCGCCGGTGGGCTCCTGCCTTCTACCCCCAAGCACCACCCCACTGAGGTCGAGCTCGGGGTAGAAGGAGCCCACCTTCTCCCGGCACACCTGGAACCCCTTCAGAAAGGAGTCCACAGTGGCCTCCCGGACCTCCGAGACGTATTCGTCGGAGGCCCGGAATCTCGGGACGGCCCCCTGCGCCTCCCACTTCGAAGCCTCCAGGAGCCCGTTGATGTAGGCGCTCCGCTCCTTGGCCGCGCTCACCTCCCTCCGGGCCTCCTCCAACTGTCGCTCCAGCGACTGGGACTGAGCTCGGAGACAAGCCCTCTCCACCGCGTCCTCCTCCATGCACCGCTGGTTGGAGATCCTCTCCTTGGACAGAGAGGACTCCAGTTCCTTGACGCACCCCTCGACGCGTGCCAGGTCCGATTGTAGGGCCTGGTTACTCCCCCGCAGCTCGACCCCCTTCTCCATGAGGTCCTTCACGTCAGCTACGAGCTTGCCGAGCTTCTCCTCTTTCTCGGCATCTTTCTTGGCGTACCCTGCGAGGAAGTTCCTCAACAGGAGCACGTCGGTCCCGATCTGCACGAAAAGATAGATTGGTCAGTTAGGAGTTAGCTGGAATTGTAAAGGAGAAGGGTTCGAGCTCGGACTTACCATGAAGAGCTGCGAGAGGATCCCGAGCAGGGCATCGGCATAGTCCTGGCCACCCCGAAGTCGGCGGTCCCTGGAAGTGCAGGTGAATTCTATCACCCGCTCCGCGAGCCCCTGGTCGCGGATCACAGAACATCGGCTAGTGAGGGCCGGCGGTGGGGCGGTCATGTCGGCGGCAGGGGCAATCGAGCCGCCTGGTGGGACTGCCACCGGCGGGGCGGCTGGAGTCGCAGGCGGCTGGAGTCGCAGGCGGTGCCACCGGAGCTACAGTGGTGACGGGCCCTGCCGGGAGGGAACCGCCACCGATGGGCCTCCCTCTTCTATGGCCCCGTCAGGATGGACGGCAGGAGCGTCGGTGGCTCGGGCTCGAGGTAGCCTGGGTGCAGCAGCTGCTGGACCGGGGGCCGGCATCAGTGTGGCCTCCCGGCTCGCCTCGGTGCGAGCCCTTTTCGTCGCGGGCTCATCTCCCTCGGCGATGTCCCTCTGAGCCGTGCCCTCCAGGAGATTTTCCACCGAGAACTTCATACCTGCAAAGGAAAGGAGGTCGGTCAGCCCAGTTAAAGAAAGAAGGGGAGAGAGGGGGGAAGTGCAAAATGAGAGAAAAAGCTGAGCCTCACCCGGCTCCCGGATGGGACTAATCCCCGCCTCGAATAAGTTCTGCTCCGAGAGCAGAACCTCAATCGAAGGGACCACATCACTCAGTAGCAGGGAGTAAGCCTCCTGGTCAGTCGACTTGACCTGGGAGTTCCGGATCGGGGACCGATCCGGCTCGCTCCAGGCCCAGTCGACGTCCTCGACCGAGGCGAAAAAGAACCGATTCTTCCAACCCTTGATGGAGGAAGGGAGGTCGAACGGAGACACCTAGGCCGGGGCGAGATGTACCACCAGCCATCATCAGTGGAGTACCGCTTCAGGGTGAAAAGAGCCCTGAAGAGGGAGAAACGAGCAATGAACCCGTGGAAGTGGCAAAAAACGATGAAGGAGAAGATGACCCGGATGGCGTTGGGAGCCAACTGGGCCGGACCAGGCGGAAATGACTAAGGAAAGAAAGGAAAAAGGGTGCAGAGAAAACCGAAGACCCCCAAGGAGGAAGTCCTCGTAGAAGGCTATGTGGCCGGGGCCACTCAAGGTGACACGATCCCCAGGCCGCAGAAGAGAAAGGTGGATCGACCCCGAGATGCCATAGACTTCCCAGAGCATGGAAAGGTCACCTTTGGTCATCGTTGAAACGTGACCGGAGGGACCGACAGAAGGAAGGGCCGGAGGAGGAAGAGAAGAGATTGGACGGGCAGAAAATACAGGGGAGACCTAAGACCCCTAGGGATGCCTATGGTGATACCCCCAGGATGGAGTCGCCTGCGGGTCTCCTCCGGGATCACCTCCGCTTCCGAGGAGAAGACGATGGAGTCCTCGGCCGGGACGGACCGGCCTCATCCAGGTTAGACGAAACATGGTGGCGGCACGCCATGGAGAAGAAGGTGGTGAGGAAAAATCGCTAAAGGAAAGGGACGGAGCGAGGAAGAAAGCGGAAACACTCACCGAAATGCACTATGCAAAAGGGGCGGCAACCCGGGGGAGTGGGAGATAGCCTGCTGCAAACCACCGACGGAGCATGAGAAAGGGAAGGGCCTCGTTCCGGAAAGTCCCCTCCTTTTCAAATTCGATCGGCAGCGACCGTACCCGTCATTCCGTTCCGGACCATCGGATGGATGCCGCGTGGATGCAAGCCCGACACCGACGCCTTGGTTGCAGGGAAATGGCCTCTGTTTCGAAGCGACGCATTAATTACGGTCGCATAGGCGACACGTGGCAACCTCTTATAGGGCTTTGGGAGCAACGAGGAACGGCGACGAGGATCGTGGCAATCAAGGCGCGAGATCTTCGCCTTCCCCACGTCATCTCCGCATTAAATCTCCACGTTCCGAGCCATGACGCCTCGACGGAACGGGGGATGGGGGGGCAACTGTTACGGCCATTACGATGACGTGGCATATCTCAGATTTCGCTGGGCATGATTCGATCCACGTGGAGTTTTTTCGGCAAAGTCAGATGTGGCTCCGCCTCGGTCGAAGTCGAGGTCGGTCCAGGCCTTCCTGCTGCTCCGCCAGGTGTCCACCCAGGAGGGGTCCACCTCGGCCGAAGCCGGCGGCCCCCTTGCTCCCTCGCCAAGTGGCACCCTGAGACGGTCCCACCTCGGCCGAGGTCGAGCCGAGCCCCCTCGCTCCTTCGCCAGGTGGTGCTCGGAGATGGGACCACCTCGGCCGAAGTCGAGCGCCCCTCTGCCGCTCCACCAGGTGTCCACCCATGAGGGGTCCACCTCGGCCGAAGCCGGCGGCCTCCCTGCTCCCTCGCCAGGTGGCGCCCTGAGAGGGTCTCACCTTGGCCGAGGTCGAGCCAGGCCACCTCGTTCCTTCGCCAGGTGGTGCCCGGAGACGGGACCACCTCGGCCAAAGTCGAGCGCCCCTCTGCCACTCCTCCAGGTGTCCACCCAGGAGGGGTCCACCTCGGCCGAAGCCGGCGGCCTTCCTGCTCCCTCGCCAGGTGGCGCCCTAAGACGGCCCCACCTCGTCGAGGTCGAGCCGGGCCCCCTCGCTCCTTCGCCAGGTGGCGCCCAGAGACGGGACCACCTCGGTCGAAGTCGAGCGCCCTCTGCCGCTCCGCCAGGTGTCCACCTAGGAGGGGTCCACCTCGGCCGAAGCCGGCGGCCTCCTTGCTCCCTCGCCAGGTGGCACCCTGAGACGGCCCCCCTCGGCCAAGATCGAGCCGGGCCCCCTCGCTCCTTCGCCAGGTGGCGCCCGGAGACGAGACCACCTCGGCCGAAGTCGAGTGCCCCTCTGCCGCTCCACCAGGTGTCCACCCAGGAGGGGTCCACCTCGGCCGAAGCTGGCGGCCTCCCTGCTCCCTCGCCAGGTGGCGCCCTGAGACAGCCCCACCTCGGTCGAGGTCAAGCCGGGCCCCCTCGCTCCTTCGCCAGGTGGTGCCCAGAGACGGGACCACCACGTCGAAGTCGAGCGCCCCTCTGCCGCTTCGCCAGGTGTCCACCCAGGAGGGGTCCACCTCGACCGAAGCCAGCGGCCTCCCTGCTCCCTCGCCAGGTGGCACCCTTAGACGGCCCCACCTCGGTCGAGGTCGAGCCGGGCCCCCTCGCTCCTTCGCCAGGTGGTGCCCGGAGACAGGACCACCTCGACCGAAGTCGCGCGCCCCTCTACCGCTCCGCCAGGTGTCCACCCAGGAGGGGTTCACCTCAGCTGAGGCAAGCCAACCTGTGCAGAGAAGCTTCCGAGGAGCAGGGGCGCGAGCTCCGAGATTGTCCCTCGAGCCGTGCACGCCGCACCCCGAGAAAAGCGCCCATACGATTGGCAGCGACACGCGAAACATCGCTTACATCGGCCCGACAGGTTCCGCAGTCGAGAGGCGAAGTCCTGACAAAACAGGACCCGATAATGGGCATCATCGACGCCTAGGAAGAAGAGCGCTCACGCTCGGCCCAAGGTCTGGTCGGTGGTCTGACCGGCGCCCTCCCTTTACTCTTTCCTCGCTAGGCTCGGCAAGCAAGGCGGGAAGCCGCCTGATCTAGAAGGGAAAGGGGAAAGAGATGAAGGGGAGGAGGTGAAAGCGACGAAGGAGTCTCCCAAGGGCGGCAAACGAAAAGGCGACATGAGGAGTTAAAAGGAAGGGAGAGTAGACGACAAGGTAAGCAAGAAACAAAGGCTGGGGAGGAGATTCCGTTCCAAGAGCAGGATCCAAGATCCCGAGAGGGGACCTTTGGCGTGAGCTCGGTGAAGGAACCCGGCCGGATTTCTATTCTTTCTGGGACCTTTCTTGCTAGCACGATCTCCGAGTCTGGGACTCCTTCGGGGGCCCGTCTCAGAGATTCTATTCCCTCTCACCGTTTACTAACTTCATCGTCGGAGCTCCCTCGCCGGGATCCCCGGCCAAGGTTTCTGACCTTGCCTTGCAGGTTCGAAGAGCCAGGAGGCCCCAAGGGCGAGACGGTCTAGTCGGATCGGCGGCTCCGAAGCCACAGGCGCAGCGGCGAGATCGGCAACACTTTCAATCATGCTCTATCATAACATTTCAAAATAAAATAATTTCAATAACAAAATATCATTTCTCAAATTCATGCATCATTTCATAAATCATATCAAGAAAATATTTTAGGATTTGCTAATAAATCTAGAAAAGTAAAACATTACTTATCCCGTAAATACTCTGACAAATCTAAGCAATTTCAGAAATTCATCTTCAAATCTTCAAATCATATTATAGGATCCACTAAACATCTTATCATTCAGATGCTTACATTCCTAAATAGAATCAAATTCAATAATCAAGAAAGAATAGGAGTAATTATGGAAAAATATAATTGATGGGTAGTCACATCCAACAATCTAAATCAGTCTGGCCATCCTTAAGATAGTTCAGAGTTTGTCTACTAGGTCAACTTGGATTTGAAATGACATGATTGAATTCATAAATTAAGTAGAAAGATGGTCAAAGGAAAGAGAAATTAACAAGATGGAAAGAGCTGATCAAACAACAATACTTGGTATCCTGATCCATCCGATTAAGATAATTTCATCAAATCATAATTGATTTAATATACGCATAGTTCAATAAAGATCATAGGTAATTAAATCTTATAATATCTTATCTTATTAGGGTGGATGCCGAGATATCACTCGGTATCACGAGTCAGGATCTATTTACCAAAATCAGACAAACTCATTAAAATAAGGTTCTTTACTAAATCAATCATAAAGTAATAACTTCTAAAAAGAGACACAATCATAGAGATATCCATAAAAGGACATAATCTAAAGAGAGAAAGTAGAAAGAGACAGTGGGAGAGAAAGTAGAGAGAGGAAGAGAGGAAAGAGGGAGGAATTTTCTTTTCTTTCTTCTTTTCTCCTTTTTTTTTTTTTTTTTTTTCTTTTCTTATTTTTCTTTTTTTTGCTTCTCTTTTCTTTTTCTTTCGTTTTGCCAAAACAAGGGACTCTTTTGAGTCCCCTTCTTCCTCAAGTTTTCAAGGGGTTTCACCATGGGATGGAGGTCGAAAATGTGGCCCATGGCAGCGTAGCCATAGGGCCTTGGTTTGACATTCGACGACAATCAACAACACCATAAATCGAGGGGGAGGCCAACCACAAAATAGGGGATTCAATTTTCATTTTTTTTCAAGAATTCTTCAATGAAATCAGTTAAAATATAGACTTAAGGAACTAAAGGGAGTTAAGAAGAGTTTATTTGAGGGAGCTCACTTAATTTTCGATAGATTTTTGGCTATGAATCTGGTGGCAAGATGAAGGTTGTCCAAACCAAAAAGGAGATAGGGGTGGAAGAACAATGGGAGAAAAGAATATTATCATTCTTCTCATGCATAGAAGAATGATTATATTTAAAAGTGAGATTCAAATCTAACTTATATAACCATTCACCAAAAAACCAGTGCCACTGATACTTTTATTTCTAAAGTGCCAAGCCAAGGTCTTTATATCCAAGAGTGTAAAAGATATTATCTTTCCAATCAACAAAATTATCGTCACTTAGTACTAGAATAAAAGCAACATCATTAATATAAGTAGTATGATCAGCTATAATAATCAATAAACATAAAAAACTTTAGTTCTACGAGGTATAAACTGTTATATGAAATAATCAATATTAATTTTAGTAATAAATTCTAACTTTCTTATGGGCAGAGGTGCATCATGTATAGAATTGATTAAAACTTTATTAATAAAATCATCAATACAAATATCGAAAATGTTGCCGCCAAGATCGTCATAGCCCGTAGCTGCTGCCAGTACCGGAGTGCGCTCCCTTCGGTGCCTGGTGGTCCTCTGCTCCTGGACATGCGAAACAGGGGTTAATGACCTGGGTCGGGATTTTCGGCGGAGGCACTCCGACGGTAAGTCAGTGATGATTTAGGGGAACAGATCCTCCTGGTCGGGCCCCTCTTGATGAACTCCGTACTAGGAGTAAAAGATGTGTGTGAAGACGAAAACGTTGCAGGGGGAGAACGATAGCAGGGACAGAGGGGTTCCCTATTCCACCGCCTCTCCTTGTATCCCTCGTTTTCATTCAGCTGTGGTGGTGGTGGCGCTTCGCCCTCTTGGTCGAGCTTGCGCTTGTGTTCGTGGATTGTTGTTGTTACCTTCTCCCTTTTTGGAGGTGTCGACTATTCTTTGTAGTTGAAAACTAGCCATTGAGCACTTGCCTCGGGATCTTCGCTGGGCTGGCAGGCGCATGCGGCAGGATTCCGTGCCGTGGATGAGACGTCTTTCCTGACAGGTGGTAGGGGAAGCTTCCATTCATTCTGACATCCCCTCCAGTCGTCTCATTCCGGGAAGCTTGGCAGAGCCTCGATCCGGGGGTCACCGTCCTAGGAGTTCGTGCTTTCTGGCTGGCCCATCCTCCTGGAAGTACGGTCGGACAGGTAGTTATGGCGGTATGGGGGGCGCTGTTCCGCAGTCCTCAGGTGGCTCCCCGGTGTTCCGGGATGGCGGGGCTTGCTCCGGTCTGGATGCTCTGAGCTCGTGTGGCCACCTCGATGGAAGATGGAAGAGTGCGGGCCCGATCCAGAGGGCGCGCGCTTGGAGAGGCTCCTAATTGGCGGGTGAGCACTGAGCTCGACCTCGACCACAGGGCACTAACCTCCGAGGGTCTCGCTTTGGAGGGCGGAAGGCGGACCCGGTCCAGAGGGCGCGTGCTCGGAGAGGCTCCACATTGGCAAGTGAGCGTTGAGCTTGACCTCGACCACAGGGCACTAACCTCCGAGGGTATCGCTCTGGAGGGCGGAAGGCGGACCCGGTCCAGAGGGCGTGCGCTCAGAGAGGCTTCACATTGACGGGTGAGCGCTGAGCTCGACCTTGACCACAGGGCACTAACCTCTGAGGGTCTCGCTCTGGAGGGCGGAAGGCGGCTCCAGCCTAGGCGTTCTGAGCTAGCGGACCTGACCTGGCGGAGAACGGAGCTCGGCTCGTTGCCTTGAGGGAACTCGGCTGAGCTCGGCAGGACGATCTGGGCTGAGGTATTGCCTTGGTGCCCGACATTGCAGTCTCTTTTGTCGTGGCGCCTGTCAGCTACCTACGTCAGCGGTCTCACCATATCAAAAAATAATAAATTTCTATACTTGTGGATCAAAGAAAAATTATACCCTTAATACATAAATTACCATCTCATTCTAATTAAATCACAAAATAACCGCTCCTTATAGGGCCAGGTTAGTTATTTCTAGGATCTAATTGCAATTTTGTTCACATACTATTATACTTTATTTAATCTTTATGTCATTTTTACTATATTCAAGATACTATGACTACTTCTGAAGACAATAAAGCCACTAACTTTAATTTAACCATATGAAACTTTATTAAGATCACTAATTTATAGCAAGTAAACAATAATTCAATGATTTTTATATAACAAGCTCTATTACAGGGACCAACATATAATTTTATCACAACCTTCATATAATAATCAATTTATCAGGGACTAAATTAACCAAATTAAAATCAGCTCAATTCGATTCAACCTTATGAGTTAATTAGTCAATCATTGTTGGGTCTAGTTTGAACTATTCATTGATGCGTAGAAATCCAAAACTCAAATCCAAAACCCCTTCTCCTTTCTTCCTCCCTCCTCTCTTTTCTTTTCCCAATCACAATCGAGGGGGTGTCAAATTCCCATGACCAGCAACCACTTCCTTGACGACTCTGTGTTAGTGGGTCACCAACCGATCTTAACCACTAGCAGCCTTCTCTTGACACTTGCAACCCAATATGGCTAGTTAGGTTTTTTGATTGATGTAAAGGAGGGGCTAAACCATGGCTCCTTCTCATCCAATCATGGCTCGTGACCATCCAAAAAGACCTTAATGGTGCACTACCACCCTTTCCCCAAGGCTGCCCATCAATTTTTTGAAGATTAAGAAGAAAAACTCATCGATGAGCAAGACTAGTGTTTGTAGCTTGCCAAATCCTTAAATAATGAAAAATTGCATATGGTCGATCTAAAAACTTGATGCCAGATGGCTTGATGTCAGCATTGATGGCCACTAGCACTAGGTCTAGAGGCTTAGAGAGTTTACCAGAGTCCTGATCAGTAGCACTCCCTCTCTCCTTTGGTGAAATACAGCTGATTGCGATGAAATCCTGATGAGTTCAGTATGGTGTCTTGGTAAGCTCATTGATGGTGTGATAGCTCCTTGTTATGCTCGTCGGTAGTGTGGTTAGCAAAGGTAGACCAGAGTCTAACCACTTAAACGAGAAAGGCACATTGTGCCAAAAAATCCACCATCACCATCGTCTGCTATCCCTTATTTTTTATTTATATATTTATTTATTCATTAACGACATAGAAAATATATCTTTAAAATGGTATCAAGGCCTAATAAAAAAACATAATCAAGGCCATTAAAATAACTAAATAAAATAGATTCTCTAAAATAAAAAAAATAAATTGTCAAGGAATTCAGAAATGTCTCTTGATCTTATTGATCGAGATCACAAGCAATCGACCAGGTTGGCTGGAAGATCTATATCCATAAAAAATCTTTATATGAACTAAACAAAATAGCATAGAGGGTGCCCTGACACCACTAATGTTAGAAATTTAATTCGAGATGCGAAAATATTAACATATCTTTAACTATTTATTATTCAAGTCTTAATCAAACAATCGTGAAGATAATACTGGGACCTTGCATGTATCCTTAAAAGAATGCTTCTAGTCTATACAAGAGGATTTTAAAAGCCTTTGGAATGATAGAGATTCGTGGCTATTAAATAAGCCAAATTAGGATCCTTTTAAATTTTTAACGCATCCTCTTTCTTTTATTAAGGAGCCCTAATCGAAGTAGAGTCTTTATGAATTTATTTTATTGTAAAAGAGTTTTAATTGTACATAATTACCATCTTAATTATCTTAAATTTTTCTTAGCAATAACATCTTAAGTGGGCTATATTAAATTTCTAATATTTAGGAACGAGAATAACATTAAAAAAAAAAAAATCAATGAATCTACACATTTATCCTTGAGAAAAAATCTTAGGAATTTTAGTACTAATCTGTGATCGGAGAATCAGGGACAGATAAGTGTGTGAACTAAATGTAGCAAGACATGATCACGTAATGCCAGTTATGCGTACATAATATGATATGATTATATCATATTGTACATATAATGTCGCATACTAAATCTGTGTGGGTCTCTCTCTTGAAAACAGGTCCAGCAGCCTTACCAAAAATAATAAAAAAAAAACAGGTCCTGCAGCACGTACGATGTCAGGCCCAATATCAGTTCATTGACCATGGCCTTTTACTCATGCACCTGGATCTAGAAGGAGAGATTTAAGGCCCAATATAATTATGGGCTTCACTTTTGCACATGAACATGCTGATCTTGTAACGAGAGCAAAATCTACAGTTACAACCATCTATATCTCAAGCTACTCTTCTTTTTCTTTTTTTTCTTTTCTTTTTTTTCTTTTTTTCTCCTGTACAACGTTCTTTGCACGCCATGGTTCCCACAAGTTTAGTAGGATGAATTATGAAATATTTGGAGCCAAAAGCAAAATAATAAAATCCGCTGCCAGGGGACCAACCCGCTCTCTCGAGCGAGAGAAAAAAGAAAAGCGACGCCTTCGTATAGTTTGAGTTCTACAGACAACATCTATAGATGGTGAAGCCAACCCTCTCCATTAAAACTCTTCTATGGACAACTAGAAGTGTGTCCCTCAAAACATGCAACCTTCTAAAACCTTTGGACTTCTCGTTCAAGCAAAAAATGAACTACTGCTTCCTACTAAATTTCAATATCACACCGAATCTCCAACGTGCCAAATCCACCCAGATAATGATGTAATCACGATTTGAATCCCTTGAAGTTTTCTCTCTCTTGCTCGATCGTTTTAAGGTGAAAGGTTTTTTTTTTTTTTTTTTTGATGACAAGAAAAAAAAAAGATGAAAGATAAATTCGGTATAGCTATCCTGCGGACCTTCATTCGATATAAGATATTTAAATTTTATAATTTTTTTCTACCTAAAGATGTATATATTAATATAAAAATATTAAGTTGCCGGTAGTTAAGATGTAGAAAAAAAAAAAAAAAAATGCTGACCCCTGTTATCATCAACCGGAGGGGTCTCAAATATGTTTAATTCATGGTTGTCCATCAAATTATGTACGGTCTATTCAATGAACGACCCAATACGAGCCGAATGCATGCTCCAAATTGATGGTGGTCAAACATTTAACCGGACAAGGCTCGACACGAAATAATATTCCCTGCTCTCGACCATTATCGTGGTGAGTAAAAGACGTGTACGGTAACACCTGGTAGCTGACACGGTTTTAACTCCACATTTATTACTCTAATCCCACGGATGTACAACTTTTACGATACAATTCGTGATGGTAGAACGGGTCTCGTAATCAGGCATTTTTTTTTGTTGATAGTGGTTGGCATCATTTGCCGCGACGCGAACCTCAAAGCCCTGTTGTATGGTGTTCGGATCCGGTACGAAGCTTGTCTCCGGCTGGCCAGAGCCAGAGCAGGCAACGGCCGGGTTTTTCTTTTCTTTCCCCGCGACTCGGAGAGAGCACGAACCACCGAACTCGACCCTGAAGGCAGCGTGGTGGGACCCGCTCTCAGATTCTTGGGAGACCGGGAAACGGTTGTTGGCCCTGACCCGCTCCAGGCGTGGGCGCGAAATGATATCGGCGGAGATACCCATAAGACGAAAAGCTCGGCTGCCGAGCCCCGTCCGGTCCGGTCGCGCGTGGCCGATTGCAGGTCTGTGCGAACGCGGATCCACGGAGCTCGGCAGCTCGTGCATTCCCAACGCATGCAACGAGAGGAGGGAGAGATGGTAACGGTAACAGCAGCGGACTGGTAAAAGACTTGTCGTCGAAATGAGCAAAGATTCTGATTTCTGAGTAAAGACATCTAAGAACTGCTTACCGTGGTCATAGTTTTGTCTGAGGAGTTTAGAGCTTAAACGTAGCTCAAAGATTAAGACAAAGAGCTCGAGCTTAAATTTTGGTCGATAACCGTGATGGGTAAGATTAGAAGTAGATTTTATGAGCAGTTGGTGCATGGCTGGGTATCGCTTAAGCCCAAGCGAGGGTTTGACAGCAAGGGTCACTGAGGTAAAATTTGAAGCCCGGTAACTGAGGGCAGCATGATGAGGGGTTTAATTTCTTTTTCTGATGGAGTTGGATGCACGCTGTCAGCGTGATGAGAGGTGTTTTATATGGTTGCTGAAGAGGGAAGGTCCTCAAGATTGCAGAAGGAACATTTGTAGAATTATGAAAAAGGAACCCCATTTCTTAGGTCCTGTTACCTCCAAAAGAGTGGTACCGTAGAATATATTAATTAGCATTCCAGAGGGGAAATGCTATAAAGCAGGTTTCCTTTAAAATGAGATAGGTGTAAAAATTACATGAAATACTTATATTTTTTTAAAAAATATTTGCTATTTGCTTCGCTACCAACCGGTCGCTAATTCGAGGAATGATCCTTATGGTGACTCGATTAATTCAGGATTTATCCTGAAACCCACGATTGTTGGTATGAGTGAGAGATCAGGATCTCCTTCTTTGTTCTCGTTCTACTAATCGATTTCTTAGTAGTGTCGAGTAGACGTACTCATCTTTATGTAGGAAAAACTTGCACAAATCCGAGCAGCTTGCATCGAACATTACCTGGCAGGTTGGGGGCAGGGGTGAACCACACCAACATTTCTTAGGGGGGCCAAAATTATACCTGTTGCTGCCTACATCACCGTGGCCTGTAGCTTCGGGATGACCTGGATGCCGACCTCGTCACTCGGGAGTCAGTGCACGTGCCCGGACCTGCAAAAGAGAGGAGACCCAGGCCGGGGATCCCGGCAGGGGCACTCCGACGATCAAGTCGGTGATGATCTAGGAAAACAGATCCTCCCCTATGGGCCCCTCGATCTGGACTCCACGCTCGGAGGAGGAGGTTTTTAGAATGAGAAAGAGGGTAGAGTGAAGGAGGCAGCGGAAGAGGAGAGCTTGAGCGGTGGTAGCTGTGTCCGTCAAGACCCTTCCAGCGAGTCTTCGATAGCCCAGAATGCTCTATCCCACTCCCTTTGCTTGCCTGTTCCTTTTCTTGACTTGACTTAACTTACCTTCTGAAAACCTTGGGAGAGCCCTTTTAAGTCAAGGACCCTTCCAGCGATCTACCTCGGGATCTCTCTCTGCAGGGGTCAGTCGGTCAACATACAGCACTGCCCCATGCCATGCGCCTGGGTGCTTTCCCCATTCGTGATAAGGGGTCATGCCGATGGCTCTGACATCCTCCCTGGTCGTTCCATCTTGGGAAGTTTGGCAGGGCCTCGATCGGAGGGCAGCCACCCCCTGGATTTGAATCTTTTGGGGGACTTTCCTCTTCTGGATGGTACAAACTGTCGGTAGGGAGTGCAGTGTCTTGGACAGGGTGCCCTTTCCAATTTGGTGAAAGTAACCGCAGAGGTTATCATGGCATCCCGAGGGGTGCTGCTCCGTAGTCCTCGAGCGATGGCACGCAGTCCAAGGAAGGTAGCATCGTGGGTCTTGGTCGCGAGGGCATCTCCTGGGCACTTCGACTGAAGAGAACCTGGCAAGAGCTCAACTTCGGCCAAGGTGGGCTTGACCCCGAGGGAGCCACCCGGCGAAGGAGCTCGACTTCGACTGAGGTGGTCTCGACCTCGAGGGAGCCACCTGGCGAAGGAGCTCAAAGAGAGCCGGGACTAGACTTCAATCGAGGTGGGCTCGATCTCGAGGGAGCCACCCGGCGAAGGAGCTCAAAGAGAGCCGGAGCTCGACTTCGATCATGGTGGGCCCGACCTCAAGGTGCCACCCGATGAAGGTACTCAAAGAGAGCTGGAGCTCGACTTCGGCTGAGATGGGCTTGACCTCGAGGGAGCCACCTGGCGAAGGAGCTCAAAGAGAGCTGGAGCTCAACTTTGGCCGAGGTGGGCTCGACCTCAAGGGGGCCACCTGGCAAAGGAGCTCAAAGAGAGCCGGAGCTTGACTTCGACCGAGGTGGGCTCGACCTCGAGGGAGTCACTTGGCGAAGGAACTCAAAGAGCTGAAGCTCGACTTCGATCGAGGTGTGCTCGACCTCGAGGGAGCCACCTAGCGAAGGAGCTCAAAGAGAGCCGGAGCTCGACTTCTATTAAGGTGGGCTCGACCTCAGGAGAGCAACCTGGCGAAGGAGCTCGAAAGGGAGCGGCCTGACATGGCAACTTCTGGCCATGTGGCACCCGGCTGGACTTGGCAGAGACACCACGTCAGCGATCTTGCCATATCGTTTGCCCCCCACTTCCAAGTCCCATTGGTACACGACGCTCAGAGCCAAGGGAGTAATTACGAAGCTGACATGGAAAGGCAGAAATCATGCACCCTAATTACTGCAATCGTCAGTGCCTCACTGAATGGTCCTTGAGGCCAATGTAAGGGCGATGCATCAGCACGTCCGAGGAAACATAATGGCGAATGCAGAAAATGAAGCGGCTTTGGCCAAACTGAAGCACCTCGCCCCTTTGATTTCGACACGTGGCGCCCATCGGATGGTGGCAGTTTCGGGGGTTGTACGATTGCAATCTGGTCTTTTTGAAAAGAAGGGAGGTTTCTAAAAATACCTTCTTTCTAACTCTTCAAGCCCGCTGTCGGTATCAAGGTTTCCTTTCTTCTTCCCCACAACCATTCTTCCTCCAGAAGGTTACCAGGTTTGTTTCATTCTATCCTCCTTCCTTTTCGGTGAGGTAGAGTCCATCTCTAGGGCTTCCTCAGACCTTGTCCTTCTTCTTCTTCTTTTGTTCCTTAGTTTTTTCTTGGATGGCCCCTTTAGGCCGTAGCTTCCATCCATTAAGCAACCCTAATGAGGCAGGGCCTTCTCGCCGAGGACTCCATCCTCCGGTGAGGAGGAGGAGGCTCTTCTCAAGGTCCGCGGGAGACTTTGTCACACCAGGATTGTTATAGGAGAGTCCCGGGCTCGTCTCCCTCCTCCTTCTGTCCCTGAGCCTTCTTCTGACCTTCCTCGCTTGACGAGTCCTGGTGGAGTCATTTCGATGATAACCAAAGAGGACATGTCGACAATCCGGGAGGCCTTCGGCATCCCAGACTCCATCCAGCTCTTAGTCCCATGACCGAGAGAACGGGTTATCTCCAGTAGCCCGGGTCGGATAGCCCTATACGAGGAGTCCCTCGCAGGGGGTCTTCGATTTCCTTTCATCAACTCTTTCTTTCTATGCTGAGCAATTACCATCTTGTCCCAGCTCAGTTAGTCCCAAATACAGTCAGTGCAATTTTTTGCTTTGTCGTCCTCTACCACTTTCATGGTGTTGCTCAGATATGGTGCCCAAGAGGGGGGGTGAATTGGATTTTTTTTAAAAAATAAAGCAATATATGTGCTATCAATTTAAATGTGAAGAGTGATAGTGCTCAAGTAATTGTGCAACGGAAGCAATGAAAGATAACAACAATTAAAGAGCAATAGAGAGTAAAGCAATGCAAACACACAGAACGTATAGTGATTCAGTGCACCTAGCACCTACATCCACTCCTCAAGCTCCACTTGGGAATTTCACTATAATCTTCTCTAGATTACAGCCGACTTGTTTTACAAGGCTCACAAGTCAAAACCTAAGTTGGTTTTGTTACCTAGGCTCACCAACAAACCTTACACACTTGTTTTGGCTTTGGGCTTACAAGCAACCCTAGTTGGTTTTATCAATTGGCTCACCAACAAACCTCACACTAGTTTCAAATTTCCTTGAAACTAGGCTAGCACAAATAGAGTATGAATACAATGAATAAAAAGAAGACAAACTCCTTTTTGAGCAAAAAATAATTCGATGTAACTCTTGTTGGAGACTCTTCAAGTCTTCCTCTTGGAATCTTGGACCTCACTAAATGTCAAAGACTTGAAAGCTGGATTCCTCAAAAATGGAAAGCTTTTGGCTAAGGAATCTCTTGGATTTTCTCTCCTTTGGCTTAGGATTGATTGAAAGCTTTGTACTTTTACTCTCTTCTTTTTCACTTTGTCTCATTCCCTTTTTTAAAGTTAGGTGGAGGTTAAATACTTCATTCAAGCTGAAACAACTCCACAAGACCGTTAGAATCAAAAATATGGCCGTTTATGGCCGTTAGAAATCAAATCAAAAGATCAGAAAAACTAGCCGTTATGCCATGAGTCGACCTCATGAGTCGACCTCTGGGTCAAGTGTCGACCTCATGAGTCGACCTCCAGTTTATCTTAGCAAAAATCCAGAAAACCATAGTTCTGCCCAGTTTAAATTCTCAGGTGATGAGTCAACCTCTGGTGTCGACCTCTGGACAGGTGTCGACCTCAGGTGGTGACCTTTGAAGCGTGCCACTAAAATTTTGCCGTGCCGGCCTTGCTGAACTTTTCTTTTCTTCATGAGTCAACCTCTGGTGGTCGACCTTTGGCAAGGTGTCGACCTCTGGAGGTCGACCTCTGGTCTGAAATTTTCTGAAACTGTGGAGAGGTGCGTGCCATGCTTGAGTTTCTCTAGGCCTTTGTTTCTTTTGTCAATTACTTCTTAATATGAAGGTCTAATATGAGAAATTTGATCTTGTTTAAGGTAGAAGAGCTCTTTCCCAAATCAAGCAAGCTTGGTTTCATCATTGTACTCTTGATACTCTTTTTGAATAACCTAAGGCCTGAAACTTTATCTTGAAATGAAACATTAGTCCAAACATATACTCAACATTTTGTTAATCATCAAAACTAAGGAGCCAAAGCCAACAATCTCCCCCTTTTTGATGATGACAAAACCTTGAGTATATATGCAATTAAGTCCAAAAGCAAAATATAGCATTAAAAAATTTTCAAAGAAACCTCACATATATGAGTATATCATAAAAATTTACTTTTCATCTACTCTCCCTTTTTTGTGAAAACATTCTCATGAGTCAAAAAGTTAAGAACCATACAAGCTTTACTCTACTCTATGAAAGAGTCATAAGAACTATATATACTTTACTACACTCCCCCTTTTTGTCAATAATCAAAAAGTGCATTCTTTGTAGTAAAAGATATACTAAAGAAAATTATGTTCCATTGCAATGAAGTACTTAGTTGCATAAAATACATGCTCCCCCTCAATTTGTGCATTCGATATAGCAAAGACATTCAAACTTGAGGGTTTAAAAAGATAAATGCTAAGAGTTGGCATTAGACAGTAAAATACCACAATGTAGATAAATATATAAATGAATGTATTCAGTTACAAAATTGCTTACATAGTAAGCACAAAACACTGATACATCAGAACATACAAAGTAAACTAGTACCTCAGTAAACATCATATATCAAGCAAATCTATGAGGCTACTCCTCATCAGAAGGTACATCAAAAGAGATAGGAGCCGAGATCCTAGATGAGGATTTTGGAGTCCTATAAGTGAGACTCCGAGTCCTCAGAGAGGGACCAGACCTAGGGGTAGTCCTACGAGATCTATAGGTCCGTGGAAAAGACTCCGAAGGTGTCCTAACAGAAGTAGTAGCATAGGAGTAGGTGGATCAGTATGCTGAGTAGACTGAGCTGGAGTGTGCTTGCTGACAAGCTCATAAGCAATGGGATCATCAATATTAGTCTCTGTATGCTTATCTCTATCATCTGGAATGCCTGTTGTTGCCGTTCTCGTCGCCGCGCCCGTGACTCGGATCCGTGGATCCTCCCTGATCGCTTGGCGGAGGAACCTCCCTGGCTGCGGCGAACTTGCAAGAAGGGGTTAGGAGACCCTGGCCGGGGATCCCGACGAGGGAGCTCCGACGGTCAAGTCAGTAGACGACGAGAAGGAACAGATTCTCCAAGACGGGCCCCCGAAGGGGTTCCAGACTTAGAGAATTTGTTAGTAAGAAGGGTGCTCTGGGGACCAGAAATTCGGCCGGGCCTCCTTGCCGAGCTCATGCCAAGCGATCCCCTCTCGGGACCTTGGATCTCACTCTTGGAGCGAGGCTTTTGGCTGCTGCCTCTTACTTGTCCCCAACCTGATCGGCTTACCTTGTCATCCCCAGCTTCCTTCCTTTTATCTCCTCTCGCTGTTCGCCTGTCTTCTCCCCCTGGGAGGCTCCCCTCCCCCATCCCTTTCTCTTTCCCTTTCGGTGAGGAGGGCCAGGCGGCTTTCCGACCTCGTCTGCCGAGCCCAACGGGGAAAAGGCAAAGACAGAAGGGGGGGTGGCGCCGGTAAGGCGGCCGGTCAGACCTCGGGCCTAGTAAGAGCGCTCTCTTTCCCAAGTGTGGGCGCCATCCGTCTATGGACCCTGTTTTGTCAGAACCGCGCCTCTCGATTGCGGGACCTATCGGGCCGATGCAAATGGTGTTTCGCGTGCCGTCGCCATCCATACGGGGCACCGCCTGTGATGCGCACGGCCCGAGGGACGACCTCGGAGCCCGCACCTATTTCCTTGGGACCTTCTCTGTACGGGCGGCCTGACCTCGGCAGAGGTGGACCCATCTCCGGGGGCCACCTGGCGAAGGAGCGAAGGATCGACCGACCTCGGCCTAGGTGGACCCCTCCCGGGTGGACACCTGGCGAGGTGGCAGGAGGTCGCCTGGCTTCGACGGAGGTGGGCCCGTCTCCGGAAGCCACCCGGCAAAGGAGCGAAGGATCGGCCGACCTCGGCCTAGGTGGACCCCTCCGGGTGGACACCTGGCGAGGTGGCAGGAGGTCGCCTGGCTTCGGCCGAGGTGGGCCCGTCTCCAGGGGCCACCTGGCGAAGGAGCGAAGGATCGGCCAACCTCGGCCTAGGTGGACCCCTCCCGGGTAGACACCTGGCGAGGTGGCAGGAGGTCGCCTGGCTTCGACGGAGGTGGGCCCGTCTCCGGGGGCCACCCGGCGAAGGAGCGAAGGATCGGCCGACCTCGGCCTAGGTGGACCCCTCCCGGGTGGACACCTGGCGAGGTGGCAGGAGGTCGCCTGGCTTCGACCGAGGTGGGCCCGTCTCCGGGGGCCACCTGGCGAAGGAGCGAAGGATCGACCGACCTCGTCCTAGGTGGACCACTCCCGGGTGGACACCTGGCGAGGTGGCAAGAGGTCGCCTGGCTTCGACCGAGGTGGGCCCGTCTCCGGGGCCACCTGGCGAAGGAGCGAAGGATCGGCCGACCTCGCCTAGGTGGACCCCTCCTGGGTGGGCACCAGGCGAGGTGGTAGAGGAGCCCCGAACCGAGCTCGACTTCGGCGAGAGCAGTTTATCTTGGAAAGTCGTCTGGCGGAGTAGCCTTGCCGAGCTCGGCCTCGGTAATGTGGCGCTGACTCGGCCGGAGAAACCTCCACGTGGCTCGATCATATTTGGCGGTATCTGAGCCCGGCCACGTCATCATCACGGCCGTAACAGTTGCCCCCCAGCCCGCCGTTCCGTTGGGGCGTCGTAGAACGGAACGTCGGGATTAAATGCAGATATGACGTAGGGAGACGAAGATCTTGCATCATAATTGCCACGATCCTCGTCGCCGCGGCTCGATGCGCCCGAAACCCTATAGGAAGCCACCACGTGTCGCCCACTTGCCCGCAATAAATGCATCGCTTCGAGGCAGAGACCGTTACCCTACTAACGAGGCATCGGTGTCGGGCGTGCATCCATGTGGCGATCACTCAGTGGCTCGGGGCGGAATGACGGGTACGGCCACTGTCGACTGAGTTTGAAAAGGAGGGGACTTTCCAGAATGAGGCCTTTCCCCTTGCTCCTGTGGGCGGTTTGCTGCAGGCTAACTTCCGTTGCCCCGCGTTCGCTTGGCATATTTTCGGTGAGTGCTTCCATCCTTCTCTGGTTTCCCTCTCTCTTTTTCTCTCTGAATCCTTGTTCTCCCCTTTGCCATGGCATCGTCGCTATGTCTCTTCCAATCCGGACGAGACCGGTCCATCCCGGCCGAGGACTCCATCTTCTTCCTCCTCAGAGGAGGAAACGATTCCGGAGGAGATCCGCAGGCGTCTGCAACCCGGGGGTGTCACCATCGGCATCCCAAGGGGGGTCCGGTCTCCTCCGGTTGCTCCCGTTGTGCCTCTTCTCTCTCTTCCTGCTCCGCCTCTTCTCCCCGCGGTCCCTCCGGTCATGCTTCCACCATGACCGAGGGCGATCTTTCTTTGCTCCGGGAGGCCTACGACATCCCGGGATCAATTCGTCTATTCGTTCCGCGGCCCGGGGAGCGCGTCACCATGAGTGGCCCCGGCCGCATAGCCTTTTACGAAGACTTCTTCCTTGGGGGTCTTCGATTTTCTCTGCACCCCTTCTTCCTCTCTTTTCTTAGCCATTTCCGACTTGTTCCGGCCCAGTTGGCTTCCAATGCCATCCGAGTCATCTTCTCCTTCATAGTTTTTTGTCACTTTCACGGGTTCGTTGCCCGTTTCTCCCTCTTCAGGGCCATGTTCACCCTGAAGAGGTATTCCACCGAGATGGCTGGTGATATATTTCGCCCCAGCCCAGGTGTCTCCGGTTCGACCTCCCCTCTTCTATCAAGGGCTGGAAGAGCCAGTTTTTCTTTGCCTCGGTCGAAGATGTTGACTGGGCCTGGAGTGAACCGGACCGGTCTCCGAACCGGAACTTCCAGGTTGAGTCGGCGGACCAGGAGGCCTACTCCCTACTCCTGAGTGACGTGGTCCCGGCGCTCGAGGTTCTGCTCTTAGAGCAGAATCTTTTTGAGGCCGTGATCAATCCCATCCGTGAGTCGGGTAAGATTCGGTCCTTCCTTAACTCTTGCATTCTTTTTTCTTCATAACCGAGTTAGCCGACCTTCTATTCTTTTGCATTGCAGGTATGAAGTTCTCGCTGGAGAGCCTCCTGGAGGGCGCGGCCCAGAGAGACGTCCCGGAGGTGGATGAGCCTGCGGCCAAGCAGGCTCGCACCGAGGCGAGCCAGGAGGTGGCGCCGGTGTCTGCACCTAGTCCAGCGGCCGCTGCTCCCCCGCCCAGGCTGCCTCGGGGTGGGGCCGTTGATTCCTCGACTGCCAGATCCGGTGGTGCTGTCATCGAGGGGGTTCCACCGCCCGCAGCCCCGTCCAGCGCCGGCCCTATCATCGTCGCGGCTCCGATGGCGCAGCCCGTGTCCTCCGCCGGCCCATCGGTCG
Source organism: Areca catechu (assembly GCA_021397845.1). Lineage (NCBI taxonomy): Eukaryota > Viridiplantae > Streptophyta > Magnoliopsida > Arecales > Arecaceae > Areca > Areca catechu. Next base: position 198,102,276 of record CM038039.1, read on the forward strand.
CGGCTCCTACTGGAGGGACAGTCGCCGCAGGAGCCGAACTGACGGCTCCGCCACTGGTGATCACCCACCGGTGTTCAGTCATCACGACAAAGGGCTCGCGGAGAAGGTGATGGAGTACGCCTCCATAGCCCGGGATCGCCGAGCTCGGGGCGGCCGGGACTATGTTGATGCTTTGCTCGGGATCCTCCCGCAGCTCTTCACGGTAAGCCCGAACTCATTTTCTTCCATCTTTCGTGACCTCAGTGGTCTTTCTTCTAACCCGGTTACTTTACCTGTGCAGATTGGGAATGACGTTCTCCTACTGAGGAACTTCCTCGTACGGAACGCGAAGAGGGATGCCGAGAAGGAGAAGAAGCTCGGCAAGCTCGCAGCCGACGTCAAGGACCTCATGGAAAAGGGGGTCGAGCTGCGAGCAAGCAATCAAGCCCTCCAGACTGACCTGGTGCGTGCCGAGGGGCGAAACAACGAGCTGGAGTCTTCTCTGTCGGAGGAGAGGATCTCCCACCAGCGTCGCGCAGAGGAGGACGCAGCGGAGAGGGCTCGTCTTCAGGCCCATTCCCAGTGGCTGGAGCGCCAGCTGGAGGAGGCCCGGCGGGATGCAAACGCGGCGAAGGAGCGGAGTGCGTATGTCAACGGACTCCTGGAGGCCGTGAAGCGGGAGGTGCAGGAGGCCGTTCCGAAGTTCCGGGCTTTCGACGAGTACACATCGGAGGTCCGGGAGGCCGCCGTGGACTCCTTCCTGAAGGGGTTCCGGATGTGCCGGGAGAAAGTAGGGGCCTTCTACCCCGAGCTCGACCTCAGTGGGGTGGTGCTCGGAGGTAGGAGGCAAGGAGCTGAGAGTAGAGCCTCCGGTGCGGCCGACGCCACGCCTGCGGCCCCGTCGACCGGCGAAGCCATGGCTCTGGAGCAGCCGCCTGAGCCGGCCGCCGCTGAAGGCGAGGATGCGGAGCACGCGACCCCGGCGGAGGGCTCCGATCCCGCACCAAACTGAGCCACCGTCTTCTCGCCCTTCTCTGTCATCGTAATTGTACCCTTTTCTTCTTTTTTTTTTTTTTTTTTTGGACTCCCAGCCTGTCGGGATTCCCAGCTTTGTACTTTTCCTCGAATTAATGAAAACATCGTTTGACTAAGTCTCGAGTTCACTTTCTTCCCCACTCTCCCATCTTTTCCTTTTTTTTTTTTTTCTTGGGATGTTGATGTGGAGTGCCGAAACGATCGCAGACCTGGTCCCGTCCGTCGCTCAAATCGAAGGTTGGGACATACCGGACCGCGTGGCATCAGAGTAGGCCTTGAGCGGGTCCGTCTTCTGGATCGCCTTCATACTCGCGTGGGCGAAATGGTTTCTGCCCCGCCTTCCAGGCCGAAGCCCGGGACCTCCGGACTGAACCCTGGGGCTGCAGGCTTTCTCAAGCCTTGCGCGGCTTGCCGGGCTATTCTCCGGGCTTGCGTGGGCGAACTGGGTTCTATCCCACCTTCCAGGCCGAAGCCCAGGATCTCCGGACTGAACCCCGGGGCCACAGGCTTTCTCAAGCCTTGCACGGCTTGCCGAGCTATTCTCCGGGCTTGCATGGGCGAACTGGGTTCTGTCCCACCTTCCAGGCCGAAGCCCAGGATCTCTGGACTGAACCCTGTGATGCAGAACGAAAGCTCTGATACCAAAATGATGTAGAACAGAAGCTCTGATACCAAAAATGATGCAGAACGGAAGCTCTGGTACCAAAATGATGTAGAACAGAAGCTCTGATACCAAAAATGATGCAGAACAAAGAACAAAAAACGTATGCGAAAGTAAAATTAAGATTAATTCTTTTATTATTATTATTATTATTTTTTTATATATATTTCAGAAATTGGCTTTGACTCAAAATAAAGTTAAACTAAGTTGAAGGAAACTAGGTAAGGATTGAAAGCACAATTTAGAAAAACTAGGTTATCAGAGTAGTTCAGAAGTAACAGATCGCTGGGGGTTGAGAAACTCCCAGACCTAGGGTTTCGCTCTGAACTTTCAACAGGACAGAAATAGAGAGGAGAGATGGGTTACCAACCAGACAGTGATCTTCACAGAATTTGGGTGGAAGAACTCTCTCGGGCAGATTGTTGGATCCTCGGATTCGGCTATCTTCGCAATGGATCCTCCAATACTGGTCTTGTAGCTGGGTCGGCTTCTCCTGGACTCAAGATCTGGGAAGAAGAAAAACAAGTGATGGATTTAGAGACTCGGGAAAGGATTTACCAGTTCGAAGAACTTGAAGGCTGATGTCGCTGAGATCCGGATTCTCTTGAAGGCTGATTCGACTCCCTCTGGAAAGAGCTTTGGATCTGAAGTATCCGGACTGTAGCTGGATGCTGGTGGTCGGCCTGGACTTGGAGAAAGAGGCCGTGGGAGGTGGAATAGGCTAGGGTTTGGGGGATTGAAGTGGATGGTGGATGGCTAGGGTTTTGGAGTAGAAGTGGCTAACCTAGGATTTGGGTTTTGGAGATCTCACACCTCCTCAAGGTTCCTGGGGAACCCGGATTTACTCCCTCACGGAGCTCAACACCTGGATGCAAGTGCGGAAGAGAGAAAACACAAAGTTTGCTCACAAAAAAAATTTGGTTTCATTCATTTGATTCTTTAAACTTACAAGAGGGGTTTAATTTATAGGACTTTACAAGAGAGAAGGGTTTTACATCTTCCCATGTGGGACTAAAGGAGGGGATCTTCAAATTAAGATTGTAGGATCAATCCCTACTCATATGGCTGGCCAAATAATTCCAAAGTTGATTGAGGCTTCAAAAAGGAAAGTGGGTGGCGCCTCCTTGTCTTGACCTCCAAGAAAAATATTTTTTTCCTTCTATGCTTGGCCTTATCTGGAAGTGTTTGGGCGCCTCTTAACCTTGCCCTCCAAGAGAAAATTTGTTTCCTTTTATATCTGGCTTTAGTTGGAATGATTAGGGCGCCTCCTAACGTTGCTCTTCAAGAGAAATCTCCTTCCTTCCATGGCTCAACCCTTTTTGGATACCTCCTTTTCTTTCTCCCCAAGTTATGGCTCTTTCTAACTTTGTTTTGAATATTTCTGGCAGGTAATGGGCACCTCCTTGAAGTTCTCTCTAAGAGAATTTCTTCCCTTTCATAGTTTGGTTCTTTTGGGAAAGTCTTGGGCCGCCTCCTTGATTTGTGGACTCCTGGTGGATTTCTCCTCAATTGGCGCATGAGAGAAGGGAGCTGCTATATGTGGTGTGGGGACCAAAGGCTGCTGGATGGAGATGTGGCGCCCCCTGGACTCAGGCGTATGGCTGGGAGTGTGGCGCCCACTTGCTTGGCCTTGGGAGAAAATGTAACACCCCAGGTTGAAGCCCTAGTCCACTACTGAGTCAACATGACTCAACAAAATAAAATGCAGGTAATATAGACTCAAGCTAAAATTGAGTTGATCAAGTCAACCCTTATTACAAGCCAAAAAAAATCCTAATTCTTCGGGTAGGGTTAATTAGAGATCCAGATGGAGCTCTGAAGTCTTCTTCTGAGTTAGTGCCCGTACCAATTCTCCCAGGGTGGGAGGAACTTGACCCTGTCGAGTATGGATCAAGTTGGCTCTGGTATCTCTCCAAGAGGTCTTGGTCCAACTCTTGTAATTCTTCTCGGGAGATCCAAGAGTTATTAGAATCTGGCCTTCCTTGCCAGCGGACCAGGTATCTTTGGTATCCTCGATTACGAGTGGAGATAACCTGATCATCCAGGATCTTTTCAATCTGCTCTTTCCTCACAAGCCAGTTTGAATGTGGACACACAGGGTTGGGTTCACTTTCAAGAGCAGGATTAGGCTCAAAAAGGCTCACTGGGAATCACAGCTGGCTCTCTATACTCTACTAGGTCTGTAATGTTGAAAGTGGAGCTAATGCCTAGTTCTGAAGGCAACTCGAGCACATAGGCATTGGACCCTTCTCTCTTCACTACTCTAAATGGTCCAGCTCCTCTAGCATGTAACTTTCTAACGGTTCCAGGAGAAAACCGCTCAGGCCTTAACCTAATCATTACATAGTCTCCCTCATCAAAAGTTTTGACTCGCCTTTGAGAATCAGCCAACTTCTTATAAGTTTCATTACTTAGATTTATTTTGGCATGAATTTCTTTATGCAAGTCTTTTATATGCTGTGCAAAAACTTCGGCAGACTCGGAGACTCGTGTGTGGACTGGTAAAGAGCTAGGTCAAGAGGTGTGTGAGGTTTGTAACCATGCACAATTTCAAAGGGACTCTAGCCTATAGACCTATTGATTGAAATATTGAATGCAATTTCAATCCTGGACAAAATACAATTCCCAATTCCTGGTGCTCTCAATCAAATCAAAATCTGAGCCAAAGCCTAGTAAAGGGTCAAGAAAACTAAACTAGACTGACGACGCATTCCTAAAGAATGGACTTTATTCCAAAGGAACCCTAGGTCTAAACCTAACAAACTACATCTCTCTAGGTTTGACCTTGGGTCGGAGGATGGCATGCAGAGCATGAAAACTTATCATGGGTGCCTAGTAGGTTCCATAAGGTCTTCCAGAAGTAGGTGGCAAACCTAATAGGTTCTGACACATGGTTCACTCTAAAGACTTCGACAAAGTATACTTGGATGGTGTAAGAAGCATTGAAAGTCCTAGAGAAATGGAGGAAATATGAGGTGGAGTCTCGAATTACCTGTTGACTAAAGGTGGTGACCTGAAGGTTTGAATGGTGATCTATGAGTGTCAACTGGTCATCCTTACGAAAGGAAAAGTTTGCTACTCCCAGGAATGGATCAAGAGATGGTTCGGGAAGTAGCCTAGGACATGTGATTGCAACAGCTAAAGTTTGTTCTCTAAGCAAATAATGATCCATTTTCTCAAGAATTAGATTAATGAATGATTCATGGAAGGGCCTATGGATGATGACCTCAAAACTTGAAATTTGACATATGGGTGCGGAAAGGTATACTCTATAGAAGGGTAGCTCAGTCATGCGAAGGAAGGGGTCTAGGGCCATAAGGAGGACTTCTACAGGATTGGGTGAATCAATCCGCTCAAGACAAGGATGTTCAACTGAGATTACGGGAGAGACCTTAGTGGCTGGGCATGGGACAAGGTCCAAATGTAAGAGGCTTGATTCAGTCATCCTAAGGAGAGGATCTACCATAGGGTGGGCAAACTTAAACTGTTTAGTGCAAAGATCTTCAATTGGTACTTGGGGAATGACTGTCATTAGAGGGTACGAACTGATAGCTCGGGCTAACACTATGAGTTCTTCCTGGGGGTATTTGACTAAAGGAACCTGGTTCTCACAAATCTCTTGAATTTCTGAACTAGGTCCTACCACTTGGTTGCTTTCCAAGGTCTCCTCAGGTAAGGAACCAATAGTATCAATGTCATATTCTTCAAGTTCTTCCCCCTCATATTCATCAACTAGACTCAAGCCAGCATCATATACTCCTCGATGCCATCTTCAATAGGTTTCGGGTCAGTGATAATCGGGTCAACTGATTCTAGGCTTGTCATACCTAACCGTTCTTCCTCATTGGTAGGCTTGGGTTCTCCCTCATTAATGTCATCCTTAGGATTCTTACCACTTAGCTGTGCACAAGCCAGTCCTATGCATGGGCACTGACTAGATTTATGGCCTTTTTCTCCACAAAACAAACATTCTTGAGATATAGGAACCTGGGTCACACTGGGTTTCAAGCTAGTAGAGACCTTACTTGGGCATGGGTGTGGATCTAAATGGTTTGATCTAGAAGACTTGGGTTGTTGAGTGACTGGTCTAGAATATTGTAAGGACCTCTCATAGACACGATCCACACTATAGATATCATGGTTAGGCTTCCTAAGGTTATGCTCGGGATCACAGTATAAGATCCTCCTAGGCTCCTGGCATGGATGAGGTTGGGGCCTATTAAATTTTTGATTAGGGGTCCAATTTTGATGTCTACGTTTCTCAAGTACTTGGACTCGATCCCTAAGCTGGGTAAAATTCTCATGGACTTGTTCTTTACACTGGGTAACAGTAGCAGTCATATCCTGACTCAATTTGTTCATACTTTCAGTAAGAGCTCTAACCATGGCCTCTAAATCAGGTTGGGTTTGACCAGGTTGGTAGGGTACTCCATTCCGGGTAGTCATGATGATGCAAGCAAACACACAGAATGTGACTAGACTAAAGCGACTACTGGCTCACTAGACCTAGAGTCCAAACTAGATGCCCAATCAGAGTGGCAAGCTAGCCTGTAGTAACTCGGGACTCAGCCAGGCAGGTGTAAGGGGAGTGTTAGGTCCCTAAATGCCAATCCTAGACACCAATCAGTGATTGGCCAGGTAGGCGGACCAGCACACAAGCCCTTAGGGATAGAATCCCTGAACCACCATTCTAGACACTGAGTACAAAGCACACACAGAGTAACTAGATAAACTGACTCAACACTAGCCTTGACCCGACTTATTGACGTCCCTAGCCCACTAGGGCAAAGTAGGTCTAATTAATTTTAAGATTAAAGGCTTAGGGTCGAATGAGTGGGTGGTGGTTTTGGGCTAAGGAGAGGTTATCAACTCCTCCCCTTATCTTAGATGCTCAAATGCCCTTAAGATGAATTAAGAGATGAACACTCAAAAATAATTGGATTGCAGAACACAAAAATAGAGTTACAGTAATTTAATTCTCAGAAATCCCACGGAAACCAATAAATCACAATAAAATTATGCAAAATAGTTTCAATTATGCTGGTTTCAGAAAAACAAAAATCACCAAATTGGAATTACCTGCAGTGAGAAATAATTCCTGCAACAGGATAGTTACGGACTAAAAACAGGGTGCTTCCCCCGTTTACAATTCCTGCTACGAAGTTGTAACCCAATGGATCCCCTACACGCCCTAGGAACACCCCGTGGAATGGGAAGAGAAGGTTTGCACCTCGCTTCGTTCCTAGGACCGGACGTCCTAGGGAGTCTACTTCGAGCAGACAAAGTAAAAAGGAGAGAGACTTAAAATAAGCAAGCAAAATAGAAATCCTAGACTGGGCTCTGATACCAAAAATGATGCAGAACGGAAGCTCTGATACCAAAATGATGTAGAACAGAAGCTCTGATACCAAAAATGATGCAAAATGGAAGCTCTGATACCAAAATGATGTAGAACAGAAGCTCTGATACCAAAAATGATGCAGAACAAAGAACAAAAAATGTATACGGAAGTAAAATTAAGATTAATTCTTTTTTTTTTTAATTATTATTATTATATTATTTTTATTTCAGAAATTGGCTTTGACTCAAAGTAAAGTTAAACTAAGTTGAAGGAAACTAGGTAAGGAATGAAAGCACAATTTATAAAAACTAGGTTATCAGAGTAGTTCAGAAGTAACGGATCGCTGGGGGTTGAGAAACTCCCAGACCTAGGGTTTCGCTCTGAACTTTCAACAGGACAGAAATAGAGAGGAGAGATGGGTTACCAACCAGACAGTGATCTTCACAGAATTTGGGTGGAAGAACTCTCTCGGGCAGATTGTTGGATCCTCGGATTCGGCTATCTTCGCAATGGATCCTCCAATACTGGTCTCATGGCTAGGTCGGCTTCTCCTGGACTCAAGATCTGGGAAGAAGAAAAACAAGTGATGGATTCAGAGACTCGGGAAAGGATTTACTAGTTCGAAGAACTTGAAGGCTGATGTCGCTGAGATCCGGATTCTCTTGAAGGCTGATTCGACTCCCTCTGGAAAGAGCTTTGGATCTGAAGTATCCGGACTGTAGCTAGATGCTGGTGGTCGGCCTGGACTTGGAGAAAGAGGCCGTGGGAGGTGGAATAGGCTAGGGTTTGGGGGATTGAAGTGGATGGTGGACGGCTAGGGTTTTGGAGTAGAAGTGGCTAACCTAGGGTTTGGGTTTTGGAGATCTCACACCTCCTCAAGGTTCCTGGGGAACCCGGATTTACTCCCTCACGGAGCTCAACACCTGGATACAAGTGCGGAAGAGAGAAAACACAAAGTTTGCTCACAAAAAAAATTTGGTTTCATTCATCTGATTCTTTAAACTTACAAGAGGGGTTTAATTTATAGGACTTTACAAGAGAGTAGGGTTTTACATCTTCCCATGTGGGACTAAAGGAGGGGATCTTCAAATTAGGATTGTAGGATCAATCCCTACTCATATGGCCGGCCAAATAATTCCAAAGTTGATTGAGGCTTCAAAAAAGGAAAGTGGGTGGCGCCTCCTTGTCTTGACCTCCAAGAAAAATATTTTTTTCCTTCTATACTTGGCCTTATCTGGAAGTGTTTGGGGCCTCTTAACCTTGCCCTCCAAGAGAAAATTTGTTTCCTTTTATATCTGGCTTTAGTTAGAATGATTAGGGCGCCTCCTAACCTTGCTCTTCAAGAGAAATCTCCTTCCTTCCATGGCTCAACCCTTTTTGGATACCTCCTTTTCTTTCTTCCCAAGTTATGGCTCTTTCTAACTTTGTTTTGAATATTTCTGGCAGGTAATGGGCGCCTCCTTGAAGTTCTCTCCAAGAGAATTTCTTCCCTTTCATAGTTTGGTTCTTTTGGGAAAGTCTTGGGCCGCCCCCTTGATTTGTGGACTCCTGGTGGATTTCTCCTCAATTGGTCGCATGAGAGAAGGGAGCTGCTATCTGTGGTGTGGGGACCAAAGGCTGCTGGATGGAGATGTGGCACCCCCTGGACTTAGGCGTATGGCTGGGAGTGTGGCTGGGAGTGTGGCGCCCACTTGCTTGGCCTTGGGAGAAAATGTAACACCCCAGGTTGAAGCCCTAGTCCACTACTGAGTCAACATGACTCAACAAAATAAAATGCAGGTAATATAGACTTAAGCTAAAACTGAGTTGATCAAGTCAACCCTTATTACAAGCCAAAAAAAAACCCTAATTCTTCGGGTAGGGTTAATCAGAGATCCAGATGGAGCTCTGAAGTCTTCTTCTGAGTCTGGTGCCCGCCCCACCCCGGGGCCGCAGGCTTTCTCAAGCCTTGCACGGCTTGCCAAGCTGTTCTCCGGGCTTGCGTGGGCGAACTGGATTCTGTCCCACCTTCCAGGTCGAAGCCCAGGATCTCCGGACTGAACCCTGGGGCCGCAGGCTTTCTCAAGCCTTGCACGGCTTGCCGAGCTGTTCTCCGGGCTTGCGTGGTCGAACTGGGTTCTATCCCACCTTCCAGGCCGAAGTCCAGGATCTCCCGCTTCCTTCGGCCATCGGCCATGATCGGTCATGCCGAGCTCAGGGCCATGCGCCGGTTTTCCTACAAAGTGAGAAGAGAGCGTTTGAAGCAAGGGAACTTTATTGCGGGAGTGGGGAACCTTACATTACTGATAATACATTCTTAGGTTCGAGGCGTTCCACGTCCGGGGGAACCTGGCCCCTCCCAACTCCTCCAGGTAGTAGGCACCGTGAGGGAGGGCTTCTGCTACCCGGTATGGGCCCTCCCAATTGGGCGAGAGCTTGCCGCATTCCCGTGGCTGAGAAGCTTCAGAGCGTCGGAGGACCAAATCTCCGGGACGAAAAACCTTCGGCCGCACTCGGGAGTTGTAATACCTGGCCACACGCTGCCTATACGCCGCCATTCGAACTCGGGCCTTGTCCCTCATTTCCTCAAGAAGGTCAAGGTTGAGCATCATCGTGGCTGGGTTTTCTGTCTCGTCATATTGCTCCATGCAGCAGTGTGGGTAGGCTGAGCTCGATCGGGATGACCGCCTTGGCTCTGAAGACGAGGTTGAACGGGGTCTCGTCGGTAGCCGTCCTCGGGGTGGTGTGGTATGCCCAGAGGACGCTGGGAAGCTCATCGGCCCACCTGCCCTTGGCCTGGTCTAGTCGCGTGCGGAGGCCCTGAAGAATGGTCCTATTCGTGACTTCGGCCTCTCCATTGGTCTGGGGATGCTCCACCGAGGTGAAGCGATGCCTGATGCCGAGGTCGCTACAGAACTCTTCGAACTCCCAGCAGTCGAACTGGCGCCCGTTGTCAGTAACCACGGTGTGGGGGAGGCCGAAGCGGCAAACGATCGACTTCCAAAAGAACTTGGCGATGTTTGCCTCGGTGATCCACGCCAAGGGTTCGGCCTCGACCCACTTTATGAAGTAGTCGATGGCCACTATCAAGAACTTCCGCTGTCCAGATGCCGGCGGGAATGGGCCCAGAAGGCCATCCCCCACTGGGCGAACGGTCAGGGAGCTGAGAGCTGGGAGCTTGGGTTGGAGGGCTGCCGTTGCACCGTGGCGTGACGCTGGCACCGGTCGCACTTCTTCACGAAGCCAGCGGCGTCTTCCTTCATCGTCTCCCAGAAGTAGCCCTGACGGAGGGCCTTGTATGCAAATGCCTTGCCCCCCACGTGGTTCCCGCAGACGCCTTCGTGAATCTCCTGGAGCACGAGTTTGGCTTCCGTGGGTCCTACACACTTGAGGAGCGGGTAGGAGTAGGATCTTCGATACAATTGCCCATCCATCAGGACGAACCGCACGGCTTTCTTTCTGATAAGGCGAGCCACCTCGCGATCCTCCGGCAGGGTGCCACTGGTGATGTATTCGACGTACTTGTCCATCCAGCTGGGTTCATGGCTGACCTGATGGACCTCCACCGGTGCCTCGAGGCTTGGGATCTCAAGGCGCTCCACATGAGCGCGTCCCAGCATCGAGTCCGGCAGGGTCGCCAGCCGAGAGAGAGCATCCGCGCGGGCATTTTCCCTGCGGGGGATATGGAAGATGTTGAAGCGCCAGAATTTGGACGCGCCCGCCTTGACGAGCTCCAAGTATTTCGCCATTTGGGGGTCATGTGCGACATACTCCCCGGAGACCTGTCCCGCCACGAGCTGGGAATCGGTGAAAGCTCTGAGGTTGGTCACTCCCAGCTCGTGGGAGACCCTCAGCCCGAAAAGAAGTGCTTCGTACTCCGCTTGGTTATTTATCGCGGGGAATTGAAAACGGGGCGCGCATTCGGCGACGACCCCGTCGCTGTTGGCAAGGATGAGTCCGGCTCCGCTCCCGCCGGAGTTCGAGGCTTTGTCCACATGGAGGATCCAGGCGTCCTCTCCGGGCTCATCGGGGCCTATCTCCATCGGCTGGCCTGAGGGGCCTTCCTCGGGCTCCTTGCCCAAGCCTGCACATTCGACCAAGAAGTCGGCCAGCTCCTGTACCTTCATGGCCAACCTTGGCTTGTACGTAATGTCGAACTCGCTGAGCTTCAGTGCCCACTTTGCCAATCGTCCCGAAGTATCGGGTCGGCTGAGCACCGCTTTCAGTGGTTGATCCATCAGGACAGCGATGGGTTGCGCTTGGAAATAGGGCCTGAGATGCTGGGCAGAACTATTAGCGCAAAAACGAGTTTCTCGGGCCGAGAATACCTGAGCTCCGCATCGCGGAGAAGCTTGCTGGTATAGTACACCGGTCGCTGGACTCCCTGGCCATCGATCCGAACCAGGACCGAGCTGACGGCTTTCGGGGTGACCGCTAGGTAGAGGATGAGCTCCTCCCCCTCCTCGGGCCTAGACAGCAACGGTGGCGACGCGAGCATCCTCTTCAGCTCCTCGAAGGCCTTCTGGCATTCCTCGGTCCAAGCGAAGTCGTTCATCTTTCTTAGCACCTTAAAGAAGGGACGGCAGCGGTCTGCCGACCTGGAGATAAAGCGGCTGAGGGCCGCAACTCGGCCAGTGAGTTGCTGTACTTGCTTCTTGGAGGCGGGCGGCTCCATGTCCAGGATGGCCTGGACCTTCTCCGGGTTGGCTTCAATTCCTCTTTGGGTCACCATGAATCCTAGGAATTTCCCGGCGGAGACGCCGAAGGCGCACTTCACCGGGTTCAGCTTCATCTGATGACGTCGGAGGTTGCCGAATGTCTCCGCCAAGTCAGCCACGTGGTCCGAATCGGGTTTGCTCATTACCAGCATGTCGTCCACGTATACCTGCATGTTGCGGCCGATCTGGTCCTTGAAAATTCTATTGACCAGGTGCTGGTATGTTGCCCCTGCGTTCTTGAGGCCGAATGGCATCATCCTGTAGCAAAAAGTCCCGCGGTCGGTTATGAAGGCGGTATGCTCTTCGTCCTCCGGGCTCATCCGGATCTGGTTGTATCCGGAGAAGGCATCCATAAATGACAGGAGGCGATGTCCCGAGGTGGTGTCGACCAGCTGGTCGATCTTTGGAAGAGGGAAGCTGTCCTTTGGGCAGGCTTGGTTGAGGTCGGTATAGTCCACACAGATCCTCCACTTACCACTACTCTTTCTTACCATGACCATGTTTGCTAGCCAGCTGGGATACTGGACTTCCCACACAAAACCGGCGGCGAGGAGTTTTTCCACTTCCTCGTTAATTACCTTCTGTCTTTCCATGGCGAAGCTCATCTTCTTTTGGCGGACCGGGCGACAGCTTGGGTCCACATTTAACCTGTGCGTGATGACCTCGGGCGGGATGCCTGGCATGTCGGCCGCTGACCAGGCGAACACGTCAGCGTTCGCACGGAGGAACTCCAGCAGGCGGGTCCGTTCTTCTTCAGGGAGGTGGGCCCCGACTTGCACCGTCTTCAGCGGGTTTGAACTGAGGGGAAAGGTCAGCAGGCGCTCCACGGGCCCTCCCCGGGGTTCCTTCTCTCTTAGGTCGAGGTCGTCAACATCGGGGGCGAGCTCCGCGCCCCGGGCGCCCGGGACCGTCTGAAGGCAAAGCGGGACTGGCCGGGTCGTTCCCTTCATCTCCCCGAGCCCGGAAGGCATGGGGAACTGCACCAATAACCTTTTCGTGGAGATCGTGGCGTCCAGTTGGTTGAGCCCGGGATGCCTGAGAATGGCGTTGTAAGGCGAGGGGAGTCTGACGACGGTAAATGTTATCAGGACGGTCATCTACCGGGGTGGGGATCCGGCGGTGACTGGGAGAGTGATCTCCCCTTCGACCCCCACGGAGTCCCCTGTAAATCCTACTAGGGGGTATGTACCGGTTTCAGCTAATCGTGCGACAAGTTCATCTGAGAGAAAGCCTCGTAAAAAAGCACGTCAGCCGAGCTTCCACTATCCACCATGATTCGATGTACAGGATGCTTCATGATGGTCATCTCGACCACCACGGCATCGTTGTTTATATTATCATTATCCTTCCCCTCCTCGGGAGGGATCACATTCTCCGGGTTCCCGACTTCCCGGGCTCTCTTCGCCGCTCGTCCGACCCCGCGTGAAATCATGCCCACGGGCTTCTCCGTTGGGTGGTTGTCGATTGCAGGAACGGGCGGTAAGGTCGCGAGCGGCTGCCCCTCCGGGGGGGCCTCGTTCCTGACGAACTTCCTGAGGTAGCCCCTCTTAATCAGCTCCTCGATCTCCCGCTTCAGGTTGCGACACTCCTCCGTGTCGTGACCGTGCTCGCAGTGGAACTGGCAGTACTTCGATTTGTCCCGGATGGCCCTCGAGTTCTGAGGAGGAGGTCGGTGGAGGTAGCGCTCGCCCTCGATTTCCATGAGGATCTTCATCCGAGGTGCAAGGAGAGGGGCGAACCTCCGCTCGGGAGTGGCCTCGCCCCTCGGCCTTGGATTCGGGCGAGGGTCGGCAGATGGCTCGGGCTTCCGAGCTCCCGGGGTATCTCTCGGGGGCGGCCTCTTCAGAGTCTTCCCGTCCAACTCTCGACGGGTGCGGTCGGCCTCCTCCGCTCGGATGTACTTATGGGCGCGGAGGAGGAGCTCGGAGTACGTCCTGGGTGGCTTCTTGTCCAGGGAGTAGGTCAGGCGGGATGTCTTGAGCCCGCGCTTCAAAGCCAACATGGCGACGGGCTCGTCCAGACTGTAGATTTCCAGGGCTACGGTCTTGAACTGGGTGATGTAGTCCCGGAGCAGCTCCTGGTCCTGCTGGCGGATAGAAAAGAGGCTGTCCACCTCTCTTGGCACCTTTCGACAGGCGTCGAAGTGCGCCACAAACTTTCCTTCCAACTGGTGGAAGGAGCAAATGGATCCAAGCTCGAGGCAGGTGAACCAGACTCGAGCGGCCTTCCGGAGGGTGGCGGGAAGGCGATGCACAGAAGAGCGTCGGTGGTCCCCTGGACCCTCATGAGAGCTTTGTAGCTCTCCAGATGGTCCAGAGGGTCGGTGGTCCCGTCGTTGGGATCCACCTGTGGCATGCGGAACCGTTTTGGGATCAGCTCCATCTGGATTTCTTCAGAGAAAGGGGGACGAGAGTCGTAGCCCGCCGGGTCCGCCGACGAGTTCTGCAGGTCGGCAAATCGACGGGCGAACTTCGCTAGCTTGCGCTCATGCTCCTCTAGGCGCCTCTCGGCCTGGCGCCTGATGGCTTCGTCGGTGGAGTCTTCCACCGAGGCTGCGGGTGAAGGGGGTGCCGATCGGTCTCGGCGCGAAGTCAGGCCTCGGCGTCGCTTGCTGTGATGCGTCGTTTTAGCCTCATCGGCCGGGGATCGACTCTCGTGATCCTCCGAACCGGAGTAGTTTCTTTTTACGGGAGCTTGGTGGCTCCCACGGGGGTTGGAGACGGCCCTCAGGTGGGATGGCCTGCCCAGAATGGAGCGCAGGCTCCCACGCTGCCCCGCGGCCCGGGCCGCGGGGGTCCCTGGCTGCGGCTGCGTGGCCAGGGACCGCTGCTGATGCTGAAGCTGCCGGACCGCCGAGGTCAAGGTCTGCAGCTGTTGGATGACGGCCGCAAGGGGTCCATCTGTTGAGGTAGGCTGTGGTGGAAGAGGAGGGGGGGCTGGAAGCTCCCTCTCTGGGCTGTGGCCCCCTTGAGGGGAGTGAACCTCCCCTACACGGCTGGTGGACGCCTCGCGCCCACGAGTGACCACCATTGTCAGAGAGCATGACACCTGCAGAAAGCTAGCTCCCGCTAGGGGGTGTTGTCTTGTCCCCTACCTGGTGTGCCAATCTGTTGCCGTTCTCGTCGCCGCGCCCGTGACACGGATCCGTGGATCCTCCCTGACCGCTTGGCGGAGGAACCTCCCTTGCTGCGGCGAACCTGCAAGAAGGGGTTAGGAGACCCTGGCCGGGGATCCCGGCGAGGGAGCTCCGACGGTCAAGCCAATAGATGACGAGAAGGAACAGATTCTCCAAGACGGGCCCCCGAAGGGGTTCCAGACTTAGAGAATTTGTTAGTAAGAAGGGTGCTCTGGGGACCAGAAATTCGGTCGGGCCTCCTTGTCGAGCTCACGCCAAGCGATCCCCTCTCGGGACCTTGGATCTCACTCTTGGAGCGAGGCTTTTGGCCGCTGCCTCTTACTTGTCCCCAACCTGATCGGCTTACCTTGTCATCCCCAGCTTCCTTCCTTTTATCTCCTCTCGCTGTTCGCCTGTCTTCTCCCCCTGGAAGGCTCCCCTCCCCCATCCCTTTCTCTTTCCCCTTTCAGTGAGGAGGGCCAGGCGGCTTTCCGACCTCGTTCGCCAAGCCCAACGAGGAAAAGGCAAAGATAGAAGGGGGGGTGGCGCCGGTAAGGCGGCCGGTCAGACCTCGGGCCTAGTGAGAGCGCTCTCTTTTCCAAGTGTGGGCGCCATCCGTCTATGGGCCCTGTTTTGTCAGAACCGTGCCTCTCGATTACGGGACCTGTCGGGCCGATGCAAATGGTGTTTCGCGTGCCGCCGCCATCCGTACGGGGCGCCACCTGTGATGCGCACGGCCCGAGGGATGACCTAGGAGCCCGTGCCTATTTCCTTGGGACCTTCTCTGTACGGGCGGCCTGACCTCGGCCGAGGTGGACCCGTCTCCGGGGGCCACCTGGCGAAGGAGCGAAGGATCGGCCGACCTCTGCCTAGGTGGACCCCTCCGGGTGGACACCTGGCGAGGTGGCAGGAGGTCGCCTAGCTTCGACGGAGGTGGGCCCGTCTCCGGGGGCCACCCGGTGAAGGAGCGAAGGATCGGCCGACCTCGGCCTAGGTGGACCCTCCCGAGTGGACCTGGCGAGGTGGCAGGAGGTCGCCTGGCTTCGGCCGAGGTGGGCCCATCTCCGGGGGCTACCTGGCGAAGGAGCGAAGGATCGGCCGACCTCGGCCTAGGTGGACCCCTCCCGGGTGGACACCTGGCGAGGTGGCAGGAGGTCGCCTGGCTTCGGCGGAGGTGGGCCCGTCTCCGGGGGCCACCCGGTGAAGGAACGAAGGATCGACCGACCTCGACCTAGGTGGACCCCTCCGGGTGGACACCTAGCGAGGTGGCAGGAGGTCGCCTGGCTTCGGCCGAGGTGGGCCCGTCTCCGGGGGCCACCTGGCGAAGGAGCGAAGGATCGGCCGACCTCGGCCTAGGTGGACCCCTCCCGGGTGGACACCTGGTGAGGTGGCAAGAGGTCGCCTGGCTTTGGCTGAGGTGGGCCCGTCTCCGGGGCCACCTGGCGAAGGAGCGAAGGATCGGCCGACCTCGCCTAGGCAGACCCCTCCTGGGTGGGCGCCAGGCGAGGTGGTAGAGGAGCCCCGAACCGAGCTCGACTTCGACAAGAGCAGTTTGTCTTGGGAAGTCATTTGGCGGAGTAGCCTTGCCGAGCTCGGCCTCGGTAATGTGGCGCTGACTCGACCGGAGAAATCTCCACGTGGCTCGATCATATTTGGCGGTATCTGAGCCTGGCCACATCATCGTCACGGCCGTAACACTTGTAATAGACTCAAAGAGTGACTCAGTAATCTCAGTATCTACTGGCACATCTGTAGCTGGAGGATCAGTACTAGGAAGATCAGTAGAAGGAGGATCAGCAGAAGGGGGAATCTCTGGAATCGGATCAGCAGGTGGAAAATCAGAGCTACCTGCTCCAGGCTGATCTCCATCACTATCACTATAGCCACTGGAGTCATCATCATCAGAATCATCATCATCATCATCAGAATATGGAGGAGGCACTATCGGATCTACAGTCCCTGGTGGCAATGCCAATCTCAGTAAGCTGAGGATCTGTCGAAATCCTGTATCGACAGTAGCTGACAGAGCTCCAATGCGCATGTCTGTGGATCCGCAGACCATATAGCTCCTGTCGTACACCAGCAATCTCTGTCCAGACCTCTGAAATGTGATCAGTCACTCTCTGCTCAAAGTCCGATGTGCTCGCTATAGTCCTCTGTGGTGTAGTAGTAGCAGAAGGTGCCGGAGCTGATGAGCGTGGTGGCGTGAATGGCTCAGGCTCCACAGTCTCTGACTCTAGTGCTGGACGAGGAGGTGTACCATGATCAGTAGGCTCTGAAGGCCCTGCCTCAACTGCTCGAATCTTTTCCTCCTTATCTGGCTCTTGGCCAGACTCACGTCGCACCCAACGATCACCAATCAGTCGAAATCCCATCCTATGCAGTGATTTCTCTCCATATGTGTCAGTATGCTGCAACTGACTGAAGGGTATACCATCAAATGATACTCCATACTCCCTGAATAACTGTGTCAGCCCCATGCCATATGGCTGAACTAGTCTCCTATGAGATGCTGCCTCTCCCATCTGTTGAAGCATGATCCTGGGAAGGTTGATGGGAGTCCGCTGTCTCAGGGACACCATCAACACTAGCTCACGCTCAGTAATAAAGTCGAACCTCCCACTCTTTGGAATCAAGATGCGGGCGATGATATGATGCAGCACTCTCATCTCCAATGATAGCTGGTTAGCGGCTACTATGAAAATGCCGCTAACATCCTCGCGCTCTAAGATACATCTGAAGGCGCGCTCTCGGTTGCTGATAGAAGTGGCGGCTGTGCCATGAAGTGGAATCCTCCAAACACGACTGATGACATCCAGTGTCACTGGAATCTCGATCCCACGAACAGTAGCAGACCATCCAATGCCATCAGTGGCCATGGATGCATAGAACTCCCTGATGAGGTCTGGGTAGAATCTCTCAGTCATCGTGCAGAAGTGAACCAGACCTGCATCCCTCAGTACATCTCCTATAAAAAAGTGATGCTGATCCCAGAAGGGTATATCCACACATCTCCCGCTCGCAATGCTCTTCCGTACTAAGCTGGCTGGCACTGGTGCAGGTTCCTCTGGGGATGGCTCATGCTCATGTCTGGCCTTTCTTCGTCGCTCAGTACTACCTTGGCCTTGTTCCATTTTCCTTTTCCTTACAGCCAACTGCTTCCATGGACCCATATAGATGGAAGAGGGTAATTTAGGGAGAAGTAGGATAATGCAGTGCTAAGAAAAAGAAGAACCAAGAATTTGGAGAGGAGAAAAGGAATTCACGGTTGAGCAAATGAAGGAACCGTGAAAAGGTAAGTGAGGGTTTGTGAAATTGAAAAAAAAAAGAGCAAATAAGGAAATGCACGAAATGGAGGGAAGAAATGAGTGTTTTCAATCGAATATCAACCGATAATTGAGGATAAATAGAGGCAAAAACCTATGGTTGCCCAAAAACGAGGAACACGGTAAAAACCGGTTCGGTTCAAGAGAAACCGTGAGGGGAGGAGAAGATTACCCAAAAGAGGAGGGAGAGGGATGGAAATCCACTATTCAGAGCTTAGGAATGTTGGAGGGGGACTACACGAAGAAGAAAAAGAAAAGAAATTGAGGAAATAGGGATCGCGGATGGGTTTTAAAAGTAGGTTTTCCGACCAAGTGTCGACCTCTCAAAAATTTCAGGGGTCGACCCCAAGTGTCGACCTCCGAAATTTCAAGTGTCAACCTCCAAAAATAAACTAATCAAAATAAAATTTGGTAAAATAAAAAAAATTGAAAAAATTTAGAATGAATTCTTAGAGAAGCTTTAAATATTTTTGAGAATTTATAAATCATTTTTGAGGAATTTTGAAGGAAATTGAAGAGTTTCAAGCAAAAGGGTTAATGACTCCCAATTCTCTTCTGATCATGCAAAATCTATCTTCATTCAATGGTTTTGTGAATATATCAGCCAATTGATAATCAGTACAAATAAATTCTTACAACACATTAGAGTTTTGAACGTGATCTCTTATGAAGTGATGTCTTATTTCAATATGTTTGCTTCTTGAATGTTGTACAGGATTTTTCGTTAAATTGATTGCACTAGTATTATCACATCTTATGGATGTCTTAGTTAGTTTGATGCCAAAGTCCTCGAGTTGTTGTTTGATCCATAGAATCTGAGCACAACAGCTTCCGGCTGCTATATATTCAGCTTCTGCCGTAGATAGAGCAATCGAATTCTGTTTCTTGCTGCTCCATGAAATTAAATTAACTCCTAGGAATTGACAAGTTGCACTAGTACTTTTACGATCAAGTTTACACCCAGCAAAATCAGCATCAGAATAAGCAATCAATTCATATGATGACTCTCTAGAGTACCAAAGACCAATTTCAATTGACCCAGATAAGTATTTAAATATACGTTTTACAGCTAAGAGATGTGATTCTTTAGTAGCAGACTGAAAACGTGCACACATACAAACACTAAACATTATATCTGGTCTACTGGTAGTTAGATATAGCAATGAACCAATCATGCCTCTATATAATTTTTGGTCTACTGATTTACCACATTCATCTTTGTCTAATTTACATGAAGAGCTCATAGGGGTACCTATTGGTTTGGTAGTCTCCATCCCAAACTTTTTCAATATTTTTCTTGTGTACTTGGCTTTGTTGATGAAGATCCCCTCTTTGGTTTGCTTAATTTGGAGTCCGAGGAAGAAGTTGAGTTCTCCCATCATACTCATCTCGAACTCACTCTGCATTAACTTTGCAAACTCTTGACAAAGACATTCGTTAGTTGCACCAAAAATAATATCATCTACATAGATTTGTACTACTAAGAGATCATCATTTTTCTTTTTCAAAAATAATATATTATCTACATTACCTCTGAAAAAATCATTCTTCATCAAAAATGAACTTAATCTATCATACCAAGCTCTAGGAGCTTGCTTTAAACCATACAATGCTTTATGAAATTTCAAAACATGGTTAGAAAATTCATGATTTTCAAAACCAGGAGGTTGTTCAACATAAACTTTCTCTTCAATAAATCCATTTAAAAAGGCACTTTTAACATCCATTTGAAATAACTTGAAATCCATAAAACAAGCAAAAGCAAGTAAAAGTCTAATTGCTTCCAGCCTAGCAACAGGAGCAAAGGTTTCATCAAAGTCAATCCCTTCTTCCTGGTTGTAGCCTTTAGCAACAAGTCTAGCTTTGTTTCTAGTTACAATACCATGTTCATCAAGTTTATTTCTAAAAACCCATTTTGTGCAATTACAGAAACATTAGGGGGTCTTTTAATTAAAGTCCAAATCTTTTAAATTGATTTAGTTCATCTTGCATGGCATTAATCTAGTTACAATCTTTTTCAGCTTCTTCAATTGACTTAGGCTCTATTTGAGAAACAAAAGCTAAATAATTACAAACATTCTGATAGAAGAGCGTGTACTTACTCCCTTTGACGGATCACCAATAATTAGCTCTTTGGGGTGTCCGTGTGCATACCTCCACTCTTTAGGTAAAGGTTTTGGTGAAGTTGCATTGATCTCTTGAATTTGATCTTCATTTTCTTGATCATCATCTCCTTTAGGCACATCTTCATTGATTGTCAATTGTTCAAGCTTCTTTGTACCTGTTTCATCATCAATAGAATCTTCTTTTCTAGAAGATTTTTCGTTAGTTTCATCAAACACTACATGAATTGATTCTTCAACTAGAAGAGTTCTTCTGTTGAAGACCCTATATATCTTGCTAGAAGTAGAGTATCCTAAGAAGATACCCTCATCTGACTTGGCATCAAATTTACTGATATTGTCTTTGCCATTATTTAATATGAAATAGTGACAACCAAATACACAAAAATATTTAAGATTAGGTTTTCAATTTTTCCAAAGCTTATATGGTGTTTTCTTCAAAATAGGTCGAATTAAAACATGATTTAAAATGTAACAGGAAGTATTAATTGCTTCTGCCCAAAAATATCTAGGTAAATCGTTTTCGCAAAGCATTGTGCGTGCCATTTCTTCAAGAGTCATGTTTTTCTTTCTACCATCCCATTTTGTTGAGGTGTCCTAGGTGCAGAAAAATTATGACTAATGCCATTATCATTACAAAAAACTTCAAAATCATGATTGTCAAATTCAGTTCCATGATCACTACGCAAAGAAACAATAGTGAGATCTTTTTCATTTGAAACCCTTTTATGAAATTTAACAAAAGCTGAAAACGTTTCATTTTTATGAGCTAAAAACATTATCCAAATAAATCATGAGTAATCATCTACAATTACTAGTCCATATTTCTTACCTCCCAAACTAGTTATTCTGGTTGGTCCAAAGAGGTCCATATGCAATAATTCAAGGGGTCTAGAAGTAGATACTACTCCTTTAGGTTTGAAAGTAGATTTAGTTTGTTTTCCAAATTGACATGCAACACAAATCTTATCTTTTTCAAATGTGAGTTTTGGCAATTCTTTTACAAGATTCTTTTTACTTAATTTTGAAATCAAATGCATACTAGCATGTCCTAGCCCGCGACGCCAAAGCCAACTAGTTTCACTTGCCTTGGCTTCCCTAGCCACTAGGCATTGACCACTTTCCATGGCTAGATCATCAAGATCAACCATGTAAATGTTTCCATGCCTATGACCAGTGAATTTGATGCCATCAACATCTAGACTAGACACCATGCATAAAGATGATTCAAAAATTACTTTAAAACCCTTATCACAAAACTGACTAATGCTGAAAAGATTATACTTCAAGCCATCAACAAGTAATACATTATCTACATAAGCATTAGGGGTGATATGGATTTTACCAATTCCGACGATTTTACCTTTTCCATTATCACAAAAAGTAATGTTTCCACCATTTATAGCTACTAGTGATGAGAATTGCTTCACATCCCCAGTCATGTGCCTTGAGCAATCACTGTCCAGATACCACATTCTTTTTTATTTTTGGTTGCAAGACACACCTGCAGAAATTGATCAAGTTGAAACTTTAGGTATCCAAGTCATCTTGGATCCTTTAGGGTTAGACAAATTGGTTCCTTTTGGAATCCAAATCTTTCCAAAGGTACTTGATTTTCTTCTATTACAAATATATGATTTATCCTAACTTACCACATGCATAGCAGGTAATATTAGAAGATGCAGGTATGAAAAAGTTTTTGAAAAGTTTTTGCTGATTTTGTAACTTAAATCCAAGTCCAGCTTTGTTAAAAACTGCATGTTGACTGTTTAAAAGCATACTTAATTTTTATGAACTATAAATAAACTTTTCTACAAAAGGTTTCACTTTTTCTAACTCTTTTTGTAATTCTTGTTTTGAAGCAACAGTTCTTTGTTGTGTTTTCAATTTCTCATTAGTTTCAAAACTTCTATTATTTTTCAAAGAATCCTTTTCTTTTATAAGATTGTCCTTATCATTTTTCAAGGTCTTTACATATTCAGCTAATTTCTTGTTTTCTTGAATTAAATCTTCAATTACAGTTGAAAACTTGTCTGAATTTTTGGTAAGCTCTTGATTTAGCTTTCTTAATTTCTTATTTTTCAGTTTTAGTTTTTCATATTCCATAACTAAATCATCAAAAGCATCATGTAGTTCATTAAAAGTAAATTCATTTTCAAGTTCAGAATTTACCTCATCATCTTCATTGGCCATGAAACACAGGTTGGCGACTTCCTGCTGCTCTTCATCACTGCTGGAGTCCTCACTCTCACTCCAGGTAGCCATCATGGCTTTCTTTCTCAACATCCTTCGACTCTTTTTAAGCAAAGGGCAATCCATTTATAATGTCCAGGCTTCTTGCACTCGAAGCAGATGGGTGGATCCCATTCTTTTTCTTTCTCTTATCTTTATTGTAATCATCTTTTTATGGCCTTTTCTTGTAGAAGCCCTTCTTCTTTCTCATGAATCTTCTGAATTTTCTTGTAATGAGGGCTGTCTCATCATCATCAGCTTCTTCTTCTGATTCATCACTTGACTCTTCCTTTGTAGTGGACTTGAAGGCTATGGCTTTCTTTTTTTTGTCATTGTCCATTATTTTCTGTTTTAGTAAAAGCTCATAAGTCATCAGTGATCCAAGAAGCTGCTCAAGAGGTAGATTATTGACATCCTTGGCTTCTTCTATGGCCGTTACTTTCGCATCCCATGAAGCCGGAAGAGACCTGAGAAGTTTGTAAACAAGTTCATCATTAGATATAAATATTCCCAAACTCCTCATACCATTTACTATATTGGTAAATCTAGTATACATCTCACTAATACTTTTAGTTGGTTCCATCCTGAACATCTCATACGTATGAATGATCATGTTCATCTTTGTGGTCTTCACTTGGTGTGTACCCTCATGGATAATCTCAAGTGTATCCCAAATTTCTTTGGCGGAAATACAATTTGATATTCTGTTAAATTACTTGGGTCAAGTGCATAGAATAGCAAATTCATCGCCTTTGCATTTAACTCAGCTTGTTTGATGTCATTGTCATCCCATTCTTCTTCAGATTTTGGGATGATAATGACATTAAGCAAGTGAGTGGGCTGATGAGGCCCTTTAGTAATTACTCTCCATATATTACAATCTATAGCTTGTAAATAAATGCGCATACGAGTTTTCTAGTATGTGTAGTTTGTGCCATTAAAGAAAGGAGGGCGATTTGATGCTTGACCTTCAACTACACCCATTCCAATTGGGGCGGCCATGATCTTTCACTCAAGATCGTTGGACCTACAAGAGAGTGCCAGTGCTCTGATACCACTTGTTGCCCAGATATGGAGCCCAAGAGGGGGAGTGAATTGGATCTTTTTCTAAAAAAATAAAGCAATATATGTGCTATCAATTTCAAATGTGGAGAGTGATAGTGCTCAAGTAATTGTGCAACGGAAGCAATGAAAGATAACAACAATTAAAGAGCAATAGAGAGTAAAGCAAAGCAAACACACAAAATGTATAGTGGTTCGGTGCACCTAGCACCTACATCCACTCTCCAAGCTCCACTTGGAAATTTCCACTATAATCTTCTCTAGATTATAGCCGACTTGTTTTACAAGGCTCACAAGTCAAAACCTAAGTTGGTTTTGTTACCTAGGCTCACCAACAAACCTTACACACTTGTTTTGGCTTCGGGCTTACAAGCAACCCTAGTTGGTTTTATCAATTGGCTCACCAACAAAACTCACACTAGTTTCAAATTCCCTTGAAACTAGGCTAGCACAAATAGAGTATGAATACAATGAATAAAAACAAGACAAACTCCTTTTTGAGCAAAAAACAATTCGATGTAGCTCTTGTTGGAGACTCTTCAAGTCTTCCTCTTGGAATCTTGGACCTCACTAAATGCCAAAGACTTGAAAGCTGAATTCCTCAAAAATAGAAAGCTTTGGCTAAGGAATCTCTTGGATTTTCTCTCTTTTTGGCTTAGGATTGATTGAAAGCTTTGTACTTTTACTCTCTTCTTTTTCACTTTGTCTCCTTCCCTTTTTTGAAGTTAGGTGGAGGTTAAATACTTCATTCAAGCTGAAACAACTCCACAAGACCGTTAGAATCAAAAATATGGCCGTTTATGGCTGTTAGAAATAAAATCAAAAGTTCAGAAAAACTAGCCATTATGCCATGAGTCACCTCATGAGTCGACCTCTGGGTCAAGTGTCGACCTCTAGTTTATCTTAGACAAAAATCCAGAAAACTATAGTTTTGCCCAATTTGAATTCCCAGGCGATGAGTCGACCTCTGGTGTCGACCTCTGGACAGGTGTCGACCTCAGGTGGTGACCTTTGAAGTGCGCCACTGAAATTTTGCCGTGCCAGCCTTGCTGAACTTTTCTTTTCTTCATGAGTCAACCTCTGGTGGTTGACCTTTGGCAAGGTGTCAACCTCTGGTCTGAAATTTTCTGAAATTCTGGAGAGGTACGTGCCATGCTTGAGTTTCTCTAGGACTTTGTTTCTTTTATCAATTACTTCTTAATATGAAGGTCTAATATGAGAAATTTGATCTTGTTTAAAGTAGAAGAGCTCTTTCCCAAATCAAGCAAGCTTAGTTTCATCATTGTACTCTTGATACTCTTTTTGAATAACCTAAGGCCTGAAACTTTATCTTGAAATGAAACATTAGTCCAAACATATACTCAACATTTTGTTAATCATCAAAACTAAGGAGCTAAAGCCAACAATCTCCCCCTTTTTGATGATGACAAAATCTTGAGTATATATGCAATTAAGTCCAAAAGCAAAATATAGCATTAAAAAATTTTCAAAGAAACCTCACATATATGAGTATATCATAAAAATTTACTTTTCATCTACTCTCCCTTTTTTGTGAAAACATTCTCATGAGTCAAAAAGTTAAGAACCATACAAGCTTTACTCTACTCTATGAAAGAGTCATAAGAACCATATATACTTTACTATACTCCCCTTTTTGTCAAGAATCAAAAAGTGCATTCTTTGTAGTAAAAGACATACTAAAGAAAATTTGTTCCATTGTAATGAAGTACTTAGTTGCATAAAATACATGCTCCCCCTCAATTTGTGCATTCGATATAGCAAAGACATTCAAACTTGAGGGTTTAAAAAGATAAATGCTAAGAGTTGGCATTAGATAGTAAAATACCCCAATGTAGATAAATATATAAATGAATGTATTCAGTTACAAAATTTCTTACATAGTAAGCACAAAACACTGATACATCAGAACATACAAAGTAAACTAGTACCTCAGTAAACATCATATATCAAGCAAATCTATGAGGCTACTCCTCATCAGAAGGTACATCAAAAGAGACAGGAGCCGAGATCCTAGATAAGGATTTTGGAGTCCTATGAGTGAGACTCCGAGTCCTCAAAGAGGGACCAGACCTAGGGGTAGTCCTACGAGATCTATAGGTCCGTGGAAAAGACTCCGAAGGTGTCCTAACAGAAGTAGTAGCAGTAGGAGTAGGTGGATCAGTATGCTGAGTAGACTGAGTTGGAGTGTGCTTGTTGACAAGCTCAAAAGCAGTGGGATCATCAATATCAGTCTTTGTATGCTTATCTCTATCATCTGGAATGCCTGTAATAGACTCGAAGAGTGACTCAATAATCTCAATATCTACTGGCATCTGTAGCTGGAGGATCAGTACTAGGAAGATCAGTAGAAGGAGGATCAGCAGAAGGGGGAATCTCTGGAATCGGATCAGCAGGTGGAACATCAGAGCTACCTGCTCCAGGCTGATCTCCATCACTGTCACTATAGCCACTGGATTCATCATCATCAAAATCATCATCATCATCATCAGAATGTGGAGGAGGCACTGTCGGATCTACAGTCCCTAGTGGCAATGCCAATCTCAGTAAGCTGAGGATCTGTCAGAATCCTGTATCGATAGTAGCTGACAGAGCTCCAATGCGCATGTCTGTGTGGATCCACAGACCATGTAGCTCCTATCGTACACTAGCAATCTCTGTCCGGACCTCTGAAATGTGATCAGTCACTCTCTGCTCAAAGTCCGATGTGCTCGCTATAGTCCTCTGTGGTGTAGCAGTAGCAGAAGGTGCCGGAGCTGATGAGGGTGGTAGCGTGAAAGGCTCAGGCTCCGTAGTCTCTGACTCTGGTGCTGGACGAGGAGGTGTACCATGATCAGTAGGCTCTGAAGGCCCTGCCTCAGCTGCTCGAATCTCCTCCTCCTCATCTAGCTCCTGGCTAGACTCACGTCGCACCCAATGATCACCAATCAGTCGAAATCCCATCCTACGCAGGGATTTCTCTCCAGATGTGTCTGTAAGCTGCAGCTGACTGAAGGGTATACCATCAAATGATACTCCATACTCTCTGAATAACTGTGTCAGCCCCATGCCATATGGCTGAACTAGTCTCCTATGAGATGCTGCCTCTCCCATCTACTGAAGCATGGTCCTGGGAAGGTTGATGGGAGTCCGCTATCTCAGGGACACCATCAATACTAGCTCACACTCAGTAATAAAGTCGAACCTCCCGCTCTTTGGAATCAAGATGCGGGTGATGATATGATGCAGCACTCTCATCCCCAATGATAGTTGGTTAGCGGCTACTGGAAATGCTGCTAACATCCTCGCGCTCTAAGATACATCTGAAGGCGCGCTCTCGGTCGCTGATAGAAGTGGCGGCTGTGCCATGAAGTGGAATCCTCCAAATATGACTGATGACATCCGGTGTCACTGGAATCTCGATCCCACGAACAGTAGCAGACCATCCAATACCATCAGTGGCCATGGATGCATAGAACTCCTTGATGAGGTCTGGGTAGAATCTCTTAGTCATCGTGCAGAAGTGAATCAGACCTGCATCCCTCAGTACATCTCCTATAAAAAAGTGATGCTGATCCCAGAAGGGTATATCCACACATCTCCCGCTCGCAATGCTCTTCCGTACTAAGCTGGCTGGCACTGGTGCAGGTTCCTCTGGGGAAGCCTCACGCTCATGTCTGGCCTTTCTTCGTCGCTCAGTACTACCTTGGCCTTGTTCCATTTTCCTTTTTCTTACAGCCAACTGCTTCCTTGGACCCATATGGATGGTAGAGGGTAATTTAGGGAGAAGTAGGATAATGCAGTGCTAAGAAAAAGAAGAACAAGAATTTGGAGAGGAGAAAAGGAATTCACGGTTGAGCAAATGAAGGAACCGTGAAAAGGTAAGTGAGGGTTTGTGAATTGAAAAAAAAAAGAGCAAATAGAGGAAATGCACGAAATGGAGGGAAGAAATGAGTGTTTTCAATCGAATATCAACCAATAATTTAGGGTAAATAGAGGCAAAAACCTACGGGTGCCCAAAAATGAGGAACACGGTAAAAACCGGTTCGGTTCAAGAGAAACGTGAGGGGAGGAGAAGATTACCCAAAAAGAGGAGGGAGAGGGATGGAAACACTATTCAGAGCTTAGGAACGTTGGAGGGGGACCACACGAAGGAGAAAAAGAAAAGAAATGGAGGAAATAGGGCTCGCGGATGGGTTTTAAAAGTAGGTTTTCCAACCAAGTATCGACCTCTAAAAAATTTCAGGGGTCGATCCCAAGTGTCGACCTCCGAAATTTCAAGTGTCGACCTCCGAAAATAAACTAGTCAAAATAAAATTTGGTAAAATAAAAAAAAATGATAAAATTTAGAATGAATTCTTAGAGAAGCTTTAAATATTTGAGAATTTATAAATCATTTTTGAGGAATTTTGAAGGAAATTGAAGAGTTTCAAGCAAAAGGGTCAATGACTCCCAATTCTCTTCTGATCATGCAAAATCTATCTTCATTCAATGATTTTGTGAATATATCAGCCAATTGATAATCAGTACAAATAAATTCTAACAACACATTAGAGTTTTGAACGTGATCTCTTATGAAAGTGATGTCTTATTTCAATATGTTTGCTTCTTGAATGTTGTACAGGATTTTTCGTTAAATTGATTTCACTAGTATTATCACATCTTATGGGTGTCTTAGTTAGTTTAATGCCAAAGTCCTCGAGTTGTTGTTTGATCCATAGAATCTGAGCACAACAGCTTCTGGCTGCTATATATTCAGCTTTCACCATAGATAGAGCAACCGAATTCTGTTTCTTGCTGCTCTATGAAATCAAATTAACTCCTATGAATTGACAAGTTCCACTAGTACTTTTACGATCAAGTTTACACCCAACAAAATCAGCATCAGAATAAGCAATCAATTCATATGATGACTCTAGAGTACCAAAGACCAATTTTAATTGACCTAGATAAGTATCTAAATATACGTTTATAGTTAAGAGATGTGATTCTTTAGGAGCAGACTGAAAACGTGCACACATACAAACACTAAACATTATATCTAGTCTACTGGCAGTTAGATATAGTAATGAACCAATCATGCCTCTATATAATTTTTGGTCTACTGATTTACCACATTCATCTTTGTCTAATTTACATGAAGAGCTCATAGGGGTACCTATTGGTTTGGTAGTCTCCATCCCAAACTTTTTCAATATTTTCCTTGTGTACTTGGCTTTGTTGATGAAGATCCCCTCTTTGGTTTGCTTAATTTGGAGTCCGAGGAAGAAGTTGAGTTCTCCCATCATGCTCATCTCGAACTCACTCTGCATTAACTTTGCAAACTCTTGACAAAGATATTCGTTAGTAGCACCAAAAATAATATCATCTACATAGATTTGTACTACTAAGAGATCATCATTTTTCTTTTCAAAAATAATGTATTATCTACATTACCTCTGGAAAAATCATTCTTCATCAAAAATGAACTTAATCTATCATACCAAGCTCTAGGAGCTTGCTTTAAATCATACAATGCTTTATGCAATTTAAAAACATGGTTAGGTAATTCATGATTTTCAAAACCAGGAGGTTGTTCAACATAAACTTTCTCTTCAATAAATCCATTTAAAAAGGCACTTTTAACATCCATTTGAAATAACTTGAAATCCATAAAATAAGCAAAAGCAAGTAAAAGTCTAATTGCTTCCAGCCTAGCAACAGGAGCAAAGGTTTCATCAAAGTCAATCCCTTCTTCCTGGTTGTAGCCTTTAGCAACAAGTCTAGCTTTGTTTCTAGTTACAATACCATGTTCATCAAGTTTATTTCTAAAAACCATTTGTGCCAATTACAGAAACATTAGGGGGTCTTTCAATTAAAGTCCAAACGTTATTTCTTTTAAATTGATTTAGTTCATCTTGCATGGCATTAATCCAGTTACAATCTTTTTCAGCTTCTTCAATTGACTTAGGCTCTATTTGAAAAACAAAAGCTAAATAATCACAAACATTTCTGATAAGCCCAGCTTGAGACGGTGCGGGCATGGGCCACCGCCGCCGAATAAAAGGCTGTAGGGGCGGTGATTTTGATGGAGGCCACAAAGAAGGAGGCCACCGAGGCAGTACCAATTACGAGGCCTTAGAGGAATTCGACGTGGAGTTCTACGAGTTGGCTGCCGACTCCTTTTTCAAGGGATACGAGTTCTACTAGTCCAGGGTGGCACAGCTTGTCCGGGCATGAATCTGGAAGGACTCTCCTTCCTCACTGACTCGCAAGAAATGTGGGACTAAACTTATAAGCAGAAATTTTTTAAAAAACTTTGGAGGAAAGGAAAATTTTGAATTTTCCCTCCAACTTCGTAACATCATTGCTAGCTCGCAACATTGTCTTTTCTATCTTATGTTTGATATTAGTGATCTCGGACTGGAGGGTGCTGGGATCACATGCTGGAATGATCATAGCATTAGGTTGTTCGCATCCAAGCAAGTCAGGTCAGTGTGATCGCATGACATCATCAAGTAAATCTACACAAAAGAAAAGAAAAAAAATATTTCAAATATATAAAATAAGCATTCTGCATTTATTATTTTTATTAAAATTATAGCAAACTTCTTTTTGATAAAGAAAATGGATAGGGGGATAAATCTCGGTGTAGCTATCCCTGCAGGTCCCCAACCAAAGGCGGATGACCGAGGGGGCAAGGCCCCCCTAATTTTTCTGTAAACCATTTATATCTAAGATAAATTCCTATATAATAGGTATTGGCCCCCTAAAATTCTCAAAATAATCCCATAAAAATCGAGAAAAAAAATCGAAACCGAGTCTTATAAAAAAATATCAGTGAACTAACAAGTCTTGTTAAAAAAAAAATTGGAGAACAACTCACCTAGGTCTCCTCCAAAATTCGGAAGCCCAAATCCACTTGGCACCCGTCGGCCGCCACCATCCCCAACAGGCGATAACCGACAGGGCATTGGCTGCCACTGGTCACTGCCCCCACGGCCCCACCCATTCGGTGCCATTGACGACCGGGCAGCCATCTCCTCCAAAATACGGAAGCCCAAGGTGGCAAGGCCCCAAACCCCCCGGCACCCACCCCCGTCGTTGTCCCAAACCCATCCAACACCCACCAGCAGCCGCCATCCTCGACAAGCGATAGGGCATCCACTGCCCCCACAACCACCCATCACGGTGCCACCCCACGATCCCCATCGGCATCGCCTTCGCTGCTTTGCCGACAACCGGACTGCCGCTCCATTGGAGAAGGTCCCGGCTGCCATTGACCTGAAAAACTAGAGAAACCCTCCATCCATGACTCCATCTTCGTCTCTTCGACTTCGACGTCTCAACTCTCTAGAGACCAGATCCAGAGTCCAGCATCCAGAACTCCAGAGTGATTGAGCCGAGCGAACCAAAAAGGTATTGATATGGCAAGATCGCTGACATGGTGTCTCTGCCAGGTCCAGCCCGGCACCACATGGCTAGAAGTTGCCACGTCATGCCACTCCCTTTCGAGCTCCTTCGCCATTTGGCCCCCGAGGTCAAGCCCAGCTCAATCGAAGTTGAGCTTTGACTCTCTTTGAGATCCTTCACCAGGTGGCTCCCTCGACATCAAGCCCACCTCGGCCGAAATCGAGCTCCAGCTCTCTTTGAGCTCCTTCGCCAGGTGGCTCCCTCGAGGTCGAGCCCACCATGATCGAAGTCGAGCTCCGGCTCTCTTTGAACTCCTTCTCTGGGTGGCTTCCTCGGAGTCGAGCCCACCTCGACCGAAGTCGAGCTCTGGCTCTCTTTGAGCTCCTTCGCCAGGTGGCTCCCTCGATGTCGAGCCCACCTCGGTCGAAGTCGAGCTCTGGCTCTCTTTGAGATCCTTCTCCAGGTGGCTCTCTCGAGGTCGGGCCCACCTCGACCAAAGTTGAGCTCCGGCTCTCTTTGAGCTCCTTCGTCGGGTGGCTCTCTCGAGGTTGGGCCCACCTCGGTCGAAGTCGAGCTCAGGATCTCTTTGAACTCCTTCGCTAGGTGGCTCCCTCGAGGTCGAGCCCACATCGATCGAAGTTGAGCTCCGGCTCTCTTTGAGCTCTCCCTCCGGCAAGGTGCCATTGGTGATGTACTGAATATATCGATCCATCTAGCTGGACCTTCGGGTGACCTGCTGAACCAACTGTGGAGCTTCATAGCTCGATGTTACAGGTATTTGATATGGGCACATCCCAGTGATGAGTCCAGTAGGATCGCGAGTCTTGAGAGGACATCGGTGCGAGCATTCTCACCACAAGGGATGTGGGAGATGCTGAAGTGGCGAAAGCCCATCATGCTCAAGCATACCTGTTCCAAGTACTTCATCATTTGGGGATCTCTTGCCTCGAATTCTCCCGAAACCTGTCTGGCAACCAGCTGGAAGTTGGTGAAGACCTTCAAGCTAGGCATACCCAGTTCGTGAGAGACTCTCAGTTCCACGATGAGTGCCTCGTACTCCGCCTGGTTGTTGATTACTACGAACCGAAAGTGGAGCGCGCACTCGGCCATGACCCCATCACTGTTGGCAAGGATGAGGCCTGCTCCGCTCCCTCCTGAGTGGGATGCAACATCCACATGGAGCACCCAGACCTCCTCTTCGGCTTCGGGCTCTGTCGGGCACTTCGGGGTGGTCTCTTCTGGCTCCTCGCCCATACCCACACACTCGACCAGGAAGTCAGCCAGCACCTGGACCTTCTGAGATGGTCTCGATCGGTACACGATGTTTAACTCGCTAAGTGAAAGTGCCCACTTAGCCAAGCATCCGGAAGTGTCGGGGTGGCTGAGTATGGCCCTCAATGGCTGGTCCGTCAGGACTGCAATCAGATGTGCTTGGAAGTATGGCCTTAGATGCTGAGCAAACATTATCAGAGCAAAAATCAACTTCTCGGAATGAGAGTACCTGATCTCTGCATCTTGAAGGAGCTTGCTGGCATAGTATACTGGTTTCTGAGTCCCGTCCTTGTCCGTATGGACAAGGACTGAGTTGATGGCCCCTAGTGTAACTGCTAGGTACAGCAAGAGTTCTTCTCCATCTTCTGGCCTAGAGAGTAGCAGTGGAGACGCCAAGAATTTCTTTATCTCCTCAAAGCCTTCCTTGCACTCTTTCATCTAGGTGAAGTCATGGACTTTGCGTAGTGCTTTGAAGAAAGGCAGGCAGCGATCAGCGGACCGTGAGATGAATCAGCTCAGAGCGGCAATCCGGTCCGTAAGCCTTGGACCTGCTTCTTCAAGTGTGGTGTTCCATGTCAACAATGCTTGGACCTTCTCAGGATGGCTTCAATTCCTCTCTAGGTAACCATTAAGCCAGGAATTTTTCTACTGCTACTCCAAAGGCGCAGTTCACCGGATTCAGCTTCATCTGGTACAAGTAAAGGTTTTGAAAGGCCTCTGCCAAGTCGACGATGTGGTCCGACCTTGGCTTGCTCATAACAATCATGTCGTCCACGTAAACTTGCATGTTTCGACCAATCTGATCTTTGAAGACTCGATTGACCAGTCGCTGGTATGTGGTGCCAGTAATCTTCAGGCCGAAAGGCATAATTGGTAAAATACGTCTCCCGATCAGTGATGAAGGCAGTGTGCTCCTCATCTTCTGGGTGCATCCAGATTTGGTTGTACCAGAAAAATGCATCCATGAAGGAGAGTAAGCAGTGCCCTGAGGTGGCATCTACCAGTTGATTGATCTTTCGCAATGAAAAACTGTCCTTTGGACAGGCCCGGTTGAGGTCGGTGTAGTCCATGCAAATCCTCCACTTCCCATTATTCTTCTTTACCATGACCATGTTCGCCAGCCAACTGGGGTACTGCACTTCACGAACAAAGCATTCCATGACAAGCTTTTCTTCCTCCTCATTGATCGCCTGTTGCCTCTCCGGGGTGAAGCTTCTCTTCTTTTACCGGATAGGGCGGTGCTTCAGGTCGATGCTTAGTTTGTGGATGATAATGTCAGGGGGAATGCCGGGCATGTCTGCCATTGTCCAGGCAAACACATCGACATTTGTCTGGAGGAAACTCAGTAAGCGGTTTCATTCCTCCTCTTGCAACTGGGCCCCAATTTGTACTGTCTTCGTTGGGTCTGCTCCGAGTGGATATGTCAACAGGCACTCTATTGGGCCACCTCTGGGGTCTTGCACCCTTTGGTCGAGGTCGTCAGTGCTGGGGTCCTTCTCGGAACTTCTGGTCTCTAGGATAGCTTAAAGGCATTGCTGGATCGGCTGAGGTGCCCCCCTCATTTCTTCCATGCCATAAAGAGTGGGAAATTGCATCAATAGCCGCTTGGTAGAGATGACCGCATCGAGCAGATGAGCCCGAGAATCCAAGGATCACGTTGTAGGTTAAAGGAAGCCTAACAACCATGAAGGTCATCATGACTGTGCTCTGCCGAGGTTGCGACCCGGCAGTAACGGGAGAGTGATCTCTCCTTCAACTTCCATAGAATCCCCAATAAAACTAACAAGAGGAGTGTGCACAGGCTTCATCAGAGTAAGGGATAGGTTCGTCCTTGAGAAAGCACCATAAAAAAGGATATCAGTCAAACTTTCACTATCGACCATAATTCATTTTATAGGATGCATCGCGATCATCATCTCGATGACCACATCATCATTGTTTTCATTAGGATTCCCCAGTACCTCCTCCCTCATATATGGAAGTACATTTTCCAAGCCCTCTCCCTCCTGGGTCCTCTTAGGGATACACTCAATTTTCCAGCATATCATATCCACAGGCTTCTTGGTGGGCCGGTTATTGACTGCAGGGATAGGGGGAAGAGTAGCGAGCACCTGAGGTTCCGCTAGGGTCTTACCCCTCATGAACTTTTTGAGGTAGGTATTCAATTTCTTTCTTGAGGTGGCGGCACTCCTCGATGTCGTGGCCATGGTCGTGGTAGTATTGGCAGTACTTCATATTGTCATGACCGTTGGATGGCCTCGACGGGGGAGGACGGTGCAGGTAGCACTCGTCCTTAATCTCCATGAGGATCTTCAACCTCGGGGTGAGGAGATGTGTGTATTTTTCTTCTAGAAGGGGGCCGCTCTTCGACTCGGCCTCGGTAGATAGCTTGGGGTGGTCAGTCCGGGCTTCTGCACCTCGGACGTCTCCCCCGGGGGCTGCTTCTTCACTGACTTCCTATCCAGCTCCTCCTCGTATGGTCCCACCCTCAGCTTGGATGCACTTGTGAATGCGGAGGAGGAGGTCGGAGTACATCTTCGGAGGTGTTTTGTCCAGGGAGAAGGTCAGACGGGAGGTCCTAAGCCCTCTCTTCAGCGCCAGCATGGCAACGGCTCATCTAAGTTGTAGATCTCCAATGCGGCAAATTTGAAATGAGCCACGTAGTCCTGTAGGGCTCGTGGTCTTACTGCCTGATAGAGAAGGGCTCTCTGCTTCTCGTGGTACCTTCCTGCAATCGTCGAAATGTGCCACGAACTTCTTTTCCAGCTGGGCAAAGGAGTTGATGTTTTCCGGCTCGAGATGGGTGAACCAGACTCGAGCTAACTTTCTGAGAGTGGCCAGAAAGGCGATGTAGAAGAGGGCGTCGGTTGCCCCTTGGACTCTCATGAGAGCCTTGTAGCTCTCAAGATGGTCCAGGGGGTCAGTGGTCCCATTGTACAGATCCACCTACAGCATGCGGTACTGATTTGGAATCGCCTCCTCTTAGATTTCTTGGGAGAAAGGGGGATGGGCATCATGGCATGCTAGCTTGCGGGAGGAGCCCTGTAGATTTGCAAACTAGTGGGATAGTTGCACCAACTTGTGCTCCTGTTCCTCCAGGCGCCTTTTTGCCATGCACCTGATGGCCTCATCAGTGGAGTCTTTTGCCGAGGTCGACGGAGGAGATAAAGGTGGTAGCTGAGGGGGGTCACGATGGGGGGCCTTGGCACGATGGCCTTTGCGGCGCTTAATAGTAGCCTGCACAAGATTTAAGACCGGCTCTCCCGGTCGACAAACCTGGTCCACTACCTCTTTGCCAGGGTCTAATGGCTTCCCCAGGGATTTGTCATAGCTCGCAGCAGTGACAGCCTTCCTTAGAAGGATCATAGGCTATTGCAGGGTACGACAGCTTGGGCCACGGGGGTCCCTAGCTGTTGGTGGATAGCTAGGGACCGATGCTGATGCTGTGTTGACTCTAGTCTTGATTTTGATGATTGAAAAATGTTTAAGTATATATGAGTACTAATTATATTTTAAGTGTATTTTTCAGATCTTAGTACTCAACCATGTTGATGAAGAAATACTTGTATTTCAATTGAAAAAGTCCTTAAATTAATGAAAAATCAAGTTATAAGGACTTTGGAATATAAGGAAGACTTGGAAGGACTTAAAGTTTAATTTTGAAGAAGTTTCAGTACTGGCTCAACCGAGTGTCAACACCTAAAGTCAAGTGTTGACACTTGCAGAACCGAGTGCTGACACTTGCAGACCAAGTGTCGACACCTGGGAATCAGTGTCGACACTTGGAGGTCAAGTGTCGACACTTGACTGTAATGACTAGTTTTCAAAAGCTGCAGAACTTCTCCAACTTGCTTCAAACGGCCATATCTTCATCCCCAACGGTCATAAACGTCATCTATGGTTTGGAAAGCTATATAAACATCAAAAATCAATGGGGAAGTAATCCTTTGGTGAGATTTTTGAATATTCTTCAAGGATTCAAGAGTTGAGTGATTCAAGCCTTCAAGCTTCCAAGTTTCAAAGAGAGCATCCAAAGTTTACATCCTCAAGCATCAATCAAGGCTTCATCAACTTGAAGACAAGATCTTCATCAACTCTCAACGGGCTTCCAAGAGATATTTGCTTTATTTTAGAAAGCTTTTATTGTATTCTTTTATACTTGCTCTTACATTATTTTACTTAAGGTTTTTGGTGAGCCTTGAAAACCAAAGAAGTTTTTGGTAAGCCTTGAAAACCAAAGTGGTTGTTGGTAAGCCTTGAAACCACTAGGGTTTTACTTTGTGAGCCCGAAGCCAAAACAAGTTGTTTAGTTCTTGGTTATCCAGTAAAACCAAGGGTGGTTGTTGGTGAGCCTTGAAACCAACTAGGGTTTGACTTGTGAGCCCGAAGATAAAACAAGTTGTAAAGGTTGTTGGTGAGCCTAAGTTATAAAACCAAACTTAGTGAAATTCTCAAGGAATTCTTGGGGAGTGGATGTAGGTGCTTGGTTGGCACCGTACCACTATAAATCCTTGTGTTTGTGTGATTATTATTCTTGTGCCTTTATTTCTTTATTTCCGCTGTATTTATTTGAAATACACAAGCACTTGAATTGCATTAGCACATACTTGCTTTAGTTCATACTTTGCAAATAGTATAAAAGTTTTATAAAATCCCATTCACCCCCCTCTGGTTGCCTACTTGAGCCTACAATTGGTATCAGAGCTCGGTGCTCTGATTGAAAATCTAACGATTTTGAGTTAAAGATTATGGCAACCCTTGTAGGTATTAGTGTTAGACCACCATTTTTCAATGGCATACATTACACATTTTGGAAAACTCGCATGCACATCCATATTCAATCTATTAGTTATCATCTTTGAAAAATTATTGTTAGTGGTCCTCATATTCCTTCCATGTTGGTTAATGGCATTTTCATTCCAAAGCTCGAGAGGATTGGAATGAATATGACATTAAACAAACTGAAATCAATGCTAAAGCAATGAACTTGCTTTATTATGCATTGGACTTGAATGAATTTAATAGAATCTCTACATGCACATCGACAAAGGAAATATGGGACACACTTGAAGTTACTCATGAGGGTACTCTTCAAGTGAAGAATACTAAATTAATTTGCTTGTACATTCTTTTTGAGATTTTTGAAATGATGCATTATGAATCTATTTCTGATAGTATACTAGATTTATGATAATTATTAATGAATTGAATGGTCTTGGCAAAATTTATACTAATGCTGATTTGGTAAACAAAATTCTTAGATCCTTGCCAAAATCTTGGGATCCAAAGGTGACGGCAATCCAAGAAGCTAAAGATGTAGAAACCTTACCTTTGGAGGAGCTTATCGGTTCACTCATGATCTATAAGTTAAACATATGGCAAAGGATAGTAGAAGCTGATGTAAATAAGAAGATAATAGCCTTCAAGGTCAAAAAGAAATTCAAGGCAATGATGGCAACTTGGAGCGATAGCAAAGATTCAAGTACGGATGATGAAGTTGCCCATCTTTGCTTCATGGCAAATGAGGAAAAGGTATGTGCTAAAAATAATTATGATTTTACCTTTAAAGAATCACATGATGCATCTAATGATCTTGTGCATGAATATAGATTGCTAAAAATTGAGCACAAGAAATTAAATAGGCATGTAGATTCATTTTCTCTTGATAACACCAATCTTGCAAATAAAATTGGTGATTTAAATGCCAAGATTTATATTTTGAAAATGAAAAGAATAGTTTTTCTAAAGAAAAAGAATTTTTAGAAAAAGAAAATTTATTTTGAAAGATTATATGATAAAAAATTTTGGTTGAGGAAAAGAAGCAAAAACTTTTGAAAAATTTCTCTATTCCTACTTCTTTCAATTTATCTTCTAAATATGGTTTTAATGCTTATCCTTCTAGATCAAGAAAAGTTTGGGTTCCAAAAGGAACCATAATTATTAATAATAAAGGACCCAAGAAAGTTTGGGTACCAAAAATGTCCACTTAATTTGTTTTGCAGGAATGTCTTGCAACCCAACATGAAGAAAGAAAGTTCTTGAAAGGGGTTGTACAAGACAATTTAAAGAAGTGGACAAGCTACATTTTGAACTAAATGGTAAAAGGAATGACTTTGTATATTAAATTCTAAACATCTCCTTCCATATTAAAAATGTAGATTAACTTTTATTGCATCAATTACTTTGAAAAATTATTTTAAATAGTTAATTAGAATCAAGTTTGGATTTATCATCATTAGCTATGATCATGAACTTTTTGGTGTTGATGAATTTCATGCTATCATGATTAAACTTATGATTGTAAGACCTTCACTTGATTTTGATTAATATATTTCATGAAAAACACTTTTAAAAAATGCATATTGATTTGAGAAATATTTTAATTGATTAATTAGAATCAAGCTTAGACTAATAATCATTAGTTGTGATCGTGACTATTTTGATGTAAATGAATTTCATGCTCTCATGATTTCAACTTATGATTATTAGACTTTCACTTGATTTTGATTATACAGTTTTTGAATTATTTCAGTGAAATATTACGATTTATGTGCTTTTATTGTTGGCATCTATGCTTAAGTTAGAATTGATTTAAATTAAGTATAAACTGGTAGTTAAGGGTTACATTTAAGAAGAAGGTATGCATATTGACAAACCCTTGCTCTAGTAGCTAGACTTGATATCATATTACTTCTAGCATTTGTATGGATATCAAATCATCTTAAAATGAATTTGAAATCATGCTAAAAGTTTTTAAGTAATATAAATGCTTTGTATTTTGAAAATCATGATATCTTGAAAATTTTCAAATCTTGATGCATAAGCTTTCATGTTTTATTCCTGAAATAAATGCATATTTTTAGAGGAATAACATTCAGGGGAGCATCCAAAGATTTGTTATCATATTGATACTTTGAATATCTTGTTGATATCATGCTTTGCTTTGCTTATATTGCTCTGATACTCCTTCTTCTTGTTTTCAAATCTAATTCTTTGAGGGGAGTTACATTCAAATGGTATCATATTCTATTGGTATCAAAATTATTTTTAAAAGAATTCCTAGTAACCGCTTTGGATTGGGTTAGTCACCATGGCCGTCCG
The DNA here is from genome assembly GCA_021397845.1 of Areca catechu. Lineage (NCBI taxonomy): Eukaryota > Viridiplantae > Streptophyta > Magnoliopsida > Arecales > Arecaceae > Areca > Areca catechu. The sequence goes on from CM038039.1 coordinate 198,141,609, forward strand.
GTCATAGGAGATAAGTAGGACTTAAAGACCCTCTCTTTCCATTCAATGGGCTCTCTTATGACGTGTAGGGGTGCCGCTGTGACCTTATCCCATGAACAAGTAAGGCGAATGGATAATATATATCAAATCATTTCTTGCATGTGCTTACATTCTATGGTATCATGTTCAATTTGTATCATATTCAATTGATATCATAATTATTTGATTTCATGCATTGATTTTGATGACCTACTTGCTATTCTTTCTGACTTCATTCCTACTTTGTATTGCCTTTCATCCTTTTCATGATGTCAAAAAGGAGAGAAAATTGTTAAGTATGAAAAGGGAAAGATTGGAAAAACATGAAAATCATTTGAGAAATGAAAGAAAGTGCAAAAGGAAAGAGAATGCAAAATGTTTTTATCTAAAGGGAAGAATTAGTATGAAGAAATATTGAAAATTTGAAATTTTGCATATTTTGAAAATATTTTTTGAAGATTTTTGGATCATATTTTGAGGGGGAGCTTGGTGCTTATTATTTTGAGCTTACATGTTTATCTTATTGTTAATCTTTTTAAGCTTACCCTATTCATATACTTAAAGATTTTGTCATCATCAAAAAGGGGGAGATTGTTGACTCTGGTCCTGATTTTGATGATTGACAAAATGTTAAAGTATATATGAGTACTAATTATATTTTAAGTATATTTTTCAGATCTTAGTACTCAACCATATTGAATGAAGAAATGCTTGTATTTCAATTGAAAAAGTCCTTAAATTAATGAAAATCAAGTTATAAGGACTTTGGAATATAAGGAGACTTGGAAGGACTTAAAGTTTAATTTTGAAGAAGTTTCAGTACTGGCTCTACTGAGTGTCGACACTAAGTGTCGACACCTGGAAATCAAGTGTCGACACCTGGGAATCAAGTGTCGACACTTGGAGGTCAAGTGTCGATACTTGACTGTAACGGCTAGTTTTCAAAAGCTGCAGAACTTTTTCAACTTGCTTCAAACGGTCATATCTTCATCCCCAATGGTCATAAATGGTCATCTATGGTTTGGAAAGCTATATAACATCAAAAATTAAATGGGGAAGTAATCCTTTGGTGAGTTTTTTGAATATCTTCAAGGATTCAAGAGTTGAGTGATTCAAAACCTTCAAGTTTCCAAGTTTCAAAGAGAGCATTCAAAGTCTACATCTACAAGCATCAATCAAAGGCTTCATCAACATCAAGGGCTTCAAAGAGATATTTACTTTATTTTAGAAAGCTTTTATTGTATTCATTTATACTTGCTCTTAAATTATTTTACTTAAGGTTTTTGGTGAGCCTTAGAAAACCAAAGAGGTTTTTGGTAAGCCTTAAAAACCAAAGTGATTATTGGTAAGCCTTGAAACCAACTAGGGTTTTATTTGTGAGCCCGAAGCCAAAACAAGTTTGTTTAGTTCTTGGTTATCCCGTAAAACCAAGGTGGTTGTTGGTGAGCCTAAGTTATAAAACCAAACTTAGTGGAATTCCCAGGGATTCTTGGGGAGTGGATGTAGGTGCTTGGTTGGCACTGAACCACTATAAACCCTTGTGTTTGTATGATTGTTATTTTTGTGCCTTTATTTCTTTATTTCCGCTGCATTTATTTGACATACACAAGCACTTGAATTGCATTAGCACATACTTTGATGCAGAACAAAGAACAGAAGCGTATGCGGAAGTAAAATTAAGATTAATTCTTTTTTTTATATATATATTTCAGAAATTGGCTTTGACTCAAAGTAAAGTTAAACTAAGTTGATGGAAACTAGGTAAGGATTGAAAGCACAATTTAGAAGAAGCTAAGTTATCAGAGTAGTTTCAGAAGTAACGGATCGCTGGGGTTGAAAACTCCCAGACCTAGGGTTTCGCTTTGAACTTTCAACAGGACAGAAATAAAGAGAAGAGATGGTTTACCACCAGACAGTGATCTTCACAGAATTTGGTTGGACCCTCGGATTCGGCTATTTTCGTAATGGATCCTCCAATACTGGTCTCGTGGCTGGGTCGGCTTCTCCTGGACTCAATGATGGGGACATCTCAAGGACGGATCTTGAAGCAAGCATAATTCTTGGAGTGGCACAGATCTTGAAGCATTTTTGGAATAAATTTATTTAAGATTTATGTTTTGTTTAAAATTTGAATTAGGATTTGGTTGGTTAGGATTGATATACGGATAGGCTTATCTTATCTATCTTATATTGAATTTGATTTAGGATTTGGTTGGTTAGGATTGATATATGGATAGGCTTATCTTATCCTATCTTATATTTGAATTTGATTTAGGATTTGGTTGGTTAGGATTGATATATGGATAGGCTTATCTTATCCTATCTTATATTTGAATTTGATTCGTTCTTATCTTTTTATCTTGTATTCAAATTCAAATGAGGGTTGGAAAATCTATAATACCACCCTCAGCCTTTTGTAACAGGAGGAAGGGGATGAATAAATTTCTATTGTTCTGTGTGAAGGATCTGTGTGCTCCTAGGGTATCTATATGATCCCTTCTCCATCTTCCTAGGGTTTCTGTGTGATCCCTGATTTTGGGCATCTGTGTGAGCCCAGGGCATCTATGTGAGCCCCTTTGCTATGTGCTTGTTCTTCTAGGGCATCTGTGTGAGCCCTTTGCTATGTGCTTGTTCTTCTTGGGGAATCTATGTGAACCCCAGTATTTTATCTTAACCCTGCACCCTCTTCTTTCCTCCTTTGCAAATCCTAATCCCTGGTGACTTTCATGCTCACCAGCGATCCAGTCCAATCCCTGTCCCGCATCAAGTGGTATCAGAGCTAAAGGATTAGGATTTTTTCTTCTTCATCACCGGCCCATTGTTCTCTTTCTTCCCTGTTTTCAAATCTCGTCCATGGATCCTTCCCCAACATCGACGTCGGACCATTCTCCCCCCAGCCGTCCTTACCCCAGCTCCCAGCCGCTCCGTGAAAGACTGGTCCGCCGACCTCACCGGAGAGATCACCTCTGAGCCCACCGGCGGCATCTTCTTCTCTCTCGTCAACGACATCTCCCCTACCTACAGCCGGCGACCCCAACACCTGATTCATCATCGCCCTCAAGCTTCAGATCGAATGCTCCACCAGATCACCTCAGTGCTCTCCGTTGGCTAGCCGCATTCCTCCGCCATGGCCACCACCGTCATCAACCTCGCTCAGCTCGGAGTCCTTTTTGATTGGTTTCAGTTCCATCAACCTCGCTCAGCCTGATTCGATGGAGTCGAGTTCACCCCACCGTAGGAGAATGATGGGACATCTCAAGCACGGATCTTGAGCAAGCATAATTCTTGGAGTGGCACAGATCTTGAAGCATTTTTGGAATAAATTTATTTAAGATTTATTTTTTGTTTAAAATTTGAATTAGGATTTGGTTGGTTAGGATTGATATATGGATAGGCTTATCTTATCCTATCTTATATTTGAATTTGATTAGGATTTGGTTGGTTAGGATTGATATATGGATAGGCTTATCTTATCCTATCTTATATTTGAATTTGATTCGTTCTTATCTTTTTATCTTGTATTCAAATTCAAATGAGGGTTGGAAAATCTATAAATACCACCCTCAGCCTTTTGTAACAGGAGGATGGATGATAAAATTTCTATTGTTCTGTGAAGGATCTGTGTGCTCCTAGGGTATCTGTATGATCCCTTCTCCATCTTCCTAGGGTTTCTGTGTGATCCCTGATTTTGGGCATCTGTGTGAGCCCAGGACATCTATGTGAGCCCCTTTGCTATGTGCTTGTTCTTCTAGGGCATCTGTGTGAGCCCTTTTGCTATGTGCTTGTTCTTCTTGGGAATCTATGTGAACCCCAGTATTTATCTTAACCCTGCACCCTCTTCTTTCCTCCTTTGCAAATCCTAATCCCTGGTGACTTTCATGCTCACCAGCGATCCAGTCCAATCCCTGTCCCGCATCACTCAAGATCTGGGAAGAAGAAAAAAAGTGATGGATTCAGAGACTCGGGGAAGGATTTACCAGTTCGAAGAACTTGAAGGCTGATGTTGCTGAGATCCGGATTCTCTTGAAGGCTGATTCGACTCCCTCTGGAAAGAGCTTTGGATCTGAAGTATCCGGACTATAGCTGGATGCTGGTGGTCGGCCTGGACTTGGAGAGAGAGCCGTGGGAGGTGGGATATGCTAGGGCTTGGTGGAAAGAGAAGGATGATGGGCGGATAGGGTTTGGGAGTGAAGGGCTAACCTAGGGTTGGGGTTTTGGAGATCTCACACCTCCTCAAAGTTCCTGGGAAACCCGATTTACTCCCTCACGGAGCTCAACACCTGGATGCAAGTGCGGAAGAGAGAAAACACAGAGTTTGCTCACTAAAAAATTGGTTTCATTCATCTGATTTCAAACTTACATGGGGGTTTAATTTATAGGCCATTACAAGAGTAGGGTTTTACATCTTCCCATGTGGGACTAAAGGAGGGGATCTTCAAATTAGGATATCAATCCCTACTCATATGGCCGGCCAATTAATTCCAAAGTTGATTGAAGCTTCAAAAGGAAAGTGGGTGGCGCCTCCTTGTCTTGACCTCAAAGAAATATTTTTTTCCTTCTATGCTTGGCCTTATCTGGAAGTGTTTGGGCGCCTCTTAACCTTGCCCTCCAAGAAAAAATTTGTTGCCTTTTATATCTGGCTTTAGTTGGATGATTAGGGCGCCTCATAACCTTGCTTTTCAAGAGAAATCTCCTTCCTTCCATGGCTCAACCCTTTTTGGATACCTCCTTTTCTTTCTCCCCAAGTTATGGCTCCTTCTAACTTTGTTTTGAGTATTTCTGGCAGGTAATGGGCGCCTCCTTGAATTTCTCTCCAAGAGATTTCTTTCCTTTCATAGTTTTGTTCTTTTGGGAAGTCTTGGGCCGCCCCCATGATTTGTGGACCCCTGGTGGATTTCTCCTCAATTGGCGCATGAAAGAGGGGAGCTGCTATCTGTGGTGTGGGGACCAAAGCCTGCTGGATGGAGATGTGGCACCCCCTGGACTCAGGCGTATGGCTGGGAGTGTGGCGCCCACTTGCTTGGCCTTGGAAGAAAATGTAACACCCCAGGTTGAAGCCCTAGTCCACTACTGAGTCAACATGACTCAACAAAATTGAGTTGATCAAGTCAACCCTTATTACAAGCCAAAAACCCTAATTCTTCGGGCAAGGTTAATCAGAGATCCAGATGGAGCTCTGAAGTCTTCTTCTGAGTCTGGTGCCCGCACCATACTTGCTTTAGTTCATACTTTGCAAATAGTACAAAAGTTTTATAAAACCCAATTCACCCTCCCTCTTGGGTTCCCTACCTGAGTCTACATGCTGCAACTGTCACATCACCATAGTCAGAACTTGCATCTACTGGGCGAGTGTTGCTAACTGGACATCCACCGGAGGCGATTATGGTGGAGCGGGGCGTTCCCTCTCCGGACTGTGCGGGCCTCCATGAGGAGGGGGGTCCCCTGCATGGATGGTGGAGACCTCCTGTGCATGCATCATCACCATTCTCCTGGTGGATTTGCACGTTTAGGGATTGGTCTGAGTCAGACTATGTCCTACCCCCTACCTGGCACGCCAATCTGTTGCCGCCTACACTGCCAAAGCCCATAGCTTTGGGATGACCTGGATGCTGACCTCGTTGCTCGGGAGCCAATGCATGCGCCTGGACCTGCAAAAGAGAGGAGACCTGGGTCGGGGATCTTGGCAGCGGCACTCCGATGATCAAGTCAGTGGTAATCTAAGAGAATAGATCCTCCTCTATGGACCCCTCGATCTAGACTCCATGCTCGAAGGAGGAGGTTTTTGAATGAGAAAGAGGGTAGAGTGAAGGAGGCAACAAAAGAGGAGAGCTTGAGTGGTGGTAGCTGTGTCCGTCGAGACCCTTCCGGTGAGTTTCCGATAGCCCAGAATGCTCTATCCCACTCCCCTTTGCTTGCATGTTCCTTTTCTTGACTTGACTTACCTTCTGAAAACCTTGGGAGAGCCCTTTTACTCAAAGACCCTTCCAGCGATCTACCTTGGGATCTTCTCCCTCTGTAGGCGTCAGTCGGTCAACATCCAGCATCGCCCTATGCCGTGCACCCAGGTGGTTTCCCCATTCATGATAAGGGGTCACGCTGATGGCTCTGACATCCTCGCTGGTCGATCCATCTTGGGAAGTTTGGTAGGACCTTGATCGGGGGTAGCCGCCCCCTGGATTGAATCTTCTAAGGGACTTTTCTCTCTAGGTGGTCCAAATAATCGGTAGGGAGTGTAGTGTCTTGGACAGGGTGCCCTTTCCAGTTTGGTGAAAGTAACCACAGAGGTGTTGCTCCGTAGTCCTCAAGCGATGGTGCGTAGTCCAAGGAATGTAGCACCATGGGTCCTGGTCATGAGGGCATCTCCCGGTCACTGGGTGCTTCGACCGAAGAGACCTGGCAAGAGATCGACTTCGGCCAAGATGGGCTCGACCTTGAGGTAGCCACTCAGCGAAGGAGCTCAAAGAGAGCCGGAGCTCAACTTCGATCGATGTGGGCTCGACCTCGAGGGAGCCACCTAGCGAAGGAGTTCAAAGAGATCCTGAGCTCGACTTCGACCGAGGTGGGCCCAACCTCGAGAGAGCCACCCGACGAAGGAGCTCAAAGAGAGCCGGAGCTCAACTTTGGTCGAGGTGGGCCCGACCTCGAGAGAGCCACCTGGAGAAGGATCTCAAAGAGAGCCAGAGCTCGACTTCGACCGAGGTGGGCTCGACATCGAGGGAGCCACCTGGCGAAGGAGCTCAAAGAGAGCCAGAGCTCGACTTCGGTCGAGGTGGGCTCGACTCCGAGGAAGCCACCCAGAGAAGGAGTTCAAAGAGAGCCGGAGCTCGACTTCGATCATGGTGGGCTCGACCTCGAGGGAGCCACCTGGCGAAGGAGCTCAAAGAGAGCTGGAGCTCGATTTCGGCCGAGGTGGGCTTGATGTCGAGGGAGCCACCTGGTGAAGGATCTCAAAGAGAGTCAAAGCTCAACTTCGATTGAGCTGGGCTTGACCTCGGGGAGCCAAATGGCGAAGGAGCTCGAAAGGAGTGGCATGACGTGGCAACTTCTAGCCATGTGGTGCCCGCTGGACCTGGCAGACACCATGTCAGCGATCTTGCCATATCAATACCTTTTTGTTTCGCTCGGCTCAATCACTCTGGAGTCTGGATGCTGGACTCTGGATCTGGTCTCTAGAGAGTTGAGACGTCGAAGTCGAAGAGACGAAGATGGAGTCATGGATGGAGGGTTTTCTCTAGTTTTTCAGGTCAATGGCAGCCCGACCTTCTCCAATGGAGCGGCAGTCCGGTTGTCGGCAAAGCAGCGAAGGCGATGCCGATGGGGATCGTGGGGTGGCACCGTGATGGGTGGTTGTGGGGGCAGTGGATGCCCTATCGCTTGTCGAGGATGGCGGCTGCTGGTGGGTGTTGGATGGGTTTGGGACAACGACGGTCGGTGGGTGCCGGTGGGTTTGGGGCCTTGCCACCTTGGGCTTCCGTATTTTGGAGGAGATGGCTGCCCGGTCGTCAATGGCACCGCAATGGGTGGGGCCGGGGGCAGTGACCAGTGGCACCGCCAATGCCCTGTCGGTTATCGCCTGTTGGGGATGGTGGCGGCCGACGGGTGCCAAGTGGATTGGGCTTCCGAATTTTGGAGGAGACCTAGGTGAGTTGTTCTCCAATTTTTTTTTTAACAAGACTTGTTAGTTCACTGATATTTTTTTATAAGACTCGGTTTCGATTTTTTTTCTCGATTTTTATGGGATTATTTTTGAGAAATTTAGGGGGGCCAAATACCTATTATATAGGAATTTATCTTAGATATAATGGTTTACAGAAAAATTAGGGGGGCCTTGCCCCCTCGGTCATCCGCCTTTGGTTGGGGACCTGCAGGGATAGCTACACGCCGATTTATCCCCCTATCCATTTTCTTTATCAAAAGAAGTTTGCTATAATTTAATAAAAATAATAAATGCAGAATGCTTATTTTATATATTTGAAATATTTTTTTTCTTTTCTTTGTGTAGATTTACTTGATGATGTCATGCGATCACACTGACCTGACTTGCTTGGATGCGAACAACCTAATGCTATGATCATTCCAGCATGTGATCCCAGCACCCTCCATGTCCGAGATCACTAATATCAAACATAAGATAGAAAAGACAATGTTGCGAGCTAGCAATGATGTTACGAAGTTGGAGGGAAAATTCAAAATTTTCCTTTCCTCCAAAGTTTTTTAAAAATTTCTTGCTTATAAGTTTAGTCCCACATTTCTTGCTTATAAGTTTAGTGCCATATTGGAAATGGACAATTTTCGCTAGATGTTTATATATCTTCTTTCCTTGTCCACCATTTCTTGGGCCAAGAAGGATCTTTTTTAAATAATGCTTTTAAAAAAATTACCAAAGTACCAGTGTTTCAAATAATTTTACCAATTTGTTGCATTTAAGCCACGTGTTTAATATTTTAAAAGAAATTTCTGCCACCTGTAGCGCGTAAGTGCCATATGGAGAAGGTGCAGCTCCAGTTGCATTTTCATTGAGAAGACGCAGCTTGAAGCTTCATCTTCTCAGTGCTCTTAAGCGGCTGAGGAGCAGTTCAGCAAGCCAAAAAAAAACCTTCAACCACCGGTCCCCCTCCAAAAAACATAATAATAATAAGTTGTTGGTCCCCCCTCGGTTTCCTTCTCTACGATTCATGATCCCCCTATTCTTCTTTTTCTCGGATATAAGATATTTTTTATTTGAAATAATATGCATAGTATTTTTTTGTTTGAGTTTTTTTGAATGTTATATTTGTTTTTTAAGAAATTATTAGTGATGGTTAGTGACTTGCTGTTTCTGCTCCAAGATATATTATTGTTACCATTTAAAGTTTATTATTAAAGATATTTTTTTATTAATAGTTATGCTATTTTTTTTTAAGTGATATGTTAATTTTTGTAAATGAAAATGTGAGTCCCATGAATGTTTAATTTTAATTTTTTTTAGAAATATATTTGTATAAATGGTTGTCCAAAAAAATTATTAGTATTTTTGCAATATTAGACAATTATCTTGATGGATTTGGGATGGATTGCACCTAATTTATATAAATTTTAAATATTTAAAATATTTTATAGGTACTTGTTGATGCAAATAAGCTTAGATTCAAATATTTAAAATATTATAATAAATTCATAAATTAATTAAAAATTTAAAATACAAAATAAATAATATATTAAAAATATATTTGTAATTTGTAAAAATATATCATAATGATAATAAAAATTAATAGTTGTAATTATTTAAATCAAAATAATAAAAAATAATTTTTTAATAAATACAAATTTAGATTGGATTATTAGGAAATATAGGTTAATGTATTTTAAAAATTATAGGTGATATTCTTTTAAGAATGGTAGTATTAAATTATAAGAAGTATAATTTTTTTTGAAAAATATAATATATATTTTTAAAATTGATATTAATTAATGATAGATTAACATATTACTTATAACTTAAACATTAATCATAGATTTTATATTTATAGATGAAAAATTAATTGTAGTTAAAAAAAGAGTAGTAAATATTAGATTTAGAAATGATATGATAATATATAAAAAGTATCAGATAATATTTTATCAATTAATGAATACCAATGTATTTGTAAATTAAATATTAGTCATAGATTAATGAATTATAGATCTAAAATTAATTGTATATTCAAAATTAGTGGAAAATATTAAATTTAAAAAATATATGATAATGTATAAAAATTGATAATATTTATGAAGAATAATAGTTGTTGTTGCCGCCAAGATCGCCGTGCCTGTAGCTCCGTGCATCGCCGATGCGTCGGGCTCCCGTGGGGGGCGCTCATCCCTCTCCTTGCTAGTCGACTCATTGGTCCGACTGCCTCGCAAAAAAGAGGAGACCCGGGCCTGGAATTTCGGTGGGGATACTTCGATGATCAAGTCAGGTGGGGACAATAAGGAGAATAGAATCTCTATGGTGGAGAGCTTGGGGACTCTCCGCATAGAGAGTGAAAGAAAAGATTTTAGATATGAAGACAAGGTGGAGATGGAATCAGGGAGCTTGGAAAGTTCTCTTGGCTGGTTTCTTGCCCTTTGCTCCTTGTTCTCGCTTGTTTACCCCTTGTTCTCTTGTTCTTCCTTGCTTCTCTCTGATCTTAGGTACTTGGGGTGGCCCAGATCGGATCCGGGGCTTTATCCAAATGTCCCTTTCTTTGCTCCCTCTCTGGGAGGGGTTGTCCGTTGCCGGCGGTCTCCCTCCGGTCGGACCGGTTCTTCAGAGAAGCTTCTTGTTGAGATTCCTATGCACTGATCCCACTTGTTGGGAGATCTGGACCAGTACTTATACATAGTAGAAGCAACTTGTTTTTGGATTCGAGATTTATATAAGAAAATAGAAGAGAGATATAGGAGAAAAAGAGATATTGCTTTCATTAATCCTTTGGAGAAGAACCATGTTACAAGACAACAAGACCCACATGGCACGACTTCTGAAATTCCAAAAACTTCTCGCCATCCCTCACATCTTCTCTCTTGCAGGCCTCATGCCCTAAGAACCCACATACGACCATGCACACAATGTGCATCCCTTCCTCTCTGAAACCCTAAAAGAAGCTCCACCATGCGAACTCCCTCACGCAGGATCCCTTTTCCAAGCCTCGTGATGTACCCTCATAGTCCCAAGCCCTTGACAGGTTCCTACATGCTTCAAGGTCTCTACGTGATATCTCCTCATGGTATTCCTCTTGTGTGTCGGCCTCTAAGAAGCCAAGAGGCATCACCACCGGTCGGTCCCCCTCTCAAATTGAGGACATCCCAAAACACAGACCCTCCTCTCATCTTATAGCACATAGGGCGGTCTTTTTGATTTGAGCATCAACCACTTCTTGGTTTCTTAGACTTCTTGGGCTAACAACTTCTTGAATCTGTTAGGACTCAATCACATGGGTAGTTAGGACTTGGATGGTCCAATAACAAACTGGTTAGAACTCTTCACATGGTTGGACTTTCTAATTGGTTACAACCAACCAACTAGCTAACCTCCTAACCAACTTAACTAACTTGGACCTAATCCCATAATCCATAAACCAGGTTATGTTACAATTTCTCAAAAAAACTTCCCCTCTAAGCCCATATAAAAATACTAATCCTTCTGGGTCAAACCCCCTGACCCAACATGCCGTGATCCAAATTGACTTAGAGCCCTGGGAAAAACTCCAGAAATCTCCTAGAACACCTTCAGGACAGCTTGGGACAAGCTCCCAAGCTCCAGGGATTGCCTCCAGCATTCCTGCCATGGCCTCCCAAGACTCTCCAAGGCTTGGGAGCACCATGCAAAAACCCTACACTTCTCCTATTGGGGAAGTTCGCCGACGGGGTGCAGGTCATGTCCCTTTGATGGTGCAGTTCCCCATGGGAGGGGCAAGCACCATGCCACTAAGCCCCGTGCCATGATGGGATATTTCTATTCCCGGAGAGACCATCGGAGTTTTGCAGGGCCTTGGGGCCTTAATGGAATAATCCTTTTGGAGGAGGTTCATGTTTCATGTCACGAGAGTCGAAGCTCCTGGTTGCACGACCGTCGATGTGGTGGCTTGGTATAGGGCTTGGAGCCTGGTGGAGCACATATTATGCAGAGCCTGCCAATGGCACGTCACATAGCTTGTCGATGGTGCATCACAGAGCTTGAATTTATGGTAGGGTGTGTGACACCTCCCGAAGGTTGCAGGTGGCTAGGATCCTTCTTGCCATGGTTTGAATTTCTGTTGGTCCTTCTCTCGCCATTGACAAGAATATCGACTTTCACGAGGTGGGGGTGAGTCTCGCCTTGGGAACTCCGCCTCAGAACTTGTCTTGGCAGTATGAGCACGACCCCAGCCAGGAGCTAGCCTTAGATGGAGGGCTCACTCTATGAGCACGATCCCGGCTGGGAGCTGACCTTGGCAGGAGGGTTAACCTTGGCAGCATGAACATGACCCCGACCGGGAGCTGGCCTCAGATGGAGGGCTCGCCTTATGAACATGACCTCGGCTAGGAGCTGACCTTGGTAGTGGGCTTGCGTTGGCAACATGAGCACAACCCCGACTGGAAGCTGGCCTTAGATGGGGGGCTTGCCCTATGAGCATGACCCCGACTAGGAGCTAACCTTGACAGGGGGCTTGCGTTGGCAGCATGAGCACGACCCTGACCAGGAGCTAGCCTCAGATGGGGGGATCACCATGTGAGCATGACCCTGGCTAGGAGCTGATCTCGGCAGGAGGGCTCATCTTGGTAGCATGAACATGACCCGGCCAGGAGCTGGCCTCAAACGGAGGGCTCGCCTTATAAGCATGACCCTGGCTGGGAGCTAACTCAGCAGGAGGGCTCGGCTTGGTAGCTTGAACATGACCCCGACCGGGAGCTGGCCTTAGACGGGGGGCTCATCCTATGAGCACGATCTCGACTAGGAGTTGACCTCGGTAAGAGGGCTTGCCTTGGCAGCATGAGCATGACCCCGATCGAGTGCTGGCCTCAGACGAAGGGCTCATCCTATGAGCACGACCCCGGCAGGAGCTGACCTCGACAGGAGGGCTCGCCTTGATAGCATGAGCATGACCCGGGCCGGAGCTAGCCTCAGATGAAGGGCTCACCTTATAAGCATGACCCTGGCTGGGAGCTGACCTCGGCAGGAGGGCTCGTCTTGGCAGCATGAGCACGACCCCGGTCGGGAGCTAGCCTCAGACGGAGGGCTCATCTTATGAGCATGACCCCGGCTGGGAGCTGACCTCGATAGGAGGGCTCGCCTTGGCAGCATGAGCATGACTCCGATCGGGAGTTGGCCTTAGACAGGGGGCTCGTCCTATGAGCATGGCCCTGATTTGGGAGCTAACCTCGGTAGGAGGGCTCACCATGGCAGCATTAGCACGATCCTGATCGGGAGCTGGTGACAGACTGGGGGGTGCCTTATGAGCATGACCCCCGCTGGGATTTGACCTCGGTAGGAGGGCTCGCTTGGCTTCTTGTTTGGTCACTATATCCAGGTGGCGGGTCTCTTGCCAGCGAGGGCTCCATGTCAACTGATACGCCATATCAGATGCCTCCCACTCCCAAGCCGAAGAATGAAGCGGTGCTCAAGGCGATGGGAGTAATGATCATGCTGACATAGAGGGGTGTGCCTTCTATGCCATCAATGTCTTGTGCACCGTCACTCCGAAGACCATGCTCCCATGCCTAAGGCGTCTCCACATCACCCCTCATTAAAAGGGGCCATAATTGCCATGCTGAGCCTGAAGGAGTTGTCTCAGAATTGAAATGCCGCTCCAAACAAATCCGACACGTGGCGTATCCTGGTTGGCTTGAGATGAGTCATGGTGCACATCTTCAACTGGTACGAGGTGACGAGGCTCCGGGTCATTTGAAAGGGACTTGTCCTTTTATTTCTTAAGGGTTTTCGAACAGCCAGGACAAGGTTCTTCCTGCAGAGCGATCTTCTTCCACTTCCTTGAGCAAGGTTTTAGGGTTTCAGTAGGTTAGGCTCTCTTTTTCCCTCTCTTCGTCTCTGGTTCTTCTCCTTCAGTCTGCACCTGAGGAGCACCCTTGCTAGGGCTTTTAGGTTCCCTTCTTTTCTTTGTTTCTTTCTCCATTACTTCCGATGAGTTCTTCTGGCAGAGGGCACCACCCTCAAGGCTTCTCCGATGGTGCGGGACCCTCTCAACTGAGGCCACTTTCCTCGGATACTGAGGAGGCGGAAGTCCCTATTGTGTTTCACAGGAGTTCCCACTAGAGAGGATTGTCATTGGACCCCCTACGATTTCCGCTCCACCTGCTCCTTCTGCTAGGGAGTTAGGTGGCCCCGGCATTGCTTCGATGATGACAACAGGGATCTCCTCCATGTTCGGAGGTCATTGGGGGTCCCCGATGCTGTTCAGCTCTTCGTTCCTAGACCTAGGGATCGAGTCACTTCTAGTGGCTCAGGCTGGATAGCCTTATATGAAGACTTCTTTTTCGGGGTCTTCATCTTCCTTTTCATGTTTTTTTATTTTCTTTCCTTAGCAACTACCATCTGGTTCCGGCTCAGCTCACCCCCAACGCTGTCCGGACCATTTTTTGCTTCATTGTTCCCTACAACCATCACGGGATCGTCACCCATTTCTCTTCTTCAGGGTCTTGTTTATCCTGAAGTGACACCCCTCCGATAGTGGATAGTGGTTTTTGTCCCCCCGTAAGGGGTCTCAAATTTGATCTACCCACCTCCATCAAGGGATGGAAGGATAGGTTCTTGTTTGCCTCGGTTGAGAGGGTGGACTGGGTCTGGAGTGACCCAGACACTTCCCCCAACCAACAGTCTATTATCAAGTGGACCGATAAGAAAGTATTCGACCGACTCATCTCCTCCCAGGTTCCTGCCCTTCGGGATTTATTATGCGAGAGGAATCTCACCAAAGCTGGGGTTAGCCTGGCCCAACGCCAGTGTAAAACTTGATGTTGGGCTTCCTTTCCTTTCAGTAGTGGGTCTGGTCCGGGAATAAGGCTAATCGGTTTGCCTTGTATCACAGGAATGAGGTTCAACTTCGAAAAGCTCACGGGGATGTCCCAGAAGAGGGCTGCTATTGAAGAACCCGAGGGAGAGCCCGAGAAAAAAGCCCGGGAAGAATCGGCTCTAGTTCTCAGAACTTCACAATATATTTCTGGAAGAGTTGACTCTTGAACTGGAGTCGGCTCTTGGTTCTGAAACTTTGAATCTTCCTCCATGCCGTGCCACCTTGAGTCGGCTCTTACAAGTCTTTAAAAAATTTGCTTCAAGCTTCCCAAAAACTTCAACATTGAATCGACTAGAAGCTAATTTATAAGTTTTATCAAAATTTTACACTTTTAAGCCCATTTTCATGATTACAGCATTTATAAGTTAGGGCCTTTACAAACTCAATTGAATTACTCTTAAGTAAATTTGAAAACTATTTTAAACAAGGGTAACCAATTCCTGCAAAACTTCTTAAACAATTTGAGAAGAGTTAGTATCAAATACATGCTCCAATATTTTATGATCATCAAAATCATTCCAGGGGTTAACATCCAAGATATCCGCTGATGCCCTTCAAAATTTTGTATCTATTAAATTGGTCAATAAGGCAAAACTATAGCAAACTACCCAATTTTATGCATTTATTTTGATATTTTTAACTAAAAACTTATTTAAAATATAGGAAAGAAAAATTTTAAAAATTGACCAATAATGATTGATCCAGAGATGGCAAACGGTCAAGTTTTTATATACATTATATGCGTAAGCCGGTATCTCAACCAGGATCTCTAACTTTGCTAGTCACTTGATAGAAAAGTTACTAGGATAAGCCTTGCCTCATCTAGTAAGACACTGCTACCTTGTTATTCAATCAACTTGTGGAGTTTGGAAGGTTAGTGCAAATAACATTTGCTAGACATATTCTTTGATTAGGTCATAAGAATTTACAAAATTCAGCCTCTGTGTATGGGGAATTTTATAATAATAATAATAATAATTTTTGCTTCAGCAAAAAAAAGTCTCTTTCTTTCTGTCCTTTCTTTTTTTTTTTTTTTGCAAATTTAAATCATTTTTCTAACTTCAAAGGATAATTGCACTACATTAATGGAAATGAATCACACATTTTACTTTAGTTGATGAATACATTAATAAGGGATGTGAACTTGTAATATAGGTTAACACACAATTAAAGAGTTTTGGGTAATAATAGGAGAGCATTAGGTACAAGGCTCCAGTAAAATCCAAATAAACTTTTTTTTGTATTAAAAATATCCTATCATTAGAAAGAATAAAAATCGAAGGGTACGTTGTTAGCAGGACGCGGGAGCAGAGCAGCCGCGGGCACGGGGCGTAGACGACGTCGCAGCAAGCTCGTGGCACGATCACGATGCAGGGCAGCACCAGGCACGATGCAGGGAAGAACGGCGGTGCGGCTCGCTGGTCGTGGGTGCGGAAGCAGTGCAAGGGCTAGGACGCGGCATGCTGGCGGTTCCCGATCATGCAGATGGCGCGAGGCAGCGCACGGGTGGTCGCCGGAGGCTTAGCACGGCGACGGGACAATCGTCGGAGGTATCGGGCGTGGCCAAGGAATGCTTTGGTCCACAGGTTCTGCCGTGGACCAGTAGCAATGGCAGCGCTGGACCGGGGAGACCGTGCATGAACCATTGGTTTGGTTCACTATGGACCGGCCAATCAAGGTATCAAATTGTCACTGCTCTGAAATTCATGCTGACTCATTTTTTTCGGCGATTCCGAGCTCAATCGAACTCTGATTTGAGTCCCATCTACACTGTTGGATTCCATGTTTCAAGCTCTTCTTGTTGATCTAGGTTGGATCTGGTGATGGAGTCAGATCTAGGTGATGTGGAGATCGCGGTGCAGTGATCATGTGTGCGGGCAGCTTGAGCAGGTTGGTTCCATCTTCGGCTCTCCCAGGCGAACAGAGGTTCGTGGTGTTGGAAGCAGTGTGGAGGTCTGCTAGTTGTGTGGATCTCGTCGAGGATGATGGATCTATGGTGCAGGAGCTCGCGACGGTGTGTAGAGCTGTGGGTCTTGTGTGTGGAGTATTGATAGGTCGGGTGATCTATGGTTCAGCACAGGTAGAGCGACACACACCAGAGATCTTCAGAGTATGAGTGGTAGCTCCATCGGTAGTGGACCAGTTCTTGGTCACTATGGAGGAGAGCGATCGGTAGGTCTCCAGCTACCTTAATTTGATGGTGTTGTATGTGGTGTGGTATCCCACGTGACTGGAGGTGGGTCTTGGGAGTTGATTATCTCAGGGACACCGGGTACATCAGCAGAGGCTGGGACATGATCATGCAGTCTATGGACCGGCTGGGATGTAATGATGCAGTCACTGGAGCTGATGGAGGCTAGCAGCTCAGGGAGATAGGAGACAGTCTCAGGGAGTGCCAAGGATGTCATGCAGCCTATGGACAGCCTGGGACGTGATGGAGTAGACATCATGCAGCCTATGGACCGCTGGGACGTGATGGAGTAGACATCATGTAGCCTAGAGACAGGCTGGGACATGACAGACATCATGCAGCCTATGATAGGCTGGGACGTGATGGAGCAGCCACTTGCGATGGTTTCTATATTTAGTTGCTGTATTTGAGGAGTTGGGATGAGCTCCTGAGTTTCAGAAATTCCTGTGGGGTTGCAGAGTATCCGAGACTGTCTCGGAGAGGTCCCCGGAATGCGGAGGGTCCGAGGAGATAGTGACTGGTTACGAGGTTCAGGTCATGCTCAGCAGGGCAGCGTTGAGATGCTGGCCTCAGGATTTCTTTCTGTGGCATCAGGGGGACTTCAGTTTCAGGTTGAGCACCGGTGATAGGTGGCTTCACTGGTGGAGCGATTTTTGACACATGTTCAGAGTCAGAGATGCATGGAGGACCATATCCTTGCACGGACGTCAGGGATGCACTTAGCCAGGTGGAGTGAAGAGTGCAGAGTATGGCATGGCTCTGTGGAGATTGTGTCAGGTAGAGCTCCAGTTACAGCGAGTGCTGGGTTCAGGTCCACTGGGTTCTCTCCAGGGAAGTCCAAGAACATACTGATACAGCTACCAAACAGGAGGAAAGCAACAATCTATGGTGCCAGGATACGAACTAGGATCTTCAGCTGTGGAGGCGGTCATCCCAGAGGTCTCCAGGTGATATCAGCAGCTAGAGGATATTGGCAGAGGCATGGATATCCGCACAGTGCTGTCAGGACACGTAGTTACAGCAGGGTGTGCGTTGAGGGCATTGCCAGGTTTTGCCAAGCTTGGGGGCACCAAGGTGGAGATTGTTGGGATTTGCATGGTGCTCCCAAGCTTTGGAGAGACTTAGGAGACCATAGTAGGGATGCCAGAGACGATCCCTGGATGCTTGGAGGCATGCCAAGCATTTCCTGGAGGTTTCCAGGAGGCTCGAGATCTGGGTTTGAGATCTTGAGGTTGGAGTCGGCTTGGGCTATGGAGGAGTCGATTCCTATAGGTCAACAACAGGATCGAGTTCGGTCGGGATCGTGGCTCGAGGTCTGTTCAAGTCGGCTCATGGTCTGGTCAAGTCGGCTCGAGGTCTATTCGAGTCGACTCTTCTGGCGGGTTTAGAGCTCATATGTTGGCCTGGGGGAGAGAGAGAGTTTTGTTGGGCTGAGTCATGTTGACTCAGGGCTATATATATCTTGTACGAGAGGTCCAAGTGAGGTGAGACAGAGAGTTGCAAGAAGAGAGCCTGAGTGCTCTTTTCTTCCCATTTTCTTCGTCTCTTGCTTTCTTCCTCTCCCTCTCGCTGGTTCTCTCTATCGTTGGCAGCCCCATGGGGGCACACTCCATGACTGGAGCGGATGGTGTTCCCCAATCCTTCCCAGGTAGTCCCCTGTCATAGCCATGGCAATCAATGAGATCCACGGGCATTCTTCAGGGTGGAACAGGTGCCTTGTTTGCGCAACAACATGGTGGCTAAGGCTTTTCTCATTGTGGGGGGCAGCAACTAGAGAAGGAGGAAGAGAGAGGATATGAGAGAGAAAGGGACCTTCTATTATGCTTGGCTTAAATAAGCCCCATATATAAATTGTATATATACAAGGTTACATTGACCTAATCCTAAAAACTCCCCTTGGCTAACCTGATGTATAATTATGTTTTTTGAGCCCAAGGACGTCCTTGACTCAGCCCAATCACACATACCTTGGACTCATAACTAGTCCAATCCAAATTAACTCCTTGAGGCTCAAGTCCTCTGAATTTCAAGACTCAAAAGGCTGATAGCTTTTCACCCTATGATCCAAACTGGTCCTAGAAAACTCATGATAACTTCATGAACATTGGACCTTGGCCTTAGCCTTGGTTCCTTGAGCCTTTAGAGCACCACATGAGGCCTAACAATCTCCACCTCGATGCTCATAAGGTCTTGGCATGCTCCGCTCAATCTATCTACACCAACCTGCTACCACCGCACTACCACTACATACTCTAATAGCTTCATGTGCAAATTCCAATGCCAATGCCAAATTCTTCAACCTTGGAGGCTTCTGAGATGACCACCTCCACCTAGGTTGAAGCTCATTGGTTGTATCTGGATACCATCTTATGTTTTGTCGACATCTTCCTCTTCTGTACCTATACCAACCATCACTTCAGCTTTTCCTAAAAGGACTACAACTCGCCCGGCTCGGACCCATCTATTTCTCCTGGGGCTCACCTCAACCTCCTCATAGGCATCTGGATCCTCTCTCACTGTAACCAAACTATCTGATATGGTCTTTCCAGAGCCATGCCTTTCTGGTACTCGTTTATCCTACATCGACTATGTAGTGCATCACTAATGCTGGTGTTGGAATTAGTGCCTTCTTCTGTACCTCTTGACTCGAACCTATGCCAAATCTCTCTCCCCTATGAAAGCACCTCTGTCCAGTACTCCACCTGAATGATGGTTCCTTTTGGTACCCCTGTAGAAGATAAAAAATCAAAATCAAGGTCACCTATCCAAAACTATCCTGCTGAGTCTCTTGCTGCACCTCTATCATTGCTGCTCCCGTTTCAAACCCTCCGCACTCTATGAACCTCTCCAAAACTTCAAAGAAGACCTCCTCCTCTGAACTAGCAATGATACTAGATTTTCTTCAAATCTAGGATGTGCTTCACATTTATAAAAGTCTACTCCATCCCATCAAACATCCTTGCCAAACACTCCCAATACCAACGACTTTGTATAGGTGATCATCTCTGAGTGTCACGCTTGCCTCATTGATCTTGGTATAAGTCGCAAACTAAGATCGATTCAGGATGTAGTAATACGAACAGGCTAAGTCTAGGGTCCATATATCTGTATAACGTCTATGACCATCTGATACAACTAAAAGGTTATCCTCCACCTCCTTATCCGCCACCGTACTTAGTGTATCAGATCCTCCTTTATCTCCCTTTTTGTTCTTCCACTATGGACGATCCTGTTTGAAGTGTCTGATCGTCCATATATCTGTGTAACGTCTGTGACCATCTGATACAACTAAGAGGTTATCCTCCACCTCCTTATCAGCCACCGTACTTAGTGTATCAGATCCTCCTTTATCTCCCTTTTTGTTCTTCCACTATGGACGATCCTGTTTGAAGTGTCTGATCTCATTGCACTTGTAATACTTTGCTTCTTTCCTGCTCTTGTTCTTCCTTCAAGATTTTGAATGTCCCCTTTGCTTGGATCTTTCCTTTCCTCTTCCATATCTCTTTCTAATAGCCAAGCCCTCCTAGGGAACACCTTCTTTGGTCAACTTCTTCTATTCATTAGATCACAGCACCGAGACCATGTCTTCATACTCCAAGATCTCCTTGTCATAGAGTAGTATCGTGACCAATGAATCATAGGAAGGGGGCAACGAGCAAAGCAACAACAATGACTTGTCTTCCTCCTCTAACTTCACCCCAATGTTCAACAACTTATTGCATATCTGATCGAACTTCTGAAATGATATATGATATCTCCACCTTCCTGCATCTGAAGGCTGTAGAGTCTCTTCTTTAACATCAATTTGTTGTACATGTTCTTTCCTATACAAAACAATATAACTTTGACTACAAACCTTTCAGGATCCTCTCCTCTATCATCGAATAGAGAGCCGCATCTGTCAGACAACCTTTAATCATAGCACAAGCCTTATTCTCCAAAGACATCCATTGCTTCTCCGACATCCCATCATGCTTTTCCTCTAATGCCTAATCCAAATTTAACTGGACCAAGAGATATTCTGCCCAAACTTTCTATATAGAAAAGTTTTTTTTCATCAAACTTCTCGAAATCGACCTTCATGTTGCTACCCATGATTGGATTCAAGCCAAACACAACAAATAAATCAAGAGATTTGAGAAATATCTTGACAAGAACTTTATTGAAATTTTAGTTCTTGAAGATCTTCAACTTCAGGCATCTCCCATGATCTCCATGCAACTTAAGCTCCGGTACCACTTGTAGAGACTTGTTCCTAGGTGCATGGACATCCTTCTACTAGCAACCAAACTCTGAAACCAAGTTGGAGGTGGCAGCAATGGGGGATGAAGCAATCAGCCTTTTGTAGCAGCACAGCCTTGGTGCACAGATTTCTTCTAAGAGATCAAACATCTACCACTTATACCAGACCTCTACTAGTCTAAAATTCCTTGTCTGGGATCTCGAACTAAAGTAAAATAATCCCTGAAAGACTCCTGGTCGAACTCCAAACAAAGGAAACAAGGGGTGGCTCCAAATCTACCTGCATTAGGGATTCCTGGTTTGACTAGGAATCCTAGCACTAGTCCTTCTCCTTCTTCAACTCCTTCAAAACCTTTCAGATATATTCTAGACCTGATCCACCTCCTATTAGGACCTTGAATTAGTGGACAAACTATCTAAAACAACCTAGGTTGATTGGGAATAGGAGAAACAATAGATGGCACCAAGAAACCCTAGGCCTTAATGGATTCCTACTTTGATCAGGAATCCTATCGCCGAGGATTTTCTTCCTTCTTCCACTAGAACATAGTGGCCGATTCTTTTTCCCTAATAGGAGGCGGCAACCAAAAAGGGAGAGGGAGGAAGAAAGAGGATATGAAGGAGAAAGAGATTCTATTATGCTTAGCTTAAATCAGTCCGATATACAAGATGTATATATACAAGGTCATATTGACCTAACCTTAAAACTCCTCTTGGCTAACCTAATATATAATTGAGTTTTCCAAGCCCAAGTACATCCTTGACTTAGCACAATCATACATACCTAGGACTCATCACCTGTCCAATATAAGTTAGCCTTTTGAAGCTCAAGTCTCCTGAACTTCAAGACTCAAAAAGCTGATAACCTTTCATCCTACGATCCAAACTAGTCCTAAAAATTTCATAGTAATCTCGTGAACATTGGATCTTGGCCTTATTCTTGGTCTCCTAAGCTTTCAGAGTACTACATGAGACCCAACATTGGGAACCCTAGCCTATACATCAAATAGTCAAAAACTGGATAATCTAAATAATATTAAATTTGATATATTTTTTATCACTTGATACAAAGGCTATGGGTTCTTAAATCATATAATTTTTAATATGTAAGTAGTTTTGATATAGTAAATCATATTCAACGATTTGGAT